>OZ010799.1:106423767-107623767 GCA_963932465.1 Maratus speciosus
TGTTAGACGTATCTTTCTCGCTCTAGACGAGAGCAGAGGCCGTTATGGATTCTCCGATGCTGCGAGCGCGTATGCCGCAGAAAACCCCCCTACCCTCCCGTACTTGTAAATATAATGTCGACTTAATATGTAAAACTATATTCCAGAACCATTAAACTCCTTTTTTCATTAACTACGGCCTTATCCTTATATCATCCTTATATCACATATATATAGAATGTTGATAAAATATAATAGAAAAAGAAACGTAGAAACAAATTGCATAGCCTCATTCGTTCTAAGTCAGAAAAATTCTTTTTCCAGATCGTCTGAAATTTACGTCCATAATCTATAAGGAAAAAGCTTTATTTTCAGGGCGTATTAAATATAATTTCAGTATATACTTCGCCATTTGGATGCATATTTTCTTCGGCATTGTCAGATAAATCATACCAGTTTCTGTCCCGCCCTAAAAAAAATTATCATTCATAAAGTTGACGGATTTTATTACGTTTGCGTGAAAGTAACGTCATTTTTTTTTTCTAATTGCCGTTTTAATGATTTATAGGCGCGAATGCTCAGGGATCCGTTATTGTGATCGCCATATTTTTAGAATATTACTTTTCTTTATTTTACTCAGAAGGCCACCGTGGTTATCACCGGCATCGGAGGTGGGGTCTGCTGCTACTTGATATAATTTATTATATTTATTTCTTTTTGAAAATATTGATTTTAAAATGCTAACTTACAATGTAATCTTTTTTTTTTCTTGGGGGACGGGGCTACTTTTAATTGTTGATGAAGTGAACAAGACCAAGTTGATTTGCTAACCAACACTTTTATATACATTATTAAAAACTGCCAAAAAGTAAAATAAAATAAAGATAAGAAAAGAACATGCCACTGAAATTTTGTTTTCTACTTCGTTATCATATTATATTTATTTTTTCATTTTCATAGTCTATCTCATCATAATTAAACTTTATTTTTATCTCTTTACAATATTCAGTTTTATTATTTAGTAAAACTTAGCATTCAAATGCTTAAATTCTCTCGCGTTTGCCAATATACATTTGTATATTATTGTATATATTTTACAATATCAGTTCCAAGAGAATTTTCTATGTAACCCTATACAATTATGCACACCGCGCAATTTCCATATGGAGGGAAATAATACCTTATTTTAAAATTCCCATGGTGTTGCTGATATCTGTAAGTGACTATGCAACTGCAAATCATAAATGCCGACTATGTCTGCTATACAGTCTGCTGTGGGAAGTATTAATAATACATGATTAATTTCTCACCGTCTGAAATTGTGTAATGTCTACGTTTGTGGTGCATATCAATGGACAGTCTGATATATTCATTTGCTATCGTCTACTGATTATGTACCCATTATTTACATGATATATATAATCGCTCTTATAGAATAGGCAGACTTAGTTCCATCATTTAAATGATAGATGTTCTTAAAAGGTAATAAAAAAATATCTTATTTATCTTTATTATTATGCATCTCAGTTAGATATTAGATTAAATATTGTATTTTAAATCGGATAATTTCGGACATTTTCGGTGTATTTTGTAACCTAGTAAACTGTGAAATTCTAAATCTGTGACACGTTTAAAATATTTTGAGTGACAGAATTATTTATTGCTTTAATTTTGGGAAACGTGTTTCATTTATAATAAAAACAATAATAAAATTATTGTTGTAGCCAAGGCCTGATAAAGACATGGGCAAATGGACCTTGGGCCTTGTGATTTTTCCTCTACCTAAATTTAGTATGCAATTATCATAAAGCTGATATTTTAACCCGAGAGTAGTCGCGTCTTTTTTTCAGAACGTAATTAGTCGCGCTCGGTCTTTTTGCCGTCGGCACCCCGCATACAGAAAATGTAAAATACGAAAAATTTACATTTCAATGAAGTTATAAATTTGCAATTTACTTAAATTATACATTTTATTCATGAGATTTGGAATAAGAGGAAAAAGTAAAAATGAACTGATACTAGGGATCGTTGAGTGGACTTTTCCACCTATTTCAACTTTGCTTGTAAAAATGTACCTGAAGGGAAAATAGAGCTGTCTTGTTACTTCACTATGGTGATGGAGAAACTTTTAAAGTCAGCTAGATAGTAGTTTTCCATTGTATTTGTATGGGGATACGAGTTAGAGCAAGATAATTTATATCGGTGGCACAAAACACCGACACGCGACTACTCCCGGGTTAAATCTGTTTTGACGTTGCATTCATTAAAATCGATATTTATTTTGTACTCTTAGAGTACTATACGATTAAAAACAAAAAATATATTTATCTAGATATGTTTTTTTTTTTATATTCATATATGAAAGGATAAAAACCCTTTTAAAATTCAAAATTCCAAATTAAGTTTCAAAAATTTTAATTAAAATCTAAAGTTTCTTTCTCCTAGCTTTAAATCTCATTCTAAAACCAATTTTACCCCTTTTAACTTTGTTTCCCAGCAATGCATTCTATTACTTTCAGATATCATTTTCGGACGGTCCTTAAAAGTAAAAATAGCTGAGTTGCAAATTTTGTAGCCATGTGGTGGTTAGCTGATCCCCGGGCGAGCCAAGCTCAGTTCTGGCATCTGAGTCCGGACAATCAATCAAAGCTAATCAACCAATTAAAGAAATGTTCCTTCCAAATTTACAACTATGCCCTCTGCTGGAAAATATGACAAGCCCAGAGATATTAGCTAACGCACGCTCGAAAAAAGGAAGGATTTGCACTTTTGAGATGCCAGCAAAACCTATGGCGATGTAACTCCTGGAATTAGCGACGTAAGCGGCTCGAGGGACCTCCTCCCGGAATCGAGAATTAGACTGTAAGATGACGCACGAAATAAATAAGTTCGATCCACCAAGAGGTTCCAGAGTCCAAATTATTTATCCACAAGTTCTGTGAACTCCAGAATGTCGTTACATATGAAAAGCCGGCAGTACGGAAACCAGTCGAGAAAGTGAACGGGCCGTGACTCCTCTACGGGTCCAGGACGTCGCGATATATTGCATATATGTATCCTGAACTAAACTAAAACTCTGTGGCGCTACATTCCCCAAGGATTTTGGCCTACGTCCAACTCTGTTTTCTTGACAATGGCTCCTGTTGTAAGTGGTCAGTCTAACACTGGGTTGTAAGTGTTTAGTTCCCAAACAAGCTTGGTAATCATTTTATCGACCCTGAAGGGATGAATGGTTGAGCAAATCTTGCCCAATTCATAATCGAACTCCGGACCTGTAACATGATAGCTCAACGCGCTATCCATTATACTACTAGGCTTCCTGTATATGTCTTATAAGGCATCGAAAAGGCTTCATTTTTATTAAAATATGGGAAGGAGAAGTGACGGGGGCTATAATGGATGTCAGGACTTGGGCCTTTCTTTTTATTGATCGGTCTGTGCACTTGTGGTGATTGTTGTGTTACGGATTTGGAATATGGAGATTTCTCATCAGACTTTATTACTCCCATTTGCCAAAAAAGGCATTTTATATCTATTGTACATATTGAATTTCCCCATCAATCAAAAAGCAAACAAAAAAAAAAAATCATGTAAATTCTGATGAATGGATTTCGAAGGTAGTACTTGTTCTTTTAGGTAGATTTCGTATGAAATACTACCTATTGGCGTCGTTCCTATGTTGGAATTTCTGAAATATTTTTGCAGATCTACACCAATCAAGACCCATAGAGCCCAAAACCACCCTCAGTAAAAAACTTTATCTGTCTATCTATCTATCTATCTATCTATCTATGTATGTATGTATCTATCTATATATATCACTTTCTTCTGGACACGATAATTTCCACAATTCTGCACCAATCTCTTCCAAACTGATACATAAAATCAAGGGGTATAAAATCTCGGTCAAGTTCGTTAATGGGCAAAATCGGAGCAAGGGGATGGAAATAGGGAGGGGTTTTGTGAAAACCGAAAAACCCCCATAACTTCTTAAATTTTGTACATATCGAATCAGTTTAAAGTTTTTATTACTTCTAAAAATAGGGCCAAAAATTTATGTATCACAGATTTTTGATAAAGTTAAAAATGGGTTCAAGGGGCGCAAAAAATAGGGTTTTTGGGAGAAACAAATTCATAACTTCGTCAATTCTCAAGATATCAAATCCAATTAATTTTATCATGAATCTCGTTAACATTATCTACAACTTTTATATTCACAAGTTTTTGATTGGACCAATTCGTACCGCAAAAAAAAATTAAAAACGAAAACAAAAAGGGCGTTTGAAGATGAAAAAAATTCATAACTTCGTCAATTATCAACATATCAAATCCGATTAATTTTATCATGAATCTCCTTAACATTATCTACAACTTTTATATTCACAAGTTTTTGATAGGACCATGTCGTACCGCAAATAAAATTAAAAACGAAAACAAAAAGGGCGTTTGAAGAAGAAAAAATTCCATAATTCCGTCAATTCAAAAGATATAAAATCCCCATGAATTTATCATATATCTTCTTAATATTATCTACAACATCTATATAGACAAGTTTTAGATAGGACCAATTCTTACAGCAAAAAACAAATTAAAAATACATAGCGGTTGAAGAAAAAAATCATCGTAAGGGTGTATTCAAATCCAAACTGCTTATTTTCTGACTCATTTTACAATCCATTTTTACTCTCAAAGGCTTCCAATTGGTACCTTTTCTTACTCAGAAACTATATAATGTACTGTAATGGTAAATTTTTTGATAGAGGCAGAATATATTTTAAAACATGCTGTCAAAATGAGCCTTTTGAACCGAATTTCCCGAAGAGGATTGTGTTGGAAAAATCATCGTATTAAGGGAGTATTCAAATCCAAACTGCTTATTTTCTGACTCATTTTTAAATTCATTTTTGCTCTCAAACGCATCCAATTGGTAGATTCGCTTATTCAGAAACTGTATAATGTACCTAATGATCGATTTTTTGACAGAGGCAGAATATATTTCAAAAAATGTCCAACTGGGCATTTTGAACGGAATTTCCCGAAGCGATTGTGTTAGAAACGAAAAATATTGTCTTACTGAGAAAATAATTGTTTATATATCAAGTTTTAATTAATTGAATTAAAAACACAGGTCGCTTATAAATCTCTTTAAAAATCACGTGAACAAGTTTCATGTTTCTCCTATTAAAAATGAATCTGGAGTTATGCCAGAAAATTTCGACTTGTGCATGGAAAACTATTTTTTTTGAATACCGCCCTAACATGATTGTGATAAAACCAGTTATTATATAAAAATGGAATAAAAACTCGTCAAAAGCGGTCAGATAAAATTGTGGTAAAAGTGGATAAAAGTGGGTTTATCTCTAATCATGATTTGGTTTTTGTTTGTGAAATTAGTATACTGAACTTCGAAATCTACCTCCGCCTGTAGGCCGGGCCGGCAGGGATTTTTTTTATAAATAATATGTAGGGCCATTCCATGTTACGAGTGTGACATTTTGAACAAAAAAATTTCTAATTAATCAAGGATTTTTCAATATATTTCTTATTTAAAAATCCAAACAAAAGTTCTTTAAAAAATATGCACTCTACCGTATTCTTTTATGCAAAAACGTATCATTTTGATATAATAGTTATTTTTTAAATAGCTTTTTAAAAACTTTACGTGTGTGACTTAGAAAAAAAGAAAATTTTGAGTAATGAAATTAAATGATATATTTCTGTGAGTTTTATTTCCACAAATTTAAATTAAAAAATATGGTAATAACTTATTTACCATACCACCTAAAATCACAATTAAAATTAAAATTTAATAAATAATTGAATAAATGAAAATTAAAGCCTGCGTTACGTGTGACTCTCTGCACGGAATTGCCCTGTAGCGGAAAATTTTAGTATGCTGAACATCTTCAGAAGGTGTTTAGTTCCACTGTTATGCTGATATTTTTGGGGCGATTAATAGAAAAATAATATGTTTGAGATATAAACAACTGAAAATAACAAAACATTAAAGCCTATTTTACTCATATTAGCCCATTTTACTTTATTCTAAAATCATTAAACTTATATTACAAGTTATGGGTACATTTCGAGACTTTATAGTGATTCCTCGACTAACAAAGCTTAATGTATTTTGATGGTACTTGCACTTTTTTATAAATAACACTTAAAAGAAAATTTTAGTATGTTGCACATCTTTAGAAGGTGTTTAGTTGCACTGTTACGGTGATATTTGTGAGACAATTAATGGGAAAATCCTATGTTTGAGATATAAACAACTGTAAATAAACAAATATTAAAGCCCAGTTTCAACCATTGATCTTAAAATCCTTGAACTTATAGGATAAGGTACAAATCGTGACGTCATAGTGATGCCTCCACTAACAAACATTTTTTAACGGTTTTTTATTTTTATGACTTTGCTAACAAATGTTTGATTACGCATGTTAACATAATGAAGCCACGTTGCATTTTAGTAAGGTGGGAGATCTTGTTTCGATTAATGGTGATTTTAGCTACCGGATGATTTTGTCTCGTATGACAATTAGAATAAATCCTCCCTCCCCATAACATATTCATAATTTCACTATAAATATTTTAATGTAAAGTTAATAAATATACGGGCAAGTTAATAAATATACAGACAATAAGGCAATCTTGATATAATAAAAAAATAAATGTTAAGATATTGCAAATGGCTAAAATACGTTTTTAAAAGTTTTAAAGCCAGCTTCTCACAATTTCAGGAAATTCAAAGCTAATCATTATGGATGATGGAAATGCAACCACTCTCAGATAGGCAATAAATAACAAAACAGGAAATTAGAGTAATAACTTTCAAGGACACCAACTCTTTGATACTTATAAAAATAGATTAAACGGCAATCAGTCATTGTGCAATCATCAAACTTTTTACATTAACAAAATTATGCTCATCGAAAAAGAAGAATTACAGCCATAAATAAAAGATGTTTATATCAACCCACGCATGAAGCAAGAGTTTGTCGTCACTACCAAAAAAAGAACTCAAAATGACTTAAAAACTGTTTTATTAATAATTTAGTTGTGCTGTTAGATTTTGTACGCAAAACATGTAAAAATATAAGTAAAAGCTGCCATAAGAAGCAGCATAATTGGTTTTGTTAAAAAAACAGATATTATATAACCAAGTGAAATACAAATAGGCTCATTACTTAGTTTACTTCAATGTGTTCACAGTATTTAAACTCAACATTTCTTTTCTTCTTTTGCACTTTAGTGCTAAATTAAATTTATGAATTTCTACAAGGAATAAATATAGAACTTTGGATTATAGCGGCCCATACATCCAATCAAGGAATTGCTGAGCGACAACATAAAGGTCAGAAATTTACCTATATTATTATATTTGATTGACTTATTATGAAAGGCTAGATTTATACTGATTTAATTATCTAAATATTAGCGCGCGTGTCATACTGCGTATAACACAGGTGGCTTTTTTGCCAACAATGGATTCATTATCATGAAATTATTTCCGTATGACTGAATTTATTTTTATTTTTTTCAAATCATAAAAAAATATATACTAAACGAAATAGAGTAAAACCGGAAATGCGAAATCTATGATGTAGAAAGTAAAAGAATGAATTCGCTGACTTCCGAGTTAAAAAAAAAAAAAAAAATCCAAATTTCTAAACGGTTGGCTGCTCCAGAATACAGGTCGTAAAAGAAACCTACAATTGTCATAATTTTTTCTTTGTTTTATTATTCCGCAGTATGACAGCAGAAAACGAATTGGCTTAGTTGAAGCCCAAAAGATTTTGAAAATGTATTATGGTTTCTAATGATGAATTTTCGGTTACGTAATTCCAGACTTTCGGCTTCATTTATTTCCTTAGATCAAAGAAGCT
Source organism: Maratus speciosus (assembly GCA_963932465.1). Classification (NCBI taxonomy): domain Eukaryota; kingdom Metazoa; phylum Arthropoda; class Arachnida; order Araneae; family Salticidae; genus Maratus; species Maratus speciosus. The sequence continues at coordinate 106,431,636 of OZ010799.1, forward strand.
CTTTAAAAGTTCTTACATTCTTTCGATTAAATGTCCTTATTTTGATGTAAAGGAAAGTGAACATTGGGCTGAGTTTCCTCTAATCTTCCTTATCTAATATCTTATTCTTGTGTTTATAATAATATTCCTACTTAATCGATTTTGTGGCAGGTGTACAAAGTACAGCTGGCATTCGTGCAGCAAGGGTAATGAAAGTAAACATTGTTATTTTTATTTTGTTCTATTTTTACAAGAAGAAAGCATTGGATTCGGAAAAAAATTTCGACTTCCGATTTTTGACGGGTTTATATGTTTTTTAAAAGGTCCTGAACACGATTTAACTGGTTTAAAAAAATGTCTGTCTGTCTGTAACAAAAATTGTGCGGGTACTCTGCTTCAAGAACTAATGCACGGAATTTAAAAAATCTTTTGATACAGTTAGTCCCTTATATAAAATATTGCTGATTAGTTTTAGGTGTAATAGCCTAATTGGTGGCGCTGCTACGCTGCAATTTTTATGATTTCCGCAATAGCTATATCTCAAGCACGGATTTTCATCAAACTTCAGATTAAATTTATCATTGATATAAATTAGTGCTTATTAGTTTTTGGTGTATATCGCCCAGTAGATGGCACTCCTATGTTTCATTTTTTACGGTTTTCGCAATAGCTCTATCTCAAAAACTAATGCAAAGAGTATAATCAAACTTTATAATTTGTTATACTTTCACATAAGTAGTACCTTATTAGACTTGGATATGTATATTGCCCAATAGGTGTCGCTTTTGTGCCCTTTCGCTTGGAAACTTTGACTGCAGAGATCTAATAGGATGTGTGCTGATACTTTGTTTGAGTAATGCTATGCTTATATCTCCTTTTTAAATGTACACAATTCAACGAAGCTGTGGCTTTACATTCTTCATGATGGGAATAGTTTGTTATTTAATTTAGGGACGGCAATAGCTAAATTTGATACATTAACATGTATGACATCGAAGAAAGTTTTGTGATTGGTACAGCTGACTAGCTCTTTTAGAATTAGTTTTCGAGAAGTTCATTTACTAAAACAATTTTTATAATACATAACTCACCATATAAATATCGGTAAAACGTCCATACAGACACTCCTGAATTGAAGATACCCCTATTTAGTGAACACTTTTTCCAAAAATCTATATATATCTTGCCCAAGGATTATTGGGCATATATAAAAAAAAAATTAAGAACAGTGTCATTTTTTTCGATTTCACTTTTTAATAACATGTCTCCGAAAGTTTTTTTTTTCTCAGCATTGTTCTTTCTCGAATTTTCTCCAAAAGAAAGATTGGTCGGGTGGTCCAATTCTTTGTCCTCCTTGATCTCCAAATTCAACTCCGTTACTTTTTTTATGTGGAGTTATGTGAAGAATTGTGTGCATTAGATGCATTATACTAATTTGCAGGAACTAAAGCTGCGTATAACAGCTTCTATTCAAACCTTAAATTGAGTATCGCTCATACACGTTACGAGTAACCAAGGCATGCATTAGTACATCGAAATGTAGTAATATTTGTACGAAGGCATTTTGTTCCTGTATCATCTATTTTTTGTTTTACATAATTTTTTAATGTGTCCAATAATTCTGGGATACCCTGTATTTCTGTGCTTTCACCTAGGAAAATCGTACAACTGCTAATAGTGGACTAACTCCGTAGCCCTCAACTCTCCGCTGTTTAGAGATTTTATTCTAGTACTATTTTTAGGTGTAAAGGGCAATTTCGAATGATTTTTTCTATTAGAATGTCTTTATTCTGATGAAAAAAGAGACCATTAAGCTGGCTTTCCTCCAATCTCACTTCTTATTCTTGTCTTTATAATAATATTGCGAATTAATCGATTTTGTGGTACGTGTGTGGTAAATACATTTGGACTTTGTGCAACGAGTTTTTTTTTTTTTAAATAAACTTGTAAGGATTTGTTTATTATTATTTGCATTGAATAAGTTTACGTTACTCTATTTTTATAATTCGTGGTTCAACTATGCATATTACTGTTTTAAGCAAAACTGGCTATTTAGTACAATTATATTTTATTTTTCACATTAATTTACGGATATTATGTAATATCTTATATCCTAAAACAACCTGAAAAGTCTAATGAATAAGCGTAAATTGATCTTTCAATATGTCGTCGAATTTCAGACAGCTGTGTATGTCAAAGCGTTAAAGATCTTGGATTCAACCGATAAAGATCTTAACCAACACGGTTTGTTTAATGTTTCAATTATTTTAGTTTACGAACTATATAAATGTGAATCCAATAGCCGTTCAATAACTTATGTCTTTAATGATGTCAGAAATTGATTTCGGTTTTAAGAAAAGCTCGAGAAATATGAATAAATGAAGAAAACATGCATAGAACTCTAAAAACGCAAAAGTGAAAGGTTTTATTTTTCTATTTTGGTATTATATTTTCAATTAGCGTAATTGATTGCAGCTAGCTTAATGATCATACCTGTGTTGGCCATGAGCAAACTCATTGAGCGAAAGCTCAGGAGTTTAGCTTACTTTCTATGAGGGTTGAGTTGAACTTGACTTACTTTTTGATAAACGAGCGTGAACTGAACGAAAGCTTAAATGTGAGTTTGATGGAAATTTACAATTCAAGCTCAATTTTTTTTCATAATTTTATTTAAATTTTTCCAGGCGTTAAGAACACATTTTCCTCATTCAAATGCATTTAGAGACCTACACGGACTCTGAACAGGGCCGAGTCTGATCATCACTTTTTCTCGGTTGTGCCCGGGTCTTGCTTTCTCTGCAAGCTCGAGCCAGGACTATTTTTTGGACATGTGCTTTATTCTTCCTAAAATCTACCGAAATTTTCTGGTCCGGTCAAAACCCAGCTTGTATCAAATTGACATATAAAATGCATCTACACATCTTTAATATATATATATATATATATATATATATATATCAATTTTAATTCTGGAATAATATCGATTTAAAAATGCGTGCATTAAAAAAAAAAAAATGTTCGACCAAGCCAAATTTTACTGATATTTTAACTGGACAGGCGAGAGCCGTGCAAGTCTAATGATTTTCACATGAGCTGGGTTGGAAATAGGACGGAAAATGTCTGCCTGTTCAGACCTCAGCCCGAAAAAATTCAGTCCCGGCCCATCTCTGTCCGAACCTCTAGAAAAAAGTAATTCCCAAACCAAGCCTGAACCAAGTGTCGGGAAGTAAAATTGGGCGGGCCCATGATGAGACCCTTAAATCGAATAACCAAAAGATTAGTTCACAAAATTTTGTAAATTTGGACGATACAATTCTAACATATATATATATCTACCCTATATATATAAAATCTGCCCTATATATATAAAATCCTAATGAATCGATTTGAAACGAATTTATGTAACGATTCTATGAAACGACTGATTAAACAACTCATTACGTTTCACGGCGATTCCTCCTAAAATATGGAATACTTTGCGATGAAATTAACACCAAAAATCCGTATTGATCCACAGATCTCAAAACTGGTATTAGAATTTTAAAATTAGAATTAGTTTTCGAAATATTAATTTTTTTCTAATTTTAAATACTTTTTTTCTAATGATGGCAACTCAAATTTTAATCATAACAGATATTTTTTTTCATATTTTAGAAAAAAAATTTTTTAAAATTAATTTGGCAACAAGTTTGGCCTCCCTTAAATGTATGCTAAGAAATGCAGCATGTTACTTTTATTCAGATTTCAATTTGCATTCCATTATCATTTTATTTAATACAAAACTTTCATTTAAAATTGAAACCTTTAAAATAAATGGCTTTTACTTCATTCTTTTTTTTTTTAAACGAAACGAAAAGAAAAATATTAGACACGGATGTCATATACGCAACGGGGTACCCAATTGGCGCCAAACTGGCGTTATTTTGCCTGACATGGTAGCCCAGCTATTGTTGCTTATTTATTAATAAATGTTTATTTGAATTTATTTTCTTTTTATTTACAAAAAATGTTATAAATTGTTTCGTTCTATAGTAATTAATTATTTTTTTTTCATTTATTGTTATTTCATTTTAAAAATAACACAAAATAATTTAAAAATACATATGTAACAAGTATTTGAAAACGAAGTTTTCGCCAAATTGTCCTAAAAAAAAAAATCACGCCAAACCCGGTGCGTATGTGACAATGCAACAAATCATGAGATTTAATTCCCACTTCAAAGCAACGTTGTAATGTTATTACTTCTCCCGTCGACCAATTTCGCCAAATTATACAAATGTTTTTTAAATAACAAAAGAACAAATAAATTAGTATAACATTAATAAAAATACAAATAAAACGTCGAAATAAAAATCACTTGATGGCGTGAGCATGTGTAACTTCCTTAAAGTCAAGTGAATGTGACATTTACGATCAACCATTATTGGCATTTAATCTTATAGTTTGGCGACAGATTTTTGGTCGATGGGATAACCAAGTAGCACCGTTTTAATTTACCACTCGAAAAATAAAAAATACTAACTGGCGAGTTAAAAAAAAAGCTATTGGCGAGATTTTCACCCGGCTAACATAAAAGTACCAGGAATTCTTTGTGATCATGGCAACTTTTATGCAGTTTCATTCAAAAAAATAATTTTGATTCTTTAATCAAAATGGAAACCTTTCTTATGAAAAGCGAAGGAATCAGCCCGTTGTTTATGACAGTTACATGACTTAGACTATTATAATATAAACGAAATAATGGGGATAGAATAATATTCGGCGATTTATCACACCTGTGGCTGGCTAACGTTAAAGTACCAAAATGGCCGCCTGGAATATAAAAAGCGAAGGGATCCGCCTGGAGCTGTTGATGATAGTCACATGACTTAGGCTATTATTATAGAGATTGTTTTCAATTTTAAAAACAGCGCAAAGAATAATATTTCCTAACGATTAAAAATTTATTTTCACGTGACTATTAAAAACATAAAAAAAAACTTTAAAATTACTATTAAATGAGTATGTGTTAAAGGCAGGAAAATATTGAAAATTATGTCCTGAAAATTGTATTTATACGTCAATATTAAAAGGGAAAGGAAACTTTAAAATAATAAATACATTAATATGCAATTAACCCTTTCACGGACAAGACACTTCTATTCGTAAAATCTTGAAATCAGTGAATGGCACCAGAATTTACAAACAAATTTCAAAATACAAAAATGCTATTGTTCACTTACTTAATAAAAGGGAAATTTTCATCCCAATATTCTGATGCTAATATGGCATTTAAGAATTAAAATTAAGTGGTCCAAAAATAAACCACCGCCTTTGAAGGGGTTAAAGCCTCAAATGTTAGTAATTGTAGTATGTCAATCGTTTTATAACGCTGTTAAAAAATACCGAGAGACAAAGACTCTGTTTACTTAATTCATTTTATTTTAGCTTCTTTCCAAATGTTTAACTGATCTTCTTTAACCAAACACGAAAACAACCATTGGATGTTTTAACAGCAACTGATTCTACCTTAATTTTTTTCAATCAAAGGGAATTGAATGGAAACCCGTTTACAGGGTGATCGCTACAGTTTTTTTCAGTATAATTCAATCTTTTCTAATCTTTTTAAAACCGATCAGATTAGCGTGCTTTTAGATTCTACAGTGTCTGAACGGGGGTTGGCGAGTGTAGCTCGCAGGGGGCAAAGCCCCCTATTATATATATATATATATATATATATAAGGAAAAAAACGAGTTTTTAGTGAACTTCGCTCACTTTCATAGATGAGTTTGAGTTGAGCGGATTCGTTTGAAAATTTTTGATTTGAGCGTAAACTTGACTCATTTTTGAGAAATTAAATTTGAGTTTGAATTAGTTCGTTTTTTGTGAGCGTGCTCACCACTGGATCAGACACAAAGTATAGTTCAGTTTGAACTGTCTATTATCTGATACTGTTCAATTTATAAACAGTAGGTCAGACGATAACTGGATCAAAAATCCGTGAAATCTTAAAATACTAGCAAAAGCCGTGCTTTGTTTGGATTCGAAGCATTATTTAATGAGATAAATATTTGAAAGTAACAATATTTTTTATGTTATTTTTGCATCTCTATTAAGCTAAAAACGTTATTTTATGTTTTAGCTCATTTTAATTTTAGAACTGTAAATTAAGCCAAATAACTAAGAATTTCCTCGGAATTTTTTATTTATGATATAACGAATTTACTAGTTAATTATATTTGTTTACAATTGTTTTTTTGCCACTTTACAAAAAAAAAAGAAAAAAATCATAATATAATTCTTTTAAAATGCGTAAGTATCGTCTGCGTAAATGATTTCATATAATAAGAATAAATTGTGTATTGGAATTCCTAACACTGAAAAATACTTTTATAATTGAATGTAAATAATTGAATTTTGACAAATTTTAATTCATTAAAAATATGCTATAATTTTTATAAAAAAGGTATTTTAAAAATTTCATAAAAGAAATCGTGAAACTATTTAATTAATCATGATTCTATCTATACTGACTAACTCCATGATTTATTTTTTCTTCTGAAAATATACGCGTTTCATTTTTTATTTGCAAAAATGCGTCCGTAATGGAAAAACATGTAAAATAAATAAAATAAAATAATAATTTTTTAAGGTTATTCTGTAAAAAAATAATATTATGCAAATCTGTAGATAGTAATTTATTTTTATGTTTAATTTCAAGTGAAAATACTGAATAGTTTTTTTGTAAATTGTACGACAAAATGTAATTTGTATTCTTAGTATAGAGGGACTCACTTCACTCATCCTAATAAAATGCAGATTCAAAGCTAGAAATAAAAAACCTGCATGGGCGAAGGTTGACTAAAACAACTCGAACTTGGACGAGCTGTAACCTCATAACCCCCTTTTTACTGTGGAATACCGTAGGAGTGTTTACCTCACGTTTTATAAATTTGACCCGCTTGACTTTTAACGGAATTCAAATAACAAAGGTGCAGATTTCATCGTTGTGTGGATCTATTTATTCTCTTCTTTCAATCCCATCCAATATCTTCAGAGGTACCGTCATTTTGATTCATTGTGTTAGTCTAAAATGCACAGAAACCGGAACTTTTACTTAAAAATTTAATCTATATATCTTTTAAAGGAATGAAACAAATGAAGCATCAGCAGAAAACAATAAAGCATAGCCCATCATTAATATTTCATTTCAGGGTTATCCAGTTGTGATACAATCTAATCGCCTTTTTATTCTGTGCAACTCAACTCAGCTAGTATCTCCACCCACAACGGTATCATTTTTCGAAAGAAGAGTATATTTTTATTTCGATACTGTAACCCTTTATGTACTGAATTATGAATTCATGAAAATTTTATCTTCTAAAGCATTTTTCGTGAATTTTTTGAAACTACATTAGAAAGTTTACAGACTCATTTAATAAATTTTAGAAGGATTTCAGAAGGATTGAAGAATTTAGAAGGATTAATTAAATTTGAATTTATAGGGATTTTGTGCAATATGTATAACCCTACTCAAATCTTTTATTTTGAATATTTTTCCTAGTATTTTGTAGAATTAGGAAATGTACAAATGTTCTTACAATAGAAATATAGAAATATTTCCGAATTGAAAAATCCCCCCCCCCCTTCCCCCAACGCCAAGAAAGCTGAAAATATGTAAAGGCAAAAGAAATCATTCTTTTAAAAATGTTTTTGTTTTGTGTAATCAATAATGCTTTTGGAACAAGATAAAGTAAAGCATCTATAACTCATTCTTAACTGTATTACTACTAATCGATATATTAAATGAATTTTATAACAAGTTATTTTAAGGGTACTTATAAGTACCGTCAGTAGATAAAGGATTAATACAGTATTTTTACAGAATACGTAAGTACAGAGAAAAAGCAATTTTTTCGAAATTTCTTTATTTTAATTTCCAGTTGATTTTGAAATTTCATTATTTTAGTTAAATATTTTTTGAAGTTGTTGACATTAATTTTTTTTTCTAATTTTGTCACAAAATGTAATTTTTTTAACTTTATTAAAATATTACTGCCTTTTTTATTCTGTTTAACTCAACTCAAATAATATCTCCTCCAACAAGGGTATCATTTTTCAAAAGACGAGTATGATACTTTTATGTCAATGCTATGATACATCGTTTTTACAGAATGCGTAAATAGAGAGAGAACTCAATTTTTTCAAAACCTTTTTAATTTTATTGCCAGTTGATTTTGAAATTTGATCTATTTTACTTAATTTTTTTTTAAGTTGCTGACATTCGTTTTTTTAAATACTTTTTTAGTCACAAAATGTATTTTTTTTAACTTTATTAAAATATTATACCCTTTTTTATTCTGTATCAACTCAAATAGTACCTTCCCCCGCAACATTATCATTTTTCAAAATAAGCAACGTAAACGAAGAGTATGATATTTTTATGTCGATGCTATGATAGTGTTTTTACAGAATACATAAATGAAGAAAAAATGCAATTTTTTCAAAGCATTTTTATTTCCAGTTGGTTTTGAAATCAGATCAATTTTAGTTAAATCGTTTTGAAGTTGTTGACATTCATGTTTCTTTTTTTAATTATTTTTTTAGTCACAAAATGTAGTTTTTGTTAACTTTATTAAAATTTTATAGCCTTTTTTATTTTGTGTAACTTAATTCAACTAGTATCTCCTCCCACAACGGTATCATTTTTCAAAAGAAGAGTATATTTTTATGTCGGCGCTATATACAGTGTTTTTACAGAATACGTAAATGGAGACAGAACTCAAATTTTTCAAAACCTTTTTAATTTTATTTCCAGTTTCTTATGAAATTTGAACTATTTTAGTTAAATATTTGTTAAGTTGTTGGCATACATGTTTTTTTTTTATTATTATTTATATTTTTAGTAACAAAATGGAATTTAACTTTTGAAATATTATTATTTTGCATGCCTACATATCTTGCTTGGATTGTACCTTTCTGGGTACAATCTGGGATTGTACTGGGATTGTACCTTTCTAAGACTTTAAACTAGCAAATCAGAGTTATCAAATTCGTTAGCAACGCATGTTTTGCACAATTTTCACTAAAATATATTTCTTTGCTTATATTTATTTTCCTACACTGTAAATTAGAAAACAAAATCCGTTAAAATATGGAAATTGTACTGGCAATCGAGACGCCAGTACTATTTCTGTATTTTAACGGAATTTTGCCCCGTAAATTCCAGAAAAATATCCGTTTTTTCACAAAATTTACGGAAAAATTCCGTTAAAACACGGAAATAGTACTGGCGTCTCGATTACCAGTACAAATTCTATATTTTAACGGAGTTTTTTACTCTGTAGAATTAAATCGCATTCGTTCAATATTCTATAAATCTTCCACAATAAAAATAAAAAAAATGATGCAAATATTATGTCATTATTATACTGTACACATATTGAAAATATGGGATTTAACTTTCCAATGTGGTAAAATGTAGTGTAATTCTCCAAACATTTTTTTTTTATAAAAAGCTAAAATTGATAAAATATTGAGATTGAACTGATTTTTATTTCAATGAAATGTCTGTATTTGTCCAGTACTTTTATTACAATAGAAAATTCTAGTTTCATGGCTATCTTGTCATAGTCAATTATTTTAGTGTAAAATTTGTTTGTATTTTTTAGTATCGCACTCAAAATGCGCCGCTTAATTGTCATTAAGGGGCCTGCCTACCTTCGGAAGGGATTTCAAATTGGCGAAAAATGTTGAAAATTTCCTAAAGAAGAAACTAAATTTTTGGTATGCAAATACTTTCGGTCGAGTTTCAGTACGGCCGAATTTTCACAGAAAACGAATTTTCCGCGAAATTCTGATTTTGGGCCGAAAACGAAGCCGAATTTTGGGGTCGATCTCTAAACAAAATATTCCAGTGAATTGGACCTTTGTGTTTTAAAGCATTATGGACTGGACTTACTTACCTGGATTACTTACCTGGAACGTCCGTCGGCGTTACTGAAAACGATACGAACGCCGTTTCTCTATTGTATTGTGAAGCTTTTAACGGCTCTTTTAGTTCATCATGTTGATAATTTACAATAAAATTTGGTTAAAGAATGATAGAACAATATGCAGTGTTTTAAAATTATAAAAAACTTTCCAGTAGAACTTTTTAAAAAGACTGGTTTTTCATAAAAGTTCACTTGATTATAGAACTTTCCCCCGTTATTCTATAACTCAAGATTACAGAATACAGTGAAACCTCCCTGTGCGACCACCTCCCTGAACGACCATTTTTTCATAGAACAAAATTTATTCCCATACTCTCTTAAAAACATTCAGCGATTTTAACTCCGACTGAGTGTATTTTCACTCCTTTTCAGTATTGAAAATGCACTTATCCTATAGGAGTGAATTTCATCCATCTTGCGGAGTGGTTTTTTTTCATTCCTTTTTGATAAGCTGTTTTCGCTCTTTTTTTCGACTAAATTAATAGATAAAACGAGTGACTGCACTCATTATTGACAAGTCATTTTTAAACCCCTTTTTTTGTCAAATTTAATAGGCAAAATAAATTATTTTCCTCTTATTTTCAGATTTTTTTTTGTTTGATTTTTAATATATAACCCAGTTTGCAAAATGTATTACTTTTAAAACTCCATATTGTTTTATTTTAATCTAGATGCAGAAGAAATTTTGTTTTTCATTTCCAAAAGATAAATTAAATAATAATAATAATAAAAGATAAGTTCGCGCCGTAACAAGACAAGATTTTCTACCTTGTCCATATCCTGAAGTGCGCTGCGTTTACTTTATCTTTCTTATTATAATTTTTTTCTTTTTAATATTTTCACATTGTATATATAATTTTAACGTTATTAGTTTTAATCCGGAAATGTCGATTTCTTTAATTATTTCTGATATTATTATATCTTATTAATATATTTTGCTTATGACACAGATGAATAATTATGGAATATAGAACTCATGTGTTACATAAGTGCAGACTTTTGTTTAGTTAAACTTTTGAATATGAACAGAGCGAAGTATAACACAAAAATAAAAATTCACAAAATTATAATTAAAAAAAAAAGTTCAAGCTAGTTGTGTCATAAAATAAATTGATAATATTTTTTACTAATCTATTATTTTCTGATGCTTTTTTAAAATTATCTTTAACATTTCGTACTACTTACATAATACTGTGGCAATTAAAAAAATAATATTTAAAGTGTAGATGTGTACAACTATCTGAATGAACACAATTTATTAAATACTTGTACTTACTGAAACATAAAAAAAAATAGAACATATATTATAAGTTAATAATAATTTAATAATTTTTATAATCATGGGTTGTGTTCCGGAAAGATTTCTGAGTGTCATGAGCAAAGTAGTATATTAATAATCAATAATATAAGCACAAAATGATATATGTTTAATAAGGTAAATACCAATTAGCGTAATTTTACACAATTTGAGTACAAGAAAACTACATATCTAAGTGCATTTTATTGATTATAAAAATTATGGAACAGATGTATTAAAGAAAAAAAAAGTAATTTAAGAAGTTCATGTTTCCGGTTTAAAAGTATTAACGTTAAATAACGCAAAAAATCATATATACAATGTGAAAATACAACAAGGAATGGCGAAGGAATTACAAGAAAGATGAAGTAAAACAACGTACTTTACCTTAGAATTTTCAGTATTAGTATAATCTTAGAATCGCCGGTAGCCATCTTGGTTTTAGCTGGGAAACAAAAACGAAATTTATCCAATTCTTTGTGATGATTCCCCCCCCCCCCCCCGCTTTCGTGGGCATAATCCATCTATCTTATTCTATGCCATTTTTAAATCAATCACATTATAATTTTAATAATGTTTTAATCTTGTAGGTAACGCTAAGCTTTGATGCTTGAAACAAACAAGCGACTCCCTTTTCAAAGCGAGTCTCGATTCTTCCTCTGCCAAACTATATACCGCGTTACAGGATTTCAACCAATAGAGAAGCTTCTTAAACCGCTCTTTTAGAGATATTTTTCTGTTCCGGTCTGAAATGAGCAGTCCTGGGGATGCTACTCCTAAAAGGATGATTTGGTAAACCAGTTTTTTGTGGAAAATGTCTCTTTTTGATAAAACAGATGCTCAGAAAGAACAAAAACACGCGTAAAACTTTTCGTTCTTTTGTTGAGTTAATAATTCGTTCTTTTGAATTAAGAGTGTAGGCTCAATAGTAATTTTACCTCCGTTCAGAGACCATCCCAGTTGAACTCCCTCCACGAGCGACCAATATTTTTGAAAAAAATTAAACAAATTCCGTTTTTTCCTGGCCACTTGAAGAAGGTTTTATTAGAAAAATAATTCCGGAGCGTACATTATTCATTAAACTTCTAAACAAAGTTTAGAATTTATTTTTACTCCTGTAACTTTTAAGCGTTTAAATCCCTTCTTTCTTTTAAGACAATGAATTTAAATCGGATGACAAATTAAGAATGACAGTCAATAAACTCCCCTTCTCTATTCTGTCAGGAAACTCTCAAAGAAATAGATAAATTAATGAAATCGTCATTATTTGTTTCCGTCCAAAAAAAAAGTGCATTTATTTACTGAACTGCGAAAGGGCTTGGAAATAAAAGTTAAAAAAGATGAAATCGTAAAATCAAAGCAAACGTCAATGTATTCATTTTTTTAAATCTGCAGTAATTAACTTATGTAATTTACTTTTGTTTTGATACTCAAATTTGATAAAATTGAATATGAAAAATAAATTTTAGTAACATTGTTACCTTCTTTCATTAAATTCAAGTTTTAAACATGTCTTCCATTAAGAGACCACTTCTCGGATTGGCCAATTTTTATTGGAACGGAATGTGGTCGCTTTAGGGAGGTTTTACTGTAATATGTTATATACTAAAACTTTCCTGAAAAATTATCTAATTAATAATGCAAGCCTAATAAAAATCTGTCCAGCGGAACCTATTGAAATAAGGCTAATCTTTCATCATCTGATTATAGAATCTTTCCCTATAATCTATAACTAAGCAATGTAGGAAGGTATTTAATAAACTAAAACCTTTCCAGAAAGAATGTCTAACAAGTGTAATTCTGCGTTTAAATGCGTGTTTTGCCATCCTTCAACATTTTTCCAAGAAATCTATTCTTTTTAACCCGTTTATGGTTTATTCACAAAAGAATTTTGGTGATTCAACAATGCAAAGGAGATAAAAACATTAGTTCGACTTGCAGGCATCTTTTTCCTCCTGTAGAATTATGGTGTCATTAATTTTTGTTGTTGAACTTAAAAGTAGAGAAACTAATCAATTTAATTGTAAAATTCAAAGACTGTTTTTGGCCGTAGATATGTAACAGAAGAGATAGTGGCTTACGTTTCCTAAAATCTTAGGCAATAACTGTAGTCCGTTTTTTGAGTAATGCTAAGAAGAAAACTTATTGAAGAAACGAAATAAATCCATTGAACTTTTTTATTATTAAATACGAAGATGAGAGTAACATCATGAGGTGACCCCCCTCCCTCTCCTCCCTTACACCAGCACAATCTTCGACTTACACATTCAATGGTTGGTAGAGAAGTACTTGCATCATATAACGTATCGAGCCATACCAATACCCAATCCAGAGACCGTTAGACGTTTATGATAAATTTAACATCTGTCTGTAGATAAACGATATAATAACAAGTAAATAATTTACCGAAAGATTTATTTTTGACAGGAAATAATATTATTGTGAAAGAGAGCTTTTTAGATGACATAAAGTTATCTTAGACAGTAAATGAATAGATTTTAAGATTTATGAGAGCACAAATAATTTACGAAAAATAATTTAGGAACAAACTTTATTTTGAGTACATAAATTAACAATGTATGATTCTACATCATAAGAATATCCGTCAGATTCATTCTAAAGCTATTAAATATGCAAAAAACCGCGTGACCCAGGTTTGCCAGTTTGGCTCAATTTTCTGATTTTTATTCAGAAATTTCGAGTTCATACCAGAAATAAAGAATGGAATTTATACTTTTTGTAATCGCTAAATTTCTGTTATTAAATAAAGTAAAAATTCTTTTTTCAAAATGTACGGTGTGAATTTGAAGTTTCGAATTAAAATTGGAGGCCAAACTGGCAACCCTCGCGTGACCACAATAAAGACGCCGATATGGAAAATGGTTGAATGAAACGTCTATTCTGACCTTAAGTTCCATCAAAATCAATTCAGCAGAACTGAAGTTACAATTCTCATTTGCATTTTATATATGCGGTAGATGCATGTGTATCTACTTCGTAAAATATATGAAAAAGAAAGTTTCTTAATAATGTGCTCATATAAAATGATAATGATGAATATAAAAAAAAAATCTACAACATTTTTGCTCCAATACCTAAAATATCTCCTATTGAAAAAAATATTATTTTTTTCAAGAAAAAAATATAAATATGACGTTATTGAAATAGTATAGAATTTTTTTTTTCAGAAAGGACATACTAGTTAAAGGGAAAGCTACCTAGAGTTTTAAATACTCGTTTATCTTTTCACCAATTTTGATAAAAATCTATTTTACGAAAACTCATTCTTTTCAAAGATGGATGCATCCAAAAAAATTGTTTCCGCAGTCTGTCGATGATATTTTTATATAAGGAAATGAAAAAAAAAAAAAAAAAAAAAAAAACTTTTTTGTTAGATCCTGAATACACTAAAGGAGTAAACTACCTTTATATTCTCCTTCACATAGGTATTTCTCCAGTTACTATCCAAATTCGGAGTTCAAGTATGAAAATGCTGAATACATTTTTCTGACACTTCATCTGTGAGACGAAAAAAGGGAATGAAAATTCCGTTTGCATCTGAGGGATCAGTCACGTTATGCCAACGCTTCAAAATATCTTGAGTGTGTTAGGTTCCGTAATCCTTTCAGCCATATTGAACGACAGAAAAGGGAGTACTATGGAAAACCTGCTTAATATTTTTAACTGGATAGTAGTATAAATGATGGAAGGTGGTTAAAGAACGGATACTATATTTCCAAACTAATGTGTAAATATTTCACCAATTTTGATAAAAATACATTTTAGGAACCCTAATGCATTCCAAACACGCTTCTGTCGCTGTCTATAGATTATATTTTTATATAAAGAGATGAAAAATAAAATCTTTTTTTAGTTACATCCTGAATACACTAAAAGAGTAAACTATCTTTCTACTCAAGTTCACGAAGGTATTTTTCGGTCCCTATCCAAATACAGATTTCAAGTTTGAAAATGCTGAATACATTTTCCTGACACTTCGTCTTTGTGATGAAAAAAGGAATAAAAATTCCGTTTGCATCTAAGGGATCAGTCATGTTATGCCAACGCTTCAAAATAACTTGAGTGTGTTAGGTTCTGTTATCCTTTCAGCCATATTGAACGATAGAAAAGTGAGTACTGTGGAATACCTATTGAATATTTTTAACAGGATAGTAGGATAAATGATGCAAGGTGCTTAAAGAACGGATACTATATGCCAAACTAATGTGTAAATTTATTTACCAATTTTCATAAAAGTATGTCTTACGAACCCTCATTCTTTTCAAAGATGAATGCATTCCAAGCAAATTGCTTTCGCTGTCTATAGATTAGAATTTTATATAAGGAAATGAAAAAAAATATATATATATTGGTTAGATCTCGAAGACACTAAAGGAGTAAACTACCTTTATACTCTACTTTACGTAGGTATTTCTCCAGTTCCTATCCAAATATAGAGTTCAAATTTGATAATGCTGAATATATTTTTCTGACACTTCATTTTTGTGACGAATAAAGAAATAAAATTTCCGTTTGCATCAAAAGATCAGTCACGCTATGCCAACGCTTCAAAATAACTTGAGTGTGTTCGGTACCATAATCCTTTCGACCATATTGAACGATAGAAAAGTGGGTACAATGTAAAAAATATTTAATATTTTTAACAGGATAGTAGAATAATGCAATTTATTAAAAAAAGGGGAAAAGTTTCTAAAAACACAACTTACATTGTTTACAAGTATTTTTAAACAAGCGTTCTGTAGATTTATTTTTATTACACTACTTATTTATCGTTTAACTGTAACTTTTTCTGACGTTTCAACTTTTTTGAGAGAATCGAGATAAAATTTCCCTTTTGTAGCCAAGGATCAGTCACGTTTTGAAGACGTTTCAGAATAAATTTACGTTTCATTCGTAATCCTTTCAAACCATTTTCAGCTGTCGAAAGAAGAACCATGCAAATATGCAAGTACTTTCAATGCCAACGCAAGAAACTAAATATGAATAGTTTTATATTTTTTTTTCACACAATACTACTTGATCATATCTTATTTTTGTCAGAAATCAACGTCATCAATCCGCAACATCTAAATTTATATATTTTTGTACAGATAAGTGAAATTTTGTTTTTTACAATTACACTCTGAATAAAAAAAAAGAATAAACTAATACCTGCATACTTCTTTCGCAAAGGCGACAGAAGTATGCAAATTTGTTGATTTGAAGGGTTTTTTTGTTTGACATGCAAAATCCCAAGGTGGAAATACTGGATACATTTTTCTGACACTCCATCTTTCTATTGATTTTTTTTTATTCCATTTTCAGCTGAGGGATCAGTCACGTTATACCCAGGGCTGCGGAGTCGGAGTCGGGCCCATTTTTGAGCGAAAGAGTCGGAGTCGGGCCCATTTTTGAGCGAAAGAGTCGGATTGGGAGTCGGGGTCGTCCATTTTCCCACCAACTCCGCAGCCCTGGTTATACCACCGCCTGAAAATAACTGAGTAACACACTCAGTTATCAGGCTCTGTAATTCATTTCAACTAGTGATGAGTATAATGACTGGTATTGATATTAATATAGTTGCTAACTTTTGTTTTACGTTTAAGCAATTGAAACCAGAAATTTTGTAAAAAGTAAAAAAAATAAATTAAGAACAGGTGAACTAATGGAGCTTTGTTTGGATACCTATCTGAAGACTACTTAACTCCTTGTATATGAGTAATTGCGTAACACATCTTAAAGCAGCCATAAGAAAAAGTCTAGCCATAGTACTATAATGTACTATAATAAAAAATTAAAACGATAGGAGAATAAAAAAGAAAAGAAATGTCTTTATCTGATAGAGATAAAAGACAAAGCTATTAACCCCTTCGCGACGAGAGTCTTTTACCGAAATTTTAATCTTTTATCACTTGTTTTTCAAAACAGAAATTTTTGCCTAATTCAATCGGAAAAATTCCCTGATTGAAAAAGGCAAAATTTACAATAAAAAATAACTGATGTTAATAATCAGATTCTGAGTACCTTTATGCGCAACGTGTACGGGATCCTCGTCCCGAAGGGTTTAAGAGTAAAGAAAAAGCCTATAATTCTTGGAATGAATCAAGAAGAACGTAAAGTATAAGTAAAATACAAAATAACAACAAAAAAAAATAAAGTGATAGAATGAAGACTAGCAATATTAAAATGAGAAAGTTTACGATAAAATTAAAGGTATATACTGTTCAAAACTGTTGAAAGACTCCCCACAGTCAGGCAAAGCAAAAAGCAAGATGTTAAGTAAACTGCCTATCTCCTTATAAAAAAGCTCCACCAATGGCCGAGAGGTTCTGTTCTCAAAGCTGGTAGACGGGAGGTGCTGGGATCTAACCCAATCGCACCCGTCGGCCTAATCGTTTGGAGTTTTTCGTGGTTTTCTCCGAATCTTGGATTTCCCTGAGTAAATACGGATTAGGCTCCCTTAGAAATACCCCCACGGAGGGCACACTTCACTTTGGGCCCATATCCCTCTTGCTGATAATTGGCCGTCATAAACAACATCAACACCTTATAAAAAAAAATTTCCATTGCCATTTATTTATAAACATAAAATAATAAATTTAAGTCTATCAAACCTTATAGAAGTAAAGTAATA
Organism: Maratus speciosus; assembly: GCA_963932465.1. Taxonomy (NCBI): domain Eukaryota; kingdom Metazoa; phylum Arthropoda; class Arachnida; order Araneae; family Salticidae; genus Maratus; species Maratus speciosus. Next base: position 106,449,521 of record OZ010799.1, read on the forward strand.
TTTTCTTTCTCATAGTCATTTAATTAATTTTCTTTTTCACACAAATTTCTGGTTTTAGTTTATATAAAGGAATACGAAGGTTAACAGCTATCCTTTTGCGCATGCCCGAATGTTTCATTCGAATATCAAAATCATTCATTATTATAATGAATGATTTTGGATACTTTCACACATGTTGAACGGTAGAATGGTGAATATTTTTTAAGTACTTAAAAAAAAAAATCATTTTTTAACTGGATTTTCAACTGGAATTTCAAAAGTTTTGATTGACAACTGCTACATTGTTCTCAAGTTCCTGGAATAAGCTAACACTAGATTATATTATTAATTAATAAAAATGGTATAACAAGCAATTCCAAACCGATTATTTACCTTCACTCCAAATAAGTATTTATTAAATTTGTATTTACATTTGAAATTAAGCCTTTGTGACTCAACAACTCAGATTTGAAAAATATATACTCAGTTGTTAGAATACATCATTTTAAGCACGTAAAAAAAGAACATGTATGGCGAGGCCATATATTTGTGTTAGATTTGTAGTCGAAATTAATCTGTTTTCAAAATTTATTTCCCTTTCTTCGGTTTAACGCTAGCATTCAAAATCATTTCTCTTTGTCTAATTTACGTGCAGTCGTTATACCCACATAAATATTCTTTTATTGTTTCTGTTAAAAGCTATCATTCATAAAAATGATTTATTTGTTATTTCTAATTTAAGCACTACATTTCCGTTACTCGCATAAATATTCTTAATTGATATTTTATTTGTTAAACGCCGCTTCTTTTACAAATCTGTTTACATAATCTAAAGATCATATAGTTAATTTAAGCTTGCTGGCGTCTCGTATATGCATTAAAATACACATAAATTTCATTTTTACTTCGGCCGGTAAATAGATATTTGACATTATCCTCACCGTTATACTCTATGTAAGCAATAATAGGTTTGCTTTATTATTTCACTTATTAATTCGTTGCCAAATGTGGTTTCTGTCCTTGGCGTTTATCTAGTTCAAATTTTAATATATCTCCCAGTTTAACGGTTATTTTGTGATTGGCGTATTGGCTCAAGACAGATGTATTCTTGGCGTATTAAATTACGCAGATTGAAAGGGACTTACTCTCTGATCTTCGTACTGTAAACAGCTTAAAAATATGCTGAGTTAGGGAGGCCACCACTGCTTTAAATCTTATGCCCGCTTACGTAAAAATAAATACTTTTTAATGTAAACTGTTTCTTCTGAATTATTGCTTGATGTATTTTTCTAGGAAACGGATCATCTCATCTGGGTTTGCATTTAGTAACATCGTCTTTGTACTCAACGATTGTGTTTACTATCACGACCGGAGTATTAAATAAAAAATACTCCATAACATATAAGTAAAGAAACTGACTGGAAGGTACTTTTTTACAGCTGCAATAAACAGAAAATTACATACTTCTCATAAATATCGTCTTTTTTCTAATACAAAATTTTAAAGTATACCAGCTTATTTTTGTAAAAAATCTATTTTTGGAAGTCAGCAGTCTTTTTAATTTGACGAAATTTACGAAGCTCATTTTAGCAATAGCAATGCAAAAATGCTCAAATGATCAATAAAACTTTGGCATGAAAAATTAACTTCTTATCGTCGTCTGTTGAGAATTCTATAACGATTTATATAAATTGCTGTGTTGGGAAAAAGCAGCAGTAAACAAAAATGCAATTTAACAAATTACAACGACCATTAGGAAAAATGATTTTTTCAGAGACTAATGGTGTTATTACACGAGGAGTCAAAGTCGCTTGAAATTCCAGGCGTCTCCATGTTATTCCTATGGCTCCAGGGGAGTCACTTCGAAAGCAAGCAACTTTTTTTCTGTCTTTGACGCCTGAAACGGAGTGAGTCGCCAGTAACAGCCAATCAAATGCTTGGAAATCTGACGATAGAAAAGCCTTTTCCCGAATAGCCAATGAAATTCTTGGATAATACGTAAGTTTCAGGTGGATAATATGTAAGTTTCAGGAAATCTGACGAATTGCAGGCGATTTTTGTCGCATGCAATTTTTACGTGTAATAACTAAATAATAACGTTAAAATTTAAGACATAAAAAATCGCACGGAGTTGATCATATATTACGTACGCCATGGATTACATTTTTCGGTACTGTAAATTTTTAAACTTCTACGGAGCTGCCCATACATTACGTACGCCATGGATTAAACATGAATATTCCTGGATCAATTATAAATGAAATTTCATTCTTAAACTTCTAAACATCCCACAACATTACTCTTTACCCCGTGGTATAGAGAAAAAAATGTACTTTTAAATGCAATTTTTTGAAAGCTGTATCTCAATTTGTTTCTAAGTTATTTTTTTTTTGTCATAGTGGCAACAGAAGTATCCATCTCTGTTGAAAGTAAAGGGAAAATACAGATTACTGTATAGACCAATCGGAAAACGAATAAAATGCTGATTCAACTAATAAAAACCTTCAGATATGTTTTTGATTTCCTACCCTGACGAGGACAATAACCATTTTTCCAAATGGTTAATAAAATCTTTTGAAACCTACTGTATAAGTAATATTGATTTTTGGGCATGTTGCAGATATACAACGTGGTGGTATAAAGGGTTAAAATATAATAATATTGAATACGTCTTTCGACTTTCCGTATTTTTACTTTCGTCTATCTTTACAAGAAGAAAGTATTGAATTCGTGAAAATATTCGACTTCTGGATTTCGACGGATTTCGACGTTTTATGGGGTCAAAGATCCCGAAGAATATGTTTTGACAAAATGTCTATCTGTGACTCTGTCTGTGTGTCTGTATATGACACAAATTTTGTGGGTGCTCTATCTCAAGAACTAATGCACGGAATTTAATAAAAATTTATTTTCAGTTAGTCCCTCATATAAATTGGTGCTGATTAGTGTTTTATGTAAATCGCCCAACAGGTGGCGCTGCTATGTTGCATTTTTTATGATTTCCGCAATAGCTCTACCGCAAGAACTAATGCACGAATTTTCATCTAATTTCAGATTCAGTTAGATGTTCACACAAGTTGTTGCTGATAAGGTTTTGTTATTAGCGCTCAACTGGTTGCGCTGCATTCCTGCATTTTTCAGAATTTACGCGATTTTAGAGATATCTCAGGATCATATGGCACGTATTTCATATTTTTAAAGAATCCTCATGATGGGCATAGATTGCGATTTAATTTTGGCACTGTGATAGTGAATTTTGAAGTATTAGCATGTATGAGATAGAAGAAAGTTTTGGGATTGGTACATCTGACTAGTTTAGTAAAGTAGTAGTAATTTCATTATTCTTGGAGTGGGGCGGTTAAACAACGTTATGACACCATTTGAAAATAAGTAATAGATTTAAATTTGTATTCCTTTAACTCCCCCCTCCCCCCGAACGATAGAAAGTTAAATATTGTTTTCGAGTTACATATGACAACTTTAAAAATTTTTTGATTGAATTATACATTTAAATTATTAGAAGATTTTACAGACACTTCCTGCTTTGTCCAAGACGTTATGAAAAAATATTTTTTTATGTAAATAAGATTTTATAAGTATACTATAAACGGAACAAATACATAAACTATACTCATGTTATTTACATAAGTTTTCGTTCAGTTTTTATTTTAAGCTCAAATATGAAAATGATGAGTATCAGTTACGTATACCAACGCTGCAGATATCTTAGATTCATAATTATTGAAACAATCTTCAACTATCGAAAAGTGAACGCATTTATATGCAAATATTTTTCAGTACAGAATTGGATGGAAAATGTTAATATTTTTCACTCGATATTGCTTTATGCTTTATTGTATCTCTATTTTTCTTTAATATGCTGTTTCAATGTTAAATTTTCGTATAAAATGAGGAAGCAGATATTACATTTAAGGCTGAAAACAAACCACATTCACTTATTATATCACGCATACTTTTTTTCAGCTTCTATTCAAATATGATAGTCAAATATGGAAATGAGAATTACATTTTCCCGAAACTTCATCTTCATAACGGAAAAATATATAATTTTTTAAATTTGCAACTGAGTGATTAGTCACGTTATGCCAGCGCTTCAGATATATTACATTCGTAATATTTTCAACCGTTTTTCATCCGTAGATAAATTGATATTTTTCAAGTTTTATGAAAATATCATTTACAGTAGAAGATCTTTATAACGCAATTCTATATAATGAAATTACTTCTTTGTATAACGCACTGCTTCTCAGATGTAAACAATGAATTTTGCAATTAAGATATGCCTGCAATTCACATTCTAGAAATATTACGACCATCTGGAACACCAATTTTCGTACATTTGCAATTTTTGATATGTCATGCTATGATAATGCTTCATTATGTGATTCATAATCGTTTCAAACATGTTGAACATTTATCTTTAAGTATTTTTTTAAAGTTCTGTGCAAATAATTTTCTATGTCGTAAGAACTTTAGTATCTTAAACTGTGTAGTAATAACATAATAGTACTATACGTACACACACAGTTTAAAATATTCAAAAATATTACGCAAACATATTCAACATTGTGCAAAAATTTCTAAAATTTTCTATCTCTAGGTTATACTTTTGCATTAAAAAGTATTTGTCGCCAAACTATGAACACAACAAATAAATAAATTTCCTTCATATTTCTTTCACATAGGCATTTGTATAGTCTCTATTGAAGCACAAAATTCAAACATGAAAATTCTGAATACTTTTTCTGTCATTTTAACTTCTAGGCTGAAAATATATAAAAATTCTCTTTTGCAGCTGAGGATCAGTAATGTTATGACAACGCTTCAAAGTAATTCAGTATGTTAGATCAGTAATCCTTTCAACCATGTTCAACGAACAGAAAAATGGATTAGTTTTCTAGTTGGATGCAAATATTTTTTTATACTAGACAAAATACGAAAACTTTTATATGTATTCAACTGCATAGTCCGGTTTAAAATATTGGAAAAGCTCAAAATTTCTGAAATATTCTCTATAGGTTATATTTTTATGCGAGGAAGAATCTGTACTTATGCTATAAACATTTCGAATGTATAAATTCCTTTCATACTTTATTTTTGTAGGCATTTGTTCAGTTACCATTCAAATAAAATTCCAAATATGAAAATTCTAAATACATTTTCTGGAGCTTCAAGTTTCTGATGGAAAAGAGTTAGGAATTCTCTTTTTGCAGCTGAGGATCAGTCATATTAGGACAACGCTCCAAAGTAATTTAATGTGTTAGATCAGTAATCCTTTCAACTGTGTTCGACGATCAAAAAATGATAATTTTTCTAGTTGGATGCAAATATTTTTTGATTCTAGAGAAAATACGATAAGTTTTATATATATTCAACTGCAGAGTACGTTTAAAATATCGGAAAAGCAAAAAATTTCTCAACTATTCTCTCTAGGTTATATTATTATACGAGAAAGAATCTGTACTTATGCTATAAACATAGCTAATGAATAAATTCCTTTCATACTTTATTTTAGTAGGCATTTGTTCAGTTACCATTTAAATAAAATTCCAAATATGAAAATTCTAAATACATTTTCTGGAGCTACAAGTATCTGATGGAAAAGAGTTAGGAATTCTCTTTTTGCGGTTGAGGATCAGTCATGTTATGACAACGCTTCAAAGTAATTCAATGTGTCAAATCAGAAATCCTTTTAACCATGTTCGACCATCAGAAAGGGATTATTTTTCTAGTTGGATGCAAATATTTTTCGATTCTAGACAAAATACGAAAACTTTTATATGTATTCAACTGCATAGTACGTTTTAAAATATTGGAAAAGCTGAAAATTTCTCAAATATTTTCACTAGGTTATATTTTTATGCGATAAAAAATCATGAAAATTCTGAATACCTTTTCTTCCGTTTTAACTTCTAGGCTGAAAATATATGAAAATTCTATTTTGCAGCTGATGATCAGTCATGTTATGACAACGCTTCAAATTAATTCAATGTGTTAGATCACTAATCCTTTCAACTGTGTTCGATGATCAGAAAAGGATAATTTTTCTAGTTGGATGCAAATATTTTTTGATTCTAGAGAAAATACGATAACTTTTACATATATTCAACTGCAGAGTATGTTTAAAATATCGGAAAAGCTAAAAATTTCTCAACTATTCTCTCTAGGTTATATTATTATACGAGAAAGAATCTGTACTTATGCTATAAACATAGCTAATGAATAAATTCCTTTCATACTTTATTTTTGTAGGCATTTGTTCAATTACCATTTAAATAAAATTCTAAATATGAAAGTCCTAAATACATTTTCTGGAGCTTAAAGTTTCTGATGGTAAAGAGTTAGGAATTCTCTTTTTGCAGCTGAGGATCAATCATGTTATGACAACGCTTCAAAGTAATTCAATGTGTTAGATCAGTAATCCTTTCAATTGTGTTCGAAGATCAGGAGGGGATTATTTTTCTAGTTGGATGCAAATATTTTTTGATTCTAGAGGAAATACGAGATATTTTATATATATTCAACTCCACAGTACTGTTTAAAATATCGGAAAAGGTAAAAATTTCTCAACTATTCTTTCTAGGTTATATTATTATGCGAGGAAGTATCTGTACTTATGCTATAAACATAGCTAATGTATAAATTCCCTTCATATTTTATTTTTCTTGGTATTTGTTCAGTTAAAATTTAAATTCCAAATATGAAAATTCTAAATACACATTCTAGAACTTCAAGTTTCTCTTGGAAGCGAGTTACGAATTTTCTTTTTGTAACTCATGATCAAATATGTATTATGATGGCTCTATAGTATATTAGATTCGTAACTGAGTGTATTAAAATTTCAGATTAAACTCAGTATATTAGATTCGCAATTCTGTCAGTCATAATCAACAATGAAATTTTTTTCGAGAGGTGTGTAAAAAAGTAAAATCCTGCACAAAATTCTGTGCATGAAATTATTTCAATGTTTTTTTTCTGTATTCTACTTGATCATAACTTTTTTATCGAAAATGAGTTTTTTCAATAAGCTATTTCTATATTATATTTTCTATAAACTAATAAAAAAAAAGATATTATAGTTAGATTATGAATAATTCAAACTGATAAACTACTTTCATACTTTTCCAAAAGTATCTATTAATTCATTTTAGGGCGGGGGATGTATACGGCCCATGATTATTTTTTTATTCGTTGCATTGCTTCATTTTGTTTGTGTGATGTTGAGGAAAACGAGAAAAGGTCTTCATAAATTTTACTACCGTATTCTTTGTACAGAAATGCAACAATATCTTGCAGACACAGTACCATCTTCAGCAACATTCGACAACATTGACCATTTAATTATAAGGTACGATTCTGGGAAATAAAATCGTCAATAGAAGACATTTAATTCTTGTGCAAAAAAGACGGTAGCATCTGCTTCTAGAGTATTTTAAAGCTTATCACTAAAGGCAGTGGATCGGGCTACATGAAGCCAACCATATCCAATTTGCGATCCACGAGTGGTCCGGGATCTTTCAGATGCAGTCCGAGACACATAATGATAATTTCATATTTAGAATGTTTATTGAGATGTTGAAAAAAGACATTTAAGATCTCCATTTTTGTTTTATACATTTTCACGGGAAGGTAAAATCTGTCCTTTTATTTAAAATTATTTTAAAATGTCTTAAATACCTCGCTTAATCAAAAGTTCTTTTTACGTGCAAGTCCTATTTATACTACTATAATGTATACAATTCTTAATCTTAAACATCAAACAAGCATTATTCCAAATTAAGTTATACTATATACTTTAAGAATTAAAAAAAAAAAAAAACCTAGAAAACAGGAATTCTGCTTTTTCAGAATTTTGTGTTACCCTCGATGAAAAAAAAATGTATGTGCATAAATATGGATAGTACAAAACATATTTCAGTTTTAAGACTTGAAACACACACTTTTATTTCATATAAAATGGTGTTAATCGCATCCGCTAAAGAATTCCACATTTATAATCCAGTCTTAAACAACCTCTACAAAAAAGTATCCATAGCAAATCGCTACCGTGGAATTATACACAATTCCAGCAAAAAGCGATGTTGTCATTCAAGAAACTAGACCAAAAAAAAAAAAAGAGATCGGCTATATAATGATTCATATGTCTTTATTTGTTTGTAACATATAAAAGACACTTAAAATTAAATACAGTTTATAATAGCTGCATGTTTTATCACAAATCGTTCATTTATACTTTTTCAAACTAGCACGTATTTTAATTACATTTTTCTTTCAGTTATTATGGGAAAATGGCAACAAAAATATATAATATTGTATTTTCCAACTATATTTTCTTTGCTTTCAACAGAAATGGACAAACAAATTCGTTAAAAACTACAAAAAAAGAAATTAATATCTCAAAAATAAATTGATATGCTGTTTTCAAACAAATTGCATTTAGAAGTACTCCCCCCTCCCCTCCCTATACGACGGTATAAAAATTGAAGTTAAAAAAATTGCAGTGGAGATTATCCTGTACAATGGTACGTCTGCTTTGTTTTAAGACTGGCTTATAAAAGGTAACGTTATTTTTTAGAGACTACATTTTAATTGTTGGCCGAAAGAAATAGCATATCGGGGGCTAATAATAAAATTTTTGCATTGAGCAAAAGACTGATTTATTAAAGGAAATCTTATTTTTTTTCTGTATAACTTCTAAATTCTACATTGTTAAATTATTACGTTTTATACTTATTGTACACCTGATTCTGTTTATTGGCGTTGAACGTTTGTCGCGAGAAAAAAAAAGGTACCCAAAACGTTTTACACTAGTATTTCCAATCAACAAATTTCGCGGCACGTATCTACAGCATTGCAGTGGAAATCTACCACCAGGTATATTGCTCGGAAATAGTGGTATGCAATTAAAGAATTTTAAAGTCTAGTGCTAAATTTAGCTTGAGTAAATAATTAAAATTTGCATAAAGCACAAATAAAATGTACTAAATTTGCTTTTAGGTGGATATATGTAATATAAATTACTTAAAATAGGTTAAAATACGTTAAAAATTAAATTAAAATTATAAATCCCATATAAAACATATTAATCCCAAACATAAATAAATACTGCCGATGGCCATGTGAATTTGTCCGAAAAAAGTTTGGAATTTTAATTTGATTTTTAATGTCTTTTTAAGGTATTTTAAAGAGTCTCAAGACTCTTAAAGCTTCAAAATTTTCGAAATTTTAATTTAGACGTTAAACTCCTATCTTTTCTGAACATTTTAATATAATTGTTTCCTTGAAATTCCCATTAGAACAGAAGTTACGGCTATTAGAATTATACCCGCTTAACAGCTGTTGCCGCGTTTCCGAAACTTTTAAATGATTTTTCTCCAAATGACGTTTTTGAGGCAAAAGCGCAGGATATCTCAAAGACGTCTGAATATTTTTTCATAAAATTTTTAAAATATATGTTTCATGTTAGTCTATATAAACTGAACCTAAAAGTTCCTTTTTATTGTTAAAAAAAATAATTGTTTTAGGTGATTATACTTTTGAAATTTTCAAAATTTTGTATTTGCTAAATACAACTTTGTATTAAAAATATAAAAATGTTTTAAATACAAATTTATTTAGGTTCAGGTAATTATTGCAATCTAAAGTATAATTAGGCACAAAAAATGTCCTTCTAGTTGCAGAATTTATTTTGTAATCCTGCGCGTAATCTGTTATACCAATTTTCTGCTCGACAAATGTCTGGAAGTTTGGAGCCCCCTATAAATAATAATTCTGCATCTTGCAAATTTTTAAATAAATGACATGACAGAACATACTTATACCTGTTAACCCAATAAAACTTTTTTTTTAATTATATACATTTTAAGATATTTAATGTTGAAAATGGTATATTTTTTCACTTTTTTTCAAATTTTAAGAGTCCTGAAGCCCCTTAAATAATTTTATATTATATAATGCACCTAAAACCAATTTCAGTATGTTTTATTTGTGCTTTATACGAGTGGTGTGTACGTTTTAATAGAATTTCTTACGCGACAAACTTTCAATCCTGCTGATAATATTAACTTTGTTACAATGGTTTCTTATACTAATTTTGTTATCTTATTATCTTAATTACTCTTTTTTTACATTATAATGCAAGTGTGTTGAAAACACGGCCGTGAGATATAAAAGTTGAGTATGGCTGGGCTAGAGGATCGTATTCTTATACGAACGACACCCTATTTTGATTAATTTTGGCTATAATTCACAAAAATCTAGAATGCACTCATGAAGACATCTCTCATAAAAAGTAACTAAGAAAAGTAATTGAATTTTTTAAATTTTCTACCTTTTCATTTTCTTACCTTTTTTTCATTTCACCTTGGCCTAAAATAAGTTTAATTTTGTTGAAATACAAAATTCAAATATGATAAAACTAATTACTGTTTTCTGAGAATTCATCTTTCTGAAGAAACGGAGATTTTTTTTTTTCTTTTTGCAGCTGAAGTTTAGTCATATTATGACGATGCTTCAAAGTAATTAAATCTGTTAGATCCATATTCTTTTCAATCACGATCAAAAGTATGATTTTTTTTTTCCGGATGTAATGCTAATATTTTGCGATGTAAAAAAAAAAAAAAAAAAAAAAAAAGTAAACACCCCCTACTAACTCTGCAAAAAATTACTGTAGAAGAAAGTTACTCGCACCGAACGATTGGAAATAAAGTCTACTTTTAAATGATGTATATAAAATTTGCTTAGGGGGGCATCTACGTATCAAAACGACCCCAAACTTTGTTTTTTTAATAGCAATACCCAAGTTTGACACCTTAAATAAATTCTACATTTTTCAATTAGTCTAAATACAAATTTTCATGAAATTCACACGATTAGTTTCAGAGAAATTTTTTAAAATGAGCCTATTTTAGGTATTCTTTCCAAATTGAAGTTCAGTACTCGATTGTTGAAATGCTGCAGAATGACTATGCCACTTCTATTAATGTATTTCTTGCCAATATGACCATTTCACACGCTTAATATGCTTCGACAATTACCAGCCCATTTGTTTCAATAAAAGGAGTAAAATATATATTTTTTCAACTTATGCTTTTATGCACATCATTTAAAACACCATTTTGACGCTTTTTAATTATAATTCGAAAACTTCTTGGAAGAAAAATTTGAAATTGAGAATTCGCATAAAGCAGGACAAAATAAATATAAATCTATCATAAAATTGGATGTTGCCATTAAAAAAAACAAAGATTGGTCTTGTTTTGATTCGTATATGTCCCCCTAAGCAAATTTTATATACATCATTCAAAAGTAAACTTTATTTCTAATCGTTAGGTACAAGTAATTTTCTTCTATTATGATTAGTTGCAGAGTTCGTAAGGGGTGCTTACTTTTTCCCGCGACTGTACAAAGTATATACAAAAATGTTCCAATATTTTCAAGTATATACCATGGTTTGAATTGTTAAATTAAATGGCATGCATTATATTATATCATGTTAAAATTTTCCAAATGTTTTTTCTGTAGATTATATTTCTATATGCGAAAGAATTTGTATTTGTATGAGGAAAATAAACGCAACAAAAGCTTACATTCATTTAATATTTCTTTCGCTTGGACATTTATTCAGCTTCTATTGAAATACAAATTTCAAATATGAAAGTACTGAATGCATATTTTTCACACTTCGACGGAAAATAGATAAAAAAAAATCTGTTTTGCAGTTGAGATTCAGTCACGTTATGACGACGCTTGAAAATAATTCGCTGTGTTAGATACTTAATCTTTTTAACCGTTCTTTTAAAGATCAGAATGGTGAATAAGCTTCGTGTTTATGCAAATATTTTTCGATATTAGTGATGCTACTTTTCAATATTTTGATTGTGGTTTGAAACATAATAAAGATATTTCTCCAGAAATCCTATAATTGTGTGTAAATTTTGCAAATATACTACCGCTAGGTTATATATTTTTACCGGAGAAAGAATTTATATTTAAACAAATTGTTAAACTTACATCATACGGTTTTTCACAAAAGTAATTATTCAGTAGCTATTGAAATATATCGTTACAATATGAAAATACAGGCATAAACCGAGTTACGCAAGTAATGCGTTCCGTAAAGTTTTACGTAACTTGAATTTTACACAAGTCGAATTTGTAAGTTGCTTAGGTAAAATTTTGTAAGAAACTGCAATAGTCATTATACATAAAATATGTATGTGTATACATATATATATATAAAATATGTGTGTGTATACACACACACACACACATATATATATATATATATATATATATAATAAATTTGAAATCACAAATATATGAAGAAATTGATACAGTTCTAAAGATGATTTAGAAATGAACATATGAAACCAGTATGTAAAATAATAAACTATGAATGATTTACAGAATCATCAGAGGAGCTTGTGAGTTCATTCATATATGATGCGCTATTTCATCCAATATTGTCGGCATTAAGTCTAAAATGAAAAAAAATTAGCTCCTTATAACGCAAACATTACAGAAAATAGATAATAAAAAGCTAAGAGATTCAAAGAAAGATACACCTCATACAGGATTATTTTTAGTTTAGTCTTACAACCTTATTCTGGCATTTTTAATGGTACTCTCTTTATTAAGTAATAGGCAATTCTAGCTTGCTAATTATTATAGCTTGGTTTTAGCTGTTTAATTTCACTTTGTTCATTTTATATATATATATATATATATATATATATATATATATATATATATATATATATATATATATATTGTTTATTGTTTACAGCGTATTATTTTATAAATAAAGCATCATGCGATGGTATTTACTCGTATATAAACTATAAAAGTATAAAAAATAAGGAAACAAACTTAAAGAACACTTTTCAAATATCATGTGGAATACGGGATTTATAAATCTAACATTGATGAATTGATTTATAACAATTTTGAATCAACAACAAACGACTATAAAATAAAAAATAATTAAAAAGGACTCATTTAACCTATTTTCCATGAATTTCTGATGGCAAGACAAACGAATAGCACTCACAAAATAAAATAATCCTCGATAAGAACAACCTGTATTTATTATGAATTAGACGACTACTGAGAATAACTAAGAATAAAGATTAAGTTATTTTATTATAGATTTGGTTGCATATACCAATGAAAATATAACTCCATCTAATATATAAAATATATTTATATATCTATATATTTTATTTATAAGATAAATATCAAAAGTATGCAACAGCGTATCAAACGCGCTAGTATGTTCACAAATGTAATTACCGAGATTTATTACGTAAGTCGGGGGATGCCCGTAGTACATATTTTTTACTGGAATTTCAACTTTTTGACTGTTAACGAGAAAAATTCCTCTTTTCACCCAAGGATCAGTTTTGTTACGACAATGCTTCGATATAATTCAATATGTTGGATCTGTAATCCTTTTAAACATATAAAAGGATCAAAAGCTGAATATTTTTTCAACTGTAAACTCTCGGAAATACTTTCTTCAATTCACGGAAATTCTCTTGGCAAGCAATGCTGCCACAATAAACGTGAATACGTGAGGGTAAAACATACATGAATTGAAGAAAGTGGCGGTGGGCGGGGAATAAAAGTTGCTGACCAGGAATAGAACCAGCTAGCTTAATGTTTCGCTATGGTAACCATTGGGATACAGTTGGATAGTACTGAAACACTTTGAAATAAACATGTTTGCTTCAGTATTGCGATTAATTTTTTTTTTTAAATAGCGTTTCATTTTTAAGTTAAGGACTCTTAAAGCTTCAACATTTTCGAAATTTTAATTTTATTGGATGTTAAACTCCTATCCTTTCTGAACATTTTCATATAATTATTTCCTTGAAATTCCCATTAGAACAGAACTTATGGCTTTTAGAATTCTATCCCCTTAATAGCTGAAGTGACGTTTCCGAAAGTTTGATGTTATGTTTCTCCAAATGAAGTTTTTGGGCATAACGTGCAAGATATCTCAAAAACTTCGGAATATTTTTTCATGAAGTTTTCAAAACAAATGCTTCATATTAGTCTGTAAAAACTGAACCTAAAATTTCCTTCTTATTATTCAAAAAAATATTTTTTTAGGTCATTATACTGTTGAAGTATTCAAAATTTTGTATCAGCTAAATACAACTTTGTATTAAAAAAATAAAAGTGCTTTAAATTCAAATTTATTTAGGTTCAGGGTAATTATTACAGTCTGTAGTACAAGTAGTCTACAAAATTTTCATTCCAGTTTCAAAATTTATTTTGTGATGCTGCGCGTAAACTGTTATACCAATGTTATGCTCGCCAAACGACTAACACTTTGGAGCCCCCTATAACTGCTAATTCTGCATCTTGCTATTTTTTTAAATACAGGAAATGAAAGAACAAACGTATATCTTTCATCTCAAGCAAAATTGCGTTTTTAAATGATATACATTTTAAGAACCTTTTTTTTTTCTTTTCTGAGTAGAATCAATTTTTTTTTTATTTAATTTTTGAATTAAAATATCTTTTAAATCTGTTCATTTAAAATATATTTTAAATGCGATTATTTTTTTTATAAACAACTTTATAAATTAAACTTAATTTATCTTAATTTAACTTATTGAACTTTAAAAAAATAAATTGTGAGTATTTTTGAATGAATGAGAAAAGTAATTTGTTATTCATTTTTAAATTCGACACCTTTTTAATTAAATTAGAAATCTTAATGTATAGATCTTTTGATTTTTCATTTTAAAAAATAAATTCTGATTTTAGTATTAATAGAGCGCATGCGTGCTAAGAATGAAAGGAATTTATTCCGCTTTTTCAGATTTTCGGGAAGAATTCACGGATAAAATATATTTTCCAGGAGTACGGAAATTATTTGTTAAAAAATGAGGAATAATTTAGTGTAAATTGACGAGTTTTTCTGACAGTGTATGCAAACATTTTTCTATGTAGGAAATGCATGCAAATATTTTCAATATTTTTAACTGTATTGTTATGTTTAAAATATTGAAAATTATTAATAAAACATTTTCTATATTGTGCATGAATTTCGCAAAGAACAAAAAACTTTTGCTTATATTTTGACAGGAAAAAGACTTAATAATATTTTAACTACTACCACATAGTTACACACCACCATATGGCTATATTCTCTTCATACATCTTTCACATAGGTATTTGTACAGTTTCCATTAAAATACAAAATCTATACGTGTAAAGTGAAAGAGTTTGTCTGGGTGTATGTGTTCGATTGCTAGGAAAATATACCGCAAGGAAAGATCTGAAAATTTGGATGAGGATACTCCAAGGCAAGTCTTAATACACCAGAGGCTCATATTTTTTCTTTTTGATAATTAGCCGAAATATTAATTTAAAACCACAACGAACACTTAAATACTCTTCTTCTCTCAAAATGGTGCAGAGGTTCCGTTTCGGAGCTGGCTAGTAGTGAAGATCTAATATATCAGAAACTTCTCTTTTTCTGTACGCTTTTTGAAGCCCCCATCGGCTAAACCGTTCGAAAGACAAAAAAAAAGTACCTACAAAATTACTGAACTTTTATCTTCATAACGGCTCAATCCACTTTAAAAAATACGAACATTAACCCTTTGAAAATAATTTTTTATTAAACGTCCTTTTCTTGTCTTTATTTTCTATCTTTCGGAGTCCGTATAGACTCGACGGTTCAAAATGCGCGAAAATAAAAATGGCAAGCAATGTTTGCGTACTTTTAACTTTGTAACGGCGCAATCTGTTTTAAAAGATACGAATATCAACCTTTTCAAAATGCCAGGTAAATAAAGCGTATTTAGTAAATTTTTAAGGGTTTTTTTGTAAATGAGATACAATCACATTATCATTGCCCTTCAAAACAACTCATGCTGTTTTATACCCATAATCCTTTAAACTATTCCGAACTATCGAAAACTGAATAGTTTTCCAGTTATGTATAGCATTATTCGAAGAAAGAGATGCATTCAAAAGTTTTCCAATATTATATATAAAACTTTATACTATAGTTTAAACTATCGCAAAATTTCCACATATAAATCCTTATTGAGCACAAAATTCTCAAATATTCTGTCTCTAGTGTATATTTTTGCATGAAAAACTTTTTTTATTGTTAACAGGATAAATTCCCTTCATGCTTGTTTCACGTAGGCATTTGTTCTATATCTATTCAAACACAAAGTTAAAAGATGAAAATATTGAATGCATTTTGTTTAGGATTTCTTTGTTCTGATGCATAACATATAAAATTTTTCATTGCAGGTTAAGATCAGTCATGTTATTTAATGCTTGAAAATAGAAAAATTGTTTGCAATGATGGTTATTCCATTAATGCATATTAAATTGTTCTGTTTTTAAAATATACATTTTCCATCAATTACCAGTTACCATCGTGAAACAGATGTAGCAATTTTAGAGTCGAAAGTTGGATTTCTCCATCCAAGTAATTCGTTTTTTTATGCATAGATACTTCCAATATCAATGCTAAACTGGTTAAAATATGTTTTCTGATTTTGATTTTTGTTAACGTTTACTTGATTATTTTTAATTACTACGGGGTCTTTGCCTCGTACGAGCTACGCTCGCCAACCTCCGTTCAGACACCGCAGACTCTAAAACATACCAATTTGATCGGTTTTAAAAAGATTAAGGAAGATTGAATTATAATTAAAAATCCAGTGGCGATATCCTTGTAAACGGGTTTCCATTCATTTATTTTTTACTGGGGGATTTTAAAGTCGAATAATCTGCTGTTAAGACGTCTAATGACTGCTTTCGTGTTTGACTAAATAAGGGAACAGTTGAACATTTGAAAATCAGCTAATATAAAATGAACTGAGTCAACACAGTCTTTGCCTTCAGATATTTTTTAACAACGCTTACGAAAACTGTCTTAAATAATATATTTTAAATGTATAGTTTCAAATCTGACGTAATTTTCACCAAAGTTTTCTTATGTATTGCTTCAAACCTGACGTAATTTGCATCAAAGTTTTCTTTCTCTTTGTAATATATTCACGTAAAAATACTTTTTTCATTTGAAAGGAAATATTATTTACGTTGTCCTAGAATTGGCAACAATTGTTAAAAAGCTCATCTCGAAATATGAAATAAACGACTCGTGTAAATATATCTTTTAATTTAATCTGTTTGACAATGTTATTACTTGCCCAATTTAAATATGATGTAATTTTTCTCATTTGCTGGCCTTAACACATATTAATGAATTCATTGTTTTAAAGTTATCTTTCTTTTCTAATATTCATGTGTAAAACAATTTTTATGGCATAATTTTCACTACTTTCCAGCTTTTAACACGTAATTATTTAATTCTAATTTGAACTTTATTTTTCTGTTTTTAATAGTCACGAGTAAATAAAATTTAATTGAAAGGAAATATTTTCCTTTGCGCTGTTTTTCTAATTGGCAACAGTTTAAAATAATAACCTGCTCTAAAATATGAAAAATATATCTTGCAATGGTGAAAATTTGAGTAAAGAATTAAATAAAACCCTCAAAAAAATTATCCATATTGAAAAAATATTTTCAGTCTGCACAACGCGACCTTCTAATGTATATCCTTATAAAAAAAATTATTAAATTCTCATGTATAGTTTTTTCTTCTATGAAACTTTTAATGGCACGATTTTTACTAAATTTAACTTTAAATAACTTTTAAAATAATTATTCGATTGAAAACTCTTTACTTCAGCGTATTTTTCGAACATTTCTCTATAATACAACCCATTTTCATATATTTGTATGCAGTCGTTTTCTTAATATTAGCGACGATAAAAATTACTTTACTGCGGCGGTGACACCGTTAGTTACTTTTTTTTTATAGAATAGAGCGAAATATTTTTTTGCTGTTGTTGTTAAATGTCACGTAAATGCCAAGGATTCTCAAACTTATAGATTTGTGTATTACTAAATCAAAAATCACATTTCCTTAGTAACACCGTTATCAAAACTAATTCTAATATTTAAGGAGGTCCGAGGCTAAAAATTCTCAAAAAATGCAATTTTTTTATTGGATAAAAAAAAGTTTTTAGCGTTAAATACCGCAAACCGCATGCTTCTTCATTAGATCCATAGATATAACACTTTTTTGCCTTGAGAAGCGATGCACTTTAAGTTCACTTTAACTGACTTTAACTTCATTTATCTCAGAATGAATTTTTTCGCGATTTGTCAACTTTCAAAGAATACATCTAAAGTTCCTTGGAAAATATATGCATGAAATTTTCAACAGAGATTTTATGCTATATTTCCAATAAATTGTCTTCAGGATTTTTAATTTTTAGTGAAAATTGTGAAAGTATGCTAATTAATGCAAAACTCACTCATAAAAAAACTTCACTTTTTACTTAATTTTTTTTTATAAAATTCGTGATCAATTTTTTAAGACACCCTGAAAACTATATTAAAATTACACATTTTCTGTTCACAAAAGTGAAAAAATTTTGTAAATCGAGTAAGTACTTCCAGAGTTATATTAAAAATTAAATGTTTAAAATTTTAAAATTTAAATTTTTTAAAAAATATATTAAAATCTTTTCAGATTTTTTTTACATGCAATATTCTTATGATATTAAAACAGATTTAAAAAAAAATTCTTATCAAAACCTCTATAAATAAAAAAAATAGAATTTTGAGCCCCGGACCCCCTTAAAATTCTCTGATTGTACATCTCAATTAATACTTAGATTAACTTCTTTTACTGACATTCAAATAACGAGTAACAGTAGGGTAAAGTAGTTATGTTCGAATCCATCCATTATAATGGTAAATATAATGCGTGTGCAGTGAAATATTCAGACAATGTTTCCTTTCTAAAAATAGCAATGGACAATTAAAATCTTTCCAACATCCACACATTTTGTAGACAGCAAAAGAATTCGAAATCTCGCCATTTTCTACAAAAAAAATCCTGGCAGGTGGGGACACATCAGGAACATTTTCTATTTCTATTAGCTTTAAAAACTTCCAACCAGACATCTACCTGACTACTTATGCTCATCAGACTACCTTCATTCTACAGAAATAATTTTTTAAACCTGCGTATGTTATTTGTTTTCTGAAGTTATAACTACGCACTACGCCAATAACACTAATTACAGTAACCCTTACTTTTTGACAACTACATACAGTAAAACCTCCTTAAAGCGAGCACGTTCCGTTCCAATAAAAATTGGTCGTTTCAAGAGGTGGTCTCTTAATGGAGGTCATGTTTAAATCTAGAGTTTAATTGTTGAAAAAGGGTAACAATTAATGTTACTAAAATTTATTTTTCCCATTAGGAAAAATATAACAGTTGAGTATCAAAACAAAAGTTAATTACATAATTTAATTATTGCAGGGTTTAAAAAATTAATATATTGACGTTTGCTTTGATTTTACCGTTCTGTCATTCATAGCTTTTATTTCCAAGTCCTTTCGAAATTCAGTAAATAAATGCAATTTTTTTTAGGGGAACAAATAATGACAATTTCATTAATTTGTCTATTTCTTTGAGAGTTCCCTAACAGAATAGGGCAGGGGAGTTTATTGACCGTCATCCTTAATTCGTCATCAGAGTTAAATTCATTGCCTAAAAAGGCACAAAGGGATTTAAATACTTAAAAGTTGCCGGAATAATAATAAAAAAGATCTAAACTTAGTTTAGAAGTTTGATGAATAATGCGCGCGATGAATTTTTTTTCTAATAAAACTTTTTTCAAGCGACCATGAAAAAATGGAATTCGTTTCATTTTCTTCAAAGAAACTAGTCGCCATTGGAGGGAGTTCAACTGGGATGGTCTCTGAATGGAGGTTTAAATTAGTATTGAGCCTATGGACATAAATTTCGTTCCATGAAAAAATGATCGTCCAGGGAGGTGGTCACGCAGGGAGGTTTCACTGTAGTTTATTTATTTATTCATTAAAGTTTATAGTTTTCTGTTATTTATTATAATTTATTTATTGTGGTTTATCTATTTTATTTAATTTTAAAATTACATTACTTACTAATTTATCAATGGTATGTATTTAATTATTCTAAGTTACTGTTTTGAACTTGATCGGCAACGGTAAGCAAGATTGGTAATTGCCAACCATTTTCAGTGAACTATGTTAATTAGATCGATATGACTCATTTAGTATCCAACAAAAATAATCCTGATTATATTTTTTACTGTGCATTATTTAATACACGTGTAGGCAATCTGTACAAAATCCATCCACAAAAAAAAAAAAATTGGTCAATTTAACCCTTAAATGCCGCGTGTTGCCTTTCGACAAGATACCCAATTTAGTCTTCTAAAATACTGTTAGGATAATATTGCTATAATGCCTAATGTTCCCAATAAAATACACTATGGAAATATTATTAAATCAATTTTCAACATGTAGATGGAAGCACTAGTGCTGTTTAAGAATAACGATAGCTTTATTTTTTTCAATTGTAGCTACGTGTTTTTTGTTTCGTTTGGAAGCTTGCGAAATACCCTATTTTGTTTTGCAGTGAACAAGCACAATTTATTCCTTGTCACAGTTCTTAAAATTCATGTGTGTTTAATATTATAGAATTTTATCAAGGAAAATTATTTTTTAAATTAAAGCCCAGTGTTGCAGACTGGCAACAAACTGTTTTTTAGCCGTAAACCATACTTAAAACTAACTGGTTTTTTGAAGTATTTTTCCCGTGATTTATTTAAGAAATGAAAGCTGAAAAACATATTTGAATTGATTTTTGAAAAATCAGGCATTTAAGGGTTAAAATTTTCATTTCAATATTGGGAGTGAAACATTGTTGCATATAAGGTTTTGTAAAACTTGCTTTCCATAATCTCTCTCGCCTGCCCAAACCCCCAAAAAACCAAACACACACCATATGGCATTTCTTGATCAAAGAATCATCTTCATTCGATGCCTTGAATCAATTCATTACAAAGGTAAATAAAATTCGTGTACATGGAAACTTTTATACTAATGTTCTTTTCTAAAAATGCAAAATTAACAAAGAAAATTAAAAGCTTTTTAATCTTTTTGAGACTTGAAGGTAAAATAACACTACAAATACACATTAATTACTTCTGCACATACAAAGTTATATGGACGACAGAAAAGGTCCTTTTTCTGAAATTGATATTTTAGGGGACTGGTAATTTAGATTCACATATATGGATCATGGATCTAAAATTACTAACTCCCTTAAAATATAAATTAAATTATCTATAACCTAAATTCACGTAAATTGAAGTGCTTTAAATAAGTAAATGACCTACGAATCCTCAAAGATTTTTTATTGTAAAGGGTTTAAGCCCAATAATTAGGAAAATTTCTTACTTTCTTTGAAGGCATTTTACTAATTCAAATGAAAATAACATTTCTTTTATGAGGAAATAAGCATCAGTATTGCCATTAATTGGATTTGTTTCAAAGCAAAAAACATTCAGTTATATAGATGTAAAGTAAAAATGTTAAGAAAGTCAAGCAGTTTAGATTTTATGAGAAAGAAAAAACAGATGTCCATATTTGTGTGTGCCCCAGGCCAGAAAAGGTTAAAAGTAATTAACATAAAAATATTAATACATTGCTGCCTATCAGATTTTCTTAAAACATTCTTTTTATTATCTTTCCCACAGACACAAACACACGCACACAAAAAAAAATATTTCTTGATTAAAGAATCATATAATTTGGCACTTTCAATCTATTCATTACAAAGGTGAATAAAATTCGTGTACAGGGAAACATTCAGACAATTGTTCTTTTCTAAAAATAACAATAGGAAATAAAGCTTTTCAGCTTCCGCCCATTTTGTTGACAGCAAAAGTCATCCAAGCCTCACGTTTTTTCACAGACTGAACAAAATCCCCTAACAAAAGAAAGAAAAACATTCTTCAAAAGGTCGCGATCCGGGCAATTAGGGCATGGCTGGAACACTTTCTCGATTTGTCTGTTGCGTAGCGACATAGGAACCAGATGAGAACAAGTTAACGCCCATATAAAATTCCGACTTTCGATTTCAGCCGACTGCCTGGACAACTTAAAATGCCTTTGTGCAATGACATGGAAAAGGATGTTTCTTTGTTTGAAAGACATGCACGCACGCAAATAGCGTATTCGTGTTCAATATTGTAATTACAGGTTCCAGTAGAAGAAACAGCAATGCGTTTGTATTAAACTTAGTAATGGGCATAATGAGTTATAGTATAACCTCAAAAATCCGGCATCGTCGGGACCGAGACTAAGCCGGATTTTTGAAAATTTCAGATTTCTGAAAGAATATCAAAAGTACTTCGATACTCTTAATGTACCTTTAGTCATAATTACACGCTTTCTTTGAATTTACTATTATGTTTATCTGTATGTAGCAGTCAAATCTTGTGACTCATTTTTCACTCACTTCCTGTTGATATAGAACTTTAAAATTCGGAATATACAGGGTGCAATATGTTATATATCGCCGACCTTTAACTTCTCAACCGTTGGTCGACATGTAGCTCCAATTACAAAAACGTTCCAAATGAGGTAAATATTCATGTTGTGACTTTATTTAAAGTAAAAAATCAATTTTATAAAAATTACGAAAACTAACCTTTTATACTGTCCCCCAGTCCCTATAGTTACATTTAATAAAAGTTTATACACATCATAAAAGATATAACACGAAATGTTTGACATCTGTACTACAAAAATTGACACAGTTATTAAATTTCAAAGTTTGAGATTTTTGCACATGATTTTATCTTTCATTGAGGGATCAGTTAAAAGATGAATTAAAGTAATTCGAGATCAAAATCAGGCTGTAATGTCCTTTACGGCGAAACCACCTTTAGCCGATATCGCCAAATCGGAGAATCATCAAATAGGGTTATTTCATCTAAAAATTTGAGCTAACTTTTATGGGTCGAACAACCTTCTAACGTACCGACGATACCGGCTAAAGGTGGTTTCGCCGTAAAAAGGACATTGCACAATGATTTTGATCTCGAATTACTTTAATTCAACTTTTAACTGATCCCTCAATGAAAGACAAAATCATGTGCAAAAATCTCAAACTTTGAAATTTAATAACTGTGTCAATTTTTGTAGTACAGATATAAAACTTTTCGTGTTATATCTGTTATGATGTGTGTGAACTTTTACTAAATATAACCATAGGTACTGGGAGACCGTATAAAAAGTTAATTTTCGTAATTTTTATCAAATTGATTTTTTACTTTAAATAATGCCACAACATGAATATTTACCTAATTGGAAAAGTTTTTATAATTGAAACTATATGTCTAGGACCGACGGTTGAGAAATTAAAGGTCGGCAATAGAAAACATATTGCACCCCTGTATATGTATTCCTGAAGGTAATATATGAATTGGATATCGATTTTGTTAAAATTCGATCCCTAAGAGGCACGGGGTGGAAATGTTTGATTTCCTATGGAGAAATCGGTATCAGCTTCATCAATGAGTTTTTTTTTTTTTTTTTTTTTTAAGAACAAATAAATGGCAGGGTTACTGCAATAGCCCCAAATTTTGGTCAGTTTGGCAAAATATCGCCACATTTGGCAACAAAAATAAATTGCCATATATGAAACCAACTTGGCGATAGCTGTCTATTTTTAGTGCATTTAAAAAAACATTTTTTCTAGATTTTTGAGAATTTTAATGAAAGTACGTTTTTTACATTTATTTAATTCTGAAACTAATTATAATTATACGAGAAAAAAAAGAAAATTAAATAATAAAAATCTTATTTTAATTGTTATCTGTGTTTAAATAAAATAATAATATTCTAATGAACAGTGAAATGATTTCGCCTCATGTAATTTCCGAAATATTGATGTCTATTTTATTTACTTCAATATTTTTTACCATTCTGTAACAATTTTGTTCTTATATTTTATAAGATTGAATAATATATATTTCGGAACTACAGTGTTTATTGAATCTATACTTATCAAATGAATTAAGGATTTTTTTTTAAAGAATAAATACTCCGTATCACTCATCCGATCACCGCTTTTTGTATAACTTTATTGAATCTATATTTATCAAATGATTTAAGGATTTTTTAAAATAAGAAATACTTGCCAGGTACCACTCATCCGATCACCAGTTGTTTGGTATACTTTATTGAATTTATATTTATCAAATGATTTAAGGATTTTTTTAAAAGAAGAAATGCCACGTACCACTCATCCGATCACCATTTTTTGTAGAACTTTATTGAATTTAAGGATTTTTTAAAAGAAGAAATGCCACGTACCACTCATCCGATCACCATTTTTTGTAGAACTTTATTGAATTTAAGGATTTTTTTAAAAGAAGAAATGCCACGTACCACTCATCCGATCACCATTTTTTGTAGAACATTATTGAATTTAAGGATTTTTTTAAAAGAAGAAATGCCACGTACCACTCATCCGATCACCATTTTTTGTAGAACTTTACTGAATTTAATTTATCAAATGACTTAAGGATTTTTTAAAAGAAGAAATACTTGCTACGTAACGTAACACTCATCCGATCACCATTTGTTTGATATAATTTTATTGAATCTATATTTATCAAATGATTTAAAGATTTTTTAAAAGAAGAAATAATTGCCACGTAACACTCATCTGATCACCATTTTTTGTATAACTTTATTGAATCTCTATTTATCAAATGAATTAAGGTTTTTTTTTTTTTTTTTTTTTAAAGAAGAAATACTTTTGAAAAAAGGCACTTTAATACATTTTTTGAGTAAAGAAACAACAAAATAATAAAAATGAAAAAATAGTTGTTTGAAATGCCTTCAATGATAACCGATGAGACAAACTTACAAAGAAAACAATTACCAATATGTCTATTATGGTTTTGGAGGAAAGGTACAACAATAAAATAAAAAATCCCTGCCGGCTCGGCCTACAGGCACAGGTAGATTTCGAAGTTAAGTGCTAATTTCACCAACAAAAACTAAATCAAGATTAGAGATAAACCAAGTTTAACAATTTTACATGGGCGCTTTTGACGAGTTTTTAATTTATTTTTTGTGTAAGAACTGTTTTTATGAGAATCACGTTAATACGGTAATTTTTTCTTTAACCCCTATTATTATTTTTTAATTTTTGCTGTAAGTGTTGGTGCTGTCAGAAACTTGTCAATATAAAAGTTGTAGATAATATTAAATAGATTTATAGTAAATTTAAGTGGATTTGATAGCTTGTGAATTGACGAAGTTATGCTTTTTTTCCTTCTTAAAACCCTTTTTTTTTGCGCCTCTTGAGCCCATTTTGAATATCAAAAATCTGTCATACATGGATTTTTGGCCCTTTTCCTAGAAGTGATAATAACTTTAAAATGATTTGATATGTATCATAATTAAGAAGTTATGGGGCTTTTGCTGTTTTCACAAAGACCCTCCTCATTTTCACCTTCTTTGTCAGATTTTGCCCATTTAAGAACTTGACCGAGATTTTCTGCCCCTAGATTTTATGTAATAGTTTGGAAGAGATTTGTGCAGAATTATGGAATTTATCGTGGCCATAAAAAAGTGATATATATATATAAAGTTTTGAACTGGGGATGGTTTTGGGTTCTAGGAGTCATGATCGGCGAAAATCGACAAACAAATTTCAGAAATTCTAACATAGGGGAGAATGCAATAGGTAGTATCTGTTACGAAATGTACTTAAAAATGCTACTTTTTAAGAAACGCAAAAACACATGACCTATTTTACAAACAAATTTAGGGTACTTCCGGAGCCCATATCGAGATAGGAATTTTTGCCTTTAGGGAAGTACATGGTGTAGAATAATATCATGCTAAAGAAAATGAACTTGTTTTTAATATTTCGAGTAGGTTACACCCTTAAGCTTTCTATAAATTATGAATGTTTTATCTTAATTTGTGTGTGTAGGTGGTGTTTTAAATACCACAGACATATATGTATGAACTAAATACATGGTTTAGGTTAATACAGATTTTAAATTTAAATAAAAATAAAAAAGCATGATAAAGATATTTAAGACATTATTTTTAATTTACATATAAATTTACCACTATTTTTATTCATGTACTGTTTTAGTATGCAATATTTTAGTATACGATATTTAGTTCCAAACAAAAGCATTTACATAACCAGCATATTTTAGTTTACCATTTCTTTACGCTAATAAAAAAAATTTAAACTGCCACACTGCTTTAAATAGACAAGCAGTGCTTTGTGCCAGTTATGTTATGGACACTAAAAATTTGAAGTAATACTTAAGTTTTTATCGCTATTCGATATTTTAAAATAGTTTTATGTTTGAAAATAGTTCTATGTTAAGTATGAAAAGTTTATGCAGTAAAGCGCTAATATATAAATTATTAACTTTAACTAAAATATTAAAAATAATTAAAATTCAACAAGTAATTATTAAAAAATTACGTTTTGCGTGAATGTACCCTATTCTTCCTTTCGGTTCGAGGATATAAAAACCAGCTGTTTGGGAAAACGTTAGTAAATCGTTCCATTGGAAAGCATTACGGTTTAAAAGAATTCACTTATTTTTACTTTCTTCTATCTTCAATAAAAGAAAGTATTGTAACCAAAATTTTTTCGACTTCCAGATTTTGACGGATTTACACTTTTTAGGCGTCAAAGATCCGAAAAAACATGTTTATAAAAAAATATCTGTCTGTCCGTCACCATTGTGCAATCAAAAAGTTTATTAATTTATGCATAGAATTTAACCAATTATTTTTAAGTTTCTGGCTATGACAAACAAGGTCTCCCTTAATTTAGAAAAAAATCTGCCGGAAGAAGGCTCTGTAATAGCCATTTTTGTGTCATTTTCAATATTGTACTATCGAAAAGTGTATCACGTTATGCATAGAATTGAACCAAATTTTTTGTGTCTGTTTTTGGCCATGGCAAGAAGGTCCTCCCTGAATTTAGAAATATTCCGGCTAAAGGGAGCACTATAATAGCGATTTTTGTGTAATTTCCTTGATTTTTCGTAGTTCTATTGTACACCGGCAACTCGTGATTCGATGGGAATCGACGGTGCCCATCCTGGTAAGCCGACGATTTGCGAACAGCTGATATACAATAGAATAACAAAAAACTATTGATTTTAATAAATATCATGATCAAGATTAGCTCGTTTTTACTCCGGTTAATTGACTGAAGCAGAAATTTAAGATGAAAGTCAAAGATGATATAGTATTGAACTAATAAAAATGAAATATTTACGTCTGTAACAACATTTTGAAATATTAAAATATATATAAGATAGAAGAGAGTTTTGGGATTGGCATTTCCAACTAGTTTATTCTTCTACTGAAAGGATTGAAATGTGCGTACCGTAATTTCCCACGTATACGCCGCGGATTAGTTAAGTCTTTTTTATACCGGAAATTTATTTAAAAAATGAAATCAAATAAATGCTAAGCAAAAGCAAGTCACATTTTATTCAAATCGAATTCTGGTAGGAAATCGAATTATTTGAGCTGCGGCGTATACGCGGGAAATTACGGTAATAGATCTGAGTAATATAACGATAATTCATTTAATTTCAGATTAATTTTCTTTTAATTATTGAATTTATTAGAAATATAACGTTAAAATAAACTAAGTTGTAGCCAATGTCTGTAAAAAGGAAATTTCAAGTATTTAAATTAAGGTTTGTCTATAAATTATGTAACTTGAACTTATTTTACTTAAATGTGCTTTTACTTCACGACGTCAATGTTAATTCTTAATGTTTAGAAATTTTTTCATTTTGAATTTTGAAAATCACGATTTATCAAATGTTCCATCAATTAACAATTAAATAAGGAAAGAATATGCTTATATTTTCATTAATTTGGTTTCTGAGCTTATAAGTGTGACAATAAAATAACGTTACAAAGAGAAACACCTAAAAAATCCTTGCTGAATGAAAGCGTAAACTAACGATTACGCCGGCATTTCACCTACTATGACATCACGAGAATACTGTCCATTTATGTCTTTGTATCACTATATTTCTCAAAAATAATTCTGGGAATTATAAAATAAAAACTGTGTAAAAGTATATTTATGAGACGCAAAATTAAAAAAAAAAAAAAAAAAAAAAAAAAAAAAAAAAAAAAAAATTCCTCGTTATGTTATTTCTTTCTCCAGCAATTAAAGTAGTGTGGCGAGTGTTCAGGGAAAAGCACCGTCAAATAAGGTGTTAAATACCAGTATTTTGTTAGAGAAATGCGAGTTCTTGAATCCCTTTATATTATTCGAAGTATTTTCTAGAAGAAAATACTGATAGTTCCCACTTTTTTTTTGGACTGTGTTTTTCCCTGACCACTCGCCACCCTGTAAAGTATCGTCTTCAAAAAATATCATTCCATTGTATAAGCCAGCCGTAAAACAAAGCAGATGTATCATTGTAATGTTAAACACTCTACTTCAATTTTTAAAACTTCTAAGCATCGCACATTTTCAATTTTTATACCATCATATTGGGGAAAAAAAGTACTTTTTAATGCAATTTGTTTGAAAACTACATCTCAATTTATTTTTGAGATATTAATTTTTTTGCAGTTTTTAGCTTCATTTGTTTAATTTTGGCAACTCAAGTATTCCATTTCTGTCGAAAGTAAAGACAAAATAGTTGGAAAATAGTAATTATATCTTTTTGTTGCCATTTTCTCATAACTACTGAAAAAAAAATGTAATTAAAATACGTGCTATTTTGAAAAAATATAAATGAATGGTTTCTGATAAAACATGGAGCTATTATAAACTGTATTTAATTATCTGTATTACAAACAAATGAAGGAATATGAATCATTAGATAGCTGTTTTGTTTTCTTTTTTGGCGAGTTTATTGAGTGACGACATGCGTTTTTTTTTTTTTGGATTTGTGTATTATTCAGCGATAGTGACGTCATATGAATACTTTACTGTAGATGTTGCTTAAGACTGGATCGTAAACGAGAAATTCTTCAGAGGATGCGAATGATGTCCTTTTATATAAAAATGTGTGTTTTAAGTCTTAAAACTAAAATACGTTTTGTACTATCTATATTTATATGCATATGTATTTTTTTTTCATCGGGGGCGACACTAAATTCTGAAAAGCAGAATTCCTCTTTTCTAGTTTACATTTTACTCGGAAAAAAATTCTTAGAGCACTTTGCCTTTTACTTTCAAACTTGACCATATGCTTCATTACGCAACATAAAGTAACCACTAAAAATACATTATATTCCTCGCATGAAACAGTCTTTCCTATCGAACGAAAATATTGTATTTCAGTACATTGAGGTCAAACAAAAGGGTTGTCATAGTAACCAAACTGAATACAAGAAACTTCGCACAGGAGTCGCTGGCTCTTTTAAGATTACATGTCACGCCTTCGCACTTTACCAGCCAATCAAGAATTTTTTTTCTTCGGAAAAGAAGTGAACTCGTCTTGAATTCTTGATTAGTATTTGTGCTCCTTATTCATGATAGTAGCAGCCCAGGTGATAGACCTGTGCCATTTTCTACTTTTTAGTATGAGAAATGGTTTTGTTTTCGAATAAATTTCATTTTAGGTCATTCACCCAACGGGGTTACCAGTGAATGAGACATGTAATTTAAGCTTGAAGAGATCCCCCTTTAATCTTCAGGACATGAGATGCAGCTGTTTTCATCTCAACTCGGAGACCTTTTCTTTAATTTACTATCTATTCAGACACGATCTCACAAAGGAAAATAAATCGGATAATCTGGCTTAAGTTTCAAAATAGAGTATAGAGATTTGTTAGGTTAAATAAGCGATCTAAGAATAAGGGGCTAACGATGTAACTTATTAAAATTACACGTAGTCATTATTATTTAAATTCATTTTTATCATTATATTAATTGAATAATGGGAAAAATGGGGGGGGGGGGACATACATAAAAAGATTTTGGAGATACGCTGAATAAACTTTGAATGTTTTTGTTTATTTTCGTCGCATTTAAAAAGTACAAGCTCCTTATTCAGAATATCACATGAAAAATAAACTTTATAATTAACTTTACTTTGTAATCGTCAACCGATTCCCTCTCTCGAAATAAAAGAAAAATATATATAAGCATTTTGAAAAGATAGTATTTTTGTGGCGTCGAAATTCTGAACTTACTGTTTCTTAACATAGCGACGATGCAAAAATTTTCGAGGACTGAGGATAGATGGTGGGGGTGGTGATGTGAGTGTGTGTGTGAGTGAGTGAGAGAGAGAGAGGGGGGAGGAGGGTATTAGGTTTTCGTAAGTTGCATAAACTAGAATCTAAGCTTTATATAAAGACTTGTAGAGAGATGATATATTTTTATGTACATTAAAACCTCTGAATAACGGACATCTCGGGAGCGCGGAATATGGCCACTTAGAGGATAAAAATGTACAAATATGTTGTTGGAAATCGGAAACTTGCCCGATAAACAGGTCCCTGGTATTGAGGTGTTCTTCGTGGAAGTTTTACTGCATTAGCTTGACTTTTTTGTTACGATTACATATACAGTGAAATACGCTTAACATGAAATTGAAGGGACCAAAAGATTTTTCCGTGCTAAAAGAATTTCGCGTTAAGAGATTCGTAAAAAAAAAAAAAAGAACAAAATTTCTCACAAATATTTTCAACGTCGTCAAATTTTATTTTGATTTCCTGTTAAACTATTAGTAATTTGCATCCATTAGGATAAAATGCAAGTAAAAAAAAATATTGTTTTCTTTGGGAAAATATCAGAGAGCTTTTTCTTTTTAGTGTCTTTTTCAGCATTCTGAGATCTAGCTTGTTTGAATCAAATAAGCAAAGTTGTCTCTAAGTCTTCGTGCTTAGCGGTTCTCATACGCGGTCTCTCTTTGGCTTAACCTTTAACTGATGTGACTAAAATTTGTCACACAGCTGATGTGATCCGGTCTCTGAAACCCCAACTCAAATGGTTCTCTTAGGAGCATGTGTGAATTAAATTGCATGAAAAAAGTATTTTATTCATATTATTTAACTTCAGTACAGAAAAGTAAAAAGCTGTAAAAGTGTTTATAGCTGGGAGTCGCGGGATCTGGGAGACCGCGTGACATCAGTTAAAGGTTAAACATACTGCGCTCAAACATTAACGTAATAGGATTATTTATTATCGTTGATAAAGTAGAATTAGCAATGCCAAACTTTTTGCAGATTTCTGTTTTCGTCCTTCTTTTTCATCAACTGCATTAGCAACTTCATTTTCCTGCTCGTCCCGAAGGGATTAACCCTTAAATGCGCGATTTTTTGTTTTGTTTCAAAAAAATTATATATGATTCTCTGAAAGGTTTATTACACAGGAAAAATAATGAAAAAAATCGGAGATACATTTTTCATATAATACGTCAATCTCTTCTTCTGTTGCACGTCTGCAATACAAGTAAAAACTTCTGTCGTGTGGCTATTTTACGCTAAAATATTGCATATTAGTAAATATTTTAATAAGTATGTCTCCAAATACCTTATTTTATATAATTATTAATTTTATAAAACTTAACCTTTAACCCTTTAATTCCATGATAGAATACGTTCAAGAAATTACGTAGTTCAGAGAATCTGACTTTACACCAGAAAGTTTCAATGGTTAATTTCGCTTTATTTAAATACGGAATGTCTGTCATTAATTAAAGCAAATATTGCTATTATAATTTTCTGGTGACAATTAGGTATATACGAATGAAAACAATCTATTAAATTCAAAATACTTTTCTTTACATGTATGCAAAGCTGCTCGCTAAAGGGTTAAAGCTACGCATGTATCCCGTATGATTGCGCCCAGTCGTGTCTTTCCTTAAAGGCGTATAATTACTTATATCTTAGATATACAGTTCTTAGACATGAAATACGCGTGTCTCGTTAATTATTTTAATGACAATGAACTTCGGAACCTCTTTCTGTTGGTTAGTGACCTACTTATCTATCACGAATCATAAAGCACTTCTCAATTCAGGGGACGATATTCATTTAAGTTTCTAGTCATAACCATCTTGTACATTATCATGGTATAGAATCTTAATTACCTGAAGATATATCTTGGAAAAGTTTTCCACTTATTTTTTCAGCTTCTCTTACGTGATTTCTTCCTCCTACGATATCATTTCTAATGATTTTTCTAATAAACAAGTCGTTCAGTTATTTGGGATTGAATTTCAGACAAAAACAGGGTGCACCCTATCTGGAGGCTTGGAGTAAATAGCATGGAAGGTCAACGGCAGCTGGTGTTAAAACTCGCTGCCCCGTGGTCACAGACCAGGCGGGGCGACATCCTTGTAAAAAAGGGCGTGAAGGGAAATGTATTAAGAACTGGTAGCAGTAAGAAATATTTATGATGCCAGATATATCTGTTTTGCCCAAAGCTTTGGTAATAAATGTTTAAAAAAAAGCTATTAAAATAGTTTACGATTTAAATAAGCAAGCATGGTTATGTTGTATAAATGGAAATTGTTTTTAGATTATTTGAGTGATGCAAAACTTGTTTGGTGGTGATAAGAGTACGATAGTCTGAGTTCCGCGAGTAGAAAGAAATGTGGGAAGTTAATCAAAGACGTGTATATATATGAAGGGCTAGCCTCATGGAAATGCGACTGATGCAATGTACCTGATACAGCTTATCCAGTCCTCAACGAGCCTAAGGCATTTTTTTAAAACTTTTGTACAAAAAACTAACGCCCCACCAAACTATTTCTGTGCCAGCAGATGGTCTTCACAGTTATTGGACCCCCATCAAGATTAAAGACCTTTTTTTAATCTTTGAAATTATTTTAGAGAGCTAAAAATTTCCCCCAAGCCCGCTAAATAGGAGAATGCCCTTGTTCGCGTGGATAACAATAAATAACAATGATTAATCTTTAAAAGATGTACTTTTGGAGCGTCACTCAAGGACATGTTTTTCGCAGTGGTCATTTTAAAGATAATTCTATTTAATGGTAGAATATAGAAACAAAAAAAATTTCTTTATAATTCTTAATCTTTACATTAACAAAATTATTCCAATTTGTAGTTCAAAAGTAAAAGCTTAGAAAGTATGTCCACGTTAGGTAATGAAAAAAAAAATAATTCTAATGATAGGAATCAAACTCTTAAGTTCAATTTCTATGCTTTCAATGGGCTAGAAATAGGCACCCAGTGGTCACAAAGTAGAGATTCCACATAAGACAGAAATTGGACATTGACGAAATGTCCGCCATTTTTGTTCAAAAACAGAAGGATCGCCATATAATGCAATGCATTTTCATCACATTCTACCGCTTTTTTTATTCTATTGAAATCATGCAAAACTTGTTTTGTATTCTTTCGCAGAGTCACGTAGAACATAATTATAAGTGCATTTTCACTTTAGTAAATAAGCATTCTATAGAAAATCCTTTTCTAAGAATTCTTATTCACTTAAGTCAAAATGTATTTATATTTACGTTCTGCATGACTCTCTGTAGTCATATGAAAATAATTTTCCAAAATTTCAATAGAATAACAAGTCTGAAATCGTACGTCAAATGTGGCAAATGAGGTGCGTTCGTACTTTAACTAATATACGGATAGGCTGACGGATGGACCACATGACGACTATAGGTGCTACGTATTTATATAATTAAGAACTCACCTAAAAATTGTTATACGCTGATGAAAATGCATAGTGTTCTTCGGAGGTAAGTTTGTTTTTGAACAAAAATAGAAGATATTTCGTCAAAATCCAATCTCTCGCTTATATAAGATCTCTCGTCACAAATCAGTTGGGGCGACATGTTTGTAAAAATACTTTTATTTGTAAAGATAGTTTAGATGACATTATACTATGTATATAGTTGTTATAAATGACAATAAGAAATAATAATAGGGATAGGTTAAGCGCTATAGGAAGATATTTGTTAAAAATGATGTGTTTCAGATGCTCAAATTTGTTTTCTATAATTATGATACTGCTTTCTAACAGCAAACCATTCAAATATATCATCTTGAAAATACAACAATATATAACACCGATATAATTTAATCAAATACTTTTATAATTTTGTTTATTACTAAACATTAATTAAGAAATATATCTAAATTTTATTTCTACAATACTGTATGAACATTGGAGGTTCTACGAATTTTTTAATAATCAGTGAAAAGTTTGAGAAAAATTATTCATGAGTTAATTTTAAATATCCATGTTCCTTTAACATGATTGCGTAAATAACAAGGAAGCTAGCATTACCGGTTTCGAAATTCAGCACTGTGTTATACATCTTATGTCAAAGCTTTAATAATTTAAGCAGGTTTATATCCATCCATGAATCACTTGTATCTTAAATTGTCAAATCTTGCAACATGGTGTGTTCCAATTTAATAGAGTTGTAAGCATGAAATTTTAGAGTTTATTCTTGGAAACTGTTGTCATATATAATACTTTAAAATTATCACTCGTTACCTAGTACATAGCTCATTAAATTAAAAATTTCGATATTTAAAGAAATTTTACTTTGATTAAAAATCATTGGTGTTATATTTTCTATAAAATATGTAAGAGTAAAAATGTGTTTATATACATGGTAATCTGTCATGGACTAAAGATTTTAAATTTGTGTAACAAGTAAATGAGTGACAGCTATTGTAACTGTAAAAAAAATTCCGTTAAAATACGAAAATTGTACTGGCAGTCGAGGCGCCAATTCTATTTACGTATTTTAACGAAATTTTTTCCCGTAAATTCCAGAACAATCCTTTTTTATTCTGTAATTCCGTATTTAAAATTTGCCGTTTAAAAGACAAAGTATAATTCTTCAAGACATCTACATGAATTTAAATCCTCACTTTTCAAAGTTCACGTTTAGATCAAGGTCAGAATTATCTGTGTAATTTTACCTTTTCTGTGAAAATATTATAGCGGTGGAAAGCCAGTTTGGTATATTTGGTACTATTGGCTTTCCGTTTAAAATATTTCCAGTATAAAGTCAATATTTATACAGTATTGGCGTTTCATTTAAAAAAATTTTTATTCTAAGACAAGTATATATAACGTGTTATTACATCAAAATCCGTTAAGTAAACTTTTGAAACTTTTTTCAGTAAACTCGGTAAACGTAAAAAAAAAAGAAAAAGCTAATTTTCATAACCGAATTACCTAATTATAGATCTTTCCCCAACTGCTATAAAACTAGGGAACGTAGAACGATGTGTAATACACTAAAACCTTCCGCGAAAAATTACTTAACCGACAGTATAAATCTCATAAAAATCAGTTTCACAGAACAAGAGTTAAAAGCGTTGGAAAATTTCCATGTGCATTTTTTATATAACCCCTTGAGGGGCGGTGGGATATATTTTATCCCACCTATGATTAATGAAGATTCGCACCAGAAAAAGTTTATGAAATTTTACTTTTCTAGCTTTGGTGGAAAAAAGTCAAAAAATTGTTTTTTCTTAATTTTAAATAAAATTTTTCTAAATTTTCGGTGCGAATTCAGCATTACACAAACGTAATTGCTTGCCTCTCAAGGGGTTACATAGTAAACATTCATTTTTGTGAGATGTAAATTTCCAACTGGGCGAAAAATGTCCGGACTAGGATTCGAACCAGGGATCTCTTGGCCGAAACCGCCAATGCTCTACCCTTTGAGCTATTCCGGGCGAATCTGGTAAATCTAGTTCATATAGCTAACCTTATTCAATTCCTACTATTAGTTCACACTCTCCCTATATTTATTTATATATATATATATTTATTTATATATTTATATATCTTATTCAAATTTTCAATCGTTAATAAAATACTCATTATTCATCCTATCAAGTTGAAATAATTTTTTTAAAGCTTGTAATGGATGACAATTGATGTTAATACAGTTTTTTCAAATATTAATTAATTAATTAAATTTTAAATAGTTAATTTCAGTTTTGCATGGGAAACAAAATGGCCGCCATTAGTTATTGAAGATCAATGAAAGTATTTTCAATAAGGGGTTACCATAGGGGGGACCCTGTTCTGTCGCCAAATACCGCCAAGTTTACCGCCAAATTTGGCGGCCAAAATGAGTCGCCAAAAGTGACGCCAACTTGGCGATATCTGTAATATTTCGCTAAATTCCCATTAACTTCCCTTGTAAACCTACTTGGTTATAGAAAATCAACAAATTGAGATATTTTAATGCAGCAAAAACTTATATTAGCTTAAGGGATTGTATTAAATTTTTCTTTGATGACCTAAGTAGGAATTTACTTTAAAAACAAAATTTTTTTATTACTTGTTGATTATAACATCTGGTCTTATATCTGGTTCAGCTCCACAAAATAAATAGCAGGTAATAAAACTCCAGAAAACGTTGGATATCTAATTACACTAGATTAATTTTAACACAATTACAGGTATTCTCCGACTTACGTATTACGCGACTTACTTAAATTCGCAGTTACGTAATAAATCTGGAAAATTACATTTGTGAACATACTAGCGCGTTTGATACACAATTGCATACTTTTGATGTTTATTTTATAAATAAAATATATAGATATGAACCACAACCGTAATATACAGTAGCGCGCAAAAGTATTTTGACTAAGTATAGATATATATTTTGAAAAGTATGACTCCAGTTATTCTGCAATTCTTTACTAAAGAATTAGAATAATTGCAGTCATGTTGTTCTCAATGAATGAGAATATATTTTTACATTAAACAAAATAAGAGCTAATATAATGTTGTCAAAATACTTTTGAGTGCTACTGTAGTTTATATATCAGATAGACTTATATTTTTATTGGTATATACAATCAAATCTATAACAAAATAACTTAATCTTTATTGTTAGTTATTCATAGTAGGAATCTAATTCACAATAAATTTAGTTTGTAGGTTGTCGACAGTTGAGTTTGTCGAGGATACTTTTATTTTGTGAGTGCTATTCATTTGTCTTCCCATCAAAAATTCACGGAGAATAGCCGAATTAGCCTTCTTTAATTATTTCTTATTTTTATAGTCGTTTGATGTAGATTCAAAATTGTTATAAATCAATTCATCGATGTTAGATTTATAAACCACGTATTCAACTAGATATTTGAAAAGTGTTCTTTAAGTTTGTTTTTATATTTTTCAATACTTTTATTAGTTTATATACGAATAAATACTGTCGCATGATGCTTTATTTATAAAATAATACGATGTAAATAATATATGCATGTGTATATATATACACACACATATATATAGAATAAATATTGCAGTTTTTTACAAAATTTTACCTAAGCGACTTACAAATTCGACTTACGTGAAATTCAAATTATGTAAAACTTTACGGAACGCATTACTTACGTATGTCGGGCTATGTCTGTATTCTAATTGGTAAGTAAAGTTGGAAAATATTCATTTTTTAATTGTGGTTCTAACGCAGTTTTTGTGAATAATGTTTATTTACCTGAATAATGTTTATTACCATAATGTTAATACCAGTGAATAACGTTTATTACCATAGATTTTTTTTTTTTTTTTTTTTTTTGCAAAATATAAACATTAACTAATTAAGCATAAAACAGCATTTTCTCTCTTCCTTCTAATAAAAGGAATTCTTCGGAAAGGAAGGGAGAAGAATTCACAAAAGGGCCTCTGTATATCGCCGAGATCTAAAAGACTATTCACCCCTTTTGTAAAAACTGTATTGTATCACTTTGTCAGGAAGTGCTGTTCACGCTCGTTATGTTAGGATTAAAAGATGGATGTAATAATGATAAGTTTATTTGTATTCAGCAATAGATGGGAAAGATGCGAAAAATAACTTTCATAAATGATGATCTGTTTGAAAACGTTTATACCAAAGGAGCTGTTATTTAAAATATGCATTGTATTTGCTAAAATTTCTACCTTTGTTTGGAAGTGTTGTATTTGTTTTCTTTCAAAGAATATTTACAAAAAGTAGAAGTTTAATTAATTATAATGAAATAAGACTGTTTTTTATAAAATTCTATTCCGATTTTTATTGAAATGCTCAAACATTGTGGAAGCAACTTTAGTCTTCTAGTGCAATAACATATTCCTTGTATACAAGGTTATATACTTATTATATACTTATATATTCCTTATATATATATAATTTATATACAAGGTGATTCAAAACTAAAGTAACAAACTTCTAGGATGGGTGGGGGTATACCTAGACGAGTTGGAATCACATAGCAATGCAGTGTCGGAAATGCAATCCTAACGAGATAGGGGCGTTGTTAAGGACTGAAACATAGTGATAGCAAAATGACATTTAAGGGTATATTCGAAAAAATATTTTTCCACACTTAACAGATCGAAATTTTCTGAGACATTTTCATACTCATTTTTAAAAGTAAAAACATGAAACTTACTGAGGTGATTTTTGAAGTGATGTATAATAGGCCGTGTGATTTCATTTTTCGCTCAATTAATTAGGATTTGAGTTTAAAAAAAAATTTTTCTCAGTATGACCATTTTTTTCATTCCCAGAGCTACCGCTTCGGAAAATTCGGTTCAAAACGCCAACTTTGACAGCATGTTTTACAATATTTTCTGAATTTATAGAAAAACCCAGAAGCAAGGTACATTGTGTAGTTTCTAAATAAGAGAATTTCCCAGTTTGATTGGTTTGAGAGCAAAAATGATTTTAAAAATGAATCAGAAAATAAGCAGTTTGGATTGGAATACACCCTTAAAGATCATAAGCTTAAAATAAGTCATGACTTTCCTGATAATGAAATTTCTGGAAGTTTTCTGCCTACGTGTCTTGTTCTTACCATTTACAGTTTTGCACGTTTGAGGTAGTAGGGGCGTTTTCAAGTGGCGATTTTCGTTGCTACCACGAACGTTTGGACGCCCGGCTTATTTCAAAACATCCTAGATTCCATGTTACGAATATTTCATTCCCAATTTACGAAATATAGGGCAGCTTCATTATCAGGAAAGTCATGACTTATTTTAAGCTTACGTCATTAAATTCCAATTTTAGATCCCGATAATTCAGCCCCTAACACCCACCCCTCTATCCCGTTAGGATTACATTTCCGACCCCTGCACTTCTATGTGATTCTGAGTCGTCTAGGTGTGCCGCACCCCTCCTAGAAGTTCTTTTCTCTAGTTTTGAACCACCCTGTATTAAAACGATTATTATTTAATATAAAGGCATGCCAAGAATACTAAATGCCCCCTCCCCGCACACACACACACCACATTCAAATATTTAACAGATTATGTATGCATTTAGTGACAGTCATGAAGCTTCCCGTTAATAGTTACCGATAAAGTAATTC
Source organism: Maratus speciosus (assembly GCA_963932465.1). NCBI lineage: Eukaryota > Metazoa > Arthropoda > Arachnida > Araneae > Salticidae > Maratus > Maratus speciosus. The sequence continues at coordinate 106,488,770 of OZ010799.1, forward strand.
CCCGCAAAAACGACGTTTGGTCAATCATAATAGCATGGCGGTAATGGGGAAGAACATCAATCATATAAAAGAGAGAGGCAGTCTATTGTGAAAAGGGGACAAATTAAAAAGTAAGAAAAATGACAAAGAGAATACGAACTGAATATGTTAAAATGCAGTGTCATGTGTAGATTCCATGCCTACACTAGTGTGGCTATAAATAATAAAAAATATTTATTTTTGTATTATTTTAGAAAGATATGCATTCTTACCCATTATGAGCCTACAGCAGTCACGAAAAGAAACTCGAACGCTCGAAGACCCATGAGAAAAATCTTTACAGATTTCTCGCTTGTCTTTTAATATTTTGAAATTTTTTTGCATAGGATACCTGGGGTCAATATCTAATATAGCACGTTTGAACTTTTTCGATTTCCCTTCCTGCTTTTCATACGCAGACACTTTCACTTTTGGAGCCATTTAGAACCAGCTCTGAAAGCGAAACTATATGCAAATAAAAATACTGTAACCAAAATCGAAAAAAAGTACAAACGCATAACATTAGATATCGACCTCAGGTATCCCATGCGCAAAATAAACAAACGGACATTTAAAATATTAAAAGACAAATGGAAGAACTCTGTAAAGATTTCTTTGATAGTTTTAACATTGGTTTTCGATTTTCTTCTGGCGACTAGTGTAGGCTCGTAACTAGCAAGAATGCATTATATATCTTTTAAAATAATAAAAAATAAATATTTTTTTTTATAATTTATAGCCACAAGGACACGTAGACAAAATTTGATAGTAAAGGCAGTTTTCGTATTTTTCTTTTCTTTTATTGTTCTTTTAGTAAATATATGTAAATAATCTTTCTGATTAGATTTTAGGTTGTGCTTCTAAGGCAATTTTAGTGAATAGAATATATTTTTTATCTGCTATATATAATATTTATGTAATTAAACTAAAATTACATGTTTTTTCTTGTTTCTCATCAAAGAAATTGTTTGGAAAAATTATCGCCCGAGATCTGATATAACTATTAATTGCGTGCTAGCGAATCGCAAAAGGATCCTGTATTTATAACAAAAGTTTTAGATTTAAATTGTTTTATTGTTTGAGCTCGTAGTTCGATGACATGTCTGTTAAACTCTTGTTTTATTTATTTGTGAAGTTTTAATTTCGTTTAGTAACTTATTAACCGAACATTATATGTAAACAAACAAATGCTGAATTATTTACATTGTTTTAAGTGCAGTCACGCTCATTTTTGAATTTATTATTTTTTTAAAGCACATTTTTTTTTTCTATTTGATGCTGTAAAAATTGAAAATATACAATGTTTAGAAGTTTAAGAAATTGCCATAAAAGATAAATTTATCGGTCATGTTGTTGTCATCGTCTATATGACGTCAGCGTTACCCAAGAACACGGGGCCGGCGCATGCCTTGCGCCGATTGGGGGTCTTGTTAGGGAACCGCGGAATCTCTCTTTAAAATTCGTAAAAACGGTTGCTATGTATAAAATAATATTTTTGCTGTAGAATTGTCTTTAAATGTTTCTTCTTGAAAAACAACTTGGAAATTGTACGTCAAACGTGGCAAATGAGATGTGTTCGTTACTATCACTAGTTTTATAAGTATTCAGATCTTGGTGCGATAACTAGCACTTTTATGCAAAAATGCATGAATATAAAATTCATTACGAATATATATATTAAATTCAGTAATACGGAAATAATAATACTCCATTTTAAATAAGACGTAATCACTATGCAACCTAGAATGATTACCTATCATGGTATATCATTGAATTAATTACGTATGATAGGATTCATTAGAATGAAAAAAACTTTTATTACATCTTGTTACGTTTTGTCATCTAATAATACTCCATTTTAAATAAGACGTAATCACTATGCAACCTAGAATGATTACCTATCATGGTATATCATTGAATTAATTACGTATGATAGGATTCATTAGAATGAAGAAAACTTTTATTACATCTTCTTAAGTTTTGATTCGCTTTTCATAAAATTTGCAATAAATCGACAAAATTCTGTAACGATTATATATATTAAATTTCAAATCATTGGCTTAGGTAGTTTTTGACCTGTTATACACGGACAGACAGGCGGGCGGAACAGACGACGACTATAGGTGCTACGTATTTATATAATCACGAGCTCGCCTAAAAAGTGAGTATTAATTTTATTTCAATCAGGCAAAATTGATGTAAAGTAACCGTGAACGTAACAAATAACTATTTAAAATATTATAAAAGAAATATTTTGTGAGATTAAATGCGAAACTAGTAGTATATTTCATACAATTTATCAGCTATATTACATATCATTCTATGATATGTACAATTAGAAAATAATTTTTATTAGTACAGTATTGCAGCATACGTTGGACTCCACTAACTGCTCTGTCAGGACACCGCGCGATATGTTTTTGCTTTATAATATAAATTCTTTGGGAAGAATTTACAAAAGTTTCACTGTATATCACCGAGATATAAAAAGACTATTCACCCCTTTTGTTAAAAAAAAAAAAAAAAAAAAAAAAGTTTTGTGCGAGTATGTCAGGAAGTGTTGTTCACACTCGTTAAATTGAGATTAAAAGATGGGTGGAATAATGATAAGTTTATTTGTATTCAGCAATAGAAGTGAAAGAACTTCCTTCCAGGAAAATGGCAACAGTTCGGCGCTTGTTCTCGTTCCCATGGAATTTTTGGCGCAAATAGAATGATTGCCTGCACAGTTTTGATGTTCTCATGATTTTCATTCATGTAAAGCTCCTGTTAGTTGATTTATTTGAGATAAATTCTATTTATTTCTCATACATTTCAAACGATTAAGTTCTTTTTTTGGCTTTTTATGCTAACTTTTTTTTAATTTTTGCTTCATAATTTCTACTTAAAAAGGAAATTCTTTGAGGGAATATTGGTATACCATTTAAATTTATATGCATTTCACAATTTGAAAAACAACTTATCATGAATTATCGAAAATGTTGCTTGTTTCATTCAATTGCAGAAAAAAATGTAGTGTTATTTTGTTCTGACTGCTTAAAAATCGAGTTGTGCTGAATGGATTTTCATGAGACTTTCACTGTCTTTTAGAAAATATTTCAGGGAAAGCTTTAGTATGTAGCATGTTCCATAATCAAGTGAAATCCTATTACGAAAGATTGGCCTTTCTAAAAACTTATATTGGACAGATTTGTTTTTTAGAAAACTTTTCGGGGGTGTTTTTAATATATTGTGTTTAATTCTATTGTTCTTTACCAAATCCTACTGCAAATGACCAACTAAAAGAGTTGGTCCTTAACAACCCAAATTTCGTATGTCACATTAAAAAATAACACTGCGCAATTACATTCATATCGTTTCCGCAATGCGGAAGGACTTTCCAGATAAATGACCGTATTGTTTTAAAACGCAAAGCTAAATTGTCTGATATATTTCGTTTGATTCAGGATTCGGTTGGAGAAACCGGCCAGCGTATAGGGTGAAGCCTGCTAGTTTGTCTCTGATCAAGGTGATTTTATCGTAAATATTTTTATATTCATAAGAAAATCTGTGACTGGATCATTTCACTATGCTAACAAATAAGCTATACTAACTTTTTCATCGACCTAATAGATGTGAATGTTAGTTATTTGAGGATTATGAAAGATTTCAAATTAATCACTATTACCTTTTAGTTTGTTGCGTAAATGTTTTCTTAACAAATGGGTTATATCTGTTATATGTATAGAAAATATTATGTGCAGTATGATGTTTATGCACGCGTATATGATGAATGTAAGTGTATAAGATGTATGTATGTATGTATCATGTAATTATATATTATGAAAATTAAATTTCCGCACATCAATAAATTTATTCCATAAAAATGTCCTTTATAAAAGGATTCTACTGTCCTTGTTTATTAAATTATTCTTATTAAATTATCTTAAATAATATTTCTTTCATTCCGCTTATTTAAATTCATTTCTGTTTAAAATGCGTATCGTACTACCTTATTTCCTTTCAAAATGTATTCTAAAAAACATTTCCCGTAATTTGCTTTCAAGGTTTTTCATTTCTCAATCTTAAAATGCCGCTATGAATTCTATTAAAATTATCTGTTTGAACCTTTTTATTTTTTTTATTCTAAAATCGTTTGGCTCTCTTTTTCGGCGAAATCGCATTATTCCAAATTTCTGACGCCTGTAAAATACAGTTCTGTCTAGCTTCAGTCTGCTACTGGTAGTTTTCCCCATCTGCAGTGCCGCAGAACATTTTATGCGCCTTATTGTAAAACATCAAAACATAGTTTTCGTGGCCTATATTATTTAATAAAGCTGCGTCTGCTGTCTGGAAGCGAGACATTGAAGTAATAGACTGTTTTTATATCGTCTTATACTAAATATAGTTTCAGCTGAAGTAACTATTAAGGTAGATGTTTTGGAATATCGCAACAAGCTGTGATTTGTGGTGGAGGCTTACAAATGTATTCTACCAGACGGTACCAATAAATTGTCTTCTGTTATGAATAATTGTTCTCCTTTTTTTTTCAGGGAATTGCCAGTGTATTTCAATAAAAAGCCCATCGGCATAATAACGACGAACAGCATACGCGCGCGCGCGCAATTTAATATAGCAATCTCCGATATTGATCCACTAATATTTTATCGAATAGTGCTTTACCTTTCCTAAATACGGAATGATACGAAAGTTTTATTTTAAAGACTTACAATCGAGTACAATATAGCTATATTTGCTTTATTTACTTCAAACTTCATGTCAAGTTGTCAAATTATCGTAACATATAAGTGTGAGGTGGATGTATGGTAAGTTATTAAAATAATGTATTAATTATCGAAAATGCAGAATGAAATAATTTTTTTTATTTAAAGGTATTTATTAATATTAAACAATCTGTCGCATATAGATATTTCAAGTAGGTTTTATTATCATTTTTCTATTTTATTTTATTTTTATTTTTTTCTGCATTAAAAATCTTTTTCGTTGTTAACGCCTTTTGGATTTTTTCCCTTAGATTAATAGCTGAATTTTGTTTCGTAAAATCCTAACATTTTATATCGCCATTAGTCTAGTTTGTTTTTTCTGTTTAGATAAGTCATTAATTAATTACTTCTCCTACTCGCTAAATGATTATCTTCCTTTCTCTTTATTAATTATGTGCAGTATTTTTTAAAGGTTTCCAAACACGGCTGTTCTGGCTTAAATAATGACAAGAATTTCACTAGCGACAAAGCTGTGAAAGGCTATCTGTTTTCCCGTTATTCTTTTTCGAAACCGTACACCATCTTTCCTTTTTAGGAAGATTGATAGGACATGGAAATGGGAGTTTGTGATATGAAGAAATCTTACTCCTAAGAGATGCATATTTTCATCTTTCATTGATTCATAAATGTTCTAGAAGATTCGTACAACTGTTTTAGGGGGCAAATGTAATGTATAAAACTTGTTTATATTTCAGCTGTATGATGCAAACTGTATTCGGTTGAAACATAAATTGCAAGTTTAACAGCCATGTTATAATACGTTGATTCTAAATTAATATTTTATCTAGACCGTTGATTTATTGTAATATTTGTTCTGAAAATAGACACGATATATTAAACTTAAAATATGCTTGTTATTTAACGTTTTATTTTTAGAAATTTTCTTATACCCAACTACATTCTAGTTAAGACCCTTGCACCCAGGGCTCTTTATACCTCTGCTACCATTTTTTTTTCCGAACCTTAATCTCCTTTTTCAGCATCAACTTACGTTTACTCACTTCAGCCGTAAATTAAAAATCGAGTTAATTTAAAGGTAACTTTAAATGATTTCATAAATTTATTAAATATCGTGTTAATGTTAAAAGTAATTTATGAAATTTACAACGGGAAAGGTCATCTTCCACCGCTTGGGGGCGCATTCTTTCCTCCGATTCAAAGGACCTAATTTCAACGGGATTTGGTTCATTCAACTTACACTACGATTCAGCTTCTTTCTGTATTATGAAATTTTATCTTAGTCTTCAGTTACCAACATTTTCTAAAATTAATTATCTCTTCTTTTTTTTAATTCTATGGACTTGATTACTACGAGGTTTGGCTCACTCAATTTGATTTTCAATTGTCTCAGGCACGTGCGGAGCACTTCCGGTACATGCTGCCTTAGGTATCGTGAACCCAGATTACAGGTTCGTTCGGAAAGAATTTTGTTGGGAACACACTAGACGCTGCAGAGGGCAATGAGTAACTCCGAAATTAGGTTAATTTGAAAGAATTTCAAAAGATATAAAATCATACAAATTCCAGTTTTGCTTAAGGTTATTAATTACGGACCACGGGCAACGCCGGGCGGGTCTGCTAGTTTATCTATAAAATATAAATACATATATAAACAAGCATAAAAATTTGTTTTCGTAGCTGTTTATATCATTCAGAATCAATTTGTTTTTGAAATCCGAATTCGTCAATCTTTTTTAAAAAGAGCACCAAGCACCCTATACTGGAAAAGTGCAAGTATTGTTCTGTACATAGACATTTAGCGTATAAAACATGATTGTGAATTAGTTTTTAACGCAAGCTTTGAAATTAGTAAGTTGTTGCTTATACCATAACTAATTAAATATGTATATATATCTTTGTAATAACACGTCAAATATAAAAATATATATGTCCCATCTTTTAGCACATCATTGAAATATTTGCAATTTTGCCTTTGACTTTAAGTAAGTCATTGATTAATTACTTGTCTTTCTCACTAAATAATGATCTCATTTTCTCTTTATTAATCATGTGCAGTATTTTTGAAAGCTTTCCAAACACGGTTGTTCCGGGTTAAATAATGACATGAATTTCACTAGCGACGAAGCTGTGGAAGGCTATCTGTTTTCCTATATTCTTTTTCGAAACAGTACCCCATCTTTTCTTTTTAGGAAGATTGATAGGACTTGGAAATGGGAGTTTGGAATATGAAGAAATCTTACTCTTAAGGGTGTATTCGAAAAGAAAAGTTCCCACCCTCAACAGCTCGAATTTTTCTGAGACATTTTCAGACTCATTTTTAGGTGCGTTCGTAATTATATAAATACGTAGCACCTATAGTCGTCGTTCAGTCCGTCCGTCCGTCTGTCCGTCCGTCTGTCCGCATGTAACAGAGCAAAAACCGAATGGTCTGAAATTTCAAATATATGATTGTTGCAAAATGTTGTCGAGCCATTTCAAATTTTATGAAAATCGGACGGATAGTTTAATTACAGGGACAGTCAAAAGTTTTTCTTTACATTACGGCCAATGGGAGAAATTATTGCAAGTTCATTTTAATGATATTAGAGCCTTCCGAATGATCTGAAATTTTAAAGATATAATTGTTGCAAAATTTTGTCGAGCCATTTCAAATTTTAGGAAAATCGGATGTATAGTTTAATTACAGGGACAGTCAAAAGTTTTTCTTTACATTACGGCCGATGGGAAAAATTATTGCAAGTTCATTTTAATGATATTAGAGCCTTCCGAATGATCTGAAATTTTAAAGATATAATTGTTGCAAAATTTTGTCGAGCCATTTCAAATTTTAGGAAAATCGGAGTATAGTTTAATTACAGGGACAGTCAAAAGTTTTTCTTTACATTACGGCCAATTGGAAAAATTATTGCAAGTGCATTTTAATGATATTACAGCCTTCCGAATGATCTGAAATTTTAAAGATATAATTGTTGCAAAATTTTGTCGAGCCATTTCAAATTTTAGGAAAATCGGATGTATAGTTTAATTACAGGGACAGTCAAATTTTTTCTTTACATTACGGCCAATGGGAAAAATTATTGCAAGTGCATTTTAATGATATTAGAGCCTTCCGAATGATCTGAAATTTTAAAGATATAATTGTTGCAAAATTTTGTCGAGCCATTTCAAATTTTAGGAAAATCGGATGTATAGTTTAATTACAGGGACAGTCAAAAGTTTTTCTTTACATTACGGCCAATGGGGAAAATTATTGCAAGTGCATTTTAATGATGTATCAGACTATGCACTTTATGAAGTGCAAAAAATTATACATTCAGTACAATATGGGGTGCAAAAAATAATTATAAAACTAGTTATAGTACGAACGCACCTCATTTGCCACGTTTGACGAGCAATTTCCAACTTGTTAAAAGTAAAAACATTAAACTTGCTGGGGTGATTTTTTGAAGAGATGTATAAGAGGCCGTGTGATTTCATTTTTCGCTCAATTAATTAGAATTTGAGTTTTAAGCAATTATTTTCTCAGTATGACCAGTTTCTTCATTCCCATATCCCTCGCTTCGGAAAATTCGGTTCAAAACGCCAACTTTGACAGCATATTTTACAATATTTTCTGCATTTATGAAAATATCGAGAAGCACGGCACATTATGTATTGTATGTATGTCTGTATAAATATCTATATATATATATATCTTTAACTGTTGAATCCAAGCGTTATTTGTGTGTGCGCGTGTTTTAATATATATTGTAGTATGTGTGTTTTATTACTATCTTTCGTAGATCGATGTAATACTAAAATCTATTTATCGTTGTCCGGTCATCCAAGGCTGTCGTATAGATGGCTGGTGACTCACCCAACATGGTTTATTAGTGAGAAGTTGCAGACCCAGGTATCGGCCGGAGTAGCTCTGTGGTTATAGCAGCAATCTTGTATACTGTGGTCCCGGGTTCGATTCCTGGCTGTAGCTAATTTTTCACTCCAGTTGAGTTTATTGTATTTATTGTATGTATGTCTGTATAATATTTATATATATCTTTAACTTTTGAATGCAGGCGTTATTTGTGTGTATGTGTGTTTTAATATATATTGTAGTATGTGTGTTTTAATATATGTTGTAGTATGTGGGTTTTATTATTATGCTCAAAAACGTTCAGCTTTGCCCGCTAAAAAGCGTTGGGTATTTTGAACATTTATTATAAATGTAAGTTCAGTATTTTTTCCTATGTGATGTTAAAAGTGCTTTTTATCATTAGCATAAAAGTATTCGTTTTAATGTTTGTTCTTTGTGAATAATAAATAGATATGTCGTCAGTACTGGAACTTTTAGGACACTCTGTATATAGAATTCGGCGAAATCCTAATCACTAGTAATAAATAAAGCTTCTTTTATTACGTTATTATCAGCATTAGTATCTGTAAGAGATTTTCCTCGGGAGTGATTCACTTTCCTGTCTAATATTAATTGAAATATACACTATATGGCCAAAGGTGACCGATCACTTGCGATTTTAGAAGTTTTGTTAAATATCTAGAATAATACATGAGGAATTAACCTGAAACTGCAGGTGTGTAAACAGTATAGTATAGGTCATATATTTCCGCGGAGATGTTTTCCCGAAACCCCATAGGGGACCGTCAGCAAATTGAAAAAAACGAATATCTTTTGGATAACCCTGTAAAAACTAATCTAGCAAAAGCGTTCAAACTCAAGATTATTAAGTGGCTTATTGCAATACACTGTGTTTATTTTTATGAGGATAGCATGTATACTCGTAGAGAAATTAAGGTTTTTATAAAAACAGTCCCAAATTTCGCCATGTTTTTTGCTTATAATTTACAGAGTTTTTAATATTAAAAAAAGTTCTTTTCAGAAATATAACAAACATCATTGTTATTCCTTGTTCCATATCTTGTCAAATAGTTATTCCTTGTTCCATAACTTGTCAAATAGTTATTCCTTGTAAAAACAAAATAATACGTTGCTATATAAATATAAAATAATAAGTTGCAAAGTACACTTTATTTCGGGATTTTAAACAATTGCTGCAATTTGGTACACTTGATAGCAACTTGTTGTTTTGTTTGTTCTATAACTTGTCAAATAATTATTCTTATACCAAAATCTACCATCTTAAATATAAAAAACATATGATCTATCTTTCAATAAATCATAGAATTTTTTTCAACATTCTAAACTGCTATTAATTTATTTCCTTTCTGTTTAGATAAGTCTATTACTAATTACTTCTCTTTCACCCAAATACATGATTCCTTCCCCCCCCCCTTTTTTTTGTCATTGACAGTATTTTTGTAAGCTTTCTAAACACCTTTGTTCTGGCTTTACTAATGATACCAATTCTGGTAGCGGGAAATGCTGCAAAAGGCAATATGTTTTCCTGATAATCTTTTCCACAGCCGTACACCACATTTCCTTTTTAATGGAAAGATTGATGGGACATGGAAATGGAGTTAGGATCAGATGGAAACTTTCATCTTAAGTCAATATTGAGATTCAGATTTCTATCTTTCATTGATTCTTAGGAAATTTTCTGGAAGGATAATGTAATGCGAAAAATGTGTTTCTAATTCAGATATTTAAAGCTAAGATATTTCTCTTGTAACATAACTTTTTATTAGCTTCAACTGCAATGCAGCAATAGTTTAATACAGAAATTAATATTCTGTCACTGATGTATTAGAATTTTTGATTTCTAAGTATATATGTAACACACAAAATGTGCTTGAAAAAAAAACTAAATTATATCTTGTTAAAGCTGCCTCTTGTCATTAATTATTAATCGTCATGACTATCAATTAGTAACAGGTATTAACACAACTTGTTACAAAATAACATGACTACAATGTAGCAGTACGATTATAGAGAAATGAATATTCTGTCAGTAATGTATTAGAATTTTAGATTTGTAATTATAAATGTAACACACAAATATATCTGAAAAAACTAAATTATATTTTGTTAAATCTGCCTCTTGTCATTACTTGTTAATAGTCACGACTATCAGTTAGTAACAGGTATTAACATAACTTGTTATTATCTTCGATTACAATGTAGCAATAATTTAATATTGAAATGAGTATTATGTCACTGATGTATTTGAATTTTTGAGTTGTAAGTATAAATGTAACACACAAAATATACAGGGCGGTCATAAAAAACTTCCCCGATATATGGACACCTAGCGGCCTAACCACTCAACCAATTGAAAAGAAATTTTAGATATACCAATTTGAAGGTATGTGCTTGAGATCTTGATGATTTAAAATAATAGATCTCTCACGGTTACTTTTACAGTGAAATAATTTCGATAATTTCGAATGGCAACACCCGTTTTTTTTTCATGCGCAAATTCATGAGCGCATTAAAAAACCACAAATGGCGTTGGAATGATACACGCACGATGAAAATTGCCAGCGTAAAACACTTGAAAAAAAAAAAAAAACCATTGCGAGGAACGAAGAAGTGGCTACAAGACATATTTTTCAGCTGCCGATTTTTTTTTCACTTGTTAACTGAGTAGTGTTGTAAGATTTGCGTTAAAATGTGTTTTTGAGTTGTTTTTGTGTACATATAGGGAAAATAAAATTACACCGGCAATTTCAGTCATACGTGTATCGCTCCAACGCCATTTATGGTTTTTCAATGCGCTGATATATTTGCGCAGGAAAAAAAGGGTGTTGCCATTCAAAAATATCGAAATTTTTTAACTGTAACAGTAACCGTGAGAGAAATATCACCACGATCTAGAGCGCATACCTTCAAATAACTAAATCTCACATTTCCTTTCGTTTGGTTGAGCGGTTAGGTCGCTAGGGGTATATATATCGGGGAAGTTTTTTTATGACCACACTGTACTTGAAAAAACTAAGCTATATATTTTTAAAGCTGCCTTTTGTCAGTACTTGTTAATAGTCATGACTATCAATTAGTAATAGGTTTTAACATAACTTGTTATAAAATAACATGTTATTATCTTCGACTACGATGTAGTAATAAGTTTATAGATAAATTAATATTTTGTCACTAATGTATTAGAATTTTGGATTTGTAAGTAGAAATATGACATAGAAAATGTACTCGAAAAAACTGAATTATATCTCTTTAAAGCTGCCTCTTGTCATTACTTGTTAATCGTCATGACTATCAATTAGTAATAGGTTTGTATTAAGTTAAACGTTGGTTCTTCTAATGATGTATTCAGAACTGACGCTCTGCAAACAGAAATTTAATATACAAAACAAGTTTGTAATTCAGCTTTTTGATGCAAAATTTCATGTTGTGGGATATCACTTGCACCATAAATTGTCTGTACATACGCCTAACCTTGCAAAAATATATTAAGATACTTATTTCATTTTCCTATGACACATAAAAATTTCGGCTTCGGTAGCAGAAATGGAACACGAAAAACGTGATTGTAATTCAGATTTTTAAAGCAAAATTTTGACCCTTGTTATGTATCTTGTCAGTATTTTTAACTGCGATGTATTCTCACTATCTTTTATTGATGCATTAGAAATTTTGCGTCATAAATTATCATTGAATGCGCCTATATTATAACGGCGTATTAGGATATATATTCCATCTGTCAATGTTTAATAGAAATATTTTGTCACAAAATACACTTTTCCAAATTCGTTATTTTAACTTTAAACTTCTATTTTTATTAACTTTTTCGAATCCTATCTCAGTTTATTTTGATATACTTAATTTATATATTTTTAAAAAAAGTATGGCTCTGGGGCCTTTATCCTCCTTCTCCACGATCCCTGGCTTACTTTCTACCATCCCAATAGTCGAACAGAAGCATTACGACTCCTGTAGGAACTCAATACAACTGCATTGGTACATTGGTACAAAAAACACAATATGAAGTTTAAAAGTTCACTTTTTTACTTAAAAGGCGACAATAATAATAATAATAATAATAATAATAATAATAATAATAATAATAATATAGCAGTGTCTTGGATTGAACTTATGTAGAGAAAAATATATTTAATTGTCGTTTTCTTCCATAAGTTCAATCCGAGGCACTGCTACGTCTACTTTCAGCTATTTTAATAACTACAGATTCCCCCATTTCAAACGAAGTGGCATATTTGTATGAATGGAACAGCAGTCATTAATGAAAATATTCTCTGACAATGGCCTTGGGAATTGCAAGCCGAAAGTACTAAGAAATTTCAAATAAAATGTATATTTTTTAAATTGTAACATCTATATTATTATTTTTGTTGCCTTTTAAATAAAACAATGAGCTTTTTAAAGTGCACATTGTGTGTTTTGTGATTGAATCAAGGTGGAATATTGCATTTCATCTTATGATTTTATTAAGAAATAACCTGTTTTAGATGAAAAATGTAATACGCAAAATGTTTGCATGTTGTATTTTTTAATACATGATTTTAAAATGCTGCACTGAGAAGTTTTATATCGTAACTTATATATTTATATCTATTGGCTAACATGCTTTAATAGGTTAATATTGCGATATCATTGAAATTTCTACTTTAAGGAAAAATAGCATACACACGTTTTTATTTGCATTTCTTAATGAATGATTTCACGTTGATGGGCTGACAGTTTTGACTCTTATCATAACTCGTCAACTAGTAAGACTGCGATGCTATAGCAGGTTAAAATTTATAAAACAAATTTAGAAACATTAAAAAAAAATTCTATTAAAATATTAGTTATGAAATTTTACAACTATATATGTTCTGTTCAAGATTATTAGCAAAACAATTTCTGATACAGTTCCATCTTTGCAAGTGGAACTGTGAGCCCGACTAAGTCAGGGATCGTAGATTAGTAGAATTTAGGCTATTCCGTGTTTTTTGTGTTTGTTTTCAAGTTTATATATGTATATCCTACATCTATATATGTATAATGTGTGTGGGAATAGTAAATATTGAAACTACTTAACCACAATATTTCAATTAGTCATAGTGTATTTGAAGACAACGACGAAGATTTAATTAACACACAGTACATAGACACTACAAGAGGCTAGTTCCATAGGTTTTTGTAGTGTGTCACATAGTTAATTACCGTTATGCTTGTCGACCACCGTTATTTTCGAAAAGTTTGCTTCGCCTTATTCAATTAATGAGATATCTCCGATGAAATAAGTCACATTTTCCCGTTTTAAAATACTGCTAGCCAAAAATCGTAGCATGTGACTTACACTACATGTACTCATGGAATTAGCCCAGAATAGATACTTGGATAGTAAATTAACGCGATCCAATTTGACTATAATCTGACTTTACAATAAAAACATAATAGAGAAGCATCTTTTTCTCAATCCGAGTTGATATGTTGTACGTTTACACGTTTAACTCTACCTTTTTCTCTAGCGCGCATGCACATACCACATATATATAAACAATTTTACATACAGGACCTCTAAATGAATAATATATATATATGATCTAAATGAATAATATATATATATAGATAGATAGATATCCTTATTTGTGTCTGATGGATTTTAATGTCATTTATATTTTCTGTCTCTCTCTCTCTCTCTCTCTCTATATATATATATATATATATATATTTGTAACATTTGCTCAAAACCTGCCGTGTGAATTGTAGCAGTATGGGTGTAAACTACTAATACAATCCACCACTGGAGATTATTGCAGGTAGATACTAGGCCAATGAGATTCACTTGTATATCCCACCAAGCAAAGTATTAAAAATGCAGTCGTCATGGTCAGCAGGAAGGCAATGATTTGATGAAATCATGGGAGTTTTCCATAAATAACAACAGAAACGTGGTGTCAATCAGCAGTTTATTGAAGGCGAGTAAATTTATGCAATTCCACTAGCATAGGAGTATTCATTTCGAGTAAGATCACATTTCTTAAGATGAATATAGATATAGACTCAGAAGTTCATCACAACTAAAAGACTAAAACTCTCCCAGTGACGTGAACTTTTTAAGCCAAGCAAAAATCGCAAATATCTGCGCTCCCAGAGAATGTAACGGCATAATCACTTGCAAAAGGGAAACGCGTAATCATACAGATGCTCCATGCAAGCCAATCCCGCTAAATGGAAGGGGAAGGAGAGGGGAGGCTGGTCCCGTGATTGGAATAACTCCGGTGCGGGGAAACATGACATGCTGACAGGGACTTATTACCTGTCGGCGGTAGCTTTATAACGTAGAACGACCTACCGCGAAGTTCTCGCAAAGCACTCTGGGATCTGGAATGATCTAATAAAATGGTATTGATAACCTTCGAACAAGAAAAGAAAAGAACTTAATGTCTCAATAAAATGAAAAAAAAAAATAACGTAATTTAGTGGGTTTTATAAAGAAGTATAGCTATGAACTGATTAATGTTTTTAGAATATTAAATAAAAGAATGCGCTGTATTAAAGGCATAAAATAAAAAGGGTAATTAAAATATTATTAAAAGACGGGTAAAAAGAGTAGACATTATAAGAATTTGGAATAGTTTAACAAAAATTAAAAAGTTAAAAGGGCGAAAATTTTATTCGGCGAAATCCTAATCACTACTAATAAGTAAAGCTTCTTTTATTATGTTGTTATCAGTATTAGTAACTGTAAGAGATTATCCGCGGAAGTGTTTGTCTAATATTAATTGAAATATATCTATTTATCCTTCCACAAGCAAATACTTTTGGAAAAATGAGTAAATGAATATTGATAAATTTGGAATTGGTCCCCGAATATCAGGTGGGCTCAAGACGGCTAAATGTTATAAGTTGACCCCCATTTTATACATCGTGTTGTTATATTGAAAAAAATGATTATATGCTATTTATTATATTATAACAGTGCACTTAAAATAGAACACTGTTCTTCTTTGCTTACTGCCATAAACTCCAACATCAGAGAAACACTTAGCAGAACAATTTATCTTCCGTAATGTGTTATATGACCTTATCCACAGACTGCCATATAATGCGAAGATTAACGAGAAAGGGAACTAATGGCTGAAAATAAACTATGAAAATATATATTAGTTCTTAGAATTAATAACTACAAAAGTTTTCATAACTTTTTTTCTATTTAATCTGACTTTGAGTCATATATTATAAAAGGACTTGTGTTTGAATCCATTACTTTGAGGCATGATTGTTAACAAACATAAATTCATCCTTAAATTCATTTAATGTACCTTTTTCCATACAGAAGACTCGTGATCCAGTTTATTATTGTTATTGTTGCTGTTGAACTTGAAAGTTTTAATTAAATCACTTATGTTTGTTTTTTGCAATAAATTACAGTAGGAGAGGTTATTCTTCTGGGCAATTTATCTTCTACAATTCAACAATACATTTACGTAACGTGACCTTATCCAAGAAGTGCTATGTTAGAGGAAGACTAATGAAAAATAGAACTAATGAAAACGTATTATTTCGTTTGATATATAAATATGCTTTCAACCTTTGTCAGATATGAGGAGATATTTGTATTGTAGATTTATAATAATTTAAAATAATCTTACTGATTGGTAAACAGCTCATATGAGTAGTAATTTCCCAGCTTAGTGAAAATGTATCCAGTCAGGGACTCGAACAACGGTTGGGTACAATTGCTTACGCTGTTCCAATTGAGTTGTCTAAACAACATCCAGAGTAACATAATTATCTCAGCCATCCATTTGGTAATGACATTTGTCCTGTCATTTGAAACAGCTCCAAAGAATAAACCACAGGTAAAGAAACCCCAATAAGCAAGAGATACTTAATTACACATTTTTATTATTTTGTGTCAAATGTATTTTGTTTGTTTTGCATTATTTTACATATTTTATACGAGAAGAAATAAAAATGTGTAATTACGTATCTTTCGCTTATTGGAGTTTCTTTATCTGCGGTTTGTTCTGTAGAGCTATTTCAAACAACAGATCCGATGTTATTACTAAATGGTTGTCTGAAGGTATTGTATTTGCAGGGATATTGTCCAGACAGCTCATTTGGAAGAGCGTTGGCAATTGTAGGCAATCCTGGCCAGGACAGATTTTCCTTCAGTTTGAAAAGCTATTACTTGTATGATCTATTTGTATTGTGTCAATGTTGCTGTTAATGAGGACTTTGAATCTTATTTAATAAAATATTGAATCTTGTTAAATGTCTAAGACATTAAATTTTAAAAATGAGCAATATTTTATTGTTATTTAAGTCGCATATTAAGGTTTGTTGAGGTAACTGGAACCTCGAGGTAACTGGGTCATAGGCTATTTTATAAAAAACTGTTGGTGTTTTTTAAGTTTTAGCTTTTGTGAGCAATGTTCCTTTATCTCTACTTCCTAAAACAACGTGTATCAACTCAATCATAACTCTCACTTTGCTGTGATAGGTTGTCAAAAATTTACGTTTCTTTTTTTAAAAACAACGTCAATACGGTTGAACTTCCTCAGATTTTTATTAAAATACTGTAAGTACTTTTATTAAACAGTCTTTTTTTTTTATAAAGATTAGACATATAACTACATTAATATTATTAGGTATCTATACATATTTACTTCATGTTTTAAATGTAAGCCCGGTGTCCCAGTTACCCCATAAATGTTTCAAGAATGGGGTAACTGGGACATGTATCCGGGGTAACTGGGCCATGCTGGATCCAGTTACCCCAATAGTTATAAATATTATTTTGTGTTTCTCTTGCTACGGGAAATAAATTTCACCATTGGTTTTTGCTCACAATAAAGAAAATGATAGAATACCTTATTAAAATAACGTAATGAAATTTAAAAAAAAAAGCATATTGAGGGGTATCAAACCAAATTTCTTGACCCCTTGAGAGGCGGTTATGCCGTTATGGCATCACTTAATTTTAATTCCTAATTGCCACATTGGCACTTGAATTTTATAATTAAAATTTAACCTCTATTAAGTACGCAAAATATACTTTTACATGTTTTCAGATAGCTTCTCTTGTAAATATTGGTGTCATTAAATTATTTCAACATTTTACGAATGCAAGTACCTTGCCCCTGAAAGCCAGATAGCCAGACCTTGAAATTGTACTATACACAGGGGTCGCATTCTATAGGCGCCAATTTTTACGCTTTCTTGCTACCACTAAAATTTAATAGAGATTTTCGTTTTGTTTAATCATAAGATTTCGATGATTAAATAAGACAACATTTACTATAATATTTTAGTGGTAAGAGGAAAGCGTAAAAGTTGGCAGCTATGCTATAGGGAATCTTTTATCGTCCCTATCACTATTTTGAAAATAATATCTTCATCGCACCTTTCTTTAAGGAACAATAAAATTTTCCCTACATATAATGCGACCCCTGGATAAAGATAAAGTACTTAAGTACGTACGTAGCCTTTTGTTCAGAGATTTACCTTGCTATTTTTTCCTTAAAATACCCATGTGACTTTTATACTTATTATCTATACTAAACTACATAAGTACTTAAGTTTTATATTTTTGGTACAAACAAATCTAATATTTTCTCTTTTAGTGCTTTTTTAGGCACACTGACAGCAAAGGTTTCCCTTACAACGCTGTTTATTGACATATAATTTACATGATCTGCCTGGTTTAATTTTTTTAAGTTGTTTACACTTTTTCAAACAGGACCTGATATCCGATATGAAAAAATATAAACGCGTGTGGAACATAGACCCCCCCCCCCCCCTTTGGTCCAGATACCCCATTTTTGGGGGGCAACTGGACCCATGAGGAAAGAAAGATGAAATATGCATATTTTTATATTTTTAAATATTAAAATGTAATTTTGAGCATTTCTGTCTGATAGAGGGAACCTAACTGAACACATTTACAGAAGTTCAGACTTTAATTGAAATGAACATTAGCTTTTTGCAGCTGAATTGTCAGAAAATCCAGAGTCACATTGTAAAATCATGTCCCAGTTGCCCCAACTAACCTTAAATAGTTTTGTTTTAGCATTCTTCACTCTTAAGCATGGTTTTTAATATACACGAGTTTGTTTCTAATTGTATATTTTCCACACAGGAGAATACTGATCGTTTTTAATTATTTTATTATTAACGTAAACTCACCAGTAGCGGCCCACTTAAGGACATTTATCTAATTATTATTAAATAGTGAATTCCAAGAAAAAGAAATATTTTTTCTAGCCTATTCCTGATTTTCATGTATCAGAATAAACTTTCAAAGATCCAAAATATATTATTCGGAAAAAAATGAAAAGCAGGAAATGTTACCTTCCTCTATGCTACAGTAGTGGCCCTAGTAAATTTCTGATGCATGAATCTTTTAAGTTTTCGGTTTATCTGACAAATTATCTATAATGTAATAGAGAATATCAACAGTGGTTTAATTTAACCCCTTGCGCTCTAGCGCGGTTAGCGGATGTATGGCATTAGCCACCAGTGTTGGTGCATCTGGCAGATTTTTTAACTTTGAATTTACACCACAAAAATGTAATTGGAAATTTTATTTTACTTTATTTATGGAAAATCAATCATCTTTTAAAGCAAAAATAAAAGTTAAAATTCGAAATAAGTAATGAAAAAATCAGCCAGATATCATGAATTACGCTGCGTGCATCATTGTCGAAAATGACAAAAATAGCATGAACTCAAGAGGTTAAAATAAAACATAGTTAAAGTTAAAAATGCTATAAAAAGTGATAGAAAATCTTTATTTAGATTGACGATCGTTTCGTTGCACAAACGGCGACATTTTCAAAATCATTCAACGATAGAAAATTTTTTACATTTTTGAAAATATCGCCGTTTGTGCAACGAAACGATCGTCAATCTTAATAAAGATTTTCTATCACTTTTTATAGCATTTTTAACTTTATCTATTTATAAGTGATTATTATGCATGTGTTTATAAGACATAGTGTTAAAAAGGGGCAATTTCATCGTAACTGATGCAACATTTTATCATCGGATTTTATTTTCTTAACTATGTAGAAAATTTACTAATAAAGCTAGAACAATATTTTACAATTTAAAATATTTCTTACTAAGGACTTAATACCCAAATACCAGCAGATTATTTCTATCTCTGTTTTAAATCTCTCTGCAATTCAAAATTCTGTAACTAACGTAACATAAAATAGACAAACATTTTTTCTCCCTTCATTGAAGTGTAAAAATTATCAAAACTATCCCGTTAAAAAAAGGTTTGGTTTGGTTTGTGTTTATGACGGCCGATTATCAACACGTGGGATATAGTGCCCTTCGGGGGGGTTTTTCTAAGGGAACCTAACCCGTATTTACGCATGGAAAACCACGGCTTCGAAGAAAACCACGAAAACTCCGAAACGGTTAGGCCGACGGGCGCGATTGGGTTTGAACCCAGCACCTCCCGTCTACCAGCTTCGAGAGCAGAACCTCTCAGCCACTGGTGGGGCCCCGTTAAAAAAAGGAATTTAATGTTCTCAACAACACTAAATAATGCCAAATTATAACAGTAACTTTTTAAATTAATTTCTGAATAATAAAAAAGAAAAAAATGGCATTTACATGTGTAACTGACGTAACTTTTATTGTGTAACTGACGTAACATTATGACTTTAAAAATACAATAATGGTACTTAACTTAGTTTGTGATCAGTAATTTATAATACCTTTTTATTAGGATTTTATTATAGGATATAAAAATATCAAGTTTTCCAATCATACTCTTAAATTAAACATATTATAAATTTTATCCCCCCCCCCCCCAAAAAAATGATGATTTTCTGTGGAATTGCCCAGAAACAATGTTTTAAATAAAATCTTATCTCTTACTGAAATCTTTAAGAATTAGACAAAAAAATCTGTTTTTTAAGACACTCTAGAAAATAAAGAAATGTACCAGCAGAATAAAAAAAAACAATTAATCCAAACAGTTTATGGAAAGTTAATTTTTAAGGATGTTAATCAATCAAGTTTCTTTCGGTCGTTTTCAAGGTATGCATTTTGGGCTTACTTTAAACTTTAACACTAGAAATTTTACCCCACTTTAATAAAAACATTTTAATACCAGCATTTTTATTTAAAGCAATTTCACTTATTAACTGAGTTTTCTCTATTTACAATTTAACTAATTTTACGAAAAAAATTCTGTTTCGAGTAAACATTTTATCACTTGATTAGTGTCGAGTTGACACCAGCTGAACGTTCTAGTGTTAAAAATTAGTGGCCCACTGTAGGTGCACTTACCTTATAGTGAAAAGATTAAAGCTTGTCTTTTTCAATAAGTTCCAGTGAAAAATAATTATTATTTAGGGCAATTTATCTTCTAGAATTCAACACAGCATTTGCATTACATACCTTATTCAAAGACTGCTATACAAGGCAAAGATTAATGTGAAATATAATAATAAAAATACATTATTTCGTTTTATATAAAAAAATATTTTAATTTACGGCAGATCTGAGAAAGTATTTGTATTGAATCAATTTCCTTGTTAATTTTATCTTTGAATCTTATTTAGTAATATATTCAATCTTATTCGATGTCTAACCCGTCATATTTTAAAAATGAGTTATGTTTCATTATTTTTTGGGTCATATATTAAATACAATATTTTCTTTGCAGTCATCACTTTGAGGCACGTTTTTAACAAACATAAGTCTGTCATTAAATGTATCTTTTTCAAGAAGAGGAAAATTGTGATCGTTTCTTAATTTTTACCCGACTGACAAGAAGGGTTATGTGTTTCACGCGTATCTGGGTGTGTGTATTTCTTTATACACCCGAAACATCCCAATGGCCAGATGGATTTTAATGAATGAGGCTCTATCGATTCGTCTTAATCGTCCGATGGTTATAGGCTAGGTTTTGTTTTTATAAATTCAAAATGGAAGCCATAAAATACAAAATGGCGGTAGAGACGAAAAAAAATTACGCACCCTATTGAGTGGCATATCATTGGATAGATTTCTCAAAATGAAGACGATGTTTCATTCACTATTTTACAATCAGAAGCTCCGTTTAAATATATTACACAACCTGGAAGTTCTGTAGGTAGGATCTCTAGCTTTACTGCAACTCTAACCTTCAAAGACATCTATAGGCCTCATCAAAACAGAGTGTTTATACATAGGAGCTAACAATTAAACACAACTTAAAAGTCATCCATGCAAGTAAATAAAAAAATAGGTAAGTAATATAAAAAATAATTTCACATTGATGAGAAATAATTAATTAGTTCGCTTTTTACGCAGTCGGGTTTTTTGATTTTTTTAATTTAATTTTTACTTGTTTAATATTACAATTGAAATATTTAACTAAAACACTTTGCTTTTTTGTTATAAATTCTAGTAAAAAATTCCTATTCTTTCGGGCAATTTATCTTCCACAATTCTGCAATACAAATTTATTTTCGTCCAATGCACATGAACTTACTTAAGGATTGCTGTATTATGTGAAGATTAATGGGAAATAAAAATTGGCTTCTGATAACAAATAAAACTACATTGTTTTGATTAATATAAAAAATAAGTTTACCACTTTTGTTTGGTATATGAAAATGCTGGCTTTGTAATAATACTGTTGTTAATTTGAACATTGAATTATGTTTTATAAATTAGAAAAAGTGTAAATATAATAGAACGTTAGCGGAATAATTGCATACATTTCGAATCGGTTGGAAACAAGAGGTGGTAATATATATATATTAGCTCTTTACATTGCAACTGTGGGTTTTCATAGCTCTCTATAGCTATCCCACTTTACGTAAATAAAAATGAAATTTTGAGTCTTATTTTAAAAAGAATTATTTTTCGTTTGAATTTGAATTCATCACTTTGAGGCATGGTTTTTAACAAATATCATCACGTATATATCTGTATCCAGTATCTCTATCTATATCGGAAAATGTATCCTAGTATACAGGGCTATTACAAATGACGGACCCGATTTAACAAAATCATATTTTCGAAACTACTGCACATATTACAATAAATGATACATGCATTCAAAGAGAAATATACTAAGTTTTTTTTCAGTTACAAATGTTCGACCCTTTTGTTACACGGCATACGTCTAATCTGTAATAGAGTTCGTTCCAAACATTTTGTAGCGTCACTCTGTCAATGGTTCTGAAAGCTTCACAAATGCGTTCTTTAAGTTCTGAATACCTTGTTTTCGGCATTGGTGGTACATAAACAATGTCTTTGACACTGTCAGAACTTAAAGAACGCATTTGTGCAGAATTCAGAACCATTGGCAGAGTGATGCTACAAAATTTTCGGGAAGAACTGGATTACAGATTGGACATATGCCATGTAACAAGAGGGTCACACATCGAACATTTGTAACTGAAAAAAACTTGGTATATTTCTCTTTGAATTCATGTATCATTTATTGTAATATGTGCATTAGTTTTGAAAATATGATTTTGTTAAATCGGGTCCGTCATTTGTAATACATATATCTGTAGATCGTATATATTTGTAGACAAAAATATCGTGCTAATTTTCATTATTGTGTTCAAGAAAAATTGAGATCGTCTATTATTTAAAATTTAGTTGAATTCTTCAATTAAAATACGTATATTTGTTTTCAATAAGATCCAGTAGCAAAGAAATATTCTTCAGAGCAATTTATCATCCGTAATTCTGCTTTACCATTTATCTTGCGCGTTACATTACCTTATCCAGGAATTGCTATATCATTCGAAGATTAATGTGAAATGGATCTATCGGCTAGTAATAACAGATGAAAATACATTATTTCGTTTGATATAGGAACATGCATTCCATCTTTGGTAGATATGTGAAAATGCTAGCACTACATCAATGTCACTGTCAACTGAATTTAACTTGATAAATAAAATATGTAATCCATGAGTCTGTTAGACTATAAGAGCAGTTTTTATAAATATATTTTGAAAACTGGAAAAAAATTTGATAGAATGTTAATGGAATGAATTAACTTTTAACTATAATCGCATGTTAACCAAACAAATATAAAATGTTTCGTGAAAATATTAGTTGTTCAGAAATTATACAGAATTCCTTGATAGGTTAAAGTTAGTTGTGTACATATCTTTTACAAAAGAAAAAAAATGAAACTAAAGCACATGAATCCGTTTTAATTTAAAACCGTTAAATTATGACCCTATTTAATCCTATAATTCCGATCGAGGTACGTTTTAGAGTAACATTTTTTGAGATTTCAGCGGGAAGAAGGGACGTTACATGCAAACAGGAAATAAAACCCAATTTGGAAAATGTTTTTTTTTCTGTGTGTGTGTGTCTAAACTGCGTTTGCAACTTGAGAACCACGCCCCAGAAGAAGATAAATTAATTTTAAAGGATTTTGAAGATTAAAGAATGATAATTAATATTTATGATCGTGGGAAAAGGTTGCTTTTTCGCGGCGAGCGTTCGGTACGCATTTTATTTATTCAGGTAGTACCATTAATTCCAAACAGAAATTTTTGTCCCATTTCTACGAGTTGTGTAGGTTACGTATACGTCATGCTCATCTCGAATGTGTTAAATTTGATTAAAGATGAGATTTCGGGAACGTTCTTGTCCATTAAGCGCAGACTTCGTGCTCAAAAGTATTTCTCCAGTTTTTTAATGAGGTACTAAAACGTATTTCAAAATGCAGACGATTTAAGACATTTATTGCACACTATGTAAGTTGACTCTTAAGGCAAGGAGGAGGATATTTTGAATCTCGAAACAAGAATTAAAAATCATGTAACAGGCATATACTGTGAAACACCTTTAAACACTAACAGAATATTATTAAGAAATTTAATTTTTCCATGCAATGAAATCGATCCTAGTCAGCCCTGTTATCGAATTATTTTGTGTTTCTCTGTTAACGAACTATAAATGCTTTTTATTCTACACTCCTAAGAAAGCATGTTGTAGTTCACCTTGGTGATGCATATCCGTCTCATTATGTTTGAAGTATTGTAACTTCAGTTAAATTCGTTTGAAACAGTTTTCCTCTGATTTATCTGAAACTGTTTTTATTTTATGCATTTCCTTTTCTACTATGTTTTGAAATTTTATTTGCCGTACGTCCAGTTATTACTATAGTTGTTGTTGTCATATAAATTTCTTAAAGATTCTTCCTCATTACTTTGCTTGCCTTTTTGTTATTATTATTACATGTACCCACCAAAACTTGACGATAAAAAACTTAAAAGTTCCACAGAAAAGCGCACACTCAGATCTGCCGAAATCGGCCTTAACAGGTCATCTTTGCGTTTTAAATATAGGGTGGTTCAGAACTATATATCATAAATTGAGGGGACTTAAATAAACAGATTTCGTAAAGGAATGTGGAAATGTAGTGTTGTGGCAGTAGAGGGTTCTGTTGAATGCGACGGATGAATGCTCTTCGTTGGCTTGAATCGTCATTTCCCTGCATTATTACACCAATGCGGAGCTTGCCGACATGAATTTCATGTATGGGATTGCGCAAGGAAATGGATTGGCTGTTCAAAGGATTTCGATTAACGATTCCCGGGTAGGATTCTGCCGGATCCCCGAACATTTGAGCGTTTTTATTAGGAGTTGTGCGCGAGTGGATCGTTTTATGCTTCCAAGCGTAATAAGAGCACTGTCAGGTATCGCAGGATTCCTGCTGTGGAAGAAGCAGTATTACATACAGCAGAGGATAGTCCTTGGACAAGTTCAAAAGCTGTTGGATATGCCTTGGGTGTGAGCCATTTTCTTTTGCAGCCCCATACATGAAATGCATTTCGGCATGCTCCAGATTGGTGTAACGATGCATGTTGCTCGCAATCCGTGAGGGAATGGCAATTCAAGCCAGCGAAGCACATTTATCCACCGAACTTAACAGCGCCCTCTACTGCCACAACGCTGCATTTCTATACACACATTCCTATACAAAATCTGCTTATTTAGGTCGCCTCTACCTACCTTTACATTTTTGACAGATAGTTCTGAACGACACTGTATACAGATTTTTTTCAAGGATACCATGATTATTTCAGAAGAATATTTAGAGCATGTTTAGGGCTTTTTTATCTTCTTACTAAAAAACAATTCTAAACTAAGCCTGTGACTTTACAATCCATTCAGAATCGGGCCTACCCCGTTTTCTTGACACTGGGCACGAGGTACTATTCAGCATATGTCCCGGTCATGTAGTCAGCATAACGGAGAACCTTCAGCCTTTAGTTCCCGAGCAAGATTGGTACTCATTTTATCGACCCCGAAGGGATGAAAAGCTGGGTGAATCTTGCCCATCTCGGCGCCAAATTCTGTCTCTGTTCCGTGGTAGTTAGACTTTCTGACCTCTACGCCATTGGGCTTTGTCTACTGACAAATGATTGAAATCACATTTCAAAAATAAATATTTTACGTCACTGATAATGGGGCATATAATTCTTATTTTAAAAATTAAATCAATATTCAGAGAGAAATTTAGCGGGGTATAGAGATAAAAAAAATATTATTAGAAACCACTAATATATGTTATCCAATAAAAATTCCAATTACTTGTTTTGTCAAATTAATTATTTTTACTATCTAATTTCTGAATAAATCAATTATTTATATTTATACTTTTTCGTCATGTTTTTAAATTTGCACTCAAAAGATGTCTAATTTTCATAAGGCTTACTAATTATCTCTATCATTAGCATAATAAAAGCTGACCAAGCACAAATATATTATTATTTTATCACATTCACTAACTGTATCATTTCTGTTCAATTGTTGACGTAAATCCCAGTTGCGACAGTTGCTGTGAAAAGGAATCCCTTTTTAAATCTATTACACCGCCATATCCGAAGGCACCCTCTTTTAATGGAAATATTAATGGGTATTGGAAATAGAAGTTAGGAACAGTAAGAAATTTACTTCCTAGGTCGTTATTAACCAAGTTGATATACAAGTGTTGGAATAGATGACACATAACATTAAAAACTTAATTGTTTCTCCCTGTTTCAAGTTTCGGTGCATGCATGTTCTGTGTTTTTTAAATATGAAGCATGGGCGAAAAAATATCCATTAATTACAGCAATGCATTAAAACTAGTTTGGGATATTGTGGATATTCAGAAGCAAGAGGACATTTTTAACTTTAACTTTCATGAACTTTAAATACATATTTTTACAGTATTTTTAATAGAGTACAATTAGTTTCTTTTAATGTGCAGTTTATCTACATTTTGATGTGGAAATTAAATTTACCAAATAATAGATATTTTTACAGTAAATATTTGACTAAATCATTTATATTTTTCCTCTGTCATTTAATAATAAAAATTAATTAAATTTATTTGAATTTGGATTACACTTAATACTGATCATGAACGTCAGCTTAGTAAAAATGCTATGAAGTTGGTATTTCCTTGTATTATTATTATCTCATTCTCTTTAACCTGCTGAAAGTATCGTTTCCGGTCGATTGTTGGCATAAGTTCCCGTTGCTGCACTAATGTGATAGGCAAATATACTTGCAATCCATTATACCAACATATATCTGAAAGAACCTTTTTTTTTAGTGGAATAATTAATAAGCATTCGAGATGAAACTTGCAACCTGGGAATTTATTTTAGTTGTTATTAGGAATCGGAACTTTAGAAAGACTTCCTAGCATGCTTGTGTCAGAATATATGACACATAATTATTACTCAATCTTTCAAATTTCTATTTTAAAAGGAAAAGAAAAATAGTACTACATTATACTCGTTACGTATATCTTGTATAATACAGTAAACGGAAACTTATTTTTACAAAATATATTATAGTCTGTAATATACATTAGTTTCTTGCATATTTTAACCTGCTGTTCATTCGCATTCTTTATTGCAAATGAGGTTTACTACTTGATATTTTTGTAGTTAAATTTATGAATAGATCATTTATTTTTATCCTTTATAATCTTAGATTATATTATCTATAATCTAATCTTTTAGCTTAAAATAACTAAATTTGCTGTAGTTGGAATAAGACTTACTAATTAATTTTATCTTCATCTTAATAACAATTTCTCACACAAATATATTTTTTCTTTTATTTTACTTATCATTTAGTTTGATATGCGCTTTTGTTGAATTGTTAAATTATATATTCCAGTTTTGGCAATCGATTTGAAAACTCCAAGGCACCCCTTTACTTTTAACGGAAATATTAATAGTATATATCGGACATGGAAGTTGGCAAAACAAGGAAATGTATCCTAGATCGTTATTTGAAAATTTTACGCAGATTTGCTGGCGCGAATGTGTTGGAATGTATGGCATATAACATCAGAAACGTAATTATTATTCACTGTTTCAATTTTTATCTTCTTTGGCTGTATAAAATACCAAATAAAGTCTAATGGCGAGGAAATATTACTTTATCAGCAAAGCATCACTGTCAAAAATTTAAAGAGTAATCTAACAACTTATAATTTAAACTCATATAATTGGTGTAATATTGCACATTAGTGTAACGTAACACCAGTTATATGGTTTAAATTACTCCATAAAATAGAGGCAACAAGGCTGCCACCAATTTTATGGAGTATCTTTACATAAATATTTTTCAGACATTTAAACTCGTTTCGAAAATTATGAATTTTACAGAAAAAGGAAAAATTTTAAAGTAGAAAATTAACTTTATTACCATTAATTAAATATACGTACCTTTTATAACGGAAAATAATGTCTTATTTGCTTACTCATTTTCACTAATTTTATCACATTTCAATTTTTTAACTATACATTTTCTGAGACGTTATAAACTATAAAATAAGTGCAAAAAATACTCACAACAATAAATTCGTTATAGGAAAACCATTTAAAAAAAAAATTCCAAAATTAACTTTAAGATCGCTACATACAAACTATTGTATTCTATAGCATAGAATTTATTTTATGTGTTTGCATTTTTTTTCTTTTATGTACGATTCAACCTATCAAGTTTTGGATTATACATTCATTATATATCTTTAAATTATTAATCAAAAACAAAAACAAAAAAAACAGTCAACTGTTTTTACAATATTTTAAATTTGTTTGGAATATATTTCATATAATTTTTTTTAATATTTGAAAACTAATTTTATCGCATCTTAAATTTATTTAAATTTTAATAATTAAATTTCTGCCAATAATTCAACTCATTTTTATTCCTCGTTTGTCATCTTGTTACTGATATTAATTAAATTTAGATAAAATTAAAAAATTATCTTCAACTCCAGCTTTCTAAAAATAGCCTAGAACCATACCTTTTATTATTCCTATCTCATCCTTTTTGACCTGCTTACAGTATGGCTTCTGCTCAATTGTTGGCGTAAATTCCAGTTGCCGCAACTGCTGAGATGGGTAATCTATTACACCACCATATCCGAAGGCACCTTGTTTTAATGGTGAGATTAATGAGCATTGAAAATGGAAGTTGGGAACAGAAGGAAATTTATTTCCTAGATCTTTATTAGACAAATCTTTCACAGACTTGCTGGCATACATATGTTGGAATAGATGGCACATTAACCCTTAAATACACGATTTTTTTATTTTCTTTCGAAAAAATTGTATGATTCTCTGAAAGGTTTATTGCACAGGGAAAATAATGAAAAAAATCATAGACACATTTTTCATATAATACCTCAATCTTTTCTTCTGTTTCACATCTGCAATACAAGTAAAAACTACTATCGTGTAGCTGTTTTACGCTAAAATATTGCAAATTAGTAAATATTTTAATAAGTATGTCTCCAAATACCTTATTTTATGTAATTACTTATTTTATAAAACTTAAACTTTAACTCTTTAATTCTCATGACAGAATACGTCCTAGAAATTACGTAGTTCAGAGAACTGACTTTATACCAGAAAGTTTCAATGGTTAATTTCGATTTATTTAGACATGAAATGTCTGTTATTAATTAAAGTAAATATTGCTATTTTAATTTTCTCGTGTGAATTAGGTATAGACGAATAAAAAATATCTATTAAATTCAAAACACTGTTGTTTGCATATATGCGAAGCTATGCACTAAATGGTCAACATTAGAAATGCAATTCTTTCTTACTCCTTAAAATTTTGATTTATATGAGTTTTTGTGTTTATAAAATTCCAAGCAAAGGCAAGAAAAGGCTCATTAACGATAAACATAGTGGAATTTCTCTTTTCGAAATATTGCTTTGAGTATGTTAATGGCATATTAAGCTTCTTACATGTGAATGAAATTACATTTTTTGAAAAAGAATTGTCTGCCGCAGATCTTGTGACATATCATTCTTATTTCAAAAATTCAATCCTAGTTTATAGAACTGTTTTGGTGGGGTATGAATAAGAAAAAAATATTAGGAAACACTGATACTGATATACGTTATACTCTCGAAATTCAAATTACAGCTTGATATTTTTTTTTTTGTCTATTAAAAAAAAAAAAATCTTCACCCTCTGTCACTTTGTTTTTTAATGTATTCAAATTTGATTTATAAGATGCCCAACTTTCATAAAGCTTACTAATGATTTTTTTTTCATTAGCTTCATAAAACCTGCTCAGAAAGAAAAATATTTTTATTTTACCACATTCTGCTAAGAGTACACCAAAATAGCTTCAAATGTATTGTATTTTATTAAGAGAAAATAATTTTTATGTTTGAAAGTTAAATTTCTGCTGAAATGTTGACATAAATTCCTCATTCTGCAATTGCTGTGAAAATCAATCCCCCATTTACTCCATTACACTGCCATAGCCCATGGCCCCTATTTTAATGGAAAGATTAATGGGCATTGGAAATGGAAGTTGTGAACAGAAGGAAATTTATTTCCTAGATCTTTATTAGACAAATCTTTCACAGATTTGCTGGCATATATATGTTGGAATAGAAGACATAAAACATTAGAAACGGAATTGTTTCTCACTCTTTTGCATTTGATTTATGCATATTCCGTGTTTATAAAATGAGAAACAAAAGCATCAAAATACTCATTAGTTACAAAAATGTATTAAACTCGTTTGGAAAATTATTAATTCTCACATAAAAATGTTTAAGTTAAAATGTTCTTTTTTAACTTAATGAAAAATGACCTTTTTTAACTTGTCTTCATCAAGTGAGATTAATGCATTACTATAACTAATTTTAACCGTGTCTGATATTTTAGGAAGCTGCAGAACATATTTAAGCCAAAATTTGAAAGCGTGATAAACAGTTACATTTACAGCTAAAATTAGTTATAGTAATGCATTAATCCCACTTAACGAATGCAAGTAAAAAAGGGTTATTTTTAGTGAAGCGAAAAAAAGAGTAATGAGACTTGTTAGTTGTTTTCTGATTTGATTTTCAAAGGTATTATATATATACATATATACTGAAAATGACTTTCCAGATTTTTGTTTTCAAGGAATGGAGGGTGACGTAGACGTTAAGGTAAAATAATTATAATCCTTACAAGATTAAGCTGAATAAACAAAAAAGGAATGCATATTTATATTTAAACGATATTGTGATTTATTAATACGCTAGCTTCCTGAAAATGCGTAAAAAAATTTTTCGGATATACCAAAAAGAAAAAATGGATTATTTATCAAGTGTAATAGAATTTTAAAAATATACATGCACAGTAATATTTGAAGTGTCGGCAGAAAAAAACGATGATTGTCACAAGTTAGTTAAGCATCGTTTTTCCCCTTCATGTTTGCCTCGATCCAATATTACTAAACAATGGTATGGACCTCAAACCTAATAAAAACTAGTTGGATGTGCCAATCCCAAAACTTTCTTCTATCTCATATGTTTCAATATTTCAAAATGTTGTCACAAATGTCAATGTTTCATTTTTATTAATTGAATACTATATGGACTTTGACTTTCATCTTAAATTTTTGTGTCAATCAATTAATCGGGGTAAAACGAGTTAATCTCGATCATGCTATTTATTAAAAGCAATAGTTTTTCGTCATTCTATTGTATATCAGCTGTTCGCGAATAGTCGGCTTATCAGGATGGGAAGTGCTCATCGATTCACGATCCATCGGTGTACAATAGAACTAAACAAAATCAAGAAAATTAGACAAAAATTGATATTATAGTGCCCCCTTTCGCGGAATATTTCCAAATTCAGGGAGGACCTTCTTGCCTTGTCCACAAACATACACACAAAATTTGGTTCAATTCTATGCATAACTTCATAAACTTTTCGATGGTACAGTATTCAAAGTGCACAAAAATCGCTATTACAGCGCCCCAAACCGGTGGATTTTTTCCAAATTCAGGGATCACCTTCTTGCCATGGCCAAAAACTTACACAAAAATTTGGTTTAATTCTATGCATAACTTCATTCACTTTTCGATGGTATACTATTCAAAATGCACAAAAATCGCTAGTACAGCGTCTCCTACCGGTGGGTTTTTTTCCAAATTAAGGGAGGATCTGCTTGCCATAGCCAAAAACTTTTTAAAAAATTGGTTCAGTTCTGTGCATAACTTCATACACTTTCTTATGGTATAATGGCGACAGACACACGGGCAGACAGACATTTTCTAAAAACATGTTTTGGGGGATCTCTGACACCTGAAACGTGTAAATCCTTCGAAAACCGGAAGTCGAAAAAAAATTTCGATTACAATGCTTTCTTCTATTGAAGATGGAAGAAAGAATACGTTCTTCTATTACTTCTTATGCTGTCTTCTATCTATTCTAAGAGAATACTTTCTTCTATTGAAGATAGAAGAAAGTAAAAAAAAAAAAGGACTATCATCGTTTTCCTGCCTGACCTTTCATTTGGAACTGAACCATCCCTATGTTTTTCATTTCGTACAAAATTCGGAATAAAATTTCAATCTAAATTAAAACTATATTTTTTGTAGATTCATTTTATAATTTTGAAAACCTATAAGCAAAACAGAGTAATTCTGTTTTATGCATATTAATAATAAATCTTAAAATTATATGCTTCAGCCAAAGGTAAAACATTGCGTCTTAAAATATCTTATGTGCTGAATTTCATTATGCCTTCTACTAAAACAGAAAACCACAGGAAAGGAAAATGAGAGAATATCTTCCTTTCTATCCACGGAATCTAACTAAAATTTAACTTTCAAAAAGTATTTTAAGATGGAATTCGGCAGCCCCGCGTGGTTGAATTATGAAATATTATTTCGTCCTTCAAAGTCTACATATGGAATTTATGCAAAATGTTCACATTTCTGAAAACACCTTTCAAAATAAGACATACGAAAAATATGTAAATACGAAAATTACTCAAAGAAACGTGCTATTTTCTAAATAATTCTTTCACGAAGTTTAAATTTTTAAGAAAGAACTGTTTCTGAAAATATTGTTTAAATATTCCTCCAATGACAGCTTTTCCAATTTAATGGTCAGAATGTAGTTATTTTTAATGAACTCGACATTCTGTTGGTAATTAAGTTTCTTTCATTTCAAATTTGTTAGTTATTTTAGTTATTTTAAGGTTTTTAGATAGCAAAAACCGAAGTTTTTTTAAGCAACCAGGATAGTTTTAAATAAAAAGCATAGGTTTTGAAAGCAAGAAATTAGTAGCACTTTTTATCAAGCTCATTTATTTAGTAAAATTGCATTTTCTAAATTATGTAACCAATTTTATCAGTAGGAGGAAGGCCATGTCTAAGAAATGTTCCAGATCTTGTAAGTTGTTCCACCAAAATGCTTTAATAATAAATAAAAATATATTTTATGAGTATTTCTCTTATTGCATTTAATGTTTGAATTTTAAAATTTATGATTTAATAAAAATAAGTGAAGTCTGACTTGTACACACTTTAACATAAAATTTATAAAAATATAAAATGATTAAAACATTTGAAAATATATAGTATAATTAAATATTTAGATATGTTTACTACATGTTTTTAAATATTTTTAATCATTTAATATTTTAATAAATTTTTATGTTAAAGTGTATTTAAGTCTGTCTTACTTTACTTAATTTTATTAAATCATATTTCTCTTCTTAATAACAGTCTTATGAAAACTCGTTCATGAGTTATGGAGACCCTTATTCATGGTCGATCTGTTTCGTAAGTATTATTAAAATTGAAGATTTCATCTTTAGACCAAAAATATTTAATTTCACATAAGACGAACACTGACACAAATACAACAATAAAATATTTACAAATAATCAATATCATCATCATCATATCACTGTGTGATCGAACTTCTCACTCAAAAAGGATACATAGAACAACTTAACTAACTAAAAATTCTTTTCAGTTCAGTTCATCCATTTTCCATCTGCGCGCCAAAGAGTCTGAATTGAGTTAAAAATTACAGCGCAGCTCTGCTGGACATGACCAAAAGTGAGCACGACAACTAAGGGGCAATGTTTAATTGCATCGCCACGACTTTAGTGCAATATTCTTGAATTTGAGCATTTTGGAATTATCTGGATAAGACATCCTAATTATGCCAAGATTATATAGAGGCCCCACATACTACTAAAGTTCTGTTATTAGAAAGCTTGAAATAAATTTACTTATTAGAATAAGGCCTCACTGCGTTGTTAAGCTGTGTATCTGAGATTATTTTAGGCTTGATGTTTTGGAGGATTTGTTCCTAATGATCAATTATATTGCACTGTGGTTGCTTGAGTAATAGTTATCACCGGTTTCTTCAATTCTTAATTTTTTTAGCCATTTTCTTGAAATAATTATTGTCATCTCAAAGATTGTTTTCAGTCTGTACGAACCTTGTTGCAGAAGCTCTTCCAACTGTGCGATCTCCAATAGTAAAAGACAGACAGAAGACTTAACAAAAATCTGTTTTGCCATTTGGAATTTATACTGTCACTTCACATGTTGAAGTACCTATTACCTCTTTCAACTGTGTGATCTCCAAAAATAGAGGACAGACAGAAGACATAACAAAAATCAGTTCTGCCATTTAGAGTTTATACTGTCACTTCACATGTTGAAGTACCAACTACCTCTTCCAACTGTGTGATCTCTATTAGTAGAAGACATAACAAACATCAATTCTGACATTTAGAGTTTATACTGTTACTTCACCTGTTGAAACGGGTTATTAATTTATTTCTCTCGAATTTAACCGCTTATATAAAGCTTTAAAAGCTTTTGTGTTTACAATGTTTGCAAAAGTTGAATACTTGCTGTATCTTTTTCTGTTTGGAATATAAAAGAACTTGAAACATTGTTCTGAACAATAATATATTTCCTTTTCATACTATTGTTCACAACTCGAACAATGACAAATTCTGTGAAAAGCAATCAGTCCCAAACATAGTATTTTATGTTTCTATCCAAGATATCTTTTTTTTAACTGGAGAAGCATTTATTTTCTGTGATTTAATGGAAAAGTATTTTCTCTCACAGAACATGAATGGTGTATTAAGCATTCTGTTCTATTCATGTTGTTGTTATGTAACCTAATAAAGGTTGATCACGCATTGTTATGCTGATATATCCTTCGATTTCCTTTATTTAGCTTTCTTGGATTTAATATAGCTAATGGAGGGGAATATATAATTGTCGGATAAAACTTTAGATAATCGCATGAAAGGTGACTTGGTTTAATTTTACTGAAGAGAAAAGAATAAATACTTTATTATCTGAATAAGTAATATTTTTTTTCTTGGTTTGTTTGTCTCAAAATTATAATAAACATTTAAGAGGCTATTTTCATGAGCACTTGTAGTGTAAGTCACATACTCCGATTTTTGGCTACCGGTATTTTAGAACGGAAAATGTGACTTATTTTATCGGAGACATCTCATTAATTGAATAAAATCAAGCAAACTTTTCGAAAATAACGGTGGCCAACAAGAATACCAGTTATTAACAATGTGACTTACACTATAAAAACTCATGGAACTAGCCGAGAGTGATAACACACGTCAAGACAAAAGTTTTTGTATAGAAAACTATGCTCGCTATTCAATTAGTCAAAAATAAAGGATGTTTCACTTAAAGTCGAAATCGGATTTTCATTTATAAATTTACCAATAATGTAGTTGGTGCAACGATATTTTTCACAAAATTCTGTTATATCTGTGAAAAAATGGTGACTTCACGAAAATATTAGAAATAGACCCCAACCGTACTAAGCTAGATGCTCCATAGATCGCAATGTAGCCGAGATTACGTAAGGTTTTATTGATGGAATGAAATGTGCATTTCCATCCGTTTCTGATATTTTCTCACGTTTCACACTATGGAAAGCTAGTTGAAATATTCTCTGCGACATTTTCATTAATGTAGGATTCACCTGCGTGATTAGGGCACTGGCTTTTGGAAAAGAAAGTTTTTTTTTTCTTTTACGCATGCACATTTATTTATTATATACATATATTATTATAGGTATTTCTAAGTATTACCTATAATAATATGTGTACAGAGGTGTGAAAATTGTTAGAATAATTGTGAAATTTACAATAAAATCTTGTTATATTAAAGAAATAAAAATAAATTATTTAAAAATATTGATCTATTTAATATTTAGTGTGCATCCCCTTGTTTTTTATTAAAAATTAGATACGTCTTGGCATACTTTAATTTGTATCAGTTTTTGGCAATTAATTTGTATTTCGTCGTCATGGTGGCAAAATTTTAGGAGTCTTTTTTATCAGACCATTTTTGTTTGTGATGTTGCATTTCTTTCATTTTTTAATTAAAGAAAAAACTTCCATGGCCTGGAAACAGTCCATTTATGAACCCCATAGAGAATCTTTGGGCCATTGTAAAGAAAAAATTAAAGAAATGCAACTCATCCAAATTTGGCACCATGAAAACGAAATACAAATTAATTGTAAAAAAAACTCATACAAAGTATGCCAAGAGGTATCGAATCCTTAATAAAAACAAGGGATTGCTCACTAAATATTAAATGTATCAATATTTTTTTAAATAATGTGTTATTTCTTTAATATAGCAAGATTTTCTTGTAAATTTCACAATTATTCTAATAATTTTCACACACCTGTATATAATAAGTAAATGTACATCAGTGAAAATTTTTTTCAAAGTTCTTCAAAGGATACCAAGTCCCCTTAAATTTTTGAATTCTAGTCGGACACGGGTGTGTGTACTGGATCGGATTCAATTTTAAACTGAGATCCCCATCCATTTATCCCTTGTGTGCAAAAGATGATTGTAGATCCCTTAAATAACCAGTAATTAATGTAGGCTTTAAGTACGGAAATCTGAGTTTGGCAAGAAAAAAAAAATCATCCTGTGATTTTGATTGGATATTTTTATAAATAAAGACACAATCTTGCTTAATGGTACACAAAACACGAACTTTAATAAGCTAAAAGTTAACTTCTACGTTTCGAGCTGTTTCTACATCCGTTTTCAGGAAAATATTATGGTAAAATGGCTCAAAGTTCAGAGACGAAAGCTTCCTGTGCAAGACATAATTAGTCTAAACTTGACGAATGGATTGAATAAAAAAATGTAGCGTTGCCATCTAGTGAAAATAAATAATTATTAATGAACTTATATCAAATGAATCAAAAGGTCGTTTTAAGAAACCACGATTGCCTCCATATCTACACATGAGGGACAAAACCACGATCAACTAAGTTTTCATTCAAATTTTGTCAACATAATACAAGTTTAAGCTGAAATATTGTAATTAGGTGCAGAATTAAAATTAAAATTAAAATATGAAATATTGTAATTCTCTAATTAGGTTGACAAAACTTGAATGAAAACTCAGTTGAACGTGGTTTTGTCCCTCATGTGTAGATTGAGGCATTCGTGGTTTCTTAAATCGACCTTTTGATTCATTTGATCTCAGTTCATTAATAATTATTTATTTTCACTAGATGGCAGCGTTACATTGTTTTATTCAAATCATTCGTCAAGTTTTGACTAATTATCTCTTGCACAGGAAGCTTTCGTCTCTGAACTTTGAGCCATTTTACCGTCATATTTTCCTGAAGACTGCTGTAGAATCAGCTCGAAACGTAGAAGTTAACTTTTAGCTTATTAAAGTTCGTGTTTTGTGTACCATTAAGCAAGATTGTGTCTTTATTTATTATATTTTATGGTGCGATTGTCCAGTATGTGTTATGGATATTTTTATTTTAATTCTAGTTTCCTATACAGAAACTGTTTGTCTTCAACTATACAGGTTGTTTCACTACCAGACCGACGAACTTGCAGGAGGTGTAGGGGGCACAGAGACGACTCGGTATCCCATAGCAATACAGGGTCGGAAATGTAATCCTAATGAGATAGAAGGGTTGTTAGGGGCTCAATCATCGTGATCGAAAATTGACATTTAAAGATCATAAGCTTAAAATAGGCCATGACTTTCCTATAATGAAATGGCCCGAAGTTTTGTAACGTGGGCACCGCATTGAATCTCGGATGTTTTAAAATACGACGTGCATCCGTCGAACGTTCGCGGTATTAACGAAGATAAGTCATTCTATAACGCTACTAACTACCTCTGATAAGCCGAGGGATAAACAAAGATGCAGGAATGAAAAGCCTTCGATGACTTCGGGAACTCATGGTCTTAAAATGTCAATTTGCCATCACGATGATTCAGCCCCTTACAACACTCTATCTCTTTAGGATTGCATTTTCGACCCTGCATTGCTATGAGATTCCGAGTCGTCTTTGTGCTCCCTACATCTCCTGCAAGTTTGTCGGTCTGGTAGTGGAAAAATCCTGTATTATGCCACCACTAAATATTAATGTTTTTTAAGCCCCTGTAAAATATTTTTTTTGTTTCATCTAATAGCGCATTTTATTTTATTACTTAACCGTCTCCCTGCGTAATTTAAAAAAAAATCAAAATATGTTCAAAAATTGCGCGTTTGTTTTACTACATATTTCAAATTTACATATATTTTAGAGTTAAAAAATGTAAAAATATATGGTAAAAGAGTTTTTCTTAAATATACAATTAGATCATAAAAAAGGTTGCCAGAATACTCAATTCGAAGAATAATCGTATAAAACCGAAATTTTGAAATTTAATCTTAGTTAAATTATGATTTATTTTATGAAATACAAAGGTAAAACATATATACTAATGAAAATATGCAAAACACTTGGCAAAAATATATTAGAAATGAAGTTTAGTAAATTTCGAAACAAGGTACGAGATCCTACTTCGCAATCTGTGCTCTAAATTCGCGTTTCTTAGCAAATTCTTTTGCTAGTTTGTTTGTTTTTTTAAACAACAAAGAGCACACTGTGTACGAGGCTATTTCTTGATGGGATAGGTCAGAGTCGGCGAACCTATGGTACGCGTGCCACTTTCGGCACGCCAAAGAATAATTTTGGCACGGCGCGGTGTTGATTATGTCTCTAAATGAGGATACAGAGATTTTACACAAACTACACGAACTTATATGATCTGATTAGATTCTAAATTCGATTAATTGCAAGTTGAAGAATTGTAATCTTATTCAACATGGTTTCGAAAATTTATCAAACAAAGAAAATATTTGAAAACTATTAAGAAAGAAAGATTATTACCGATGGTAAATTATGGCAACTTGGAAATTAATTTCAGAACTACTTAAATAAACTGCCTTTTTTTAATTTTAATAATTTTTTCTACTATTTATATCTGTAATTTTCGTAAAATTTCGTCATTTTCGCAAATTTAGAACATAAAAAAACAAATAGAGAGTGGTTTGCCATATAAATTCATTTAGTTTGCATTCTGTTGAAATTAACTGAACATGTTATTAATTATTTTTCATCCAAGATACAACAATTAATCAGATTATGTTTTTAATTAATTTCTAAAATATTATTGTTTTATGGTTATTGCAGTGTAGTACTTACATGCATGTTCTCATTTTAGAAAATATCCTAATAAGTAATTTTCAAGTAGTTTTGATTCATTATATTTCAATCCACTAAAATTGTGTTTTAGGTGGCACGTCAAGGTCGCGTAAAATATTTTTTGAAAAAAAAAATTGGCACGCGACTATAAAAAGGTTCGCCAACCCTGGGATAGGTGCTATATGACTGGCAAAACGTCGAGCGGTTAGTCTCATGGGGTGGAGATATCTATGAGCTTTCAAAATAGCCCGCGAAATCCTAGCAAAACAAGGCTTTGTGAGCTTCACAGAAATAGATGTTAAATTCCTATCTTTTCTGAACATTTTGATATAATTATTTCCTTATAATTTCCATTAGCACAGAAGTTATGGCTTTTAGTTTTATACCCGCTCAAAGGCTGAAGCGGCTTTTCCGAAACTTTGAAGTCATTTTTTTTTTTTCAAATGACGTTTTTGGGGTTAAAGCGCAGGATATTTCAAAAACTTCTCAAAATTTGTTCATGCAAATTTCAAAACATATGTTTCATGTTAGTCTGTATAAAGTGATCCTAAAATTTCATTTTTATTGTTCAAAAGAATATTTTTTTAGGTGATTATACTCGTATTGTTGTAATTTTCAAAATTTTGTATCAGCTAAATACAAGTTTGCATTAAAAATATAAAAACGCTTTAAATAAATATTTATTTAGGTTCAGGGTAATTATTGCAATCTGAAGTGTAATTAGACACAAAACATTTCAGCCTAGTTGCAAAATTTATTTCGTAAATCCTGCGAGTAAGTGTTATACCAATTTTCTGCTCGGCAAATGTGTAACAGTTTAAAGCGCCCTATAAATAATAATTCTGCATCTTTCAATTTTGTAACGAATGAACATACTTATAACTTTCATCCCAAAAAAACTTGTGTTTTTAAATCATATACATTTTAAGATATTAAATGTTGAAAATGGTCTTTTTTTTTTCTTCCAATTTTAAGGGTCCTGAGACCCCCTTAACCTAGGCATCAATCAACAATTAAACATCGCAGAAAGGCCTAAATGAACCTTTAAACGGAAAAAAAGCGGATAGTTGCTTTAAATACAGGGGAAAAACGCATGCCAGCTGAAATCTCGAATTGCGCAAATTTTGCTACTTTTACTTTGCCCGTGGAAATCGCGGTATGCGCAACGAGGGGTTAAGTTTACTTCCCCGCTTATTAATTAATTAATATATAGTTATTATTCGTAAATGAAGTAAAATATCAAATTCGGAATTCTTTTAGAAGGTCAAAATTAATATATTCTACATCGGTTTTGTATATTCGTTTTAACTCTTATAGTGACAAGTTCTGTGAAAGGAGATCTGTCTTATATAATTTCTTATGTCTCAATCCAATAAATTCTTTGACATGAAACAACAAGACACTTAGAAGGAATAAATGTAATTTCTCTTTCCGAATCAATAGTACGAAATGCATTTTCTTCCACACATACGTTAGAATGTCACTTGAGGATTACGCATTATGTTATATTCATATTATTGTTATATAACTTTCGGGAAGTTTTATTTAACTTAGGTTTGATAGATAGCAGATATTTTTTTTATTATATAAATATGAATTCGGCTGTGAGTCTTCGGAAATAATAATAGTATCATTGATGATTTTTTTTTTTCATATACGGTAGAATTTAGAAAACATTTACCAGTCGAAAGGGTGTCCCAAAATGATACTGTGCTTCTCGTAGATTCTTATGTTAAGCGGACTCTGCTTGCGTGCAAAAGGTAACCGTAGATCCCTTAAATAATCAACTCTTAATGTAGAATTTATTTAAGGAAATTTGAGTTTGGCATGAAAAAGAATCCTGTATTTTTGATTAAATATTTTTGTTATTTTTGATTTTATATTTTTATGTGATTAATGTTTTGTAAGCCTCTGTAAAATATTCTTTGTTTAATCTAATCGCGCATTTTGCTATTAATTTAGGTTATTTTCCCGCTTATTAATTAATTAGTGTATAGTTCTTTCTCGAAAGTGAGGTAAAATTTTCAATGCGACATTCTTTTGAAAGGCCAAAATTAATATATTCTACATAGGTTTTGTATATTTGTTTTAACTCTTTTTAATCAGATCGCGCATTTTGTTATTAATTAAGGTTATTTTCCCGCTTATTAATTAGTATATAGTTCTTTCTCGAAAGTGAGGTAAAATGTTCAATGCGGCATTCTTTTGAAAGGCCAAAATGAATATATTCTACATAGGTTTTGTATATTTGTTTTAACTCTTTTTAATCTAATCGTGCATTTTGTTATTAATTAAGGTTATTTTCCCGCTTATTAATTAATTAGTATATAGTTCTTTCTCGAAAGTGAGGTAAAATATGTGCAATGCGGCATTCATTTGAAAGGCCAAAATGAATATATTCTACATCGGTTTTTTATATTGGTTTTAACTCTTATGGTGACAAGTTCTGTGAAAGAAGATCTGTCTTATATAATTTCTTATGTCTCAATCCAATAAATTCTTTGACATGAAACAACAAGACACTTAGAAGGAATAAATGTAATTTTTCTTTCCAAACCAATAGTACGGAATGCATTTTTTTCCACACATATGTTGGAGTGTCACTTGAGGATTACGCATTATGTTATATTCATGTTGTTGTTATATAACCTTCGAGAAGTTTCATTTAACTTAGGTTTGATAGATAAAATGAAACTTTTTTTTTTATTATATAAAAGTATTTTTAGAGTGTACATATAGTATACCATTTTTTCATACTCGTTTAATTAAAATAATTAAACAAGCACGAAAAAAAAAGGTCTAGTCTAGAAAGTAATCATAATTAAAAAAAGATGTCTTGGAACCCATTACTGAAGCCCATTCTTTTTAACACATTCCAACATAGTTGAAAAGTGTTTGTGAATTGGGTTTGTCTGTCCGTCTGCCTTTCTGTCCGTGCTCTAAATTGCGCAAATATAAGCCGATTTGCACGAGTACCTCTCGGGCAAAAAGGGTTTGCTGTCTTCGATATTAAAAGCTTTTGGATACCACTGAATTTGAACTGTAATCTTTGGTTTGTTAAATGGCATACATTTTTCCATTGTACAAAGGCAAATATTTTAGTAAAAAAAAAAGTGGTGTCGGGACTTTTATTTTTAATTTATTGTGTCATTAAAAAAAAAAAAAAAAAATAAGGGAATTGAATAGTTGAAACTGGTTGTTCAGGGCCTATTCCCCTTTTTAACGAATAAACGAAAAGACATTACGGGCTATGAGGAAAAATTGTTTGCGGTGAATTTAATGATATT
Organism: Maratus speciosus; assembly: GCA_963932465.1. NCBI lineage: Eukaryota > Metazoa > Arthropoda > Arachnida > Araneae > Salticidae > Maratus > Maratus speciosus. The sequence continues at coordinate 106,531,503 of OZ010799.1, forward strand.
ACACTATCTTAAATATATTGAAATTTGTATATATTGCTGAGTTGTACTACAGAAAAATTACTGTAGAATCTGGTGTGTTAATTTATAGTACAGGGGCTCACAAAGGGATTTGATTACAGCGCTGGCTATGGAAAATGATTGTTGGAGATATACGTTTTCATTTATGGCACGTGTTTTAAAATGTAACTGTTTTTTTTTTTTTTTTTTATATTTCTTGGTGTGGATAAATTTTATAGATCATATATAGAGCTACACAAAAGATCTCGAGTACATTTCTATTTATTGACGAAAATCGCTGAATGGGAATTTTCAATTGTGCTATGCGTTTAATCGAACTAACTTGTAGCATACTATATAAAATACATACAAATCTATTATATCTTATATAGGGCTGCACAAAAAATTCGGATATTTTTACGACTACTCGTGGTAATTGCAGTAATTGGAATTTCAAATGCTTTTCCTAAATCGTTTATTTAGACATTTTTCACCTGAATAAAATTTAAAATTTTATTACAGTATTCTGAATGTGTTGGAAAGTGTTATAGAATGTATGCTGAACACATAATTTTACATTCTTATTAACCCATTTGTGCCTGAAATTTTATTTTTTCAAATTTCTTGATAAAATCATTTTAAAATGTTGCAAAATGAAATACAAAAATACTAAAAAATGTTGCGCTAAAACATTTTTGTATTTATTTCATAAAATGTTTAAACGTACTAAATATGGGAATATGCACAATATTTCTAATAATATAATTTACATAATTATATGTTTTGTCTAAATTTTTATAAAAGAAGCTTTTAAATTGTATATTATGTACCATCATTAATATTTTTATGAACTACTAAAAAAATATATTTATTTCTTTACAGAGACTAACAACATTATAAGTATTAGTAATAATAAATTAAGAATAATAGTACTTGAGGCTTAAAAACAATTTATTGAATAATCATCTTGAAAAGGACTTTACATAAATAACTATCCCATAAATGGATAATAAAAATATTCGTGCTGTCGCCCTATATTTTGTAGGTTACAAAAATGTATAAAAAATAGGCCTGAACATATAATTTCCCAATTTAAAGAAAATACGTATTTCAAAGAAATCTACAAGTTAAGATTATGACTTATTTATTATGAACCTTGATATAAAAAACACAAATACTTTTTACATTTCGCCATCTTGAAAAATGCAAAATCTATAAACTCCGAAAAAAGTGTTCATTTAAGCAAATAAATATCTATCTTATGCTGCCACCTCTCAGTAACAGATGAAGACATTTAAAGATAATTATTTCATACAATTTTCACGTTATAAAAAGGAGAAAATCATACAAATTTATCAAAATTAGAAGCTAGGCATAAATGGGTTAAATTATGCGATTAATTTAGGTAGAAAAAAAAATATATATTTTATGCGTATTTCTTCTTTTAAAAGGCTTACTTGTTACACACTGTACTTCCTTTTTATTATATTGTTGTAAACTTATACTGGGATAAGGAAATCTGTCCTATGCAATTTCTTATACCCTTATACAAGAAATCCTTTTTAATGGAATAGGAAGTCACAAAAGAGTTTACGGACGAATACAATATTTTCCCGAATCTATAGTAGTAAATGCATTTTCTTTCACAGATGGATTAGAATGTCAGTTGTAAATAACGCTTTTCCTATGTTCCTGTAGATGTTATAGCATTTATTCGCTGTAATGTTGCGTATTATTGGAAAAATATACTGATTCATTTTGACATAACTTTTTCCATAATCACATAGAAGGGTTATATATTGGCCGATGTAATCAGGCGTTGCCCGGCGATATCAAAAATCGGAGTAAACGCAAATAAAATCCTCTCAAAAAAAAAAAAAAAGCGAAAAGTAAAAAAGAAAATCACTGCATGAATTCCGAATAAACTTTATAAAAGAAAGAGCAAAATTTACTATATTGGACAAGAAGAATGAAACTGAATATATTTTACTAATGTGGAAAAGGTCTAAAAATCACATTTTAAAATCGCTAAAAATTAAAAAATCGCAGAGGACAAAGTTTACTGCACTGTAAACGAAATTCTTTTAATAATACCCAAACAATCGCCACAGAACCGTGAGACTGCTGAAAATCACATTAAAAATCCATAAATTTTCACAAAATGTGGAGGACAAAATGTATTATATCAGACTAAAAGGTTGGAACTAAAATTGCTTTTACGAATGTCAAAAAAAAAAACGCGAAAAAACGTGAAAAACTCTAAAAATCTTATTGAAAAATTCAAAGATCACTGTACGAATTCCGAACTAACTTGATTAAAAACTTAACACGATTTTCTATATTGGGCTAAAATATTGAAACAGAATTCATTTTACTAATGTGGGAAAAATCGTCCCACATTCTAAAAAACGTAGAAATCCTGATAATCTTGCATGCATATTTCTACATTGCAGCCGAAGGGAGTCACTTCGAGCAAGTTTCAAGATAACTTTAATTTTTATTAAGTTTCAGTTTAGATAATCTAATAGAGTTTTAAAATAGGTGTCATTTTGTAAAGAATTGCGACTGTTGCTTTTTATGATTTCATTTAACAAAAAATCTGTTATTTTTTTAACTTATATTTTTAGTACAAGTTGTAAATATTTCTTTAAGGGGATGGTAGTCGTTAAAAAAAAATTTCTTTCAATTTTAATGATAGAGATTTGAAATTTTGTGCAAAAAAAACATTTGGCCATAAGTATATAGTACACCTTAAAATAAATTTCCTGTCTTATCATAATTTTAAGCTCGTTTAAAAAAATTAAAATTTTAAAACGAAATTTTAAAATGCTCCTTGCGTCTTAATTTTTTAGATATTTTATCAATTTTGGATATTAATCACAAAAACACAATTACAAACAAATCTGTGTATCCATTTTTTAATCCCTGAAATAGTTAATTTTTTAGAGATATTTTTCTGAATTTCATATTGACCTTCATCAAAATTCTGCCTTATAATAAGTTAAAAATCAAATTTAATTGTCTTAATAAAGTCGAATTTTAGAATGCATACACAGTTTCTTTTTAACCCTTAAATGCCTGATTTTTCAAAAATCATTGTAATAATGTTTTTTGACTTTCATTTTTTAAATAAATCATGGAAAAAATCTCTCTATTCTCAAAAAAAAGTAACTACCGCTGTCACCGCCGCCGGTTTTGAATTTTTTGTGACCGGAGGTCTTTCTTCGTTAATATTAAAAAAAACTGTTGCATACAAAAATATGAAAATCGGTAGTATTATAGAAAAATGTTTGATAAACACGCTGATGCAGACAGTTTTCAAATCGAAGAATTATTTAAAGAGATATTTAATACCAAAGTTGGACAAAATCGTTCCATTAAAAAAGTTTTATAGGAGCAAAAACTGTACATGGGAATTTAATCATTTTTAGATCATTTTATGCGTCAGAATTTCCCGGTGTGCAGATTGCAGTTAGTTTTTTAATTTGAATAATTTTTCGAGGTTTTATTTCTATTTTAAATTCAAATTTTCAGAATTTCGAGAGATATTTTTTACAAATTTTAGAAAATTGTATTAATTTAAACTGTTGCCAACTGTATAAACAGCGCAAACAGTAATGTTTGCTTCAAATTAAAAATTTATTTTACACGTGACTATTATAAACAAAAAATATAAAAAGCAGGAACTCATTGAAAATTACGTCATAAAAACTATAGTTACACGTGAATTTTAAATGAGAAAGAATATTGTAAAATAATAAATTCAGTAACATGCGTTAGAAGTCCTAAATAGGAGAATTTACGTCATATTACACTTATTACGTAAAATGAACAAAAAATAATATTGCAAAACAGTTTTAATTTAAAAATTGCGCGAGACATTTACTTGACATTTTAAGATGAACATAATATTTCATTTCTAACAAAAGTATTTTGACGTGAATATTAAAAACAGAAAGAAAAGTTTGGTGAAAATTACGTCAGATTATAATTGTCAGATTCAAATTATAATTCAATCTTCCGAAATCTTTTTAAATGCGATCAAATTAGCGTGCTGTTAGAGTCTGCGGTGTCTGAACGGGGGTTGACGAGCGTAGCTCGTAGGGGGCAGAGCCCCCTAGTACTTTAAAAAATTCTATTTTGTTTTAAGTATGGTTTACGACTAAAAAACAGTTTGTTACTAATCGGCAATACTGGTCTTTAATTGAAAAAATAATTTTCCTTGATAAAATTCTATAATATTAAACACACAAGAATTTTAGGAACTATAATAAGAAATAAATTTTACTTGCTCACTGCAGAACAAAATAGGGTATTTCGCAAGCTTCCAAGCAAAACAAAAAGAATAAGTAACAACAATTGAAAAAATAAATCTATCTTTATTCTTAAACAGCACAAGTGTTGAAATCTACATGTTGAAAATCGATTTAATAATATTTTCAGAATGTATTTTATTGGCAACATTAGGCATTATAGCTTCAATATTATTCTAATAGTATTTAAAAGCCTAAATTGGGTATGTTGCCGAAAAGCAACACCCGGTATTTAAGGGTTAATTAATACAGAATTTTTCCTTATCAGTTTCATGAATTTTGATCAAAATTTAAGTAGCAAGGACTTCAAAAATTAAAAGAAAGCTGAAACATCAGTATTGAGGAAAAACAGATTTAAAGTATATTAAAAGGGGAAAAAATTGTTTGTGAACAAAATTAAAACACTTGTGACTTTGCGTAAAATAATCGCATCTGCATGCGCTTTTCCACGAATGGCATAGTACAAATTGAATAAAAATAATGCACACAAAAATAAATGTCGATTTTTGTTCAGATAAAGGTCCGCGCTCCTTTTAATATATCAGAATGAAATTAAATTTTAAATTAATATTGTAATGTTAATTTTTCTCTCAACTGTTATATTTTTTTATATCTTAAGATTATTTATATTTCTATTAAATTTGTGAATGATCCCTCTTTCGTAGCAAAAAAGGTGCTTCAACTTTAAACAGATCTTACTTGGCCAGTTTTGGTACAGATGTCATATTCGCCCCATATTGGCACGATTTTTTTCTGTCGCCAATATCATATAGGCAACAGGTACTTAACTTGCCCCAAAGTGTCATTTTTTTTGCTTGATGTGGTAACCCGGATTATGTTGTTTATGCTGTTGATGTTTTCGCCAAATTAGCAACCGAAAAAAAACGCGCCAATATGGGGCGAATATGACATCTGTGCCCCAGTTTTAATCGTAAAAGAATGGGACTTTTTTTGTCTTACTACTCAATGCAATAGGATATCTTTATTGAATATACCTTTCAGGACCGGGGGGCCGCATAAAAATATTTATTTCGATTAAGTAAAATAATGCTAAAAAGTGATAAAATATCTTTATTAAGATTGACGATCGTTTCGTCGCACCAACGGCGACATTTTCAAAATCATTTATGGTAGAAAATATTTTCACAAAATTTAAAAGCAATAAATATAGTAAACAATGTCACGAGACATGATGCATAATGAAAAATATTGCAAACCTAAAATTAAATTAAAATTAAATTAGCTATTGGTGAGCGTGGATTAATTTTCATATAATTTAACAAAACAATAACATGGTAAACAATGTCACGAGACAACATGCATAATGAAAAACATTGCAAAACATAAAATAAAATTATCTTGGCTATTTGCGAGTGCTGATTAATTTTGACTATTGTAATTAAAATTATATAGCATTTCAACGGATATTATGGATCCATAATCCGAGAATCAATAGAGATATTTTTACGCAACGAGAATATTTTCAATGATTCAGTGTCCCTTAATTTACTTAAAATTTGGAAAGAGATGCTATGTAATTTTAATAACAATAGTCAAAATTAATCAGCACTCGCAAACAGCCAAGATAATTTTATTTTTATTTTATGTTTTGCAATGTTTTTCATTATGCATGTTGTCTCGTGACATTGTTTACCATGTTATTGTTTTGTTAAATTATATGAAAATTAATCCACGCTCACAAATAGCTAATTTAATTTTAATTTAATTTTAGGTTTGCAATATTTTTCATTATGCATCGTGTCTCGTGACATTATTTACTATGTTAAAAAGCAGAAAAACCAACGTTTAAAATGCACAAATAATATATGAAAAGCAGCAAACAGTGAAAATATTTTCTATCATAAATGATTTTGAAAATGTCGCCGTTGGTGCGATGAAACAATCTTCAATCTCAATAAAGATATTTTATCACTTTTTAGCATTTTTTACTTAATCTGTTTATAAGTGATCTTTATACATGTTTTTATAATATTTATTTATTTATTTATTTATTTATTAGAAACGTTTTTATTGGACCAAATTGTTTTTAAATAAGTCTTTACTTTATTTAAAACATTTTTTTGTAATTGGAGCTATACAGTGCTATTGCAAATGATGGACCCGATAAAAAAAAATCCTATTCTTGAATACCGCACATATTACAATAAGTGATACATGAATTTAAAGAGCCATATACCAAGTTTTTTTCAGTTACAAATGTTCGATGTGTGTCCCTTTTGTTACACGGCATACGTCCAATCTGTAATAAAGTTCGTTCCAAACATTTTGTAGTATCACTCTGTCAATGGTTCCGAAAGCTTCACAAATGCGTTCTTTAAGTTCTGAACACTCTGTTTTCGGCATTGGTGGTACGTAAATAATGTCTTTGACACTGTCAGAACTTAAAGAACGCATTTGTGCAGAATTCAGAACCATTGGCAGAGTGATGCTACAAAATGTTTGGGACGAACTGGATTACAGATTGGACGTATGCCATGTAGCAAGAGCGTCACACATCGAACATTTGTAACTGAAAGAAACTTGGTCTATTTCTCTTTAAATTCCTGTATCACTTATTGCAATATGTGTAGTAGTTTCGAAAATATGATTTTTTTTTAATCGGATCCCTCATTTGTAGTAGCCTTGTATGTCCATGTCTAATGGTTTAGGAATTAGCCACTGGATACCGTTGACAGCGGACACCCTGTATATTCAGGGGTCACACATTTAGTAAATTCTTTAATTGTTTGAGCATCCCAACCATGTAAAATTTCATCAACATTTTTTAATCACCCTGTTTAAATGTATAATTAGAAAATCTGGCTGTTAATATGTCCAATAACGTGTTTGATTAGGTTGAATTCGTGAATTTTTTTTTTACAATTATTTTGTTCATCAGATTTATTCAGTGTAAAAAAAGACTTTCTTTATGTCTTAACTAAACAGGAAGACATTTTTGCAGGTTTTCAATTTCCTCATTAAATGCAAAATCTTTACTGATAATTACGTTCTTTATTGGTGAGAAGATAGTTTCCGAAAACGATGCAAACAAACATAATTTATCATAGGAAATGTTTAACGTGATCGTATCTGAGAAATTCTCGTTTAATGCTATGATAAATGAAACAGCCTCGGATGTTAGGAACATATGAAAATTAATGTTCTTATTTCAGACTGATATTTCAATAGAAATTCCACATTTTACGATTTCCACTATTATATTTTGGTTGATATATTATGTAAATAACTTATTACATATAAATCGATCAATGTTTATTTTTTGCATTTCATTTAAAAGCGAGAACAATATTAAATGTTTTTAAGGCTGTTTTCAAATCCAAACTGACTACTTTCTGCTACACTTTTAAATTCATTTTTGTACTCCAAACGCAGTAAATTAGCCCGTGCACTGAGTAATCGAACTATTTTTCCATTATTCGTTAAAGACAGAAGATTCTTCAGAAAATTTTGTTAAGTTGATCTTTTGAACTAAATATCTAGACGCGAGAGTACGGGAGAGGGGGGGGGGGGACGTTGAACTGCAGTCATAAAAATACAATCGCTTATAACACAAGTCACAATTCATTTATTTAAAAGAAAAAAAAAACTGTTTGATGACAAATTGCTTCAACAATTATTCTTGCAAGTGTCATGCTTATACGCTTAAAAATGAGTCAGAAAGATTCCCGTTTTTGAGCATGTTTTTATTGAGAAGCGCCTTAAGCTGTTTTGTATATTTTATTGTTTGCTTTTATATTCGTAAGCTGACGGTATTACATTCATGATAATTTTAGACTTCCTGTTTTTCATATATCTGTACATTTTTGGATGCTGTGAATACGATTTGACTATTTTGGTGTGTGTTACACAAATTTTCCGGCCATTGTAACTAAATACCTAATGCACCGAATTCCATAAAACTTCATATTTAATTGAACTTTGACACTGCAAGAATTAGATGCAAGAATGATTCATATCACAGCTGATAGCTCTGCCATGTCGTAAATTTCATGAAGTGTGTGATATATATATTTCAGTATGTATAAGATGGAAATGCAGATAAACTTGATACCTAAGATATTTATTATGAAAATGTTGATTCTGTTTTGGTGTTGATCATTTAACAGAAGGCAGTGGTAGGCTATACTTTTTTGCGATGAAATTTATTACTGTACCTGAATTGCTATTAAGAATAAGTGCACCAAATTTTATATTTTATGGCATTTTTGTAAATATATATGTTGGTACGATTTTAGCTTTCGTTATCAAATAGGGCAAAGTGTTAAGTTATGCGTTTTCTATTCTAAAAGTAATCACTGTAATTCCACGTTTAATTCGAAGACATGCACCATATAATTCATATTCCTAACTGCTATTGGGTAACTGTGCTAATTAAATTTCTATATAAAATGATGTAGAATTTTTTTAGAACACAAGCATACTAGTTACTTTCTGTTACATATATTTTTGTTTTTCAAACTTTCCTTGGTCTTTTTGTTAGGAAATGTTTGTTTAGGATTTTAAGTTTTTATTCTTTTGGAGAAATAGATGTTATTCTGGAATTTGTGTACAAGTTTACAAATATCCTATCTGTCATAAAATAATACAGAAAATAACATGAAAGGATGCTATATGAGAAAAAAAAATGTCCTCCATAAATTTTAGTAGTCAAAATTTTAAAAAACAAACATTCAATTTTTTTTTCCAATTAGTTTAGAAAAAATTAATAATTACAATTTGGTTAAGGTTTCGATTGTTTTTTGTGCGTAGCGAGTAATTATTTCTCAATGCTTCAAATTTTGCTTCGAAAAACTGATATTGTTAAATTTTATTGGGAAATTGAAAAACAAAATAAAAAACAGTCACGATAAAGCCTTGCCATTCATTTTGTAGCTATGTTAAAATGAAAACACGTAAATTTTAACATTTTTGTTTTCATATATGTCGATTCATTGGAACTTGCATTATAAATTTTCAGTATTTCAAAATAAATAATTAAACAACTAACAAATATCAAACTAAATTAATACTTACTTAAAGTGATAAAATACTTTTAACAAGGCAAAAAATTACCTTTATCAATTCATGTTAGTTTCATTGCTCCGACGCCAACATTCTCAATAATAAATATGATACAAATATTTTCGCAAAAATTATTTTAATTTAAAACAGGTAAACAAAAAAATCGCGTGACCAAAACGTGGTTTTTATTTACCTGTTTTAAATTGAAATAATTTTTGCGAAAAATGTCTAATAGGAATAAATAAAGGAATTTTTTTGCCTTGTTAAAAGTATTTTATCACTTTAAGTAAATATTAATTTAGTTTGATGTATTCAAGTGATTTTCATATAGTTTTATAACTGACAAATATTTAACTTAAAAATTAAACACGTACTGTAAGCAAGACGAAGCATAGGAATTTATAAATTGTAGGAATACTGTCTGCGATATTTTACCGCGCGTACATGTTAGTTTACGGAGGAGTAACTTCATGAGCTTTCCTACTGATTTCACCTGAATTCGGCTTAGATAAGGGGGCGCATTAGCAAGTTCCTTTCCACTTTCCTTTTTAGGTGCGTTCGTAATTATATAAATACGTAGCACCTATAGTCGTCGTTCAGTCCGTCTGTCTGTCCGTCCGTCTGTCCGTCCGTCTGTCTGTCCGTCCGTCCGCCCGCATATAATAGAGCAAAAACTACCCAACCGAATGGTCTGAAATTTTAAATATATGATTGTTGTAAAATTTTGTCGAGCCATTTCAATTTTATGAAAATCGGATGTATAGTTAAATTACAGGGACAGTCAAAATTTTTCTTTACATTACGGCCAATGGGAAAAATTATTGCACCTGCATTTTAATGATGTTAAAGTTTTCCGAATGGTCTCAAATTTTAAACATATAATTATTGCGACATTTTGTCGAGCCATTTCAAATTTTATGAAAATCGGATCTATAGTTTAATTACAGGGACAATCAAAAGTTTTTCTTTACATTAAAGCCAATGGGAAAAATTATTGCAAGTGCATTTTAATGATGTTACAGCTTTCCGAATGGGCTGAAATTTTAAATATATAATTGCTGCAAAATTTTGTCGAGCCATTTCAAATTTCATGAAAATCGGATGTATAGCTTAATTACAGGGACAGTCAAAAGTTTTCCGTTACATTAAGGGGAATGGGAAAAAATTATTGCAAGTGCATTTTAATGATGTTACAGACTATGCACTTATGAATTGCAAATAAATACATATTCAGTACAATATGGAGTGCAAAAAATAATTATAAAACTAGTTATAGTACGAACGCACCTCATTTGCCACGTTTGACGAGCAATTTCCAACTTGTTTACTTTTTGTGTTGTTTATTTTATCTTAAATTCATATATATGTACCTTATACAGGATGTATAAATATTAATTTTTTTTCATAATTTTCTTTCCAGGTGAGTCAAAGTCTTTATGTATGAAAATAATTTTCATTATAATAAGTAAGTAGCACGGTTATTTTTCTGCTTCCCTACATTTAATGTGAACCCTGGTGTCTATAAACGATATTTCTATAATAATCTATGCCCCTCTTTCCATTTCTAACTTCCATGGATGGAATTTAAACAAGTAATATAAAAATTTTGTTTTTAAAGTCAATTCCTACTTAGGCTATCAAAGAAAAATTTAATATAATTAAGCTAATATGAGTTTTTGTTGCATTAAAACATCTCAATTTGTTGATTTTCTATAAGCAAGTAGGTTTACAATGGAACTCTATGGGAATTTGGCGAAATATTACAGATATCGCCAAGTTGGCGTCACTTTTGGCGACTCATTTTGGCCGCCAAATTTGGCGATATATCGCCAAATTGGCGACAAACTTGGCGGTATTTGGCGACAGAACAGGTCCCCCCTACGGTAACCCTTATTGAAAATACTTTCATTGAAATTCAATAACCAATGGCGGCCATTTTGTTTCCCATGCAAAACTAAAATTAATTAATTAAAATTTAATTAATTAATTAATATTTGAAAAAACTTTATTAACATCAATTGTCATCCAGTACAAGTTTAAAAAAATTTATTTCAACCTGATAGGATGAATAATGAGTATTTTATTAACGATTGAAAATTTGTACAAGATAAATATATAAATATATAAATAAATATAGGGAGAGTGTGAGCTAATAGTAGGAATTGAAAAAATCATCAGTCATTTAGACATGTTGTGTCTGCTATACTGAATTATTTGTTAAGTTATACCCTATGACAATTGTTATTATGAAGAAATCTACCAAATCTCGTGGATCAGAAATAAATTTGAATGTTTAAGGGTTCTAGTGGATAGTTAGAAAATTGCCTATACTACCGTTCAGACTTCAGTGTTCATGCATATTTAATATCGAATAAAACAGTGTTTAAGATGATTCACCGTTCATTCAAGAAATAGTCACCAATTACATGTATAAATGTATATCTAACAGTTTCTAGTTTTAAAAGAAAATTATTATTACACAGATAATTATAGCGTACGCTGCAAAAATAATTACAGCGTGTTAGAACATAACTAAAGGAGCAAAAATCTTCAAATATCTAAAATATTTTAGATGAAAAATTTCATTAAAAAAGGATTTAACCATACAAATCTATTTTAATATCAAATCTCTGTGCTCGGAGAGAAAATATTGTTATATAACATTTATGTTCTAATAATATTAAAATAACTACCGGTATTATTCAAACCTGGAACGGGAATAATTTACTTTACCCCTATTTAAGAGGAGGTTCCATTTTATTAGATCAAATTTCAATTTATATACAGGGTGTATCAGTATAGCGGTTACAAACTTTCAGGACAGATAGAGTACACCAAGATGTTGTGAAATCACGTAGCAATGCATGGTCGGGAATGCTTTCCTGGCGCGGGAGTGACGACACAAAACACAGGAAAAACAGGACACTAATATGAGGAGAAAACAAAACATGTTTATTAGCCTTAGTACAGCAAAAAACGAAGAAAAAAGAGCATTAAAGAGACAACGATCGTCATCAAAGGAGGTGTTCGAATTTACGACACCGGGCCGTGATGCATGTAAGCGCATGCCCGGTGTATAGAAAATCTAATATTCTCGAAAGTACCAGGAGTGTCCCGGACTTCTCCAGCAGCTGCCACGATGCGTGCAACAAAGCATTTTTGCAGCACTATGAATAATAAACATGTTTTCTCTCCCTATTCGTGTCCTTTCCATCTTCTATGTGTATTCTATCTGTCCTGAAAGTTTGTAACCACTGTACTGATACACCCTGTATATTGCATTGTTCAAGTATGTAGATTGTTGTCCTGAAGCGGTTTCGTGATATTTCACTTCTTTACAGTTATTTTTTGTTCATTGAATGTAACGCTGCTTGTTGAACGAAATGCTACTGCAAATTTTAAAGTCGTTTTTTCTCGAAACCCTGTTTTTCAAATTGGGGGACCATTCTTCAAGAGAAATATTGGACCTATTTCCTTCATTTTTTTATTTAAGAGAAAGATAATTATTTTTTTTCTGGAGCTTATACTACCGTAAAAGTATAATTTTTATTGATTAAATATTTTTCTCCAAACAACTCGCCCCCCCCCCCCAAAAAAGTGACCTGTTTTGTTTCATTGACCACCATTTAGTCAAAAATCAACTTTTAAAACTAAATGTTCTTATAAGCATCAGTGAATTTAATACTCTTTCATAATATGGCGACTAAATTTGTTTGATATGCTTGTGACCGAAGAAAAATTATCGTATGTTTGGACATCCATACTGCCCATCTCCAATCTCACAAGAGGTAATATTCATTTTTTACCCCCAAAATCAAACATATAATTAAAATGTCGATAAATATAAGTCCGAAGGTGATATATCTTTTCTTTGTAATAAAAAAAATATATATATCATTAAAATCACGTAATTTTTAGGCCAAAGAAGTTAAATTAGTACCCTTAATAAAGAATTTTATTTCATTTCAGAATTGTGTTACATTTTAATTTTTAAAACATGATAAAGTCGTGAAAATTTTTATTTTTATCTAATATTATCTACAAATAGAATGTAATGAAAGCTTTTTATTTAAAAAATTATTAGACAGAAAATAATAATCTCATTACCTTTTGCATGAAATTCCTTGTCTTAAAATAATACTGTTTTCATTCATATTGCTTCCAACTGAATGAGTTAATTCTGTCTTGAAATTTTGTATATTTCTATGAATACGTGATATTTATTTCATGAGTACAGCAAACAGAGAAATTATGCCTGGAATTTTAGTGTTAAATATCTTTATTGTTATCGTAGAAAATGAAAAATTTAAGTAGTGTTTTGTGTATTTAAACTTTTGACATTTCGAAGAAATTTACAATTTAATTCTCAATATAAGTGATATTTCAAGAAGTGCATGCATATTTAAATTGTTTACATGAAAATATTGTATTATTATGATTTTAAAGTTTAGACGTGACACTTTTGAATGTCAAAAAGTCACCCCTGTTTAATAAGAATTTTAATTTCATTTCAGATTTGTGTTACAAATTTATTTAAAAAAATGATAAAGACGGGAATATTTTTATCAGTTAGTACTCTCTTGAAATTCCGAATATTTTTTATGAATATTTAATATTTTTTTCAGCAGTAAAGTGCTTGAAACAAGGAAATTATACCTGTAATTTTAACTTTAAATATCTGTATTGTTATCACGATTTAAAATGAATGTTTCGTGCTTTTAAAATTTTGGTATTTTAAAAAAAAAAAATTACAATTTAATTCCCAATGTAGATGAAATTTTCAGTCTCTTTATATGAAAATATTCTATTATTATGCTTTTACATTTTAGATGTGACACTTTTGAATGTCAAAAAGTTACCCCTGTTTAATAAGACTTTTATTTCAGAATTGCGTTACATATTATTTTTTTTAAAAAATGGTAAAAACTTGAATATTTTTATTAGTTAATTCTCTCGTAAAATTTCGTATATTTTTATGAATACTTAATATTTATTTCAACAGTAAAATGCAGCACACATTGAAATTGTACCTCGATTTTACCGTTAAAAATATCTTTATTGTTATCAAAGAAAATTAAAAATTTAAATATGAATGTTTTGTGTATTTAAACTTATGACATTTTGAAGAAATATACAATTTATTTCTCAATGTAGATGAATATTTTAAGAAGTGCATGAATATTTTAACTGTTTACGTGAAAATCTTTTATTATGACGTAACACTTGAATGTCAAAAGGTAATTGTTTTTTTTTAATTTCGATATTGTAATTATCTAGTCATTGAAAACGGTTATTTGTTTAAAAAATATTTATATATTAAATATTTTTATTCTTAGATTCCGGTGAGATGAATATTTCTTACATTTGTTTAGGTACAGTCAAAACTGGAATTTAGGTACTTTATGTTAGGTACAATCAATCCAACTTGCCATCATAATATTTTAATCGCATCACATCTTGATATCATTTTTATCATTATCGTATGATGTAATTATCATATGAGTATCGTATTATCTCAATATGTGTGTCTTAAAAAATAGTAAACAGAGATTTGTTATATTGCAATAATTTAAATCTTAAGATGTAGAATCGTGATTTTTTTAGTTTATTTATTTTTTTTTTTTTTAATTTACGGAATCTAATCTGATCAGAAGCTTAGTGAAATTTTAAGATATTTTATTCTATGTCGAATCCAAGGAATTAAGTTATTGCTTTCGAGACTATTCGCTTTTCAAAAGAAAATTCAGATGTTTGAGAAAATTTTATTTTTACTGCTGTTTTAGGTCTCCTGCGAGTTCGCCCACCACCGTTCAGACACCGCAGGCTCTAAAAACATGCTAATTTGATAAGTTTTAAAAAGATTACGGAAGATTGAATTATAATTAAAAACCACTGGCGGTATCCCTGTAAACGAGTTTCTATTCATTTTTCTTTTACTTAGGGATTTTAAGGCCGAATGAGTTGCTGCTAAGGCATCTATTAGCTGTTTTCGTGTTTTACTAAATAAAATCAGTTAAACATTTGAAAATCAGCTAATATAAAATGAACTAAGCCAACAGAATCTTTGCCTCCCGGTATTTTTTAACAACACTACAAGAATATTGTTTTAAATAAGACATTTTAAATGTGTCGTTCGTGTAATTATATTTATTAATTTAAAATGTTTGTCAATGTTACTATTTAGCCATTTTAAATAGGGCGTAATTTTGCACATATCAATGAATTCATTATTTTAAAGTTTTCGTTCTTTTTTAATATTCGCGTGTAAATACAATTTTTATGACTGAATTTTCAATATTTTCATGCTTTTAACATGTAATAATTTAATTCTAATTTTAATTTTTTTTCTGTTTATAATACACACTTGTAAATAAATTTTTAATTTAAAGGAAATATTATTATTTGTGTTGGTTTTACAATTGGCAACAATTTGAAATAACCTTTTCCAAAACATGAAGAAAATATTCCTTGAAATGCTGAAAATGTAAATAAAAAATAAAACTAAAAAAATTAGTCAAATTAATTAAAAATAAATGCAGTCTGAACACAGTGATCTTGTAATGTATATCCTTAGAAAAATAATTAAATTCCTACGCATAATTTTTACTCCTATAAAACTTTTTTTAATGGAACGATTTTGGCCAACTTTAACATTCAATAGCTCTTTAAATAATCTACCCTATTAAAATTCATGCGGGTAGCTATGTAGCCTCAAAAACTCTAAAACTACAGGATGCAGGGCTAGTAGAGTTGGCACACGGGTTGCTGATAGGGTGTCCATGAACGATTGGGGCAAAAAAATTCGAAAATTATTTTTTTTTTTTAATGTTTTTGACGAATTTTTGCCATTTTTTATGTTCAACCCGTAATCGCACGAGTTCTAACCAGTTCTAAATGTTTAGTGCAATGTGAGATATTCATATGACGTACACAACGCTACAACACTAAGAAGCTGTGGCGATTAGTACGATAATTATTTTACCTCGCATGCAAATAATTAGAGATTATTTAATTGCGCTTAGTTACTACCTTTTTTTTTTTTTTTTTTTTTTTTTTTTTTTAAACAGTTTATCACAAACATCAACAGAACTTTTTATTCTATTTATTCCCTTATGCCAAATATATCGTTTTATCGTCTGCTGCCATAGCAACATCATAAATTAAATTTCATAAAAAAAATGCATAGTAGTAGAAAAATATTTTTCTAAATCGAATAGTTATTGAACATGAACTCCCGTACGTAAAACGGGTTAAACAGCTAGTTATTCAATTAAAAAACTGTCTACTCTAGCGTGTCGTTCAATCATCTTTCTCTAATACTACCCCTTTTTATATTTTTTTATGTAGTAGTTTTCTTAGTATTACCGAAGAAATACCTCCTGTCACAAAAAAATCCTTTGCGGCAGCGACGGTGACAGTGTAGTTACCCTGTTTTTATCCGACTGCCAAGAAGGGTTATGTGTTTCACGCGTATCTGGGTATGTGGATTTCTTTATACCCTCTAAACTTCCCAACGGCTGAATGGATTTTAATGAATGAGATCTCTATCGATTCGTCTTAACCATCCGATGGTTATAGGCCAGATTTTGTTTTTATAAATTCAAATTGGCGACCGTAAAATACAAAATGGCGGTACAGACGGAAAAAAAAATTACGCACCTTTTGTGTGGCATATCATTGGATAGAGCTCTCAAAATGAAGACGATGTTTCATTGACTATTTTACAGTTAGAAGCTCCGTTTAAATATTACATAACCTGGAAGTTGTGTAGGTAGGATCTCTAGCTTTTCTGCAACTCACACCATCATAGACATCTATAGGACTCATCAAAAGTGTTTATAGATAGGAAACTAACAATTAAACACAACTTAAATGTCATCAATACAAGTAAATAAAAAAATAGATAAGTAATGTAAAAAAAAATAGTTTCACATTGATGAGAAATAATTAATTAGTTCGCTTTTTACGCAGTCGGATTTTTTGATTTTTTAAATTTAATTTTTACTTGTTAGAACAGAGAGATTACTTCTCTTTATATCTGCAAATTAAAAATTCTTACCAAATTTACATTAATGCAATAATATTTTATGTAAATAACTTACAAAAATATTCATACATAAAACTGAAACGTGGAAAATTTACTTTACCTCTGTTTTAATAAGCATTTTAATTTCATATCGTAATCGTGTCACATTTTAATTGACTAAAAGTTGTTAAATTATGAATCCTTTTATTTTTAGCTAATCTTTTAACAAATAAAATGAAATGAAACCTTTTAATTTACGGGATTAAAAACCAGAGAATAATAATAGCATTATCTCTTACGTAAAATTCTGTATTGTATTAAATTGACATTTTTTCTTACGTATATAATTTTATTCTATCTTAAAATTTAATAGTTTTATAAGCATTTATTATTAATTTCTGCAGTATAATAAAGTAAACAACGAAATATAGCTTTTAATGATAAATGCTTTTATTGCAGTCGTTAAAAAAATTGAATATTTTTCTGATTTTAAATTTTTGACATTTTGAATAAATATTCTTTTTATTTGTTGGACGTAGGGGATATTTTTAAATGAATGGTTGTTTAAACTGTTTCAATGAAAGTATTTTAATACTATGAGTAAAGTTTAGAGGTGGTTGACTGTCAAAAGCCAATTGTTTTTAAATTTTGAAATTTTAATTATTGAGTAATTTCATAGCAATTTTTTTAAATAGTTTTTTGTATTAAAAATGTTTTTCCTTACATGTTTTGAATATGATTCTGATTTTGACATGGCGATTATTTATCATATTTTATTTTTTTAGATACAGACAAAACTGTCATTTTAGATACTTTGTTAGGTTATAGTGAATTTTATGATCATACCATAGTTATTATATGGCAGTATTATGTTTGACAGCATTATCACATTTTCTTTATATATTTTTTATCATGAAAAATAATAAATGTTTTTATTTTAATCATAAAAATCTTAACATATTAAATATAAACTTTTTTTTTTAAATTTACAGAGCTAATGTGTTTTTAGAAAACTGCAAATTACACGAATAAATGTATCAAACACAATTCCTAGTCTTAAAAGAAAATCGTTCTTCCGCAAATAATTACAGCATACAATGCACAAACAATTACAGCGTATTAGAACACAATAAAAAGAACAAAATTGTTCAATCAGAGACCTAATAGATTATTCATGAAAAATTAAGCTATTAAATGTTTTGACCAAGCTAAGAAAATTATTTTTTTAATATAAAATCTCTGCGTTTGTGGTTCAAACATTTTTGTCAGAATTACACGTGTTAACTAATGGTATTTAAAACAAATGGGTAAGTGTGATGGAAGATCACACAAAGGGTTTTGTTTAATATTCCTTTCAAAACACTTCATTCTTTAATTAATAAATCCAAATCATTAACTTATAAATATTAAATCCTTACATATATGGCAGCACCATTAAATTTAATTTTAGAGTGATTAGAAAGGGAAGCGATTTTTTAAATGAAATTAAAAATATTTAAATCAAATTGTTTAAATGCCACTCAAAATTCCAAAAAAATCAAAAATTTAGCTGGGGTTTAAATAAAATTTAAAATTTCGAAAATAAAAAGTTCTAAAATAATGTGAACATTAAAAAGCCCACAATCTTACTTAAAAGGCAACTAATGTAATGAAAAAGACGTTACAAATTTTAAAATATACATTTTATTTAAAACGTCTTTGTACTTTCAAGCCTTCCAGACTCATCATCAGAGAATATCTTAATCTATTAATTAATTAAGATATTCTCTGATGATGACCCTGAAAGGTTTGAAAGTACTAAGACGTTTTTAAATAAAATGTATATTTAAAACTTGTAACATCTTTTTCATTAGATTAGTCGCCTTTTAAGTAAGATTGTGGACCTTTTTAATGTTCACATTATTTATTTTATGTTGAATCAAGGTGAAAAATTGCGTTTCGTCTTACGATATTATTTATATATAAAAAATTGTTTCAACTAAATTTAAAAGTCTGAAATATCTCAAGAATTTAGTGGAAGTCCAAGAAAAATTTTAAATGTCGAATCCTTCTATATATAAAGAAAAGTTTTGATTTGGAAATGGACCAATGAAAATCTGCGTAGATCATCCGGGTATACTCCTACTAGATCAGCATCCATATTTTTTATGACCGGGGGTCTTTCTTCGTTAATATTAAGAAAACTGTTTCATACAAAAATATGAAAATCGGTGGTGTTATAGAGATATGTCTGATAAACACGCTGATGCAGACAGTTTTTAAATCGAATAATTATTTTAAGAGATATTTAATGTTACAGATGGTCAAAATCGTTCCATCAAAAAAGTTTTATAGGAGAAAAACTATACATAGGAACTTAAACATTTTTAGATCATTTTATACATTGGAAGTTCCAGATGTGCAGACTGCAATTATCTTTTTAATTTGACTCATTTTTTGAGGATTTATTTCCATTTTAAATTCAAATTTTCAGCATTTCGAGAGATATTTTTGACACATTTTAGAAAAGGGCAATTATTTTAAACTGTTGCCAATTTTAAAAACAGCGCAAAGAATAATATTTCCTTCAAATAAAAAATTTATTTACACGTGGCTATTATAAACAGAAAAAAACTTTCAAATTAGAATTAAGTGATTACGTGTTAAAAATCAGGAAAATATTGAAAATTACATCATAAAAACTACAGTTACACGTGAATTTTAAAAGGGAAAGAAAACTTTTAAATATTAAATTCATTATTATGCGTTAAAAGTCACAAATGAAGGAAATTACGTCATATTTAAAAGGGCCAAATAAATAAAAGTTTACAAAACACTTTAAATTAAAAAATATATTTGCACGAGACGTTTATTTCATATTTTAGATAATCTTTTTAACTATTATCGTGAATTCTAAGACAGCGCAAATAATATTTCCTTTCTAACAACAAAAGAATTTCCATGTGAATATTAAAAAGAGAAAAGAAACTTTGATGAAAATTACTTCAGATTTAAAACGATACATTTAAAAGAACTATCTCATAGCCGTGTTAAAAATTACCGAGAGACAAAGACTCTGTGTACTTAATTCATTTTACATTAGCTTACTTTCAAATTTTTAACTAATTTTTAACACTTTCCAACAAAGTTGAAAAGTGTTATTGATTTCGGTTTGTCTGTTAGCGCTCTAACTCTCGTAAATATACTGGGATCGCACTGAAATTTTTTGGTTGTAGCATGTTTAGTTCATTTACAGGGACAGTCAAAAGTATTCCGTTACATTACGGCCAATGGGAAAAAATCATTTCAAATGAATTTTAAAGATGTTACACCCTTTCAAACATAAAAAAAATATATGCATTTACGAAGTGCACTAAAATATGCAGAATATTCTGTAGCATATGCGGTGCAACGAATAGTTACGATTATTTTACAGGGCTACACAAAATAATTCTATTACAAATGGTATAAAGGGAAATTGTTTGCGGCGTATTTTAATTATACAAATTCATATATAATAAAATTGATGTACGTCGGTGAGGCTTACTTAAGTTATTTCATGTATAATACGAAGTGCATAGCATTTACAGGAACATACAAAACATTTTCTATACGAAATACTGTATATTAGCGGCGATGGTAGAGAATGCATTTTTAATTATGATATGCGCTTTTAAGTTTCACTATATTTATGCATACTATATGGTGTGTGTAAATGTTATAGTTGAAATACGGGGCTACGCAAAAGAATTCGTAAAGGTTACTGAGTATGACCGTAAATTGCTCAAAGATGGGATTAAAATGTGTTATGCTGAACTGCATGTAGTTTTCTATGAAATTTTTGTAGAATATAGATAAAATGATATACAGGGCCACGCAAAGAATTGGATACATGGCCGTCTATAGATGATAAATTCTGGAAATGCGATTTCAGTAGTTTTAAGAGTGATTTAGATTGAATTAAAGTTTAGCTAAATAGTGGCGTGTAATAAAGGTACTGGGTAAACAAGAGGGCTATACAAAAGTATTGAAGTATGATTCCATATATTAGTTTAAATTGCTGAAAGAGAAATTTCAACCTGTTATGCGTTTTCTTGATAAACTAAATTTTCTATTATATAATATATATATCAGCCTACAGATCAAATACACGGCTGTTCGGAAGAATTGGAATAAATATTTGGCTATGGATGGTAACTGCTGAAATCAGTTTTTTGTTTAGTTAGTTATCTTATTTACCTTATTTCCCTAAATAACGAAGTTTTGTTAAAGCTTTCAGGGAGTGTTGGAAAGTGTTTCATAATCTATGCCGTACACATGATTTTTCTTTCTTGTTTTTAATCAAAGTCGAAAACAGCCATTGTATCTCTTAGCAGCGGCTGATTTCGTCTTAAAAATCTCCAATGAAAGGAAAATGAATGAAAACCCGTTTACAGGGAGACCGTCACTGTTTTTTCAAATTATAATTCAAACTTTTTAAGGCCGTTGAAATTAGCATGCTTTTAAAATATGGGGTGTCTGAACGGGGGTTGGCGAGCGTAGCTCGTAGGGGGCAGAGCTCCCTAGTTTCTCAAAACAAAACAAATAGTTTCAAAGAAATTTAAAATTCAGAAATTTCAAAAATTTAGTGAAAGTTTAAACAAAATTAAAAAATTTCGCAATTTTTCAAAAAAAAATATTTAAAATATAATTGTTAAAATATTTTTCAACAACTTCTGGCTTTAAAATGGCAAAACAAATTACAAAAATTCTGTAAAATTGAATTTTTAGATAATAAAATGTATTTCTTTGGAAAATTTTCAAACTCCGACGCCCAGCATCAAACTGGGTATCTTTTAAGTAGCAGATAATCTATTACCACGGAACCATCTACACTGCAAATAGAAGCGTCTTAAATTTAGACACATATGTGACTGAAAAAGAATTTTAGACACTTAAGTGTCTTAATCTGAAAATTCAGACATTATAGATGTCTTAATTTAAGATACATAAGTGTCTTACTATGACCATGGTGCAAATGAACTGAGAATAATGCCTAAAATATCCGCAAACGTCTTATTTTAAGACACTTCATTGCTTTAAACGTGTCTTAATTTAAGACGTTTTGATTCTTCCGACACAATAACCACCAGGGGGCACTCACACTCCCAGTTGCGCATGCGCTTTAGATGTCTTCCTCCGAAGTGGTATACGTTGTAATTCAAACGAAGTTTGTTTTTATGTACGCGTGTATTTTAATTCGTTTTTTGCAAAATATGAAGTACTGTGATTTACTGTGTTCGTATTAACTTGGATTATTTATTTATTGAATACATACATCTGACGTGTGTGCTCGACATCAAATGTCTCTTAGAAGCTGTCGTCGATATAAGGGCGGGATAGACACAGAACAGAAGTAGACGACGGTTGAAGATTACACCCGGAAATTCTACAAAGCGTGTGCAATGGGCTTAGTGTTAACTCGTATTAATTTATATCAATAATATTGTGTTATTCATCTTCGTCCTGTCGAAGCTGGCAAAAAAAAAAGAAACTTTTGTCTGGCAGGTCCTGTTTTGAGGATGAAACATCTCATTCTTTAAATATGGCTAGTCGGATGTATTATGGGATTACCTTTTAAACTGGTGCAAGACTTTCTCCCTCACTGTGGTTGTGGTAGTTTTTAAAATTTCAAATCGAGGAATTTTTCTTACCTCTTGCAAACAGCGATTTAAGTAAGTGTTATAATTTCTTTATAGTACTAAAATGAGTGTCTTTTATGATTTTATTTATTGTACTAAACAAAATCTTACATGAAATTTAATTAGTTTTGAATCTTTTTGCAAAAAAAAAAAAAATAATAATAATAATAATAATTCTAGAAGTATATATTTTTTAATTTATGACGTTGTCTTTTATTACAAATTATGTATTATTTATTCTCATCTTTTTTCTCAAATTTAAAGTAATAACATCACTAAAAAACAGACATATTTAAAAGTTAAGTTCATTCCCTTGTTTTGTTTTGTTTTCAATATGGCAGTTCTTAGTTTCAATGACTAATGCTTATCTCATACTAAACGACCACAAGGAAATAGAAAAAAAAAACATTGAAAGATCTCCTAAAGATTTCTTACTTCCTAGCTAGGGATTACAATCCCGGATTGATATCCCGGGATCCCGCTTCAATTTTAATCCCGATTTTCTGATTGCCTTTTTTTTTTTTTTTTTTTTTTTTTTTTTTTTTTCAATTGAAGAATATTTAGCTGAAACTAAAAAATATATTTATAGACTTTCGCTTTTGGAAAAAAAAATCAATTGATTTTTATGAAATTTATATATAATTGAAAAAGAATATTTATCTCAAATATTTCTTAGATATATTTCTAAAGCTATTAAATCTTTTACCGAGTAGATTAAATGTGCAAAGCTTTTGACTTGGAAACATAGATGTAACCCATAGATGATCAGAGACGTAACATAGTCAGGAAAAAGGAAATCATTTGTTTATTTTGATTTTGCTGCGTGTAGAAAATATATTTCACTTCGAAGGTCATTTTCCGATTAGACTTTACTGATAAGCATCGCAAGTGTGTATCACAGTGATTATGTGGTAACTTCTTTTTTTGCGGCTTTATTTTGCTTTAAAGATATCTAATGAAAAGTGTTTAATAGGAATGATAACAATAAGCCAATGTGGCAATATAAATTTTTAAAAAATCTAATTTTTAAATGATAAGGATTTTCATTTTTTTTCAGGGAGGGGGGGGGGGGGATTTTGTATGAAATTTTCGTAAAGCTGATACCTTAAATCTTGCACTGATTATAATGAAAGTTTTGAACTTTTAGAGTAGGACCAGATTAAAAACACAAAATATAAATAAACAAAATACCGAAGTAATTTTTTTCTCAATATTAACCCTTTGCACTCGAGGGCTCCGGAACGGAGCCATTTAAAATTTGTCTTCAAACTCGAGGTCTCCGCTACGGAGACAATGCAAATAATTTTGTGATACCATGTAATCTTGGCTTTTCTAGACAGGTATCACAAAATTATTTGCATCGTCTCCGTAGAGGAGCCCTCGAGTTTGAAGACAAATTTTAAATGGCTCCGCTCCGGAGCCCTCGAGTGCAAAGGGATAAAGTAGAATATTTATTTATTTATTCATAGTTGTGATTATCATCTGATATATATGTAAAATTGCCTATGAGGCAATATAAATTTTTAAAAAATCTCTTTTTAAATTATATGAAGTAGAGTAGGACAAGATTATAAGAAATATATATATTTATCCATGTACTTTAAAAGCCATCAATAGCCCTTGCCGTTGAATTTGCCCGATAATCGGAGATGTTTGCTTTTGTGAGGTAAAAATATGCAAATATGTATGCCATGCGGATTAAAAAAGTATTCGCTAAATAGATGCTTCAGCTATTCGGGAATGTCCATTAACTTCCACAACGGATACTCCCGAGTACCGGACATCTCAATTTAGATAACAATAATGCAGGGTTGCATTTTTTTCAAAAGAACTTATTAATTAAAGAATGGGCATACTGGGCCGTGCCCCGCCCGCCCAGTGTGCAATATTTGTAAAGCTTATGTTTTAAATCTGTTTCGAAATTGTACTGATTATAATCAATATTTTGAACTTTTTAAAGTAAAATAAGATTAAAAATAAAACAAATTTAAAAAATCTAATATTTAGATAAATATTTTTAGTTTTAATCTTGTTCTACTCCTGAAGTTCAAAATATTGATTATAATCAGTAAAATGTCGTAAAAGATTTAAATTATCAGCTTAACAAAAATTGCATACCAAAATTGAGAGCACCAAAAAAATCAGGCTGTAGGGGGGGGGGGGGGGCAGGACCCCAGCCAAATATTTTTCCAGGATTCAACGTGGTCAAACATGGCTACGTATGATGCTTGAAAAAAAAATGGATGCTATTGAGACGTTTGAAGTGTCTGAAATTCAGACACAAAAAATGTCTGAAAAAATTCAGACATTTTAAAATGTCTGAAAATTGAACACACCGTTTCAGACATTTTAATTTAGAGTGTAGATCACGCGAAATTTCAGGAAGTTACCGCGGTTTTCATTTCACTTGCAATTCACACGTCAATATATCGGGCGCGACGATTAAAAGGGTTAATCTTCTGTTTTAAAATCTAAATCGGAGAAATGATGGGATGTCATTAAAGTTAAAATAATATAACAAAATTTCGAAATTTTAGGATTTGTCGCGTGGTCGGAGGTATCCAGCTGCAAGTATGCAAATTTTCAAGTCTCTAACTTACACAGTTTCTAAGAACGAATTCTAAGACGGACAGATAGACATAAAAGTGAGAGGAATAGGGTTTCGTTAGATGAACGAAACCCCAAAACTACCGAAAATGTTCCAACATAGAATGGGACTAATTTGCTTTACAACGTTTCAGTTTCATTTTTTACTTGTATTACACTTTAAGAAAAATGATAAAGTTATGAATATTTTTATCTACATTTGTCTACAAAACAAAATTAAAATAAAGCATTTTATTTATAAGTTTAAAAGATCGAAAATCCCGCTATCTCTTGAGTGAAATTCCATGTTGTCTTGAATTAATGTTGCTTCTATTCATATTGCTTTGAACTGCATAATTTAATTATGCTTAAAATTTCGTATATTTTTATGAATACCTAATATTTATTTGAAGAGTAAAATGTAGTTAATAAAGAAATTATATTCTGAGAAATTTTCTTAACATGCATTTATTGTAATGCATTTTAAAATATTAAAATATGAATATTTAATAAATTTTAACTTTTGACATTTTGAAGAAATATTTTACTTTGTTTATCCACTTCATTGATACTTTTAAAAATGTGTATGGTTATTTAAATTAAATTCTTCGGTGCTGCAATCTATTTAGGATTATGGCCCGCTTTGCCTTTTTCTTCTTTATTGACTAGAGGCTCTAAGATGCTATATAGCATAGGTCCGTGTCAGGTGCTAAGCCTAAACTTAAAAATAAAGTTTAGTTTCCAAGCAAGCTTGGTTACTCATTTATCGGCCCCGAAGTCATGAAAAGTTGCCGAATCCCGGAGGTGAACCTCGCACCTCTAGCGTGGCAGCACTGATCACTGAACTACCGGGCTTTCAATGTTTAAACTATTGCATGGAAATATCTTAATATAAAAAAAGGTCAAAGGTTACACTTTTGAATGTTAAAAGGTTAATTGCTTTTAACCCTTATCGAAAGCTAGCTTTTTTTTAATGAATAGTATTAAATAGTTAGCTGTATTATAGAGGTCTGCACGGGCCCGGGCTTGGCCCGAGGCCCGTACCCGGCCCGGCGGAATGCAGGAGAATTTTCAAACGGTCCGGGCCGATAAAATTAATCGGCATAAAATTAATCGGCATAAAATTAATCGGGCCTATCGGCCCGATATACGAATTTGAGAGTAGCAGATAAAATACGAGGCCATTTCCAATGAATATGACTTTTTTGAGAAGTATAAATGTGCGTTAATAGCCGATGCGAGTTTAACAACATCAATACAGAAATGTAACATGTCCATCGTAGAGATCGGCATCGTACAGTTACATGAGGCCTGATCCCGGGTTTAATTTTTTCGGCAGACTTGTGCCGAGACGGAACTGGTCTTAATCGTTCTCAGGATGTGTAGGACAGGCATTATGTTTTGTAACAGTATTAATAGCGATAATGAACTTCTGTTAACAGTATCTTTGGAAATGTACCTTAAGGTGGTTCTCATATTTACTGCTCAACAATGCGAAACTCTCAGACACATTTTCTGACTCATTTTTAACTATAAAGGCATAAAATTGACAGGCCTGAGTACTGAAGGCATTTGGGATCGAATAGCGTTTCCATTTTTCATAAATTACGTACAGAGATAACAGACTCTTGTCACGTTACTGTACGTTTTTCTCCTTTCCTGTGCTATCGCTTCCGGAAATTCGATTCAAAACGCTAACTTTGGCAGTATTTTCTGAAAGATATATTACTTTTATCTAAGAAAAAAATGGCATTTACATGGTTTCTGAATAAGAATACCTGCCAATCTCATGCGTTTCCGAAAAGAGATGAATTCATAAATGTATCAAAATGTAGCTCCTTTGGATTTGAGAAAAGACTTAAAAATGACAGAAATATTTTCACAAATCTACTTTTTATTATAAGCTTCAAAAGTTATCATGTAATTTAACCCTTTATTCTAAACTACAATAATCTTTTAATAAACCCTTATTTAAATTTTGAAACGTCTGTAGAGACGTTGACTAAAACACTGTAAGTAATCGTTAATGTTTACTATTGTGTGTTTGCTATTTTGCGAACACATAGTAATTTAAAATATACTGTAAAATGTTCCCATAAATATGCATGTAGTATTCATTAAAAGAATCTTAATTGTATGTCGAGAAAAAACGGAATTTTTTGTAGAAATTTAGTCAGGCCAGGCCGGGTCGGGCCGGGCAGGGCTCGGGCCGAACTTCCAATTTTTACACCGGGCCGGGCCTGGAAATTCCGGCCCGTGCAGACCTCTACTGTATTATAATTTTTAACAACTATTGAAACTACAGGTATGCATGAATACCTAGTATTTTGGTACATTAATGCCTGATGAAAATCGGTATAATGTGTAAATACATAATGCAATATAGTCATTAACAACAACAAAAAAATTGTTTATTATTTACCTGAAACAAAAAAATGGTTTTATTATAATTATTAAAAGCTAAAGATTCTGAAACATGTTTTTTAAGATTCACTGAACGTAATACGTTTACAAAGCTTATGTTAAAGGATTATTTAAAAAAACATTTATGATTTGAAAGATGAAGGAAAATGCCGGATTTTTGCTCTCGAAACTAATCGCTTAAAAAATATATATATTTGGATGTTTAAGAAATTTTATTATTATTATTTCTGCGGTATAGTTTTTAAGCTTCACAGCGAAAATTATCTCTAATAGTCTCTTTATCTATAGTAAAGTGGGGTCAGATGCCGCAGTTTTTCTTTTCTTCTTGTAAAATGTACAATAAAGCAAAAAACAACAAACCAAGTACCAGAAATCATTAATCAAACCATTTAGAATCTAATTTCTATGTTAAACGAGTTAAAACCCTCTTTAAAAAGTAGGCATAATTATTTTCCTACAGGTCCTTTTTTAACATCATTTTTTATGTGCTGGATAAGATGCCGCATGAGAAAAATGCTTGGCTGTTTATTTTTTTTTTTCAAGCAAATCACATTTTTATTTTCTCAAACTACTTAAAACGAAAATAAATAACAGTAAACTTACAAAAATTATATATATGACTAAATTGTGAAAAGTTTAACGAAAATACAAAAGTATAATCTCTATAAACAAAACTTAAGACAAAAAGTAAAGATGAAAAGAAAATCATTTGAATTTACATGAATGGATAGCATAATTAATGAAAACAATAGACAGCATAATTCCAAAAAAGATATAAATCACTGGTTTATATCCAGGCGAACATTGCACTTTGCTCTTAATGTAAGTATTAGTTCTATTCTATTTAGGCCCTAGTCTGTTTATTTTTGGCCTTTCTTCTCATTCTTTGATTTTGTATTTCCATTCGTCCACAATCACACCACACTACCCGTTGCAAAAGTAAAGTAAGCGTTTTTCATGCAGCTATCATTGAATTTGATGTACTGAATCCTGTTCGCTTTAGACTTTGCTCCTTGATAAGACTCCAGCCACTCAACATATGCAGAGTCATCTAATTCCACTCCAGTTCTGCCATCAGAATCCATAAGAGGAACAATTTACCCGTTATCGGAAGATGACTCATATTTTAGTTTTTTCCTCAAGTAAGGCGTTTTCAAGTTGATCTTTCCCTTCCTTTTTTTACACATTTTACTTCCGCCAAGTTGTCGCTCTTTGACGCTTTCTAGTTTTTTTTGTTTTTCATTTCCTTCTTCTTTTGTATTGTTTATAAACTCTGTGCTTGTAATATTTGCATCCTTTTACTTTCTCTTACTTGGCTGTATAGGTATTTTGGTAGAGCCATTCTATAGGCCATTGGGGTAGGAGACTTTTTGTTTAGATGGTGAGAATTGTAAACGGCCTACGTTTTCCTTATTCACGTATGGTGAACTAACATTGTTGCTGAGAATATTTTGGTAAGTAGCAGAATCCGCTAATATACATTCATTTAAATGTAAGTTCTACTTAAATCGCAGTGATGAATTTATTGAACCGAAAAACGAAAATATATTTTGCTGCATCTGTCCCTAAACCTTTCTTGTGCTCGGCACGGCATCTAACCCGCTACGGGTTAGATGCCGTGCCGCCATTTTGTGTCATATGAGCGACGCGAGAGAAAGGCAAACACATGTCTGTATTCTACGAGGATCTAGTCTATAGTTGCAATCGATTTTGGGATGAAATCTCTGTTTATTTTTCTTAAAATATGTAATAAAACTTCATTAGAATAATTTTAGCAACTTACCACGCAGGTTCGAGCCATAAAACGGGCATAAATATGTAAATACTGACAATTAAGTGGTGGAAACGAATACAACACATCACACAGCACAGAGGAACACTACGAACTTCTAAAATTGGTCTAGGGAACGCTAGTGTCGCCTAAACAATCTCTGCGGCATCTGTCCCACCGCAGCGTCTGTCCCCACTTTACTACATAAAAGTCAAATTCTTATGCATCTACTGCATCCAATAATGTTACATTAAAAAACGACTGAAAAGTACATACAGGGTGTTTTACCGAATGCAGCCGACAAATTCAGAAGGATGATTACGGCGTGAAGAGTATGAAAATTATCATAGAACATGGAGTCGCAAACCACCCATTTATTCAAAAATACCGGATGTTCTGCCCAAATTCAATTTGGATTAATGGTAATAACTTTCAAAAAACTGAAGTATCTTATAATAAATCTTTTAATAGACATTCTTACCTTTGTTGTAAATGTTATAACTTAAAATCGATTACTTGAGCAACATGTTTTCCAGATCTTTTCGTGATTTTATCACATTTCACACAAAACAAGGTACATATCGTTGCATATACATTGCAATGTTTTATTTTTCTCAAAATCATCGTCAACCCAAGTTCAGCTAAGATGAAACACCCGATATTTGTGACTAAATAAGCGGTTTGCAACCCCATGTTCTATGGAAATTTTTCTTCGTCTTGATGCTTACTATCACCCTTAATGCGTCATTCAAATTCGGCAACATCCTGTATATAGAGAAAAAATGAAACATTGAATGAATTTAATTTGCTATATTTTTTTAATAAGCATTCTGTCATTTCATTTTATAATCATTTTATATGTTTTGCTTTGATTAAAAAAAGAAAGAAATTATGAATGTTTTTTAACTAAAATTCCTAATAAACAAAATACAAAGAAATGTCTTTATTTATGAGAATACAAACACAGAATAATAATTCCATTTTCTCTTCAGTTAAATTCTATGTTGCTTTAAATTAATGTTGCTTTCATTGATATTTTCTCCGACTGTATAATTTAACTGTTTTAAGATTTTCATATATTTTATGAATACTTGATAAAATACAGTAAACAAAGAAATTGTGTATGAAATTTCATTACGCAATGTTTTTATTATAATCATATAAGTATTTAAATGTGAGTATTTTGAGTATTTAAATTTTTGACATTTTGAAGAAATATGCTGTTTATTTCTTCATTTTTATATTTTTAAAAGCTTATGAATATTTCAATTATTTACAAGAAGTAATTTTAATCTTATTATGACTAAAGTTTAGAGGTAACACTTTTCTGTGGAATATGGTGTCCAAAGAATTTATTATTTATTTACAGGTCCACACAAAAGAATTCTATTACGTAATGGTCTACGAAGATAAACTGTTTGCAGTGAATTTCAATTACATTACGTTATTTCAGATATCTATATATAAACCCGGCTTCGATTTCGAATGAAACGCCTACTATTTTTTTAAATAAGTGAGACGATAACATGATTTCAGGGGTGGGGGAATGCATCATTTTACTCGCCACTGGCGAGTGAATTTTCTCACAGGCCGAGTGAATTTTTAGGTAGTCTTTGAAAACTGCAAACTATAGAGATAGGCGAAAACTTTTTTTTTTTAAGTAGTTAGCTATATTTTTCAACTTTCCTAATTACTGTGATGTAAACATGGTACTAAGTTCTATTTTATAATAAACTTTCCCCTCTTGTTTATATTTCTTAATTTTACAGGGGAAAAAATATGAAAATGCTTTATAATAATAGTAACCAACTATTTTTGATTTTCGTAAATTTTGTCATAAAAAGTTTCTACTGTACGTTGCATTTTACTGGCTGGTGAAATAAATCCTTGCCTGGTAAAATTTTCTAGAAATTCCCCACCCCTGATTTCCTAACAAGTTGTTTGTCTTTATGTGTATTATGACTATTAATTTTTACGCATATTTTTATAATATGACTTTTGACAAGCAAAATAATTTATTGATGTAATAGTTGCTGATACAATATAAGATTCACATAGCCTACAAAAGTAAATAAAATATTCCCACATTAATGTTATTAACCCACATTTTCTAATATTCTAAATAACGCCAAAAAAGAACACCTTTTAAAATTTCGAAGAAGCATGCAGTACTTCAAAGAAGAAAAATAAATCTTCGCGCATGATTCATAGCAATCGAGCAACCGCAAAACAACTAAACACATTTCTCTTGAAATAAGACAACAGAGAAAGGATTTGATTTTTCCTCTCACCTCGATAGCTATTCAACAGCTCTCTGTATAGGCCTTTGGGGAATAGATTTCTGAGAAAGATCATAGAAGTGAGTTTTTGAAATTTGATGCCATAGATATGTTACGGTATAATACTAGGGTGATGCCTAATGTTGCCAGGTCAAGTGTCCTAAAAATCAGCACTGGGAAGCAAAAAAAGCGGGACAACGGCTTCCAAATCGTTGCATGAAAATACAGTAAAACCTATTGATTCAAAACCAGTGTTGAATTGAGACACTTTTCTCCGGGAGAGATTTGTGTGGCTCCGGGGGGGGGGGGGGGGGGATTGCGCTTTTTTACCATTGAAAACACAAAATCGTAAATCTTCCGGGGGGAGATCTCTTTGCTCCGGGTGGGAATGTCCCCCCCGGGCCACCCCCTGAAATCAACACTGATCAGAACCTGTCAATAATGATAAATTGCTTTAACGTAAAACTTCCTTTGTCCCTACGACAAGAATGCCGTCCAATTATACATTCTAAGACGGAAACCTGTATAAAACAGAATTTTCCTGCAGTTCTTGGCGATATCTTAGGAGTTTATTACACTATATATACAATCTTATATAGTGAAACATTTTCACACGGTTTATTAAATTCAGTACAGTAAAATCTGTGAAAAGAAAATCCGTATGAGCCTCAAAAAAATCGTTTTAGAGGGATTTCCGTCTAGGCTGGTAGATTTATTTGGAAGATATTCTTTTCGAAGGAACTACAAAAGAATTCCGTTATAGACAGGTTCTGTCTTCATTGGTTTTACTGTATTAAGTTCCACTCAATGCAGACTAATGAATGGTACAATACGAAAAGGAATTTAACAGTTTTGTCAATCAGGACTTTTGGCGTCCTTCGCAGTGGTTACGTGGGACAGATTTCGGAACACAGGAAAATTGGGACGTCCCGCGTAAATAAGGACACCTGTCACCACCAGGGATGACACAGATGTGCTACTAGAGAAGATATGGGCTCTGTCCGATCACGGACCCGAAACGGGCTCGGACTCGATTTTTATAGAAGCCTTCAGGATCGGTTGGAGTCAGGCTCAAAACGAAAATTTTATTTTTCCACAAATTGAAAAAAAGGGGGAAATAAACTTGCTATTTGATAAACAGTATATTACTCTAAGTTTTTAAAAGTGTTTGAAGATCGTTTATTAATCAGTTTTAAGGGGAATTTTTACTAATGTAATGCAAAGAGTAATATTTCATTTAATTATGAAGATTTTGCAAAGCCAATATTTGTAATCAAAAGAAGCCTACGGTATACCTTGATTTTTATATCAGTCTTCAGATTCGGTGGACTCAGGCTCAAAGCGAAATTTTTATTTATTCATAAATTGAAAAAAAAAAGGGGGAAAAGAAACTTGCTATTTGATAAGCGATAGAATACTCTAAGTTTCTTAAAGTGTTTTAGATTCCTTTATAAATCAGTTTTAAGGCGAATTGTTACTAATGGGATATAAAGAAAAATATTCCATCTGATTAAGAATATTTTGTTAATTTAATGTTACTAACACAAAGAATCTACGGTATAGCTTGATTTTGATATCGGTCTTCAGGCTCGGTTAAGCTCAGGCTCAAAACGAAATTTTTATCTGTTCACAAATTGAAAAAAGGAAAAACAAACTTTCTATTTGAGAAACAGCAGTATAATTTGTTTCTTTATATTCGTTTATAAATTAATTTTAAGTGGAATTGTTACTAATGAGATATAAAGAGAAATATTCCATCTGATTATGACGATTTGACCAAGGCAATGTTAACCCAAAGAATCATACAGTATAGCTTGTCTATCCCCACTTTTTGTGTGAAGTCATTTTCCAAAATTTCTGGAAAACAGAACTCATGTCTTCTGAAATAGTTACACAATGATATTCTAAATCTTAAGAATTTTGATGTCTCTAGATTTCTACAACTGGCTGGGTATAAATAAAAAAATTTCTATTTGCAAAAAAATTCAGGAACACGCAAATCGCAAAACTTTTCATGAGGGGGTATTTATTTAGCAGTAATACATTATTTCCATGTAAGAAGTGATTTTTAAATGTTATTTAAAAATTTCTTCTGCGTAATTTCTGTATAGGGTTCTGTATAATGGTCACGCATTTGCAAATCATCTTTCTCGGGATCCGAAAAAAAGAGCAAGAATTCATTTCTAGTAGCCACTCAGCAAAATAAATTTATGCCCCCCTCCCCTCCGAGTTTTGCTAGTTTGGTTCCTGCAGCCTAAGCAGGCTGGGTTCGAAGACGATTTTCAGTATTTTACTGACGTGTAAACAAATGTTGTTAATCTTTTTTATATTAAATGCCTTCATATGTGTTTCTTTGGGGATGCGTTTCTTTTATCTAAACTTTTTGTTACATCTTGTATAATATCAGATGCATGCCAGTAATTACTGATATTTACCCATATCTCTTAGATTTACTCTAAACGAATCTAGCTCAATGATTTAAAAGTATCAAATGACATTAGTTGTGTATATTTGACGACATTGCTATGCCAATTATTTCATTTTGCTCAACAGAATCGTAATAAGTGGGAATCAAGCATTGTATATAATAGTTGTTTCATGCTCTTTTTTCATAAATAATTCAAAACTGCGAAGTTATGTGACCAGTTACCTTATTAAATTGAATGGGCTTTGTGCCATAAATGTGAAACTATACTGAATTGATAAACTGTGTCTCATACCACATATGTCATGACCCATAAAATTCAAATTTTCGTCTCAAAAACTGAAGTAATTTTTTAAAAATTATTATTTTATCTTTTATAGTACATAAAGGTATAAAGTTATGTATTTTACATAACATTTATAAAGTAAAGGTATAAAGTAATGTTTTTCTGAATAGAAAAAAAAGCATGCAGTAAAATGTTAATGGTGTTATACTGGATTGTCACAACCAACAAAAAGAAATTAATCACAACAAATGCAATCATTCCCACATCAATCTTATTATTAACGCAAAACTTTTTACTATTCCAAATAACGCTAAAAAAAAATAAAATAAACAATAGCTTTTAAAAGTTCTGAGAAACTTTAAGTGCCTCAAGTAAACTACTTCATGCAAGATTTATAGAAACCGCAAAACAACTAAACGCATTTCTCTTTAAATAAAACAACACAGAGAGCGGATTTGACTTTCCCTCTTACCTAGTTAATAATTCAACAGCTTATTCTCTGGAGTCAACCTTTAGGGTATCTTGGAAGAACAGGTTTATTGTACTGGGGGGAAAACCTTGAAAATGCATTTCCTTTTTTCTTCTCTATCTTGCAAGTTTTAAGGACTTATCTGGGTCGAGGTACAGCCTTGCAAGGCAAGATATGAGGAATATAAGTTTTTACTGTCGCACGTGCGGGTAACGGTGTGTAACTGTGAATCTTGCGTTGTGAAGAAGTTTATTAATTTCCTCTTTGTTTAGGTGTAAATAATTAGAAACATGTTACGGAGCGGAATGAAATGTATTTTTGCGCTGTTTACTTTAGGAGTAGAGAGAGAAGTAATTGTGTTTTAAGGTAGGAAAACTTTTTTAATTAGTGAATGCTTGAAGAACAAGATAAAGATTATTAAATTACGTGGTTCATTGCACGCTTATTATGAGAGATCGTCTCATAAGATCAAAGACTGTTTGTTTGTATGTGTCAAAAGTAGGGAGACGAAATTTCGTTAGTTTCGTTGTGTTTCAAGATTACAGAAAGTTTTAACATAAGACTTGAAGACCCAGGTGAAAAATTGTTTAATTAAATGGAGTATTACTATCTCATTAGAATACCTTCAGCTTTTACTATTAAAGGCTTTTTCTTTCTTTGTTTGTAAAGGTTCGTCAAAGAAAAAAGTGCAAATGTATGCAAAGCTCAATTGTTTGCCAACCTTAAATTTTGATATTCAAATTAGCTATATACATGCTAACGATTTTGAAGGATACTTCTAAAAATGAAGAAACTCCAGCAATATGGAAAGATAACAAAAGGAATATATTGATCATTAGAAGGTGTTGTTGTGGCAGTAGTTTTCATAGCTATTGGGAAAAAAAAAAAAAAAAAAAAAAAAAAAAAACAGTAAGGATTCAGAACGTTTAGACAAGTATGGAGGATTTTTGGGATTGGATACATTGAAGGAGCAGGATAGGATTCGAAAGTAAGATTGGAAAGTTGGTTAGAGTGACATTTTAGAGATATGGAGTTATGGCGAGAGGTAGTTAAGAACTTTAAGTCTAACGCAGTATCTGGAGTTTTATAGTTTTAAGTGTGAAGAAGAGTGTTCTTTCAACAAGATGTGCCCCCGCTGGATAATCCATTTCACACTACTTATAGGTAAGCGAGTTTATTTGCCCATTCTTCTTCTGCAGTTATATTTAAATTGTTTTGTGGGGGTGTTTAGGGAAAGGTTTTAAGTTGTTTTAATTTTAGTGAAAGTTAACCTAATTTAATTGGGTTTCCATGATTATGGGAATTTATCGAGCATTAATGTTGACATCCAGTTTTTAATTGTACAAGGTAACGTAACAAAATGCATTTGTAAATTATAAATGTTTATTATATTAATAATATATTCTGCTTTAACTTAGATGCTCTGAGTAATCCTTTAGACTGGATTTACCCGCTATTTAACACTAATTTTTAAACGTAATTGAAACATGCAATATGATCAACTGTTAATCTAATAAATATTCAAAGTAATAAATACTCTCATGTCTGGGTTTATCAGTGCGTCACGGATAAATTTTCTTTAGAAATCTATACAATGTTTAGTTAATATAATTAATGCTGAAATAAAGTGATTTAGATAATTTCATAAAATCTAAAATTAATAATATATGTTTGAAGTCTACCATAACAGAAGTAATACTGTGGGTCTCTATATAGCAACAATACACCTAATAATATATCTTGCATTTTTCTGTAAATTTGCCTACAATGCAAGATTATAAGATTCTTCCGGTAGATATAGGAACTTTCTTATGGGAAATAAATCCTAATTATTATGAGTTTCTTTTTAATTTTTGACTTTGCTGCTCATGTCTGCTCAGTTAAGCCATAACTATGTACCACCAGAAAACCAGACAGGCTCCTCAAATCTGCATTGTAATACAACATTATAATATGTCATTAGCCTTCTCAGCACCTTGAACGGATATATTTGTTCACTACTTCGTTGGTTTCACTGCATTAGAAACATTATTTAAATTAATAATACGTAATTAACTTTTTAACATCATATTGGAAAAATCATCTTTTATAAGCATTTTAAAATATATACCGAGAAAACAACATTACTATTTTGCCCTTTTGCTGGGTAGTCATGGGGATAAATTATTATGATTTTTTTGGGGGGGGGAGGGGGGGGGCTTTTCTACTCATGTCTGTTCAGTCAAGCCACAACTATGTAACATACAACGATACAGACTTTTCAAAACTGCATTTAGATGCTGCATTGTAATAAACCTCTGATATGTCATTAAAGGGGTGCTAAATTATATTCGCCTGAAGTGGCAAAATTTCTAGTGCAGATTGCGCTTATCACTCTGGTCTATTATACCTACAAGTTAGTATACTCACATGACAAATATAATTTAATCATCAGCAGTTTTTTAAAACTATAGATAGTAATACAAAGCTAAGATTGATAATATTAATAGTACAGTCAAACCTCGTTAACATGAACACGCTTAACGTGAATTACTTTTAACATGAATTGTTTTCACAGTTCCCTATAAAAACGAATACAAAGATTTGATACTGATAACATGAATTACTGTTAACATGAACCAAATTTTGATTCCCCTTGAGGTTCATGTTAACAAGGTTCGACTGTACTATGGATTTTCACCTTCAGAGAAATGATTCCTATTTTTCTCTCTGTTTAATTATAAATAAATAGAAACAATTCTTAAAAGATATAAAATGCGTTTTAACGCTGTTCAATTTTAGAAGTACACATTAACAATTTCGTGACTTGTATTGCGTTTTAACGTTGGAGATAGTTTTATGGCATAACAGTGCTTGCACTGAAAAAGAATTAAATAAATGGAGTGTTATAATCTTATTAGGAGATCTTCTCATAAGATTTAAGTTTGTTTTTGTTTATTTATTTGCATGCACGCGTGCATTCTTACGGGGATAAAAGAGAGAAAGCTTTTAGTATATTTAATCATTTGCCAACTAATTTAGTCATGTAATTATACACATGCAATCAATTCTGCAATGCAGAATGAAAACAATTTTCTTTTACTTATGCAATGTGTGTCTTTTCTTTTATAACGCAACGTTAAAAAGTAGAAAAGTGCTTTTAATGAAACAAGTAGTACAAAAGATGTTGAAACTATGGGTCGACCGAAACGGGTTTTTAAGACCGAAACCGAAACAGAATTTCGGTAATCTTCCTGTTGTCTGCCAAAAACGAAAAAGTACAATTTTTTTAATGTAATTAATGCATACATAAATATACATAATTATTAATTAATTATACGTGTTAATTAAATATACGTAATTATTAATTAATTATACCTGTTAATTAAATATACGTAATTATTAATTAATTATACATGTTAATTAAATATACGTAATTATTAATTAATTGTACGTGCGACCCAAGTTGTCTCTCTGTGCCTCTGACTAAAACTTTTCATTTTCATATAAAATAAAATGTAAATAATTCATCACCGACACAGAAAGATTTTCTAATTTTACGAATTTCATCTAATTAAAAAATTTTAGGTATACATATCTCAATTTATCTTTTTTAATGATTTTTGTATTTGATGATCTGTTATACGAGAACTTTATTAAAGAGTGTTCGAAACACTTTTGCGGTTTAAAACAAAAAAAAAAAAATATTACTGTTTTGTCTGCAGCTGTTAATGAGAACGTGAAAACCGTCTTCAAAGCATTGTCACATATGCATTGCTTGCTTTATATTTTGCACTCACGTCTTGAGTCAGTCATGTCTGGTAATTGTAGATAGTAAAGTCATAGCAATAACTGTCTCATTTGAGCCGATACAGCTAGAATCAATGAGTAATGTTGAAAATTTTCGAAGGAAGAAACGAGATTTTTGGAATATAGTTTCGGTAGAGTTTTGGTCCGGCCGAATAATTGGCGAAACTCGGAATTTGAGCCAAAAACGAAACCGAATTTTCGGCAGATCTCTAATTCAAACGGTGTATTTATTCCTCATTTTATTAAGGGACAGTTTACTTCAAAGTTGTTCAAAAAGTCCATTTAAAAAAAAAAATATTATATGAAAGCAAGTTTAATTGGGAATATTTTACCATTACAGTAATCGCGAGATATCGTAAATTTTGTTAATACACCCAGAGCAATTACCCACACAAATTAAAACTTTAAATGGCTTTTTCACCATATTCGTATTTTCTTCACTTTCATGTTTTACAAATGCTAAGACTATTTAAACCTTTTGCACATGTTCTTTAATATATATGTGATAAATCTGCACATGGAATTAGCTTTCAAGTTGTTTATTTTTTTTTTAAATAAAAGCATATGAAAATGTGTTATATTTCCTCGTTTTACACTGCATATATCAGTAAAAAAAATATATTAAATGTAATATTGGATGTATCTAAAAATCCATGCGCAGTCTAGTGTAATACACAGATGAAAAAAAAAAAAAAATGGGGCAAAAATATCAATGTTTAAAAAAAAAAGTAGGGATTTTTTTATATTCAAATTTTTTTAAACATTTTAAAAATTTTAATTAAATATGCAGTTAATTTTTTTTATTGTTCAAAATGTACTTTTAAATGAACATTGAAATGCAATTTGAACCTTGTTTTTAAAAATAAACAAAATTGTTGAAAAGGTAAACTCTCCCCTTAAATCTTTTAACATGAAGAATTAAGTTTAGGAATAATTTCTTCAAGTACAATAGAGCGCCGATTATCCGAACTCCAATTAACCGAACTTCCAATTATCCGAACAGTCTATTTCTCTCAAAAAATATTTTTTAACCGAATTTCCAAGTATCCGAACAGCCTATTTCTCAAATTATCCAAACACCATATTAGACCTGGATATCAGATTTTAAATGATGATGAGATTGTGGATGATATTCAAAACGAAACAAAAATTGAAAACGAATGCTCTGAAAATGATCATGGTCCATCACATAACGAAGCCTTTGAATGTATGGAAACAGTTAGGAAATGGCTCGAACGGCAGAAAAATGCTGATCCTATTCAATTAACATATTAAAGAAGAATTCGAGCTATGGCAGCATGGAAAAGAATGTCTTCTTTGAAGCAAGCAACAATCGAAAGCTTTCTTGCTTAAATTATAATATCTGGCGTTCAAAAAATGATAATAAAATGTAAACAAAAGAAATTAAAAAGTCAAAAATCAACTTTTAAACATGTCAGCATTAACTAGTGCTGTCAGTCTAATGCGTGGATAAGGTGTGAAGATTTTTGTATAGTCAGGAACATCCGTTAAATTCCTGTCCATTTATCCGAAATTTTGCTTATCCGAACTAGGGTCGGTCCCGACTAGTTCGGATAATCGGCGCTCTACTGTATATGGAGAAATTATAAGAAAATCTGCAGTGACTAATTCTCGAGTAAATTTGCAAGAAAAATTAAATGTCAGGATCGGTAACTGTGAGGAGGAAACGGTTGCTTCGCGTCTTGCCAATTTTCCCGATCCTGTGAAATGTATCATAAATATGTCTCATCCGAGCTACAAAAATAATTTTCCAAGCTTTATTTTTTGTACAGATTTTGCTATTTATGAAGCTCTTACTTGCATTTGATTCTTCAAGATAATTATGAATTCGATATAATAAGATTTACAGGGCATCAACTGGGACTTGAACTTTTTAAAAACAAATCTCTGCCACGCCTCCCATTAAGGAATAAAAAAGTAAAAAATGACAAACTACTCAATATGAACTTTAAAATGTTTTCTATTTATTTAAAATGTGGCAGATAATATTACAGATGTTAAAAGTTTAAAATATACATTTTATTGCCTAGCACTTTCGGTCTGCAAAACCCACAGCAATCGTCAGGGAATATTTACATTGATTGCCATTCTATTGATTTCAAACAATTATAATATTAATAAATTTAAATGAAATTTATATTTTAAACTTGTAACATCTGTATTATTATGTTCTCTCACTTTTTAAGTAAACAGATAAAGCTTTAACGTTCATATTGTGTAGTTTGTGATTGAATAAAGGTCGAATATTGCATTTCGTTTTATGATTTAATTTAAGTAAAAAATTACTCCATTTTTCCATGAAAAATTTACTTGATTTCAAAACATATCATTTAAAAAAAAAAAAAAAAAAAAAAAATCGACCTACAAAACTGTTGTTCGTGCAGTTTCTAGTTTTCACGGCTGTGTAGAAGGAAAATCAATAAGCAGGGAGAGTAAGATGGGAAATAAATGGGA
Organism: Maratus speciosus; assembly: GCA_963932465.1. Taxonomy (NCBI): domain Eukaryota; kingdom Metazoa; phylum Arthropoda; class Arachnida; order Araneae; family Salticidae; genus Maratus; species Maratus speciosus. The sequence goes on from OZ010799.1 coordinate 106,573,025, forward strand.
AAATATATTACATATGTTTTGATGCAAACTCTATATTAAAGCAAGTTTGTAGAAAGGTTCAATTAAAAAACGTGACTTAAATATTGAGCCCGACAAGTTTTTTACAAATTCTGTTTTTTTATGAAACTGGCATAATTGTTTATTTTTTAGGAAAGGTAAAAGCTGCAGGGTATCAAGTGATACGTGTAATTTTTCAAGAAAGAGGTAAACAATTTATTTTACACGAAATTTATTTGATCTTTCAAAAATTATGTTAAATACGTAACAGCTGAAAAATTAACTTCCCTTTATTTCGTCTCTAGTAACTTTGTAAGAAAAATAAAATGTAAGCATCGGTACCAGTAAGTAGGAAAAATAACCAAACTTATCATTTGAAATATATCATAAATATAATGAAGTTGAACTACGAAAACAATCTTTTAATCTTTTTCGTATGGATTTCGCTATTTATGAAATTGACCTTACTCAAGATAATTTCGAACCCGATATAATAAAATTCTCAGGGCATGAACTAAGACATGTAATTTTTTAAGCATGTCTCCACCTCGCCGCCCATTTTTCCCCTGCCAAATTTACTTGATGCAAAACATACCATTAAAACTTGAAAATTGAGCTACAAAACGGTTCTTTAAAACTTTTGTTTTTCTTTTGTTGATATGCTTTTGTTGATTGCTTTTTATGGAACTGTCACTTCCATTTAATTACATTCTAAATAAAGAGAGAAGTGAAGGAAAAAGCCGACTTAGTCTCCAAGTGACATTTTTTTTTGTGCATTATATGGTTTTCACGGCTGTGTGGAAGGGAGATGAATAAGCAGAGAGAGTAAGATGCGAAATAAACGGGAAAATATATTGCATATATTTTGATGGAAATGTTGTATTAAAGCAAGTTAGTAGAAAAGTTCAAATGGAAAAGGTGACTTAAATATTGAGCCTGGAGACTTTTTTTTCCCCTTTTATGTACAGATTCTGCTTTTTATGAAACTGGCTTTTCCATTTCATTTTTTAGGAAACGTATTAGCTACAAGATATGAAATGAGGTGTGTAATTTTTCGGGCAAGAAATAAAGAATTTATTTCACAAAAAATTTATCTGAGCTTTCAAAAATCACGTAAAATCCGAAAAATGAACTTTTATTTCGTCTGGAGAAACTTTGAAAGAAAAATTAAAGGTAAGCATCGGTAACATTAGGGAGAGAAAAAAATAACAAAACTGTTGCTTCGCGCCAAATTTACTTTATCTTGTGAATTATCATAAATACATTGGAATTAAACTACAAAAACAATCTTTTACTGTTTTTTTGTATAGATTTCGCTGTTTAGAAAAATGACTTTCCTCAAGGCAATTTCGAACTCTAAATAATAAAATTCACAAGACAATTTAGAGTTTTCAGCCTGAGACATGCCATTTTTTAAAAATATCCCCGCTTCTCCTCCTATAAAAAAAGAAAGGAAAAATAATTCCATTTTTCCCATGCCAAATTTACTTGATTGCAAAACATACCATTAAAACATAAAAATCGAGCTACAAAACTGTTCTCTAAGCCATTTGTTTTTCTTTTGTTCATATTCTGCTTTTTATGGAACTGACACTTCCATTTAATTACATTCTGAATAAAGAGAGAAGCGGATGAAAAAGCCGACTCTGTTTCTAAGTGACATTTTTTTGTGTGCAGTATCTGGTTTTCACGGCTGTGTGGACGGGAAATCAATAAGCCGAGAGAGTAAGATGTGAAATTAAGGGGAAAATACACTGCATATGTTTTGATGGAAACGTTGTATTAAAGCAAGTTAGTAGAAAAATTCAATTGGAAAATGTGACTTAAATATTGAGCCTCACAACTTTTTTTTCTTTTGTGTACAGATTCTGCTTTTTTATGAAACTGGCATTTCCGTTTCATTTTTTAGGAAATGTATTAGCTGCAAAGTATTAAATGAGGTATGTAATTTTTCCAAATAAGAAATGAAGAATTTATTTCACAACAAATTTATCTGAGCATTCAAAAATTATGTTAAATACGTAAAATCCGAAAAATAAACTTGCTTTTATTTCGTCTCGAGTAACTTTGAAAGAAAAATTAAAGGTAAGTATTGGTAACATTAGGGAGAAAATAATAACGAAACTGTTGCTTCGCGCCAATTTACTTTATCTTGTAAATTATCATAAATACATTGGAGTTGAAATACAAAAACAAACTTTTAAGCTTTTTTTTTTTTTTGTATAGATTTCGCTATCTAGGAAAACGACTTTCCTCAAGACAATTTCGATCTCTAAATAATGAAATTCACAAGGCAATTTAGATTTTTCAGTCTGAGACATGCTATATTTAAAAATAACCCGCCTCGCCTCCCATAAAAAAAAGAAATGAAAACGAATTCCATTTTTCCCATGCCAAGTTTACTTGATTGCAAAACATACCATTAAAACATAAAAATCGAGCTACAAAACTGTTCTCTAAGCCTTATGTTTTTCTTTTGTTCATATTCAGCTTTTTATGGAACTGTCACTTCCATTTAATTACATTCTGAATAAAGAGAGAAGCGGGTGAAAAAGCTGACTCCGTTTCTTAGTAACATTTGTTTGTGCTGTTTCTGGTTTTCACAACTGTGTGGAAGGAGAATCAATAAGCAGAGAGAGTAACAGTGACAAGATAGGAAATAAGGAGGAATCTTTTGTTGGAAACACTGTATTGTAGCAAGTTAGTAGAAAAAAGTTCAATTGAAAAAGGTTACTTAATATTGAGCCTGAAAAAAATATATATATATATATACAGGTTTTGCTTTTTTATGAAATTGGCATAATTGATAATAATTTAGGACTTTACGTTGTAAAATCGAATACTAAACAAAACAAAAGTTCCTAAAAAAAAGTTGCTTTATTCATAAATTTAAAGATGACGTAAAAATAAAAACACATGAATAAAACTCAACTTTTCGGATTAACCTTTGAAACAATCTTCAGGAGTACAATTTTCTAAAAACACAAATCGGCAGGAAACAATCTACATTGAACAATTTAGCATGTAAATTGTTTTCTGCTGATTTGTGTTTTTCGAAAATTTTACTCCACTCCTGAAGATGGTTATGAAGATAAAACCGAAACGTTGAGTTTTATTTTATTTATGTGTTTTTATTTTTACATCATCTTTAAGTTTGTGAATAAAATAGATTTTGGATAGCAACCTCTATTTTGTTTAGTACAGACATAATTGTTTAATTTTTTAGGAAATGTATAAGCATGTATATACATTTTTTGAAACATATCCCCGCCTCTCCTCCCATAAAAAAGGGAATGAAAAAGAATTCTATTTTTCTCATGCCAAATTTAATTGTTTGCAAAACATACCATTAAAACATAAAAATCTAGCTATAAAACTGTTCTCTAAGCCTTTTGTTTTTCTTTTGTTCATATTCTGCTTTTTATGGAACTGTCACTTCCCTTTAATTACATTCTGAATAAAGAGAGAAGCGGGTGAAAAAGCCGACTCCGTTTCTAAGTGACATTTGTTTGTGCAGTTCCTGGTTTTCACAGCTGTGTGGAAGGAAAATCAATAAGCAGAGAGAGTGAAAGTGACAAGAAGGAAATATATTGCATATCTTTTGTTGGAAACACTGTATTGTAGCAAGTTAGTAGAAAGCTTCAGTTGAAAAAGGTGACTTAAATATTGAGCCTGACAACTTTTTTCACCTCTTTTCTACAGATTCTGCTTTTTTTTTTATAAAACTTGCATAATTGACAATAATTTAGGACTTTACGTTGTAAAATCAAATACTAAACAAAATAGAGGTTGCCATCCAACGTATACTTTATTCATAAATTTGAAGATGAAACAAAAATAAAAACACCTTAATAAAATAAAACTCAAGCTTTCGGTTTAATCTTCGAAAAATCTTCAGGAGTACAATTTTTTAAAAACACAAATCGGTAGGAAAATGTTGGAAAACGTCACAGTGTAAGTGATTTTATGTCCAACATCACCTCGCTTGTGAAATGACAATTTCCTCGTGAAATATGCAACGCGTTTTTTTTTTTTAGTTGTGAAATATGTTCCAAGATGGCGACATTTCCCTGAGCTATGGTGGCGTAAGATCGCAAACTAGCGAACGATTGTGTAAAAGACTTTTGTTTCGAAAAGGCGACAACAGATCGCAGCACTACAGAACTTTTCTGATAGACTCATTTTAAATAGACCCTTTTTGCTTGTTAAGCAGTCTGTATTGTTTCAGATTTTTTACTCTGTTTTAACTCTTGTGGGACCCTTTTTACTTCTTCACTTGAAGGCCCGATTTTGTGAGGCCAAGACGCACGGTTTTTCGTGCGTTAACTCTTTGTCTTATGGAAGACTAAGGTCTCCTACTGGATTTCCAATGTCATTACTCTTATAGTATTCATATTTAACCATTTTACTTTATATTTTTTAGTGTGTGTGTGTGGAACCATGTAATCAAGATATTCTTCAAGAATTAAATAGTTTTTTTTTCTCTACAACTGCATCTGCATTATTCAAAGAAGATATTTTTCACGATTCACAACATCTACTCATTAAATAAAAAATTATAGGTTGTTTTCACATGAAGGAAACCAGCGTATGTCTGCTTTACCAGAAAGGTAAGAAAATAAATTTCTATCTTTCATTATTGATGTAAAAACTTTTGGTATAACAATTTTATATTTATACTGGGTCCTTAGCTTCATGCTAATCGCGAACTCACCCTTTCTAGATATTTTAATAGAAAAAAATCTATATTTAACAATGTATCTAGTAGACTGTTTTCTGCCGATTTGTGTTTTTCGAAAATTTTACTCCTGAAGATGGTTTGGACGATTAAACCGAAACGTTGAATTTTATTTCAGTCATGTGTTTTTATTTTTACATCATCTTTAAATTTATCAATAAAATATACTTTGGATAACAGCAACCTCTATTTTGTTTAGTACTGACATAATTGTTTCATTTTTTAGGAAATGCATAAGCTGCAAGGTATCAAATGATGTGTGTAATTTTTGTAGCAAGAAATAAAGAATTTATTTTACACGAAATTTATTTGGGCTTTCAAAAATTACGTTAAATACGTAACAGCCGAAAAGTAAACATTCTTTTATTTCGTCTCGAGTAACTTTGAAAGAAAAATAAAATGTAAGCATCGGTAACAGTAAGGAAAGGAAAATAGCAAAACTGTTGCTTCGCGCCAGTTTACTTTATCATGTGAAATATATCGTTAATATATTGGAGTTTAACTACAAAAACAATATCTTAAGCTATTCTGTATAGATTTCTCTGTTTTTTAAAATGACTTTCCTCAAGACAATTTCAAACTCTATATATTAACCCTTTGCACTCGAAGTTTTTTTTCATTCGTATTACCAGCAACTCGAGGCGATTTTAGTTATATCTTATTATTTTATAAATTCTTTATGATTACAAATGTTATGATATATATATATTAAAAAATATATATAAAAAATTATTACATTTTGTAATCGTCCAAAGTGTGATACCTCTCGAAGCAATTGTCAATATGTAATCTTGGCTTTTCTAGACAGGTATCACAAAATTATTTGCATTGTCTCCGTAGCGGAGCCCTCGAGTTTGAAGACAAATTTTAAATGACTTCGTTCCGGAGCCCTCGAGTGCAAAGGCTTAAAATTCTCAGGACATCAACTGTGACACATAATTTTTTAAACATATCCCCGCTTCCTTTCCCATAAAAAAAGTTAATTCAAAAGTACTCCATTTTCCCCAAGTCAAATTTACTTTATTGCAAAACATACCATGAAAACATAAAAATCGAGCTACAAAACAGTTCTCTAAGCCTTTTGTTTTTCTTTTGGTCATACTCTACTTTTATGGAACTGCCACTTCAATTAAATTACATCTGAATAAAGAGAGAAGTGAATGAAAAAGTCGACTCTGTTTCTACAGTGCGTGTAAAAACTATAAGGACAGCAAAAAATTGTAAAAAAATTTATAAATTAAAAATGCGACAAGTGAAATGGTAATATAATGTTGATCCTAAAGTGGAAATACTAATATAAAAGTCAACAGAATGGATCCGTGTCCTTTTTATTGCGAAAAAATCATAATTTTGCAAAAAAAAAACCTATTTTTGACTGTGTAAAAACTATAAGGACACGTATTTTTTTTTACAGAAATGTTATACAGAATTACTATTAAGGATCGACCGAAACATGTTTTCAAGGCCGAAACCGAAACAAAACAGAATTTCGGCCGAAAACGAAAACGAATATGTCCAAAAAAATTTTTTTAAAGTAATTACATTGTATGTATTAAAGTAATTAATACATACATAAATACATTATTAATTAATTATGAGTGTTTATTAAATATGTATAAAAATTAATTAATTATGCGTATTTATTAAATATACGTAATTATTAATTAATTATACGTGTAGCCTAAATTGTCTCTCTGTGCCTTAGATCCAAAACTTTTTTTATAAAATAAAACGTAATTAATTCATCAACAACACAGAAAGGTTTTCTAATTATACGAATTTCATTTAATTAAGAAATATTTAAGATTTATGTATACACACCTCGATTTATCTTTTATAATGATTTCTGTAAATGATCATCTGTTATACTAGAACTTTCTCAAAGAGTATTCGAAACACATCTGCAGTTTCAAACTGAAAATTTTCTATTACTGTTATGACTGCAGTTTTTAATGAGCACGCGAAAAAGTTTAGTTGTATATGCGTTGCTTGCTTTATAATCTGCATTCACGTCTTGAGTCAGTCATGACTGATAAGTACAAACAACGAAGTTGATAGCAATAACTTTCCGAAGGAAGAAACGAGATTTTGGCAATACTGATAGTTTTCGCCGAAAACGAATTTTCGGCGAAACTCAGATTTTGGACCGAAACTATCAGTATTCCAAAAATCTCGTTTCTTCCTTCGGAAATTTTCAACACTTATCATCGATTTTGAGCCCATTTATTGCTATGAACTTCGTTGTTAACGCATAATTAATTAATTTTTGTACATATTTAATAAGTACGTATAATTAATTAATAATATATTTATGTATGTATTAATTACTTTAATACATACAATTTAAATACTTAAAAAAAATTTTTCGGACATATTCGTTTTCGTTTTCGGCCGAAAATAGGAAGATTGCCGAAATTCTGTTTTGGTTTCGGCCAGCAGTTCGTGGTTTTCACGGCTGTATGGAATGGAACTCAATAAGCAGAGAGAGTAATAGTGACAAGATGGGTAATATATTGCATACGTTTTAATGAAAACACTGCATTAATGAGTAGAAAGAGTCAATTGAAAAAGGTGGCTTAAATATTGAGCCTGACAACTTTTCTTTTCCTTTTTGCCCAGATTCTGTTTTTTATTAAACTAGCATTCGCGATTATTTGTTTAGGAAAGGTATACGCTGAAAGGTATCAAATAATGTGTTTAATTTTTCAAGCAAATAATAAAGAATTTGTTACCCTCATAGCATGCATGGTCACGGTGACGTCGTTGTGACGTCACTGTGAGTCACTGTGGTCACGTCACATCTGTGACCAAAATGCCACCACTCAGTGATGTCACATTGTGACTGAGATGTGAACTTCTTAGAAAACTTTGAAAAATTACAAAAAATATTCAAAACATGTTATTTATGTAAAATTATATTTTCTGGCAATTAAAAAAAATTGTGACGTCACTGTTATGACACTGCATGTAACGTACGTCACGTCACATTTGTGACGAAAAAAATCACCATATTGTAAGTCACAGTGTGACAAAAATATGAACATCAAAAATCTTTGAAAATGAACAGAAATATTACATGCCCGAGTTACAGCGACATAAGGAATGATAATATATTAGTGGATAGGAAATAGTAAATTCGGACACGAAAAGAGAGAGGGGGGGGGGGGGGGCAGAAAAAAAATGCACGGTAGAAGTATCAACAAACTAGATTTTCATGCTATATTTTATCAATTTCTTATTTAAGACAGTGAAAGTATACTTTTTTATGATTTCAATTTTATCTACCATTGCAATTTAATCCTTCACTGATTGTTATTATTATAAAAATGTTTCTCGGGAAAATGGTACGTATTGGAGCAATTTGGATAACATATTTAGAATTAGGAATATTACATTTGTACACTTTACATATTTAGTTTTCAGGGAGGAAGTTGTTTTATTTATTTTTTTATTTATTTTATTTTATTTTATTTTATTTTATTTTATGTCGACCAGTGGTATTCTAAACCCTTCTGTGGTTTCAAACTAAAATTTTCTATTACAATTAAGTCTGTAGCTTTTAATGAACACGTAGAAAGAATACTCAGAGTTTAGTCATATATGCATTTCTTACTTTAGAATTTGCATTCAAGTCATATTTTTTCCTGTTAGTGTTTAACTATTTTAAATAACTATTTTTTTTTAAATTCTACTTCTTTCAGACTTTTTAAATAAAATTGGTATTTTCCGAAAAAATATGTATACAAATTTTATACAAAACCCATGATATAATTATTCGTATTTCAAATTCGTGTTTTAGAGATATGACTTTAAAAAAAGTTATTTTAAAATTGTTTTATTCTACAGAAAATGAATATGAAAAAATGACACGTTGACAAAGAAAATTTTTTTATCCTGTATACTCTCTTTTCATTTATTAAGAAGATACGTATTTATTTATTAGGTGTAAAACAAACTGTACTTTAAAAAAAAGAAAGAAAAAAGGCAGGTGTTTCATTCAAATAGAAAATTTTCATTACAGATACTCTCATAAAGGTAAAATTACTGCGCATTTAAACTCTGTTGTGTACAAAAAAAAAAAAAAAAAAAAAAAAAAAATATATAATAATACAGTAGGAGCACCTGCTTGGTCAAATATCGTCTGCGCTCGATGAAAACCGCAGAATAAAATAAGGATAAGAGAACTTCTGACACGGAGAGTTAGTTTTTTTAAGCTAACAGAAATATGCCTGACAATTTAGGATAAAATACGGATATTAAAATATTTATGGAACTTAAAAGGTATGTCTTATTTAATTTAAATTTTTTGTTCCTTTTTGACAGATTATTACATGAGTTAAATAGTTGTATGTCATATGCAATGACTGATCTGGTATTCCTTTCAAAAGCAATATGGCGATGGAAAGATTTTTGAGAAATTGTTAAATGCATTTAATTCATCTATTATAGTTTGTTGTTGTTTAATAGTACAATTATAAATACTAATTATTTAGTGTTTTTCAAATTGCTATATTTTTTTTAAATTGTATTTAAGCGTTTTTTTTTACTGTTTGTGATTTTAATCAAACATTTAATTGTAGACATTCAGAGTCAGTTATTAAATTTTCTTTGATTGTAAACTCATTTTCTACATTTTCGATACATTTATTTTATTGGCATTAAAAAATAAAATATAATATTTAAGAATTGAAATAAAGTGTTTTTCATGCCCGATAAAGTTGAAAAGTGTTTATGACTTCGGTTTGTCTGGCCGTCTGTCCGCGCTCTAACTCGCGTAAATATACTCGGATTGACTTAAAATTTTTGGATGTTATTGACGTTTACCATAGCAAGACCCCTATTTGTAATGAAGTTTGTAGCATGTTTAGTTCATTTACAGGGACAGTCAATTGTATTCCATTACATTACGGCCTGTGGGAAAAAAATCGTTTCAAATGATTTTTAATGATTTTACACGCTTTCAAACAGAATAAATTGATATGCATTTATGAAGCGCACTAAAATGTGCATTCCATAGAATATGCGATGCAAAGAATAGTTATTGTTCATTTACAGGGCTAAAAAAGGAATTCCAATACATAATGATATAGGGGTGGAGGGAATTGTTTGCGGCGTACTTTATTTATGTTAATCTATTTGATATGTAATGAAATTGATATACGTCGTTGAGGTTTACATACTATGAATTATTTCATGTATAATACGAAGTGTATATAGCATTTACAGGGACACACAAAATATTTCAGATACTATATTGTATCCGAAGTACTGTTCATTAGCGATGATTGCTGGAAATACATTTTTAATTATGATATGCACTTTTATGATTCACTACATTTATGCATAGTATATGGTGTATATATATATGCTATAATTCATATACAGGACTATACAAAAGTATTCATAAGGGTTACTGGGTATTGCTTAAAGGTGGTTTTTAAATAAGTTATGCATTTTAACGCTGCACTGTATTTAATTTACTAAGAAATGTTTGTAGTAGATAGATAAAATGATATACAGGGTTACGCAAAGAATTGGATACGTTGCCGTCTATGAATTATAATTTCTGGAAATGTGATTTCAGCAGTTTTAAGAGTGTTTTAGCTTGAACTAAATTTTAACTAAATAGTGGCGTGTAATAAAGGTTCTAGGTAAACTACAGGGTTGTACAAAATTATTTAAGTATGTTTCCATATATTAGTATAAATTGCTGAAAGAGACTTTCAACCTGTTATGCGTTTCCTTGATAAACTAAATTTTTCCATTGTATAGTATATATATATATCAATCTACAGATCAAATACAGGACTGTTTAAAAGAATTAGAAAACATATTTGGCTGTGGATGGTAGGGTGTCAACGATTTTAATCGGTTGATTTAAATCAGTGATAAAATCATGATTTTAATCAACCGATTTTTTTAAAAAAAATCATTGATTAAAATCAAAAATTTTCTAAATGTTTAAAATGTTAAAAAAAAAAAGTATTAAAATCTAACATGAACATAATTTGAAAGTTTCTACAGGTATTTTGACTTATGAATAAACAAAAAAAGAGCTTTAAATAATTGTTTCTAAGCTTAATTCATTAGTACTGTAAAAAAATTAAAAACAGTTGAGTTTGTAAAAAGCATTGTTTTTAAGTTTTTATCCAAATTAAAACAGTTTCATTTAAAAATGATATTTAAATCTAACATAATTTGCAATGTCATAATCCCCTTTAGGTAATCAATTTATGCATTATTTTATATAAAATACACATAGCAAGTATAATTACATTTCTACAAGTAAAAGAATAAATAGTAATTAATAGCAATCTCAAGTTAAAGAAGAATGAAAGAATGACATCTGCTCAGCAGCTAAATTGTAAATGAATGCATAAGAGAAAAAGAAATAATTGGTATAAAAATGCTAAGCACAGCAAGAGCTTCTTTGTCATAGGTTAAATAAATGTTTATTATTATTATTATTATTATTTTTTTTTTTTTTTGTAACTCATATATATTAAAAAATTGAACCATTGAAAGCTAATAGAGGTAATAATGCTGTTAGTTAAATATTTTGAGGATTTCAGATATTAGTGGCTAACTTATATTTATTCTATATGAATGGGTTTAACTCTTTTTTTTTTTTTTTTTTTTGGTTAGCATACACGTACATGTGTGTAAGTATAGATTTTGGTGGTTTACAGAAATTTTCCTAAATACAAATGCAAAATGAGCTGCAAATAATATTTGTTAGTTTTGTTATTTGTGCTACTAACTAATGAAATTACTTATTTGCAGTTTTTATTAATTCTATAATTACTTATACTGCTTCTTCTAGGCCATTTTTTTTAATGGTGCCACACCATGCCCCTTTTGAAATTGGCAAAATGCACCCTGCCTTAAAAAAAGAAAAAAAAGTTGAAATTTACCTGTAGTTGTAGCCAGAGATTTCTTGTAAAACACTTCCCCATTCAACAGTATTCTAAATTCATGTGGAAAAAATCTTGCAAAAATATGGAACTTTATTTCTTTAGAAAAAACAGGATATTATTAAAATATGTTATTTAATTGTATTTTTCAATTTGTTATTCATAAAATTATCAAAAATTAAGGACACTTTACTTATAATGCTATAAAATATTCTTTTTTTTTCCCCTTACATCATTACTAAACACATTACTAATATATTTCCTCATGAAATAGTGCCCGTTTTTTGAACTAGCATCCTGTCCCTTTTTCTTTCTAAAATGAATTATTATCATTTTAATAATTAAGGCTTAAAAATGTATAATATGTTCCTAATTAGAGAGTTGATTGTTTAATAATTCATTTGAAGTAATGTTAGCAATTTAATATAAAATGCAGTTAATAATTTTCATAAATGTTAAGTATCACTAGTGTTTATAAAGTTTTACATAATTATTACAATATTAATGTATATAACATTATTGTATAATACTACCTAATGAAACTACTAATTTGCAGTTTTTATTTCTGTAATTACTAACTAACAATTATAATTTTATTCATTAAAGTGTAAAAACATAGATTATGTTAGCAATTAGTGGTGTAATTGTTTCGGAAACCTAAAACTCATGATAGCTATTCAGTATTTGAACGCTGGGAAAAAAATCATAAAAATCTGATTTAAATCAATCTGATTTAAATAAAAAAAATCCGATTTTTTTTTATTCTTTTTAAAAAAATTATGATTTTTTTACACCTTAGTGGATGGTAACTGCGTAAATCAGTTTTTCAAATGTTTTACGCGTTTACATGTTTACTTAGTTATCTTATTTACGTTATTTCCCCAGATGTCTTGTTAAAACATTTAGAAAGAGTTGGAAAGTGTTTTATAATCTATGCCTAACGCATGCTATATCTTACTTGTTGTTTCTATTTCCCAGATCAGTCTTTTCATATAAAACATACCAAATCTAATTAGCTCATATTCACAAAATACAATATATATGGGAATAAAAAATTTAAATAAATAGGGCTTATCATGTAGTTCTATAAGTAACAGTTGTATTAATGTCCGTTAGACTCCATGTTCGTATTTAATAAAGCAATGGCAAATCATAACACATTAAAAAAAGTTTACACATTCTTAATATTGAGCTTGAATTCAAGATCAAGCTTAGAACTTCAGTTAATAAGCATTGTTTTTTTAAATGGAAAATTAAAAATATTTTAGAAGAATAGGACTCCAAAATAGTGATATCTTGCTAAAAAGTACGGTAAAAAGATAAAATTTTATATTTCAAACAAAACTTTACTTTAAAATTATCGTAGTTTTTATGACAAGAATCATCACAATATTAATACTTAGACATTTTTCCAGAGAGAAACATTCGCCTTGCATACAATATTTCAAATGAAATTCAAATTTCAAATAAATTGCTTAAAAGGCGCAAAGGCCAACATTGTGAAAAATATCCACGCCGGGACTCGATCCCGGGTCATCAGTATAGCGCACTCACATTCTACCGACTAAACCACATGGAACGATACCCAGCCTGGAAATTTTCTCCCTATTACATGTTGGCAAGGCTACAAACGTAGCACAAGATGGAATATTTATCGTGAGCCACCGTCATGGGGCAAACACGAAACTTAATTAAATCCAGCATCGATTGAAACTATATTAATACTTGGAAAATTTTCCAGAGAGAAACATTTGCCTTGCATACAGTATTTCAAATGAAAATCAAATTTCAAATTAAAATGGCCTTTTACACTATTAATTTGAAATTTGATTTTCATTTGAAATATTGTATGCAAGGCGAATGGTTCTCTCTGAAAAAAATTTCCAAGTATTAATATAGTTTCAATCGATGCTGGATTTAATTAAGTTTCGTGTTTGCGCCATGTCGGTGGCTGACGATAAATATTGCATCTTGTGCTGCGTTTGTAGCCTTGCCAACATGTAATAGTGAGAAATTTTCCAGGCTGGGTATCGTTCCATGTGGTTTAGTCGGTAGAATGTAAGTGCGCTATACTGATGGCCCGGGTTCGAGTTCCAGCATGGAATCTTTTTCACTAGTTCGCCTTTGCGCCTTTTAAGCAATTAATTTGAAATTTGATTTTCATTTGAAATCATCACAGAGTTTATGACAAGTTCGTCACAAATGACACATATTTCACAAATTGGTCACAGTGTGACTTCAAAACATTGTCACTTTCGTCACAGGTTCGTCACAAAGTTAATGCCAAAATAGTCACAAATGACACACTTTTCACAAATTAGTCACACCGTGACTTCACAGAGTGGTCACAATGTGACGTCACAAACGACCTCTAAAACGGCCATAACGACCTCGCATTCTAGTCACTGTGACGTCACATCCACGTCACGTGACGTCACATCGACGGTCACAAAATCACAGTGTGACTTCACAACGACGTCGCCGTGACGTCACCATGCCTTACGGGTATTGCACACCAAATTTACTCGAGCTTTCAAAAATTACTTTAAATACGTAAAAGCCGAAACACAAACATTATTTTATTCAGTCTCGAGTAAATTTGCAAGAAAAATAAAATTTAAGCATCGGTAACCGTAAGGAAACAAAAAGCAAAACGGTTACTTTGCGCAAATTTTCTTGATCATGTGAAATATCATAAATATTGTATTGAAGTCGAACAATAAAAACAATTTTTAAGCTTTTTTTGTACCGAATTTGCTATTTATGAAATTATTTATTTTTGTGATTCTTTTAGACAACTACGAACGTAATAGGACATCAATTGGGCGATACAATTTTTAAAACAAATCCCCGCTCCTTTCCCACTCATAAAACAAAAATGAAAAAGTAAACAAGTAAAAATTAAATTAAAAAAATTAAAACACCCGACTGCGTAAAAAGCGAACTAATTAATTATTTCTCATCAATGTTAAACTATTTTTTATATTTCTTACCTATTTTTTTTTATTTACTTGTATTGATGACTTTTAAGTTGTGTTTAATTCTTAGTTCCTATCTATAAACACTGTTTTGATGAGGCCTATAGATGTCTATGAAGGTTAGAGTTGCAGTAAAGCTTAGAGATCCTACCTACACAACTTCCAGATTGTGTAATATTTAAACGGAACTTCTGACTGTAAAATGGTCAATGAAACATCGTCTTCATTTTGAAAGACCTATCCAATAATATGCTACTCAATAGGGTGCGTATTTTTTTTTTGTCTCTACCGTCATTTTGTATTTTACGGCCGCAATTTTAAATTTATAAAAACAAAACCTAGCCTATAACCATTGGACGGTTAAGACGAATCGATAGAGACCTCATTCATTAAAATCCGTCCAGCCGTTTGCATGTTTCGAGGGTATAAAGGAATCCACATACCCAGATACGCATGAAACACATAACCCTTCTTGGCAGTCGGCTAAAAAGATACAGTTTTTCCATTCGAAATTTTCTTGCGTGCAGAACTTGCGCCATTAATACATAAAAATTGAGCTACAAGAGTTGTTTTTAAGCTTCTATCTTTGTTTTTTTTTTTTGTTGTTTTTTTGTCCATATGCTACTGTCACTTCCATTTAATTGCATTCTGAATAAAAGAAATATAGATGAAAAACCTGACTCTGTTTCAAAGTCATGTTTGTTTGTACAGTTGCTCGTTTTCAAGGCTATGTGAAAGAGAAATCAATAAGCTGATAAGCACAGAGTATAAAAAAGGGGAAACAAAAAAGGAACAATGTTTGGGATGGAATTTGAATAGAAGTATTGTATTATGGCAAGTTAGTGGTGAGAAAATTAAACACCAAACGCAAATGCTAATTTTGTTATTAATGAATATTCAAAAGAAATTGATACATTCTAAAGTCAGCAAGTAGGTTAACCGATAAGAAAGTAACCGATATGAGACGTCGGAAGTTAGTATTGAATTGTTTCCAAATATGCCAATAGGTGGCAACATTATCCAAAAATAAAAGATAATAAGATGTTAAATTTCGAATTTATGAGACAACAGTTGTTCAAGATGTGCAGTTGCATTTGAAAATGGCGACTGTACTCGTGGAGTGTTCAAGGATGTGCTTGAAGAGTTTTGGTGGCAACTTGTTCAACATCCACCTTACAGCTCAGACTTAGCTCCACGCGATTATCGCCGGTTTGGTTCGCTGAAATTTCACCTGGGCGGCGAGCGTTTAGTGACTGATGCATATGCAATACGTTCAATGAAAGGTACAGTCGTGGAAAAAAAAGTAAACATCCCCTACTAACTCCTCAACAAATTATCGTAGACGAAAGTTACTGGTACCGAACGATTGGAAATAAAGTCTACTTTTAAATGACGTATATAAAATGTACTTTCGGGTGCATCTACATGTTAAAACTAATCCAAACTTCATTTTTTTCCAATGGCAATACCCAATTTTAACGAGATATTTCAAATCTTTGGTTCAAACTATGCCTAGATACCAAATTTCAAGTCATTTGAATGATAAATTTTTGAATTATAAACATTCAAAATTTAGTGCTTCTAATGTTAAATTACATTTTCAAATTTTTATTTATAACTTCTGAAATTATGATCCTAATGTTCTATTTTTTTTTTTTTTCTTTTGTAGCATTAATACTAATACACCCAAACATAAATACGTTGAATTTGCAATTTTTATAATTTTCTGATATGAATTATGAAATTAATATTAAAAAAATTATGAATTGCAACCTACAATTTTTTTGATGGATCCAGATTTATTAAGTCCTGCTTTATGGAAATCCAAAATTTCTCCTTTTTCTTCCAAGTAGTTTTCAAATTATGCTTAAAAAACGGCAAAATGATGGTTTAAAAGGCCGTCTATGATAGAAGTGACTAAATATTTTGAAATTTCTTATGCTATCCTGTAATCTAACAGGATTAATTGACTGCTTAAGGTGCCTTGATCGAGAAGGTAGCTCTCTCGGTTAACAATCGAGTACTGAACTTCAATTTGGATGCAGCCCTTAAAATACACTCGTTTTAAAATAATTAATTTCTCGGAAACTTATGGTACGAATTGCATAAAAATTTGTTTTTAGACTAATTGAAGGATGTAGAGTTCATTTATACTGTCAGAATTGTGTACTGCTATTGAAAAAAACAAAGTTATGGTTCGTTTTAATATGTAGATTTTTCCCTAAGCAAATTTTATATACATTATTTAAATGTAGACTTTATTTCCAGTCGTTCGGTACCAATAACTTTCTTCAACGCTAATTTGTTGAGGAGTTAGTAGGGTGTGTGTACTTTTTTTTTTTCCACGACTGTACATAATAGATGGTTGAGAGAGCAGTCCAAAGACTTTTATGAAGCAGGTATTGGAAAACTCATAAAGAGATGGGACTAATGTAACAATTGTAAATCGCGATTATATAGAAAAATAAACATGCTTTTCAAGTATGTATCTTGGTTTCCCTTTTTATTGGCTTTTGTAACTTACTTACTGACTTGCCTTCGTATAAAATCAGGTGTAGCAAATAAGTACTATCTCTGCAGTATAGTCAGTCAATGTGACGTCACCTTTATCACAATTGATCACAAGTGTCACAGTCGCTACGTCGAGCCAAAATGTGACATTTCATTCGTCTCATTATTGCTCTCAAGTAAAAGTCATTTGTATGGCACACTGAGAAGTTACTGTGACTATTGCTTTGTGACGAACTCCAAGTAACATTCGAATGCACTGGCCATGTGAATCTCATGTGACTGCATTTAGAGACTGCATTATAAAGTCACCGTGATAATCGTTTTGTGACGAGTCCCCTGAGGAACACAAAATAAGGTTATTTGGTGTCTCAAGCACTCATAGTGATTTCACAGTCTCCAAATGTCGGTCACTTGTGTCTCGTGATTTCGTTCTGACGTTAATTGAGGACTGATCACAATGCAACACATATACCTTCACAATGAAATCTTCCAAAGATTGTCACATAAGAATCACAAGGTGACTTCAGTGTACCCCTGGGTACTTGTCAGAAAGAAAAAGTTACAGGGACGTCTCAGCGGTTTCGCCAAATGACGTTACTTGAGAGAAATAATAAGACAAATGAAAGCGATCGCGCATTTTGGTTTGCGTTAGTGACACTAACACTTGTGATCATTTATGAATTGAAAATGACTTCACAATGACTGACTGTGGTGTAGAGATAGAAACTATTTTCGAACGCTCATGTTTATCTGGGAGCACGGCAGTGCGTCCGCCAAGTTCGCACAAGCCGTAAGCTACCTTTTCCTGAACCATTTCGGCATACTTTTCACCCCCTCATAACGTCGTTTTAGGGAGAGATATAGAAATTTTTCTTTTATACACATGCTCGTATGGTCAAACTGAACTAAGGTTCCACGATTTCATGTTTCTATATTTAGTAGTTTTGGAAATACTAAATTCCGAAAAAGCGCTTTTTTGTCACTGACTCACGTCGCATCATCAAATAACTAAGGTACTTCTAAAAGTCGTAGAATCATGAAATTTCACAAGTAAGTCGGGTTCGTAGCACAATTAACCAGAAAAATCTGAAAACACAGAATTTCAGAATTTAAATTCACAGAAATTAAAAAATTCACAGAAACACAGAAATTAAAAAATTCCGCATTAGAGAACGAATCGTAACTGCTAAGGAAACATGCATAAGTGAGTTAAGAGATATTTGTCACGAAAGATGAAATACATAACAACACAAAATATATGATGTGCTTCCATGATCGTAAAGAGTTCTTGATTTCTCTATCAAAAGCTTTCGACTTGGAAAAAGAATGGGCAAGTAAATTAAATTATGAATAACAGTAACATGATGCAACGTTTAACATGGAATTAATACGGTAATACTGCTTGCTAGAGGCGGCTAGTACTTTACAAATTTATACTTTATTTCTTTTTATATTAAAGCTCAATAAAATAAATTGAGGTATTTTTATGTTAGCCGGGCGCAAGTGGCAAATCGCCAAATACTGTTCCCAACGCCATTGTTCATATTGCATTCATTTCATTTAAGAATATATACTTTTCAGTCATCTCATTTAAAATAGATGCATTTCCCTCATTTTATTTAATAGAATATTTAACATAGAAATAATTAAATAAATAAATAAGAAATAATAACATAAACCAAAATATTTTATTTGAAAATCAAAGCATTGTTTCTAATTTACACAAATTACACTTTTCTAATTTGTGAAAAATGAAAACTGCTATTGACGGAAAAACAAAAAAGGCTAATGAGGAGATTTGCTCCCGGCTAGCATAAAAGTACCGAAATTTAAGTTTTTTCATTTTAACATAGTTTAGAATAACAAACTTGAAAAAACATACAAAAAGTAGTGATATCCCAACAAAAAGTTTTCGGTAAAAAAAAAAGCGCCAAGTTCTCCTTAATGTTTCGGTCAGAAAAAGTAGCGATATCTGAAGTTCGCACAAGTTAAAAGCCATAAACATCCCAAATCTTTCATTGAAAATGGCTTCCTGCGACTGGCCGTTAATGTCTTGAGAGAGTTTTTCAAATTTTAAAATATGTACAAATAAGCTACATGTCAACTACATTTTTTGATTATTTTAGGCATTTTGTGGCACAGAGTACAGAAATAAAATACACATTTGAAAAAAGCATTTAAACAACTTCAGTCTATTTAAATGCTTAGAAGTTAAAAATAACAAAATACTTGTATTCAGGAGATAATATCCCTAATTGCTAAAACATAATTAGTATCAGCTTTTAACAGTTTATAAATCGAATACCTCTTAATGTATGCAATCAAACTATAATAAATGTTCAAGCGAAAAAAATCTCTTTCGTCAATACACAAGATTTCAATATTATACAATAAAATATAATGTAACATATTGTGAGATTTGAAGTAAGTAAATTTTGTTTTATTTCTTGGGTTTTACGTTAATGACTTTAGCTTTAGACCGTACAAAACGGCAATTAAACCATAAGTGGACTAAATGATCTGTAATCAACACTAATGTGTGTTGAAACTGTATGGTAGTTATCAGAAATCTTTTACTTATAATGTCTTTATGTGAATTTGCCTCATTGCATTCTAATATTACTTTTAATATTTAAATAATTCATAAATGCGTAATTTCCAATCATTAATTTTGAAATGATGTAGAAGGGATTAACGGCCAAGTCGCAGGAAGCCATTTTCAATGAAAGATTTGGGATGTTTGGCTTTTAACTTGTGCGAACTTCAGATATCACTACTTTTTCTGACCGAAACATTAAGGAGAACTTAGCGCTTTTTTTTTTTTTTTACCGAAAGCTTTTTGTTGGGATATCCCTTTCTTTTGAATTAACAAAATTAGCATTTTGTGTTTGTTACTTAACTTTTATACACCAGTGTAGACTCATGTCCATTGGAAAGATGGCTTAACGCTGAACCAGTGTTGTCAATTTAGCGTGTTTTTCCATTAAAAAAATTTGCCATTTTTTTCTGATTGAAAATTTTTGTTTTCTTTAATAATATTCCATGTTTAAACATAGCAAATCCTATTATTTAGAAACAGCGGTAGATATTTTGACTAATAATAAAATAAAGTGGTAATTTGGCAAGACTAATGACGACACTTTTTTGTATAGAACTATATGATTCACACGATATCAACTTAAAAGTGCAGATTTTCAAGCAAGTCCCCTCCTCTAAAAAAAAGAATGAAACAAAGAAGCTAAAAATAAAAAAAAAGGGGGAGGAAGGGAAATAAAATTAAATGGTGCTTTCAATATCAAATCTTCCTGGCCGGGCCAAATATACTTTAAATAATATATAATCCTCTATATAATCGCAGAGTCTTATCCCGAAATCTGCGATTTAAAAACTTTAGAAAATGTACGATAATACCGTTATTCAAATATAAGGACATGTTATTTCTGTCGAATTTCGGTGTCGACATATACGCCGAAAAAATAGCAATTACATTTCTGAATAAAAAGAGTTGCGAATGAAAAAAGCCGACTCGATTTCTAAGTGACGTTTCTTTGTGCAGTTGCTGGTTTTCACACTATGTGAAAGGAAAATCAATAAGCAGAGAGAGTAAAAAGGGAAGTAAAGAGGAAAGATATTGCATATCTTTTGACGGAAATTCTATAACATGCCAGGTTGGTGGAATAGGGTCAATTGGAAAAGGTGACTTAATGCTGAGCATGACAACAAAACGTGAAAGAGCATTTCAAGATAAGAGAAGTGCTGATGTGAGTGCCTTTAAATTTCTCGCGAATTTGGGTTATTCTTGGCTCGAAATCATGAAAGAGTAGTTTTCGTGTGAACTTTTGGAATTACTTTATTTGTCTAATCAAGAAATATTTTTAATCTAATCTTTTCTTAAAATGTAAATGCTGTTTTTAAATGAGTTCGCTGAAGAATAAATGTAATTATTATCATCAATGATGAAGAATGAAGGATAAACTATTGGAGATAATGTCTTATCAGGTTATGTACTGATAAATAACAATCTTATAATCAGAGAAAAAGTTTTACTTTGGAAGAAGTGGAGAAAAGTATTTTTCATTCATTGTTAGATATTGAGAATATTATATGATAAAATGTCAGGTTTTATGTTCGTCCTGGGATAATGACATAATTTTGAATAATAGCATAGCTGCCAAGTCTTCCGCTTTTTGTACCACAAAAATTTAATAGAAATTTTTGCCAGATTACGGTGATTTAAGAAGGTAAAATTTACTATAACATTTTTGTGGTACAAAAAGCGTAAGATGTTAGCAGCTATGATAATAGCGACTTAATTCTGATCCTGACAACAAAACGAGAAAGAGAAATTTAAGAGACTACACTAGAAACGTGGAGAAATGCTAACGTTAAATCTATGGGAGAAATCTTTAGAGATTTCTCGCTCGCATTTTAGTATTTTTAAAGGATTTTATTTACATAAGATACCTGAGATCGATATCCATTGTTGTGCGTTTGTACTTTTTTAACTTTAGGTACAGGTTTTTTATAAGTAGATAATTTCAATTTTCTAGCCATTTAGAAGAGGTTCTGAATGTGAAACTATCCTTATATAAAAAAACTGTAGGCAAAATCAAAAAAGCACAAACGCACAGCAATACATATCGATCTCAGGTATTTTATGCAAAAAAAAAAAAAAAAAAAAAAAAAAAAAAAAAAAATCATGTAAAAATATTAAAATGCGCGCGAGAAATCTGTTAAGATTTCTTCCATAGACGTAACATTAATGTTCGAGTTTCTCTTCGTGACTAGCGTTGGCTCTTAAGATAAGGAATGTGCTTATGTGACTGCCTTTTAATTTCTTGCGAATTTGGGTTATTCTCGGCTAGAAATCATGAAAAAGTAGTTTTCGTTTGAAATTTCGAAATTTGCTTATTTGACTAAACAAATTTTCTGAATCATTTCTTAAAATGTAAAATTAAAAGCTGGTGCTTTAAAATGACTTAGCTGGGGAGCAAATGTGATTATTATCGTCAGTGATACGATATAACTCACAATACATTGGAGAAAATGTCATCTGATTATGTCCTGAAAAATAAGTTTTGTAATCAAAGAAACAGGGTTGCGTTTTGGAAGAAATGACAGAAAAGCATCTTTTGTTCATTGTTAAATACTTCTGATAGTATATGATAAAGTCTAATCTTTGTATGTTCTTCCTGAGATAATGACTTAATTCTGAATAATAGTGACTTAATGCTGAGCCTGACAATATAACGCGAAAGAGAAATTTAAGATAAAGGAATGTGCTGATGTGAGTGTCTTTTAATTTCTCACGAATTTGGGTTATTCGCGGCTAGAAATCATAAAGTAGATTTCGTTCGAAATTTTGAAATTTGCTTATTTGACAACTCAATAAATTTTCTCAATCTTTTCTTAAAATGTAAAATTAAAAGATGATTATTTTAAATGAATTAGCTGAGGAGCAAATGTGATTAAGATATAAATGACAATATATTAGACAGAATGTCATCAGATTATCTCCTGAAAAATAACAGTTTTGTAATCAAAGAAAAGGGGTTTTATTGTGGAAGAGATGACACAAAAGTATCTTTTATTCATTGTTTAATACTTCTGACAGAATGTGATAAAATCTTTTTTTGTTCTTTCACGGATAATGATTTAATTCTGGATGATAGTAACTTGAGCCTGACAACAAAACGCGAAAGAGAAATTTAAGATAAGGAATGTGCTGATGTGACTGCCTTTTAATTTCTCGCAAATTTGTGTTATTCTCGGCTAGAAACCATAAAAAAGTAGTTTTCGTCCAAAATTTCTTATTTGACAACTCAGCAAATTTTCTGAATCTTTGCTTAAAATGAAAAATTAAAAGATGATTAATTTAAATTAATTATTTGAGGTGCAAATGTGATTAAGATATAGATGAAAATATATTGGAGAGAATGTCATCAGATTATCTCGTGAAAAATAACACTTTTGTAATCAAAGGAAAGGGATTTTATTTTGGAAGAAATGACAGAAAAGCATCTTTTATTCGTTTTTAAATACTTCTGATATTATATGATTAAGTATAAGCTTTTAAATGTTCGTTCCGAGATAATGATTTAATTCTGAATGATAGTGATTTAGTGCTGAGCCTTACAACAAAATACGAAAGCGAATTTCAAGATAAGGAATGTGCTGATGAGACTGCCCTTTAATTTCTCGAGAATTTTAGTTATTCTTCGTGCGAAACCATGAAACCGTAGTTTTCGTGTGAACTTTCGAAATTTGCTTATTTGATTACTCATAAAATTTTATTTATTGTCGTTTATTAAATTGTAAAATTAAAAGGTGCAGATTTTAAATAATTTAACGGAAAAGTAAATGTAATTGCTATGGTCAGTGATAAAGAATAAATGATAAATTATTGAGGAAAATGCCTTATCAGGTTATGACCTGTGAAATAAGAATTTTATAATTGAAGAAAAATGTTTTATTTTGGAACAAATGGGATAACAGTATCTTTTATTAATTTTTAGATATTTCTAGTTAGAATACCTCAATAAACCGTTCCACCAGCTCATGGTCGGTGCCGGTAAAGTACCCACCTTAGCAGTACCACCGGAAAAAGATTTTTTAAAGAAATCAATACATAAAAATAAAGATAATACTCCTATTATTTTTTAATTCCTCAGACGATTCTACAAACAAAAACTCATTTTATTGGAAATTAAGTCACTACAAATACTTCTTTAAAGTTTTTCCATCAAACGCTAAATCCAATTAAGCTTTTCTGTTCTAAATGAAACATTATTTACTTAGTAGAGAAGATGGATTTACACACGTCAGTCTTTTTCCTGAAAACTTAATTAATCAGGAAGTTTTAGTTTCGTATAATTCATTTTCTAATGGACTACAGCTTGCCAAATATTTGTGTTGCTGGCAATATTTTCGTACAAACGGGATCAACCCATCACTGATGTTTTTATAAGAAGTTCTGCAAATATGTTTAGGATGTATTAAACTAAAGTATGGCACATGGGATTCTAACAATGTATAACGCAACAATGAATTATTGTAGGCTATATGAAGAGTTTTTTGGGTATATAGTTTTCTACATTACACAATTTAAATTTTTGCACCATCGGATTGGGGGGGGGGGGGGATGTTGTCTCAAATGCAATTTTGTTGAAAACTGTATCTAAATTTATTGATTTTTTTTTATAGACTTTAAAATAATTTTCAAGCATGACTTTAAAAAAAAAAATCTATCTCAATCGAGAGCATCCCGATTACTTCCCCTTTCTTTATGTAAATATGAAGAAATTCGTATTTTTAACTCTATTTTAGCATTTAAAAGAACTTTTTTGTTTTTTCTCATAAGTTAAAATGGTTATAAAAAACTACCCCTAAAGTTAGGAACGATACTCCAGTGAATATAAAAAGAATGTGTAATAATATATTAAAAATTGAGAAAGTTTAAACGTTTTACAATTTTCTTAATTTCTTTTAAATATACATATATTTTTTTTAATTCTAGCCATAATGTTTTCTGTCGTGGAATAAACCATGATATGTAAAGGAGGTATTAAAAAAATAAATAAATAAAAATAGAGTACCTAGTCCTCTTAAGTACCCATTTTTAACACTGTGTTTGGTATTTTACATGCTTTCTTTTAACTTACAATTCTGTTTGTATGTGACAATCAAATCTTGTGGCTCATTTTTCACCCACTTCCTGTTGACATAAAGCTTTGAAATTTGGAATATATATGTATTCCTGAGGGCAATATAGGAATTAAACATTGATTTTTAAAAAAAATTCGATCCCTAATGTTGGAAACGGCGGGCAGATTTACTTTTTTTAAATCACCATATCTCTTAAACCAATGGAAATAAAATCTTGAAACTTGGCATGCCTGTAATATAACTAAAAATAGCGAAAATGTGCTTCAGAATTTTTCAAAATTCGACCCCGATGGAGGTTTTGCCGCTAAGCGCTCTCCGTTTTCGAAAGCCATCGGAAAAACTCTACATAAACTTAATGGTTACCCAATTATAGTTTGATTCCCTATGGAGAAATCAGTATCAGCTTCAAAAATCAGTATTTGTTGAAAAGTACTAATGGAAAGATTACCACAATAGCGCCAAATTTTGGCCAGCCTGGGTAAATATCGCCAAATTTAGATTCATTTAAAAAATGTATTTTTCTTTTTACTATAATCCTTTCCGGCGCGGAGTAATTCTGTTTATAAACTGTTGAAATAATGGACTGATACCAGAATTAATAAACGATGTTATTAAAAAATGCGAACTTGCTTACATGACTTCGAATACATTTTGAACCGAGGCTCCTGTGGACAACTCCACACATCCCCGGGATCAGAACTGGTGAGAAATGGATTCTGTAACGAGAGTCTTATTCCGTGACCTAAACGGGAAGACAGACAAAATAGACTTGGCATTTAAGGTGTTAAGAAACAACGTGGTTATCTAAATAAATATTTAGGGACATTATAGACGCACCATTAAACATATTACGATGATTTTTTAAGTATCCAGATACCTATTTCTTTAAAATGCATTTTTTAACTTAGTTGTTTTAACCCCTTACCTGTGGAATATATTTCAGAAAAATATGTCAAATATGGAAGCAAATTATCTTTTTTAAAAAATCGCATTATAACAATAAAAATGTTAGAAATAGGTTACTTTGTAAAAAAGATTAAAATTAAATAAAATGCACAAACAGCAAATAATCCTTGGTCGAACTTCCGCCGAAAGTCCTAATTCGACTATATTTCGTCCTGGCGATCTCATTTTCTGGGGTCGGCAGATATGACTTCTTGTCTGCAAGGCAAATCACCCTTCGAGCATCGCCTCCCGACTGCAATTGTGTCGGTTTTGAAGCCTTTGCGTATTAGTTTTCGATAATTTGGTCACTTGGTAATCTTTTACCGAGTACATTTCAATATCATATGATCTTTTGCCGGTTAGCTAATCATATCGAATGGAAGAATTTGTACGATGCAAAAATAGTATTTACAACTTAAAACAATTCGTTTTAATTCAAAAAATAAATATTGTTAATTGGGAACATTTCCTCCAAAAGATGCAAAAATATTTCCATATCGAGGATGTAACTAATTGAAATGTAATAAATCTTCTTTTGTTTAAAGTCAAAATATTGCTGTTAAATAATTTTACAATTAAAATTACAATTAATTTCCTATTGTAAGATACAAATAAAATTACATTTAATTTAAAAATTATGTTCTTGTTTATAAGTGATTCACACTGTTGATATACAAATATTATTGTATCTTACAAAGAACAATTAACTGTAATATTCATCCCAAGATCAGCAATATTTAGAATTTAAATTAAACAAAATGTCTTACCTTTTAATTAATTACGCCCTCGATATGAAAACATTTTTGTATTTTATAGAGGAAAATGTTCCCGTCTAACAATATTTATAGTTTGAATTAAAACGAACTTTGATACATTTTAATTTGATAATTTTTGCATCTTACAATGTAAAATATTCTCATTTAACATTGCGTCCTAGCTGTGAAAATTCCATCATTTAAAGCGTCTCATTAAATTTTGGTTATGTATGGAAAAAAATTTCTTTTTTCAGTATCTAAATAATTATTTTAATTTAAAGAAAATTTCAGTCATTTTACTTTTAAAAGCTTTAAAATGAAATTTATCACTATCTGGAGAAAAAAAAATCAACTTCTCTATAATTTATACAATAACATTATCTGATTTTTTCCCCCAAATAAATTAAATTTTTAATCAGAAATTTCTAATTCGTAACTAAGAAAATACATTTAGAGCAAATATTTTGTTGTTGTAATAGTCTAAATTTCAGACATTATCCTGATATAATTTAAATTTCAGATCTTATCATTTTCAATTTATTTATCCAATAATTATTTTAATTAAAAAAATTGCTCAGTCATTTTTTTAAACTTTTAAAAAGGTATAAAATTAAATTTATCACTATTTGAAAAAAAAAAAAAAGATAATAAACTTATTTATAATTTATAAAATACATTTTCTGAATTATTTTTAAATAAATTAATTTTTTAATCGTAAATTTCTAATTCACAACTACGAAACAATCATTTAGAGCAAATAGTTTGTTGTAATAGTTTCAGACATTATCAGACATTATCAGACAATTTCAGACATTATCCTGATATAATCTAAATTTCAGATCTTATAATTTTGAATTTATCCATCTAATAATTATTTTAATTTAAAAAAAATGTTCAGTCATCTTTTTATAACTTTTTAAATGTCTAAAATTATATTTCTCACTATCTAGGGGGGAAAAGGATGATCAACTTCTTTATAATTTATACAATAACATTATCTGAACTATTTCTAAATAAATTAATTTTAAATCAGAAATTTCTAATTCATAATTAAGAAAATACATTCAGAAAAAAATAGTTTGTTGTTTTAATAGTCTAAATTTCTGATATAATCTAAATTTTAGATCTTATAATTTTTAATTTATTTATCTAATAATAATTTTAATTAAAAAAATGTTCACACATTTTTAAAAACTTTTAAAAAAGTATAAAATTAATTTTTTTACTTTTTTTAGGAAAAAAAAAGATCAACTTCATAGTAAATTATACAATAACTTTACTTGAAGTATTTCTAAATAAATTAATTTTTAAATCAAAAATTTCTAATTCATAACTAAGAAAATATATTTAGAGCAAATAGTTTGTTGTTCTAATAATCTAAATTTCAGATATTATCTGATATAATCTAAATTTCAGATCTTATAATTTTTAATTTACTTATCTAAATCAACAAAACAGCAAATATCTCTAATCATTTTATTAAGTATAATTTTAAGTATGGATGTCTATACGTTATTATTGAAAAAAAAGAAATAAAGAACAAACAAACGCTTTTAAATTGTTAGTTTACTTTTACACTAATTGCCCTGCTATCTGTAAGTTTTTAAGAGATTTAAGTTTACTGATTTGTAAATAATAATGTATTCTCACCAAAGAACATTTCTTGGAAAGTATTTTTTTCCCTTATATTCCTCCGATTGTCCATTTAGAAATGATGTCCTTGAAACGTGAAAACGTATTTTGAGCGGGAGGGAGATAAGATATTGTAGGGCATTGGACAGTTTATTAACGTGACACACATCCCCTATCATCTCTGCAGGGGGTATCTATACAGCTGAAACAAACAATAACACTTCAGTAAAAAGATTCGTTTTTCATTACTTTCCGATTGCCGGCCGATTACACGCATAAGAATAAAGCCCGATTAATTCACTTGTAATAATAATACGATTTCCTGCCGACGTTTTCCCACGACATTGTCTAGATAAATCGTTAGATTTTGTTCAGACGATATTATGTGAAGCTCTCCATTCGACTACTCTTCATTTGCCAACAATTCTGCTATTAGGCCGAAATTTAGCCGATATCTCTTGCTACTGGGGTGACTACTACGTTTAACATTGTCACATATATGAAAAAATTAATGGATCATATAGTCATATTGTATTCAACCATTATTATCAATTGTAAAAATAGTAAATTAAACTACGTTTCGCATTTTCAAATGGAAAATGAAATCTCAGGATAGAAACATCCATTTTTCTCTCACCAGTCAGCTCAAGCATTTCAAATATGACACGTTTGAGTTACCCGAACTGGATTTTTGCGCACAGGCAGGGGGTTAAATATACCTCGTTAATATTTTCCCGTCAGACGTTAAATCCAATTAACATTTTCTCTGGTAAATCAAACATTTATTTACTTAGTAAAGAAAATGGATTTGCATATGCCAATCTTTTCTCACAAACTTAATTAATCCTGAAGTTTTAGCATACCTTTTCACTTTTAATGGACTACATCTTGCCAAATATTTGTCTACCTGTTTAAATTTTCACACAAAGTGTGTCAATTTATCATTAATGTTTTTATGAGAAATTCTGCAAATATCTTTAAAATATATTTGATTTAGGTATGTCACGTAGGACGCTACATATGTTTTTTTAAAGATAACTATAGTGTAAATGTGACATCGAGGCAGAAAAGTTATTCTTTTTAGATCTGTCAAATACGTTTAAATACAGTATAACTTATTTAAATGGTACTGTCGAAATATGAAAAGTGTAATATACAAAATACATAATATGAACTTTAAAAAGCTCACCGTATTACTTAAAAGGTGACAAAAATAATACAATAAGTGTTACAAGTTAAAAATATACATTTTATTTCAAATTTCCTAGAACTTTCGACCTGCAATTCAAGCGGCCATCGTCAGAGAATATTTTTATTATTTATTCGTGTTCCATTCATTTCGTTTGAAATGGGAGAGTCCATAATTATTATGGTAACTGAAAGTAGAAGTATCAGTGCCTTGGATTGAACTTATGTAGAGAAAAACATTTTTAACTGCAGTTCCATTAGTTTATTTCGTCACTTTGTTCACATATGTCACTTTCATTTTTAAATGCGTTGCTGGACAGTTGTAGAAGTAGCAGTGTTTCGGTTTAAATTTGCACAGAGGAAAATATTTAACTGTCGTACCATTCATTTTTAGGTGCGTTCATAATTAAGTAAATACGTAGCGCCTATAGTCGTCATTCGGTCCGTTTTTTCTGTCTGTCTGTCCAGAGAAACAGAGAGAGATATAACAGAGAAAAAATTAACCAACCGAATGGTCTGAAATTTTAAATATGTAATCGCAGCAAAATTTTGTCGAGTTACTTCAAATTTTATGAAAATCGAATGTATAGTTTAATGACAGGGACAGTCAAAAGTTTTCCGTTACATTACGGCCAATGGGAAAATATTATTTCAAGTGCATTTTAATGATATTACAGTCTTTCGAACAGAATGAAAATAATATCCACTTATGAAGTGCACTAAAATATACATTCAGTACAATATGCGGTGAAAACAATATTTATAAAACTAGTTATAATACGAACGCACTTCATTTGCCACGTTTGGCGTGCAATTTCCCACTTATAATACGTCACTTTGCTCAAGATTTCAGGATTTAATTTCAAGATATTTAACCATATATTGGGGATGATATTTGGTATGATAGGGCGTCTTTACATACTTGATTGCTTTTAAGCAGGATTTCTTTGGATTGTCTGCATGCTTAGTAATTACATGTTGGATATGTAATTTTTGCTTGATCAAAATCGATTGTGATATTTTGATTAAAACTTAAGCATAACAGACTGTGGATTGAAGACAAAATTTTATATCTGCTTTATGTTCATTGATTCTTTCTTTGAATTTTCTTTTTCTCATTCCTGTATAGTCCATTATGCTGTCTCCATCAGCTCTAAAAGGCATAGCATATACACATAGCATATATACAATTCATCTTTCGGTGTTGGGCCTATTTTCGTACAAATTAACTCTTTTAATTTTCTTGGTGTATCTTCTACAGATTGTTAAATTGTATATTCCAAGAATACAATTTTGTGAAAATATTTTTGATTATTATTTGTTGCAAATCCAAACATATATTTTTTAAGAAATGCAAATAATATCTACTTTCAGATTGTTTCTTACTTTATTGCAAAATTATTTACTAATTGCACGCCGGTACTGAGTACCTTAAAAACACACTGCAATTTCAGTTATTGGCTAATTTTTACGTGTTCGCTAAATAGAGGTGTCCTCTATTCGGGGGTGTCCGTTTTGTAGATTTTATTTATCTAGAATGTGAAAGACAATATAAGACACGGTACAAGCAGACCGACAGACGAATTTTTGGATGCTAATGAAATTCATAACAGGATCACTCAACATGAAAGAGAGTTCTCACCAAAAAAAAAAATCAAAATCGGAGTATCCATTCAACAGCTATGCGTCAACATGCATTACACATGAACAAAAAGTCAAGCATACCATGAAACACTTCCCAACACTAACTGATATTAAGAAATTTCATTTTTTTTAATGCAATGAAATTTACCATAGTCTGTCATGTAACGGACTTCTTTGTGTGTTTCTATAAACGAACTATAGGTGGGCCCAAAGTCCCGCATCATAGGAAAAACATGTATTGTTACAATATGTTCTCAATATTGTTACCTTCGTTGTTAAAACACAACTGCAGACGATCGTTCATGTTCCTCAGTATGTAGGCCACTAAGATTGGCGTTGTGGCATGGCACTCAGTGTGCCTCTGATTGAATTCTGCTGCAACATATCTCTGGGTGTATCCTTCTCTCCCACACAGCAGAATAATCTCTTTACGCTCTTCAGTAGTCAGCGTTTTCACCTACAAATTAAAAACAAATTAAAAAATCCTATGATGCGAGTTTTTGGTCCACCCTGCATAAATGGTAATTATTCTATACTCCTTCAAATACGTGTTTTGATCCACCTCAGCCATGCATATAATTTCATTATATTTGAAGTATTGTAACATCAGTAAAATATTCGGAAACTATTTTTACCCCTGAAACATAATGGGGTTGAAATCTTTTGTCTGCCCTGAAAACAAACTATAAATGCTACGCACATCATTTAAATAACGAACATTCTATAGTAAACAACGATAGCATATACAATTTACATGGCAATACGAGTATACTTACGAGAGTTAGGCGTTTTTAGATTTGCTCTTGCACGAATTCAAATCAATTTGAATAGAATTCACTAGAATTCAAATCAATTTGTCAAGAATTGATGTTCATACAATCATCAATATCAATATTGATCCTGATAAAGTCGTTTATTATGCGAACGAAATATGTAGATCTGTATATTAAATTGCATTTATAAGCCTTTAAATGTGCTTTTTCTACATTTAGAATGTTGTCAGTTTAGTTCAACCTCTTCACGCCCTATAAAATATGTGAATGTTTAGTGAATTATAATTGTCATTAATATCAAAAACAAAAATTTGATAATTGTTTATTCACTAACAGAATCCCTGAACAAGAAAAGTAAAATTTTTTGGTTTACCTGCACTGATGTGCAGCTAGAGATTTAAAAGAGTGGAGTAATTTTTTGGCAGTCAGTGTTGTTGGATTATTTAAACAAATCGTTATTATTTGATAAAAAATTATCAGATACAGCGGGTGATCGATTAACGAACTTAATCCGTTCCAAAACAGTGTTCGCTAACTGAATTGTTCGTTATCTGATCATAGATTTAGTATAGATTTGTATGGAAATTCAATTAATTCGTCCTTAAAAGTTAAATAATATATAAGAAATAATATAAATATCCCCTTTATAATAGAGTTATTAATATACGTCCTTATTTAATATGGACCGATCGTATTTTGATTGCATTGTCCGTTTCGTGGCGTATTTAAAAAAATAAATAAATGACACTCTCTTTGTAAAAACCTTTATGATTCCATTCATTGACTACGGCATTAAATCATATCGATTTGTCACTTTAACTTTCCAAAAACTCCTTACTTCTCTAAAACATCGTTTTTACTGCAGTGCTCGAAAAATACCTAGAGCCTATTAGTAAATTGTGAACTAAATTTCAATTAAAATAATTAATTTGCAATTAAAAATATTTTTTAAAGAGGGACACAAAATATAAAAATTAATGTTTCTAATCACTGTAAGAAAAAGGCGGACTAAAATACGGAAATACTACTGTCAATCTAGACGCCAGTACTATTTCCGTATTTCAACGGAACTTTTTCCCGGTAAATTACAGAAAATTTTCCGTTTTTTTTTTTTTTGTAATTTTTCGTAAATTTTTCTGTAATTTACAGTTCCTTTAAAATACGGAAATGGTACTGGCGTCTAGATTGCCAGTAGTATTACCGTATTTTAGTCCGTTTTTTTAACAGTGATCTGTTCATTTTAATTTGGGGAGTCCTAAAATGTAGGGCCTGCAACCCCTCCCCCCCCCCCCGTAGCCCATGAATTAATTAAACCATTACATAACGTATGCAACTGTTAAAAGGTTCTCAAAGTCGACAATAGATGCAATGAAATACGGCTTGGGAAATGTGAAACAACTGCTTCTTCTTATGTTTGTTTTGTGAGGTGTTCATTAACTGAACATGCGTTCGTTATCCGAACATAAAAATCTCGCGCGAAAGTGTTCGTAAACCGAACAGTTTGCTAACCGATCATTTTCTGTATACTAAATATACTAGGTTTTAATAATTTGTAGAAATGTAAGAAAGAAATTCACTGTTAGTTTTTTTTTTTATTTTATAAGAAATCATTTCACTCATAAATTACCATTAACTCTCAGCGGCCACAAATGTGGACGTTAATTATTTTATTTTTTTGTGAATTTGTAATTTTTTTCCTTCCCTCCCTTTTTGAATTCCTATTAATGTAAGATGAATAAATCTTAAAAAAAAAATTATGAACACATTTTTTTTTTCTCACCATACATATATAAAAAATCGTCTTTGAAGGTTTAATATTAATGAATGATTTTCTTTCGTTTTTTTTTACAACCGTCGGATACTTATAAAAAATACTTTCACTTTTATATTTATATAATCATAAAATAAAATAAAATCGAAATAAAATACATTTCAAATGATTTCGATCCACACTTTTGATTTATAGAAGAAAACAAATACTTACAAAACAAAGTCTTATAAAAACGAAGGTTCTTTAATGCTCTTATAAACTTACAATCAAAAAGGATGAAAATGGAAAAAAAAAACCTTTGTTTTATTTTGAATAATCTTAATTAATTCCTCCTGCTTTAAATTGATCTTTATATCTGTTACTAATTTCATAAGATGTTTTGTTTCGATTAAAAATTTTTTAGTTTGTTTCTTAGTTTAAATGAAAGAACAATAAAAAAAAATCCAATCTCCACCCAATTAAAATATTGAAACTTTTGTTTTAACAAAAAAGATTTTTATTTTATTTTTTCTACTTCAAAACATTTTTTTTTTGAAATATTTGTGCTTGAAAAACATCCCTGTTGTTTCTTTTTTTACAAGTACGTGTTTACATATTTTTGAAAATATAATTATTTTAATTAAGATATAGAATACACTTTTTTATCAGATAAATTAAACTTATATTATAAACTAAAATAGCTCATGTTATTTAGATGTAAAAAACAGTAGCGAAGATAATATTAGTATTGTAGATTTTTAATAATCTGACGCTGAATTAACCGATATTCTTAATGTATAATTTTATTTTTGAATGATGGATAATGATTAATTTTGATAATGAGTGATTTTCTTACATATTTTTACAACTATCGGTTACTTATAAAAAATGTTTACACTTTTATATTTATCTAATCATAAAATAAAAAAATCGAAATAAAATACATTCCAAATAATTTCGAACCACACTGTTGATTTATAGACGAAAACAAATACTTACAAAACAAAGTCTTATAAAAACGAAGATTCGATAATTTTCTTACAAACTTACAATCAAAAAGAATGAAAATGTAAAAAAAAAAAAAAAAACCTTTGTTTTATTTTGAATAATCTTAATTCCTCCTGCTTTAAATTGATCTTTATATCTGTTACTAATTTCATAAGGTGTTTTGTTTCGATTAAACATTTTTTAGTTCGTTTTCTAGTTTAAAAGAAAGAACAATAAAAAAATCTAATTTCTACCCAACTAAAATATTGAAACATTTTTTTTTAAACAAAAAAAGTTTTATATTTTTTTATGCTTCAAAACATTTTTTTAATATTTGTGCTTGAAAAAGATCCCTATTGTTTCTATTTTTACAAGTACGCGTTTACATTGTTTTGAAAATATAATTATTTTAATTAAAATTTGTAAAAATTGAAGATACATTTTTTTTATCAGATAAACTAAACTAAATTAAACTTACATTATCAACTAAAATAGCTCTCATTATTTAGATGTAAAATAAAAAAAAACAGCAAAGAACATGCTAGTACAGTAGACTTTCAATAATCTGACACTCAATTAAGTGATATTCTTAATGTATTATTTTATTTTTGAATAATTGTAGATTCCTCTTTAGATAATTTTAGTGTACATTAATTGTCTAATATGCAAAGGACCAAAAACGGTATTTTATACATATCTTGCCATTTTTTATAATAAAAATACATCAGAGTGAAGATTTTTTTGTTTTAAGCCGAAATACCGTTTTTGTAAATGATCGCCCACCTGAAACTCCGAGATAAACAAACCAACATGTCGGTTACTTTAAAAACTAAATTGATTTTATCGTCCTTTTAAGAAAGAAAATCAATATTAAAAATGACAAAACTAAGCTTCGATTTTAATAATTTTAGCATCTAAATATAGAAAATCGGATCATATGATTCAGTTAATAATGGCGATTTTTTTTTCTTTTGATAGTTGATAAAATAGTTATGGTGTCACAAAAACGGTTCATCGCCTACAATTTGGCTTTTTTTTTTTTCGCCGATTTCAATTTGCGGACCTCTTAACACATCTGTTCCAGACAAGAATGGAGTCTAAGTTTCTTAATTCTTTTAGAATCCTCTAAAAATTCACTTTTGGTTTTTATTGAACACATACATCAGACTTGTGTGCTTGACCCCAAAGCCCGCTTATAAGTCATCGTCGATATACAGGGACGAGATAGCCCAATGAAATTTACAACACAGAGAATTTTTACATCCGGGAGCTCCACAAAGAGTGTGCAACGGAGCCAGCGGGAGTCGAACCCGCAAGCCTCGTACGCTCTCAAGCGATTAGCAGCGTGGTGTCTTATATACTCGGCCACGGAGGCCCCTAAAAATTCACTTGAAAGGGAAATGAATTGTTATTGATGGGGATGTAAAGAGATATATTCCGTCTTATTTCAAATACTTTCCCGGTTTCACCAGTGACCGAGAGGTTCTGCTCTCAAAGCTGGTAGACTGGTAAACTTTGACTTTAAAAGAAATAAAACTTTACGTTTCAACCTTAAAAGGATCCTATTTGATCCAGCCCCACCAGTGGCCGAGAGGTTCTGCTCTCGAAGCTGGTAGACGGGAGGTGCTGGGTTCGATCCCAATCGCGCCCGTCGGCCTAATCGTTCGGAGTTTTCGTGGTTTTCTTCGAACCGTGGATCTTCCATGCGTTAATACGGATTAGGTTCCCTTAGAAAGACCCCCACGGAGGGCACTCCCCCCGGGCCTATATCCCTCGTGTAGATAATTGGCCGTCAAAAATCAACCCAACTCAACCCTATTTGATCCAACAAATTATGCCAAGTTAAAAGCCAACTATAATATTTTAAACAAACATTTTTCATTTATAAAAAAAGACTTTTAACGCTCATCTGTATGAAGAACTTTTTACTTCAAGTCACTTAGTTTAAATATTTTACATTGTTTCATTACATTTTGTCATATTGTTTAATAGTCATTTTATTTGTTTTGTCATTTTAATCATGCTCTGTCATATTATCCTACTAATTGTTTACCTTAAATAATTGTCCTATCTTAAATTTTAAGTGTAAATACTCACATTTTACATGTTAAATTACTAAATAAATAGATGTAAGTAAGTGCCTATATTAACTTTATTTTATAACATAATTTTAACTATTCATCACCAACTATAACTGTAAAATTTCTCGGGTTTGCTCAGTAGTGCAACCCATTGTGAATGAACTGTAATAATCATATAACTTTCATTAAGCAGGATCTTCCAGCCTGTGCTCGTTCGCGGGTACTGGGGTCTCCCTGGTATAGTGGATATGTGTTTTCCCCTCGTGGACTAATCAACTCCTATACCGAAAGGTTGGCTGTCCACGAGTGGGTGATTAGTGATTAGAAAGATCGCCACGGAGGGCACCCCCTTTTTCGGACCATATCCCTCGTGTAGATATTAGGCCATCATAAACAACACCAAAGCCTTTCCCACGGGCAATATTAGTAACATAAAGAAGCCGTGGTATAGCCCTCATGAATCCGTTCATTTTGTTTAAAGTCCTTTTTCAGAATTATTGGAAAATAGAACTCTTGTCTTTCAGTCGTAGTTGTACAATTGTATTTTAACCCTTAAATGCCTGATTTTTCAAAAATCATTGTAATGTTTTTCGGCTTTCATTTTTTAAATAAATCATGGGAAAAATACTTTAAAAAATCATATTTTGTTTTAAGTATGGTTTACGGCTAAAAAAGTTTTTTACTAATCGGCAATACTGGTCTTTAATTGAAAAAAAAAAATTTCTTGATAAAATTCTATAATATTAAACACACAAGAGTTTTAGGAACTATAATAAGAAATAAATTTTACTTGCTCGCTGCAGAACAAAATAGGTTATTTCGCAAGCTTACAAACAAAACAAAAATAACAAGTAGCAACAATTGAAAAAATAAATCTATCTTTGTTCTTAAACAGCACAAGTGTTGCCATCTACATGTTGAAAATCGATTTCAGAATATTTTCAAAATGTAGTATTTTATTGGCGACATTAGGCATTATAGTTTCAATATTATTCTAATAGTATTTTACAGCCTAAATTGGGTATGTTGCCGAAAAGCAACATATGACATTTAAGGGTTAAATCAATAAGACGTGTGGCTTTTGTAGATTTCTGCCAGAGTTGAGTATAAATAACAAATTTTCAATTTTAAACAGATTTTCAGGGACATTAAAATCGTGATATGTTGTCATTGGATGATATTTAAAATTTATGATATGAAGATATTTTTAAACGAGAAAATTAATCTTGAAACAATTTAAAAACTTTATTAACAATTTTCTACTGCGTAGTTTGAGTGTCAAGCTCGGGCTATGGCACAAAATTTTTTGCACTCGTATTTCGAATCTTTGGGTTCATGTGGACTCGGGCACCAAAAATGTTCCCGAACTCATCTCTAGAACGGAATCCCCCATTAACGAAAAATGACGAAAATAACATTTTTCAAACTTTTTTTTTTTTTTTTTTTTTTTTTTTTTTTTTTTTTTATAAATTGAATTTATGCATCTGCATTATGTACTTGCTTGAATAAATAATGTTTCTTTCATAAAACCGTTTAAAAATTTGTCATTAATATTTATTATTGACACGCTGTTAAAAAAAATTCTGTGAAATTATAGAGTATCTACTGGTAATCCATCCCAGATTCTGTTAAGTAAGAGAGAAGTTATTTGGTAAATTTACAGTAGGCTCTGTAAATTTACCTCGATAAAAATACACAAGAGTCTGTAAATTTATTTTTAATGATAAAAATTTAATTTATTTTTCGAAATTAGTGAATTGTTGAACTTCGAAGACTTAGGATTTTTCGAGTGATTTTGAACTGAATACCATTTAATTTTTACAATATTTATTTCTAATCATCCCGGGATTTAATTCCGAGTCCTCCGGATTGGAGACGATCACCTTAGTGAATGTGTTATAGGTGGAATGTGCTACTGTATGCAAAGGATGTCTTTTATGATTCAGCAGGAAAATACTTTTGAATTACTTTTAATATTACCATGCACATGGCGACTGAAGCGATTTCAAAGTGATTTTCAATAAAAAAAAAAAAAAAAAAAAAAAAAAATACCTGCTAAATCCACAGAAAAGAATTTTCTCTTTCTATAATATTCGTATTTTTAACAAATCATTTTCTTCTTTAACATTCATATTAAAATAGTAAAAGAATTAAGTGTGTACAGGCATCCCCCGACTTACGTATTACAGGACTTACGTAAATTCGCAGTAACGTAATAAATATAGAAAATTATATTTGTGAACATACTAACGCGTTTGATACGCAGTTGCATACTTTTTATATTTATTTTATAAATAAAATATATAGATATAAACCAGTGGCGTGGCGTCCGGTCATCGCTGGATGCGGCGATGACCAAGCAATATTTTAAAACTCTTAATAAGCTTTTAAAACTCTACGATCCAGTTTTAGCAGAACATTTGGAGTTCATGTATAAGTGAAGGTAAGATTTAAAGTTTCTTTTTTGAACATTCAACCATTGAATTTTAGAGTTTAATAATTTTTCACCACAAACTTAAATAATTGCGATGACCACCGAAAATTTTCACGCCACGCCACTGATATAAACCACAACCGTAATGTAGTTTATATATTAGATAGTTATATTTTTCTTGGTATAAACAATCAAATCTATAACAAAACAACTTAATCTTTATTGTTAGTTATTCATAGTAGTCATCTAATTCATAATAAATACAGTTTCTGCTTATCAACAATTATTCGATTTTATGAGTGCTGTTCATTTGTCTTGCCATCCGAAATTCATGGAGAATAGGTTAAATTACTCCTCATTAATTATTTCTTATTTTTATAGTCGTTTGATGTAGATTCAAAATCGTTATAAATGAATTCATCAATGTTAGACTTATAAATCACGTAGTATTCTACAAGAAATTTGAAAAATCTTCTTCAAGTTTGCTTTTATGTTTTTTCAAACTTTTGTATAATAAATAATATATATTGCATATATTGATATAATTATATATATTGCTATAATAAATATTGCAGTTTCTTACAAAATTTTATCTAAGCAACTTACAAATTCGACTTAAGTAAAATTCAAGTTACGTAAAACTTTACGGAACGCATTACTTACGTAAGTCGGGGGGATGCCTGTATTTTGAATTACAGTTTAAATCAAAGATAAAAAATATCTTTAAATAAAGACATGGAAATCTCTACAGGGAATTTAATATAATGTCTGTAAAATGGGGACCGAGAAACTCAATCGAATGCATTTAACCGGGAACTAGTGTAAATGTATGGAGAGTCTTTTTTTTTTTTTTTTTTTTTCTTTTTCGTGTTTCTACACAAATTTGTAACAGTGCATATTGGTTTCATTTCATGTACTTATATTTTCTAGTTTTATTTTATATTAGTTCAAAGCTGCCGCGTCGTTATCGAGTGAAAGAAACGTAATCGAACGAGTACGACATAGAAACAAGAAACTTTTTATTAAATAAATTTTACGTTTTAAAATATTTATTTGACGTGCAGGAATATTAAAGTTAGCAGTAATTCTTATGTTAATTTTTCCTACAGTTTTCTAAGCAATTTTTATGCGACGTTATCCCTTGAATTTTGCGAAGTTGTTAGGAGCATAACAAAGCAACATCTTTAAATATTTATAGAAAGTGATCGATATCTTCTTCTGGTATCAAAGTAATAACTGGAGTAATAAAGTATATTAGAAATATTTGATAGGACATTATCGATTAATAGGATAACGACTGGTTGCCTTGGGCAACGAACCAAATATAAATTGTGTAGTTCGTAAAAACTTTTGGCACTTTTATTCTGTTAATATTTTTAGATGAGGGTGCCCTTGTAATAGCATGAAAGATGTATAAACTAATCCAGTTCTTTCATAACTTTTCATTTTGGTGCTGTACATTTAACCCTTTGGGGTCCGATGTTTTTTTAATTTTTGGCTAAAAAATTTCTTTAAAAAATTAACTGTCCAAATGACAAAATTTAAAAGTTTACTAAAGTTTAAAGTATATGTCATTTCCTAAAATCTGATGATTGTAATTATTTTATGTAATAATGTACTGCAAAAAAGGGCAAATGTTTCTTCATCTGCGAAAATATAATATACGAACGAACGAAAATATCTAGTAACATTTTTCGAGTTAACCAATATTCCGAAAAAACCGAAAAACCAATATATTTTCGTATTTATTATATTTAAACCAACGATCATTCAATAGCATTGACGCCTTAAAGATTTCCCGCCCCTGGTGATAACTGCAGTATAAGTCGAAAGCTCTTGGGTGTCAAGTTTGTAACACCATTTTAACATCTACGGTGTTTTTTATGTTTTCAAACCTATACTATGTTATATACATGAAAAGTTAAAAAATAAACCATTAAAATTAAAAGTAAAGTTCAAAATTTTTAAATTTCCTGCTATTATTTCTCAACTTAAAGCTTAAAGCTGTTTTGCTCATGATAACTTTCTTTACCAGCCTAACATTTATTATTCTCTCACTTCGAAATTGAACCATCTTTAAGATTACATTTTCTGAGCTTTTAATTATTGCAGGCATTTTTATTTTATATTCCCGGGCTCCGGCCAAACCCCGATTTCATCATGGGGCCCAGACCCATGATGAAATGATGAAGCATCTGTCTTTTTTTACAGCGTACATTTCGCTTAATTTAAGTAACCATTTTTAACAACTTATACAAGGTGTTCCAAAAGTGTCTGACACATTTTAAAATTCAATATAAAATCAAGTAATTGTCGTACAGGGGAACGGTTTGGATTAAAATGGTTCTCAGAATGAAAAGTTTTTATTAAGCGAATAAAAAAATAGTTCCAAACTTGGCGCATAGATGGCGCCACTTATCAAAACAACATGCGTTATTGCTGATTTTCAGATTAGTTTCGATTTGGTTTCGAAGTAGCAACCTGCGCAATTAGCTAAATAATCAATAAAATTTTACTTTCTTCCTTTTTCAACAGCTGATCACTCTGCTGGGAAAGTAAATTATGTATACGTGGGACAGGCGATTTCTGGTGGCTTTTTCCCTCCTTGATTTTTTAGTAATAACTCCGTCGCTCAAACGGGTGTTTTGAGGGCATTTATGGCGACTGGTCTCTCTGTACCCAGTTGGACCTGATTTCATAAAACCAAAAACGGTAATAAATCAGGTTCCTAAAGACTCCTTACACTATTAAAAAAACCACTGTAAATTTGCCAGAACAAACTCGATCACAGTGAATGTGCTGTATCTTTCTTGGTTTCCTGACTGTATTAACATGGAAAATACAGTAGTTGCGTAAAATTAACAGCACAATGTGCTGGCAGTTTGGACGCATTTTTTTACAGCACAAACTGCTGGCGTCCAAATTGCCAGCACATTGTGTTGTTAATTTTACGCAACTACTGTATTTTCCATGTTAATATAGTCAGGAAATCAAAGAAATATACAGCATATTCACTGTGATCGAGTTTGTGCGCGAGATGAACAGTACTTTGTACTGTAAAAATGTCGTTTTTTTTTTTTTTTTTTTTTTTTTTACAGTGTACTTCGTAACTCGTCAGAGAACATTTTACATGAAAAGCAAATTCCAATAAAGAACAAACCCTGATCCTTACATTTCATATCTATATATGTGTATATATATATATATATATGTATATAATAACCTCTTCAGATTTATCCGCGGTTTCGAAAAGCATTTTTTATCTTTAGAAGCCTTCGAGATTTAAAAAAGAATTTATAAAAATAAAGTTTCGTTTACTACAATTGATTTTCGAAAATGTTTCCGAATTGTTTTTATTGTGTATTAATTAGTTTTTTAAAACCGGAGTATTGATTTTCGGAATGCTATCGATTTTTAGGTAAACATTCTCAGCTGGGTAAATGAATTTATACATTTAAAAGTATCAAAACAATATTTATTTCAATGTTAATGCTGTTAATTTATCGTGTTTGCCTACAAAACATGTTTGTTGAACATGAAATGTTTACTTAAGAGTTGATTGCATCCCAAAATCTTTATCCGCGGTTCAGAAAACTGTTTAATAGACTATAAAAAACTACTTGGAAATGTTTCCGGAAACAGCTGTAGCAAAGGAAACTGTTTTTAATGCTTCTTTAAATCTTAAAAGTATATTGGTTTCTGGGATTTATAGACAAAGTACGCTTTCTGAAATCGTGATTCTGAGTCGCAGCGTCAAAACTATTCTGAAAATAAAAACACATATTTGAAATCAAACACACGAAGTGGCGTCATCTATGATCGAAGTTTGGAACTAATTATTTTCATTAACTTAAAAAAACACTTTTCACCATGAGAAGCATTTCAATAAAAAAACCGCATTCCTGTGCGGCAATTACTTGATTTTATATTGAATTTCAAAATGTGTTAGGGACTTTTCGGACACTCTGTGTTTCTCATTACTTCTAAATATTTGTTTCGCCGTTTTTACCAAGCAATACGATTTTCTAATCATTTGAATTAATTTTACTTTCACATTTCTTTCAT
This sequence comes from Maratus speciosus, assembly GCA_963932465.1. Taxonomy (NCBI): domain Eukaryota; kingdom Metazoa; phylum Arthropoda; class Arachnida; order Araneae; family Salticidae; genus Maratus; species Maratus speciosus. Next base: position 106,616,082 of record OZ010799.1, read on the forward strand.
TTTTTCAAAACTAAAATCGATGCAAGAAAAGTAAAACTGTTATAAAACAGCTTTTTGAAGTTTGTGATCTAAAAACAATCAAAATCATTCTTTTCCCATGAACTGCATTGAATTTCTCATGGCGTCAAAACAATAAGAGTAATAATAAGCAGCTGGATAGATTCGTTGTTTGTGAAATTATTGGCTCCAGACACGAGGCTGGTTGCTGGGGGCAACCAATCAAGCGAAAGTGGTGTTTATGTCTAGCTATCAATTTCTTTGTCAGTCGATATTTGGAAGTGATTGGTGACCTAGTAAAGCAGTTGATAGCTACGGTTATATACATTGTTATTTTGTATTTAGTCTATTCTCAGCGGTGTTGAATTCCTAAACCGCAAATCATAAACATAGGGGAGAGGGGGCACATGTGAACAATTTTTACGTTTTTGACTATTTCTCACAATTGTTATGAGCTATTGAACCAAAAATTGATTTATGCGAATATTTATAATTTGTTTGTTCTTATGATGAAACTTTTGGATGCATTTATCAAGAATTTTTAACTTAGATCATCATTCTAAAAATTGTCTAAATTTGTTCACATGTGCCCCGGTGGTGGAGGGGTAGTTGTGAACATACCTGGGGCACATGTGAACACATGCATAAATAAGACAAAAATATTTTTTTGTGAATAAAACTAATTAGATGCCCTCTTTCTAGTTGTGTGAATAAATCAATAAATGTTGCAACATTGATACAAGAAATTATTCGTAAAAGTGTACACTAATATACCTACTCCTTTTGAGTCACTTTTAATTGTTATCTAACTTCCAGTAAATTAAAACTGTAAATCAATCCTAAAAACATTGAATTTATAGCTCAATGTTTGACAAGGGTAATTAAATTTTAAACTAAAAAAAAAATGCATTCACAGACTTAAAAAAGTACACTTGTGAACTGTTCACATCTGCCCCCATATGTTGTGTTCACAAGTACCCCATCTACCAACTTCAGCCTAACTTATAAAAAAAAAAAGAGAGATTTTTAATTGAAATAAGGAAACAAAACTTTTTGTAGACTTACCTAATTAATGCCACTATAGAATGCAATGCTTATATTCTACTTTAAAAAATGTCTTGAATGAATTTTTACTTCAATAACTTCGAAGACTTTTTACTTCACAGCTTCTAAAACAAACAAATTACAACTACCAGAAATCAAAATGGCTTATTGTTCTGAAAATTCAGTGAAAAGATGGTACCAGTACTACCATCTATTGGTAATTTTTTTAATTTTTTTATTTCAAATTAATTGAGTGAAATATGCACTGTTCACATGTGCCCCCCTCTCCCCTATACAGTGAAACTTCCCATTTAACGAAGTATCATCGTTACAAGTAAACACTTCGTTATGAAGAAAATTTGTTGAACAGAAATTAACTCATATTCATGAAATTTGTATAATAAAATACACATGCATAAAATGCATAAAATGAAAAATACGCATGAAATGAAAATATTGGGAAAATGTATTTTAATTCGGGCAGTAACTTTATTTTTGATACAATGTAGACATATGAGAAAAATTTAATTAGAATAATGTCTAAAAAAAACATAATAAAGAGAGGTAAACAAAACCTGAGCATAGCGTAACTTTTCTCATTTCTTCTCGTTATTTCAATCTCTTAACTTTAAAAAAGTCTGTAATATTACTTTGTACAGGTTTCTTATAAAAAAAAATACATTGTTCATGAAAATTTTCGCATTTTTATAAGTAACCAAATAATTCATCTCTAACATTTTCGTGAAACTGGGATCCTCTTCTTATTGTATCGAAGGCTTTTAGTATCTCTTCTTTTGAATAGAAATGATTAAATAAAATGAGACAAAAAATTTTATTTTCATACAATCCGCTGAAATAAATGCACACATAACAACAGCAACCACTCCGTTTGAATGTTGTACATGCACAAAAGTGGAATAAACTTCGTTATGTAGAATATATTTTTCGTAATATGGAGATTAATTTGTATGTTAATGGTGTTCAAAGTCAACGTTCAGCAGAAAATTTCGTAAGTAGAAAACTTCGTTAAATGCAAATACTCATGCAGCGTTTACTGCAGCTCCATAAAAAAAAAAAAATTACGATTTATGCTGTTGAGCTTATTCATATATCAGACCAGATTCTGTTATCTTTAAAGGTTAGCTGAGTGAATTAGTCCTAAAGATTTGATTAGGATGGGTCAGTTGGTAGAGCATTGGCGGATTCAGCCAAGACATCCCTGGTTCGAATCCTGGCCTGGACTTTTTTCACCCATTTGGAAGTTTACAACTGATATTATTTATTTACCAATTGAATAATTGTGTTAAAAATTAATCTAATTGCTCTGTTTAAATAGAATATTTAATTATTTTTATTTATAGTAGAACGTACAAATATTTATAGAATAGAATTTTTTATTCGTTTCCAAAAATAAATTGCATTTATATGGTGGGAATTTATTACAGGGAAGATGCTTCCTTCTTTCAGTCTTATTTATTTCAAGGTAATATTTCTTTCCTTTCTCCCGGAAAAGTAAGCTAATCCGATACTAAAAGTAGGTTTCTTTTCTCTAGAAAAAATGTAAGCTTATACTCTGGAAATATTTTTCCATATAAAGAAAAAAACTGATTTTTGCTCTAGAAGGCACTATTCCACAAAATTCAACAATTTTGTGTCACTCCTTTTTTTTTTCCAAAAAGGAAAATGGCAAGCTTTCATTCATTAATTTATAATTTACACGGCATTTCATTTGTGAAAAGAACTATATAGATTCTTTGCTTTGAAAAAAAATTGTTCTGGATACGCGACTGGTTGCTGGGGGTAACGAAAGTATTGCACTTGTCTAGTTATCACTTTGTCAATCGATATTTGGAAGAGATTGGTGGCCTAATAAAACAGATTTGAATGTAGTTGTAATTAAGTTTTATACAGTAGTTCCTAACTTTTCAAATACTACTACTCCTTCTTTACTGCAAATTAATTTTTTAGCAAACGTTGCTCTGTTTAAATAACATATTTCTAATTATTTGTATTTATAGAAGAACGTATAGAAATAAAAACTGGATAGGTTCTTTGTTTTGGAAAAATTTGTTCTGGATACGCGGCTGGTTGCTGGGGGTAACGAAAGTATTGCACTTGTCTAATTATCACTTTGTCAATCGATATTTGGAAGCGTTTGGTGGCCCAATAAAACAGATTTGAATGTAGTTGTAATTAAGGTTTATACAGCAGTTCCTAACTTTTTAAATACTACTACTCCTTCTTTACTGCAAATTAATTTTTTTAGCAAACGTTACTCTGTTTAAATAACATTTGTAATTATTTATCTTTATTGTATCCCTTTAAGACCGAGAGTTTTTTTGGTAGAAATTGAAAGTTTGGGTGGTTTCCCCTTATCGATTAGACCGTATTCGATTGAAAAAAAAAACCCAATGTCAGGTTATGACAAGGGAGGACCCGCACAATTGTGTGGGTTCGACCTTAATGCAGTCTTTTTTTGGACTAAATCTACGGAATTGTGTGTTTGGGATTATGTGTGCAAATATCTAAAAATAAAAGTTTAAGTAAAAAAAGTTGTTGTTTATTGAGATAATTTTCATCAGCCACAATGAAAATGTTTGAAACAATTTTTGTTTTTGGACAGACTAACTACAATTTCATTTTCTCAGACGTGCTCAATGGTCGCATCCCATTTGAGGGCCGTTGACAAATGGTATGTCCTTCACTCCGTTTGGATTGTGCCTGATCCTTCAAATTTCTTTTTTTTTAGTTTTTCCAGCAGCGGTATTTTGTTGAAATACTGATCGAAGTACATAGAACTAGGTCTGAAACAGAGTAAGGACTACAGCAGATCCTAAGCCTAGATCCTTGTGGACCAGGCCTGTACTTTCCCACTGGTATATACTACAAAATTTAAAACTATCCCAGATGATGCTGATACAACAGAGTGTGGTTTGTTTTTAGGTGCGTTTGTAATTATATAAATACGTAGCACCTATAGTCGTCGTTCAGTCCGTCCGTCTGTCTGTCCGCATGTAACAGAGCAAAAACTACCCAACCGAATGGTATGAAATTTCAAATATATGATTGTTGCAAAATTTTGTCGAGCCATTTCAAATTTTATGAAAATCGGATGTATAGTTTAATTACAGGGACAGTCAAAAGTTTTTCTTTACATTACGGCCAATGGGAAAAATTATTGCAAGTGGATTTTAAGGATATTAGAGCCTTCCGAATGATCTGAAATTTTAAAGATATAATTGTTGCAAAATTTTGTCGAGCTATTTCAAATTTTAGGAAAATCGGATGTATAGTTTAATTACAGGGACAGTCAAAAGTTTTTCTTTACATTACGGCCAACGGGAAAAATTATTGCAAGTGCATTTTAATGATATTACAGCCTTCCGAATGGTCTGAAATTTTAAAGATATAATTGTTGCAAAATTTTGTTGAGCTATTTCAAATTTTAGGAAAATCGGATGTATAGTTTAATTACAGGGACAGTCAAAAGTGTTCCGAAAAAATTATTGGAAGTGCATTTTAATGATGTATCAGACTATGCACTTTATGAAGTGCAAAAAATTATACATTCAGTACAATATGGGGTGCAAAAAATAATTATAAAACTAGTTATAGTACGAACGCACCTCATTTGCCACGTTTGACGAGCAATTTCCAACTTGTTTATATACTGCTTTACTGAGGCACGTCCTAAAAAAGAAATCGTCTGCTCATGTATGGAAATTTTTCCCTGATCTCCTGGTAAATTCAAGCAGACACTACGGAGTCTGTCGAGCATTTGCTGAACTTTCCATTATTTATTATTTATTCCTGGTGGTTTACTTACTGTGTCGACAAAATGGAATGAATTTATAAAACTTAAAAATCTATCTCGTGGTATACATATCACTCATATAAAACTTATAAATCATATGACATCTATAACTCAGGCCAGAAACATACAGTTCGTTACATGTGCATATTATATATCTAATACTATCAATTTTAAATAGAAATCATGAATAGTACAAACCTATTAATTTAAAATTAACCCGCTTTAAAAATGTAATTAATAAAAAATAAATTGCTAAAATCATAAGTTTAAAAAAATCACTTAATATATATAAATAATAGGAAATGTATCTATTTTGGAAATGGTAAATGCCGGAATCGCACAATTATGTGGGTCATTTGTTTTTCAACTTTTGTAAAGCCTAATTAAATTTATCAAAGACAAAATCAATTAAAATCATGAATAACGTATATAAAAAGAAAATTTAAATCCAAGCAAACACTAAAAATCATATTTAAAAGAAATTACGATAGTACATACTTTTTGTCTATTGCTGTCAGATGATATTGCTGTCTTTTTAAAAGCAGAAAATCTAACCCTGTGTTGTAGTTGGTGCCCCCTAGTTGTGTCTTATCAAAACATCTGAAGCCAATTAACTCATATAAATATGCAGATTTGGTTTTAAATCTCACAAAAACAGGACATAGTTTTTCTCTTTTACTTTAGTCACCCGCACAATTGTGCGGGTCAGGGCTTAAAGGGGTATAATATATTTAGAGAAACTACAGAATCTAGTCGGGTATTAGACGGTTTTATAGAAAAGGTTTGCCGTAATCGCGAAATGTATAAATTTTATTTCCCCTCTTCCCCATCTAATTTTTTTTGGAGGGGAGGGAGGAAGTTACTTTTTTAAATTATTTCAAAATTGCGCGAACACGTCTGAATGGAAAAGATTTTACCGTATTGGTGCGGTTAAAATATAACATTTCCAATTTTCTCCTGACCTATATGCCCCAAAAATTTTGAAAGGTCACTTGCAACAGGGGAAAAAAATACGGAAAAGTAGATTACTTTATAAAAAAATGTGTAACAGCAACATACCATAAATTTGGAATATTTTAATTGAAATTCATATAAAAAAAGCCCTATAAATGTACTAAAATTACTTGCAGGTGCATACATGCAATATAAAATGGAATACATGTAATTAAAATACATTAGAAATATCTTAAAAATACATTAAAAACCATTAGAAATCAAAAACGTTTTCAGCTATCACACGGCCGTCATCAGTGGTTACTTCAATGTTATTTTCTTTGAGCTTTCGAGAATTGTCTAGAAGAGATCATTGTAATTTAAGGGTTGTATGGCAGATAAGATGCCAGGTAAAGGTAATATAAGAAAGGGGTTAATAAATTCAAGATTATCTTTCGTACAAATAATTACCAGGAAGTCATTATAAGAGAATCTATTGAATAAATTTGTAATAAAGTTATAGTTTATAATGATGCACTCATCCGATATCCATGGAGTTTGGAAAGAACTGCTGCATGATAAATGAAAAGTTGTTTTGTTAAAATTTTATAACTTTATAAGGTATATTATCTGCCGTACAACCCTTAAACTGCAATGATCTTTTCTAGACGATTCTCGAATAAGTACAAAAACGTTTTTATTTTTTAATGTATTTGTAAGATATTTCTAATGTATTTTAAATAATTATAGCCACTTCGCTCCCTGGATACCCAAATGGGAACCTCCGTTTTGTCCCATTTTATTGATGGTACTCGAACATATTTACAATTACGATATTAGAATCATATGTTTCGAAGTCTAAGATTCGGACTAATGCAAATAAAACAAGTTGGAAATTGCTCGTCAAACGTGGCAAATGAGGTGCGTTCGTACTATAACTAGTTTTATAATTATTTTTTCACCCCATATTGTACTGAATGTATATTTTTTTGCACTTCATAAGTGCATAGTCTGTAACATCATTAAAATGTACTTGCAATAATTTTTCCCATTCCCCGTAATGTAACGCAAAACTTTTGACTGTCTCTGTAATTAAACTATACATCCGATTTTCATAAAATTTGAAATGACTCGACAAAATTGTGCAACAATCATATATTTAAAATTTCAGACCATTCGGCTGGGTAGTTTTTGCTCTGTTATATGCGGACAGACAGACAGATGGACAGACAGACAGACGGACTGAACGACGACTATGGGTGCTACGTATTTATATAATTACGAACGCACCTAATAAAAATCTTGCCTGACGTCAAATGGGAGAAGAAATAATTCAGTAATAATTAATAATACTCAGTAGCTAAGAGGCTATGTTATATGTATGCACCTGAAAATAATTTTATTACATTTATTTGTGCTTTTTCATATGAATTTTAATTATTTACTCAAGGTGAATTTGGCACTATAATTTTAACTTTCATTTATTAGAATGTTCTATTTTTAGTTTATCATTTTTTAAAACGTATAAATCTTCAGTCAGTTCCAAATTCAGTTGTCGTATTTTCGTTTCTAAAAATAGTATTTTTTATTCGTTTCTAAAATAGATTGCTTTTTATGTGGGAATTTATTACAGAGAAGATGCTTCCTTCTTTCAGTCTTATTTATTTCAAGGTAATATTTCTTTCTTTTCCGACCGGAAAAAGTCAGCTAATCCGATACTAAAAGTAGGTTTCTTTTCTCTAGAAAAAAATGCAAGCCTATACTCCGGAAGGATTTTTCCAATAAAATAAACGGATTTTTGCTCAAGAAGGGACTGTTCTCCAAAATTTAACAATTTTGTGTCACTCCTTTTTTTTCCCAAAAAGGGAAATGGCAGAGCTTTCCTTCATTAATTTATAATTTACGTGGTATTTCATTTGTGAATCTTTGATACAGTCGATATAGAATGCTATTTATAAAATCGCAAAAACTCCAAAACGGAAGAAATGTTGAGTTTGTCTGATGGTGAATACAGCAGTTGTTGCAAGTTTAAAAGTGTCGTAAGTAGGTCGAGGCTTTGGTATGTAATATAAACAGGAAAGATAAAATCTTGCATCAAGTATAGATTATGAAACTCTTTCCAACACATTCAGAATAATGTAACAAAACTTCGCCATTTAATAAGTTGAAATAGGATGTCTAATTGAACCATTTAGAAACGCATTAACACATTTGAAAACCTAATTTCAGCAATTTCCATCTGTAGGCGGAAAATTACCTGAATTATTTTAGCAACTCTGTATATGATATATAGATTTGTATCTATGAACTACATGCATGCAAAAATTTAGTTCAGATAGGAAATACAGTAAAATCTGTCTAAGGCGGACTCTGTGTAAGCCGGAAATCTGTCTACCGCGGAAATATCTCGAAGTCCCGGCGAATCCATAGAAAATAACATTAATACGTTCTCCATAAGCCGGAATCTGCCTAACGCGAAAACGGAAAGGATTTTAAGGTCCCGCCGAAAACAAAGTTTTCCAAAAGACGGAAAAAAGGATTTTTTAAAAATAAAAAAACATTCAGTAAACGAAAATTTAAAACTGATTTATAGATCAAATACATATAAATAAATACATATAAAATACAAATATTAATAAAAACATGTTTTTGCTCATTCATTTGCTTACAGCGAAAGAATTTTTTATGAAATTTTGCATTTTTGTGGATTTAATAAAAAGCAAAAGAAAATACGCAGTTTCCATTTGTTTAGCTGACAAAATTTTCTTTTTATTTACAATTTTTAACACAGATTTCTGCCTTTTTTTTTTTTTTTTTTTTTTTTTTTTTTTGCAGTGTTACATTTAAAATATGTGTTTATTATTATTATTATTATTATTATTATCCTTATAATAAAAATTAAAAAAAATTACAGACCTATAGTCTAACTGTAAGTACAAGACTTACGAGATTTTTAAAAAATCATACATTTAAAATTTAAAAAGCATTTAAAAAAAAATTTTTCTCAAATTATTAGGATAGTTCAAAAAAAAAAAATTATAATAGTACAGTTTAATTTTATATACCGTATTTTAATCCATTTCGATGAGAAAAATAGGAGTTTATTTGTGTAAAAAACTGTAAACAATTGTAAATAAAAACAAAATGCCTATTGAACAATTAAAAATCTGTACATTTTTGTCTTTTATACTTTTCATTAAATTCATAAAATGCAAAATTTCATACATAAAACTCTCTCTCTCTCTCTGTATATATATATATATATATATATACAGTACCTGGCCAAATTATTAGACGCACCGTTGTTTTTTACAAAATACATGTTTTCGACGAAGTTTATATGCAGTTGTGTTACATTTAAACATAGATTTAATGAATTTTTATTCAGGAGATTTGTTATATACTTCCTTTTGGTATTTAGTTTTAACGTATGGCAACACAATATGAACCAATGGATACACGGACGTAAACAAGTGGAAACCGGTTGCAGCCAGTTCAAACTGGCGTTCGCTAGTGCGGCCGTTGAGGACGTGTTTCTGTGGCGTTATGCGCTTGGTTTATTTGTTTCAAAGTTGTATGCTACGTAGTTAGTTGTTTTTTGTGTGTGCAGTGTTTAAATAAGCACGTGGAACATTTTCAGCATGGGTGAAACAGGTGATCTGTCACCTCGTAAAAAAGCTGAAGTGAAGGCCCTCGTGGATGCTAAAAGTTTTTCAAACCGCGAAATATCACGAAGATTGGAGGTTTCTGAAGCTAGTGTAAGACGCATAAAGAAGAAAATTGAGGCAGGGGACAATTTGAGCTCAAAAGGAAAGCAAAGATGTGGCTGAAAGCCCATTTTCACTCCAAGGTCAGAGAGATGTTTAAAGAAAATTTGTGTGGAAAACAGATTTGCTACCACAAAAATTATAAAATCGCAACTCCAACATGCTAACGTGAATGTTTCTGAGCGCACTGTTCACAGAAAATTAACAGAGATAGGTTTTAAGGCCTGCCGCCCCACCAGGAAGCCCAAGTTAACAGCTGCAATGAAAGCAAAGCGTCTGAAGTGGGCCAAACAGTGGCGTGATAAAGATGTGGACTTTTGGAGATCGGTAAGTTATTATAATTTCATCACTAGTCATATACTCAATATCATTTTCTATGCAATGACGCAAGATCCTCAGAGATGTTTGTATTTTTTTCTGTTTTTGACAGGTTTGCTTCAGTGATGAAAGCACATTTGAAATTTTACAGAATAAAGCTCAGTTTGTGCGCCGTCGTCCTGGCGAAAAGTTCCATCCTGACTGTGTCGTTCAGACTGTTAAACACCCTACAAAAATCATGATTTGGTCAGTCATCAGCAGCAAGGGTACAGGACGTCTGTACGTGGTAAAAGGTACAATGAGGCAAGATCAGTACAAAGACGTCTTACAAAATCGGTTGATTCCGCAGCTCAAAGAATGGTTTCCAAATGAAGAACCATTCATTTTCATAGAAGATGGAGCTCCCTGCCACACTGCACGGTCTGTTAAAGCTTTTTTAGTGCAGCAAAGTATCCCTCTGTTGGATTGGCCGGTTAATAGCCCCGATATGAACCCAATTGAAAAAGTGTGGGAACTCATGAAAAGAGAAGTGGCTAAAGTTGTGATTACAAACAAAACTCAGCTCTTAGAACAGATCATTCATGTGTGGAATCACCATCCTCAAATGCAAAAGACAGTACAGTCTTGCATTGATAGCATGCCGCGCAGAATTAAAGCCCTCACAGTGGCTAAAGGTGGATCAACAAAATATTAACTTTTCATTACATTTTCTTCATTTTTGTTCAAGAGTTAATAAATACATATTTTTTCTATAATGACGATGTTTTATTAGTGTTACAGATACTTATGTGATTAATAATATAGTAAATATACATTGTATCTCGTAAAAAACAATACAGCTGTACAGTATCACCCGATAATTAACGTTTTCTATAAAATCTTATGGTGCGTCTAATAATTTGGCCAGGGACTGTATATATATAAAATAAATAAATTTGCAAAATCGTGTTTTTTTTTTTTTTTTTTTGTCTCAAATTAAAAAAAAATATGTATTCATTATTATGGTGTGAAAATAATAGACCATTTGTTTGTTGTGATGGTTGGTTGGTTTGTTGATTTTTGATGGCCGATTATCTGCGCTAGGGATAAAGGCCCGAGGGGGAGTGCCCTTCGTGGGGGTCTTTCTAAGGGTACCTAACCCGTATTTACGCATGGAAATCCATGGCTTGAAGAAAACCACGAAAACTCCGAGCGATTAGGCCGACGGGCGCGATTGGGTTTGAACCCAGCACCTCCCGTCTACCAGCTTCGAGAGCTTTTTTGTTGGGAAGCAATACTTTTGTTGGGATTCGAACTCAAAAAATATTTATATTAAATAATGTTACACTTTAAGAACGGTTCTGAAGATTACAAACGTAAAAAATACGCAAGTCTTTGTTTTTCTTTTTTACTGATTTGCATAAGGTGGAATATTGTCTACGGCGGAAAATTTTCTCGGTCCCAATCGAATCCGCCTTAGACAGATTTTTACTGTATACATAACTCAATTTAAAATTCCTTTTCAGCAGTTTCCACTGATAAGAAGAATGATATGTGAATTCCTTTGTTCAACACTGTATACGAGACATAGAATTTATACACAACGCATGCAAAACAGTACTAAAATTTAAAAGCCGAATGGAAAACGGATTCCCAGCAATTACACTGTAAAAAAAAATTCTGAAATTTTTACAGAAAAACATTGTATTTTTTACAGAGAAAAACAGTTTTTGTCAGTTAAAAAAAAAAAAAAAAAAAAAAAATGTGGATTTCGTAATTTTTACAGAAAAAAACATTTAATGAATAATTACAGATTTTTGTAAATTAAATGCTTTTCCACTTGTGCTAAAATTGACTGTTTTTTCATGTCAATTTGAGAGGTTTTCTTTACTAGTGTGTGGTTCAAAGACAGTACTGTAATAGATTTATTTTGTGTGTCCCTGTAAATGAACGATAAATGCTACGGTTGGTTGTTTGTGTTTATGACAGCCAATTATCATCACGAGGGATATAGGCCCTAAAGTGGGGGGGGGAGTGCCCGTATACCTAACCCGTATTTACGCTTCGTAAACTAAGGTTCGAAGAAAACCACGAAAACTCCGAACGATTAGGCCGACGGGCGCGATTGGGGTCGAACCCAGCACCTCCCGTCTACCAGCTTCGAGAGCAGAACCTCTCGGCCACTGGGATAAATGCTACGAATGTCTTATTCTATAGTAATCATCTTGTAGTGAAATTCAATGATTTATATCAATTTCAATACATTTCAAATAGCGTAATTCATTAAAATACACTCGAAACGATTTTTCTCCATTGACCATAATGTAACGGAGTTGTTTTGAGTGCTCCTGTGAATGAACTGTTAACGCTACACACTTCATATCCAATACCTAACATGTCATAATAAACATCATTAGCATATATCAATTGCATGAAAATACGACTATATTTACGCGAGTTAGAACTGGACAAACTCGCAAACCGACGAAAAAAAAAAAAAACGAATTTTTCAACTATGTTCCAAAGTGTTAAAAATTTAAAATAATTATTTATGAATAGGTGTAAATTAATATTTTATGCTCCTGTAAATTAAAATTATTTTTAATACACTCGAAGCAAAATGGCACTTCTTTCAGTATGTTACTATTTGCATTTAAATTAAAACACTGAAAAAGTAGCCTTTTAAAACTGTAATTTTCAGACTCCCTAAAACAGACAGAAATTGCTCTATTTAACCAATAAAATTTCAATGAAATCCAATCGCACTCAATTCCACTAAATTTAATTCAATTTGCTGCACTCGTTTCCTCTGAACTTAATCATAAGAAGAAATGAAACAATAAATTTCGACCGATCTCTTGGGGGGGAAATTGAAAATTTCTCTTTGTCGGCACTGCAGACAAGAGAAAATCTAAATAATCAAATATTAAATCTTATTTTCAACCCCTCTCAAGATATTTTAATTTATCCTAAAGCAGAAATAGGAGAATAAAGTATTTATTTATAATTAGAGGCAAATTAATATTCCACACTCTTGTAAATTTTCTTACTGAATTGATTAAAATGAAAGTTCAGATTTGTCGAAGTTTTAACTTCTTTAAGGATTAGAAATATTTTTAAGACGTTAAAGCAATATTTAATAGTTTAGCAATATTTCAAAATGTTTAGAAGATACATAGTCAGTTTTACGAAGGAAAATATTTTTTTTTTAATGCATATTTTCTCAACCATTCCAAAATTATATGCTGAAAGATGTGTAGCAAAACATTCTGTCCTTTACAGATTAAACCACAATGTATTTATTTAAATAATGAAATTTACTATTATATTATAACAATCAAACTGATTGGTAAAGTTATCATACGAATTGAATATTTCCAACTGAGCGAAAAATGCCCTAGTTGGGAATCGAACCCAGATCCTTCGCTTTCCTTTAACTGCGGTTTATTCTGTTGAGCTGGCTACATGACAGACCAGATGCTACTACTAATAAGGTTATCTGAGCGAAATATGCTGGCTGGTTGTCGGCCCAGTTAGCTTAAACGGTAAAGCATTGGCCTTGTAAGCCAAGGATCTGGGTTCGATTCCCAGCCAGGGCATTTTTCGCTCAGTTGGAAATATTCAATTCGTATAACAAAACTTAGTATAAATCGCCATAAAAAAGTAAAAACACATACGCGTTTCGAGCTGGAAATTTTAACAGCCCGTCATCAGCCGAAGTAAACACGTGTCCGTAAGAGGACAAGATCACAAATGATCTGAAAGGTAGAGATTAGAGCTTAAAAAAAATTGCATATATATTCTAATATATAGAAATATGGTATAAATATTCCTCGTAAGCTCTACTCTCTACCTTTCAGTTCATTTGTGACCTTGTCCTCTTATGTATATGTGTTTATTTTCCCTGATGACAGCCTGTTAAAATTTCCAGCTCGAAACGCGTCCTATGTGTTTTTAAATTTTTATGGTGATTTACACAACGTTTTATTCTTTAACTGTGGTTTATTGCCAGTTTTTCGGTGCTGTTTCTTCCACAATATATTTACTTTTATTATTTTATAAGAAATGAAAGATTTAAAAAAAAAACACTACCGTTGGCTGTTTAGACTAAATTTTCTTGTACATATTTTACAAAATATCCTATTTTTACTGATGTAGTATGCCATGAACGAATCTTTTCTAAATGTCACATTGTTATTGCACAAACTTTGACTTCAAAATAATGATGGTATTTATTTAAGTGGAAGTTTAGTTATTTTATAATTCAAGACAAAAAGGGTTAATACATTTCGTTAGGATTTTGCTTTAGCTTTTTAAATCTTATCTTTTAAGACTAGGAGGCATTGTCACCTATGACTTAAACTGACCTACCCCCGTCAAAACCCCGAAGGCTGTAAAAATACGCTAATTTGGTCTGTTTTAAAAAAGGATTACCCGAGTTCGGAAGATTGAATGATATTTTCAAGATCAGTGGTGATCTGTGCTAATCTTTCTAAATGAACCTAGAGTTAGGGGGGTGGCAGTCCATTCAGCAGCGTACACCAGGCGTGCTACTCGTGCCCGATCTGTTTTGATTTCATATTTTTAAATAAATATTTTCCAAAATAAGCCTAGTGTTAGGAGAAAACATATGAAAGAGGCATTCATATATATATAGGGTGTTCCAAAATTCCACCGACAAGAGGGGTGATAGAAGGCATCATTCCGACGGATGACGAAATCCCAGTAGCGTAGTGGTCAGCACGCCTGTCTTCCACGCTACATGTCGCGAGTTCTGCTCCCGGCTGAGCAAGGTTCATTCAACCATTCATCCGTTCAGGGTCGGTAAAATGAGTAACAAGCTTGCTTGGGAGCTAAACACCGAGGGTCACGTGTTGGGTTGACCACCTGGCCGGGGCACATGCTGCATAGCACTTCGGGGCTCAGGGTCAAGTAAACAGAGTTGAACACTGTAGGCCCTGATACTTCATGGATCGTACAGCCACAGGTTTAGTTTAGATAGAAGGCATCGAGGATAAAAAAATTACCGTAGAACATGGAATCCTAAACCACGTATAGTTAGGGTGTTTCATACTAACTGACCCTGCGTTTACGGTAATAATTTTGAGAAAAATCAAAACATTGCAATGAAAATGCAACGATACGTGCATCAATTTGTGTGAAATGTTATAACATCAGGAAAAGTTCTGGAAAAACAGGGTGCTCAAGCAATCGATGATACCGTATGAACTGGCAATCGCACTTCAAAATGTGGAGCGTTAAATGCATACTGCTGGCGCGCATAAAGGAAACTTCTACCACTTTTTTTAGATATTATCACATTTACAACAGAGGTGAGAATGTTACAAGTTTTATTATACTATACTTCAGTTTTCTGAAAAATATTGCCGTCAACACACATTAGATCAGAACACCTTGTATTTTTGATTAAGTACGTGCTTTGCGACCGTATTTTCTACGCTAATTGTTCATGCTGTTGATGTCTTCTATCATACTACTTAATATATATACAGCAGCGCTCAAAAGTATTTTGACAACCTTATATTCTCTCTTATTTTAGTTAATATAAAAATGTAAAAGTAAATATATTCACTATAATTGAGAACACTATGACTGCAGTTATTCAAATGTATCAAGTTTCAACTTGTTTGTTTATATTCGGCGCCACCGAGGAAATATTACTCCTCCTTAGCTCAAAAGTATTTTGACAATTAGTTTGCATTTAATTGTTGAAGGTGTCAGTGGCGCCATAGCTTCGATTAGTGTTTATATTGACTTGTTGTGATTATTTTTAAGGATCAGGAATGCCGAAATGTCAAAAATATTGAAGTGATTCCAGAAAAGCCGCTGTAAATACACTTAAGAAAGATAGACTGCAAGCAGAACTAACTCGTTCTTTTAACGTGTCTCGGCAATTTTTATTACATGGAATAAAGTTTTTAATAAACAGAAATACATCGAAAATAAGCCTCAAAGTGGCCATCCGAAAAAAAAAAACTTGCAATGTTGACTGTATTATAAAAATGATATCTACAAGTGATTATCGTAAGTCCGCTGTAATAATAAAAAATGAATTGAAAGAAAATTACGGCATAGACATACACGTTCCATCAGTCAAACGACGCCTAAACCTCTATGGTTTACATGGCAGAAGATTAGCAAAAACACGTTTGTTATCTACTAAGAATAGGAAGGCTAGAGTTGCATTTGTAAAACGGCATAACCCTTTCAGGGGCAAAGCAATTCCATTACTAAAGTGTTGAAATTAATGATTGACACCGGAATTTGAAAACAAATTTATTTGTAAATAAGAAAAAGCTATATTTCACACACATAATAAACCGAATTTTTTTAAACCAAAATTCTGGTGTCAATCCTTAATTGCAGTACTTCAGCAATGGAATTGCTTTGCCCCTGAAAGTTTTATACCGTTTTACAAATGTAACTCTAGCCTTCCTATTCTTAGTAGATTAGAAACATGTTTTTGCTGGTCTTCTGCCATGTAAACCATAGAGCTTTAGGCATCGTCTGACAGTTGAAACGTGTATGTCTATGCCGTAATATTCTTTCAATTCATTTTTTATTATTACAGCAGACTTACGACAATCACTTGTAGATATCATTTTTATAATACAGTGAACATTGCAAGTTCTTTTTTTCGTATGGCCACTTTGAGGCTTATTTTCGATGTATTTCTGTTTATTAAAAACTTTATTCCATGTAATAACAAGTTGCCGAGACACGTTAAAAGAACCAGCTAATTTTGCTTGCAGTCTATCTTTCTTAAGTGTATTTACAGCGGCTTTTCTATAATCACTTCAATATTTTTTTACATTTCGGTACTCCTGATCCTTAAAATTAATCACAATAAGTCGATATAAACACTAATCGAAGCTATAGCGCCACTGACACCTTCAACAATTAAATGCAAACTAATTGTCAAAATACTTTTGAGCTAAGGAGGAGTCATATTTCTTCGGTGGCGCCGAATGTAAGCAAACAAGTTGAAACTTGATACATTTGAATAACTACAGTCATAGTGTCCTCAATTATAGGGGCTATATTTTCTTTTACATTTTTATATTAAATAAAATAAAAGAGAATATAAGGGTGTCTAAATACTTTTGAGCGCTACTGTATATATATATATATATATATATATACACACAAAGTTGCTTTAACAAATACGTCGGTTTCACCCTTTTACTTACCCTTCACTTAATAAATACCCTTTTACTTAATAAATAAATATATAATATATATATATGTAATATATATGTATATATATGTAATATATATATATATATATATATATATACAGGGTTAGCGAAATTAAACTTCCGCTACTCAAAGGGCCCTGGAGGTCGTTCTACTAGTCCGATGAGAAAAATATTTGGACAACAGACACTTCGGTGGATGCGCTCGAGATTTCCGAAATAAAAAACTTAGTTTAAAAAATCGCCACTAGATGGCGCTACGAATTAGCGTGTGAAGAGAGGACAAACTGAGATCCCGAAACACTGAAGGACCAGTGGTCTTACACAAAAGGAACAAAATAAGGACAATAAGTGGGCACAGAATTTCCATGGCCAGAAATCATCAACCGCCATTCTCGAGAGAAATTGTAGCGTGAATGTTTTGCGAGTGTCCAGATCTTGTCGTTCCAATTTCTGAACCGCTTGAATGTTATACGGGTAGAAGATCAGAATTCTAAGAATTGTATTACACTGTAGTAGGGTATATCAAGGGTACGTGAAATCGTCGGTACATTGACATTTCCATGAGGCGAATGTGTGCTTGCTTCCACGACCGCTGTAGCAATAACCTCTACGACGGCGGTTGCACACTTTTACTTCCACTTCCCGGCAAATCGCCTAACTGTCCTGTTTGCTCGAATTTCATCATCATGTCATTAAGAGCACGCTCCGATATCGGTCCACGTCGTTGTTTCTTGAGACGGCGGAACTCTCTCACAACTGCATCTGCATTCTCACCGTTGAGGTAATACAGTTTGACTAGCGTGGGCAACGTCGGCATTTTGAAATGCTCATATGATTGGGGCACGAACTTCTTCCTTTTATCGTGCGTGGAATTTGCATGTGTTGCTGCAATGTGCTGCCCTACTGCGCCATCTGGTGGCGATTTTTTAAACTATTTTTTTTTATTTCGGAAATCTCGAGCGCATCCTCCGAAGTGTCTGTTGTCAAAATATTTTTCTCTTCGGAGTAGTAGAACGGCCTACAGGGGCCTTTGAATAGCGGAAGTTTAATTTCGCTAACCCTGTATATATAACATCAATTCAAAATGCCAAAACACCATAACTCCAAAAGGAAGGTGTATATCTGCAGAAATTCTTTAACTATAAAATACTTAAATGAACTTAAAATAACAAGAAAGACAGGTAAAAAACAAAAACAGTCTGTTCTTCATCAGTGGGAGGACAGACAAAAAACTAACTC
Organism: Maratus speciosus; assembly: GCA_963932465.1. Taxonomy (NCBI): domain Eukaryota; kingdom Metazoa; phylum Arthropoda; class Arachnida; order Araneae; family Salticidae; genus Maratus; species Maratus speciosus. Next base: position 106,634,393 of record OZ010799.1, read on the forward strand.
CACCCCCACTTTTAAAATTTGCAGGTTTCTGAACACACGCTCACCCCGCATTCAATATTAAAAAACTATTGTCAGTTTATTAACCAAATTCCATAAAAAACTAAAATAACTCAAATAAAAACTAACAAACATAATGTTAACAATACAAAAATTATCATACAAAAACAAAAAAGCTTTAATAAAAGGTCTTTTAGAGAAATACTTAAAAAATTGCCATTAAAATAAAAACAAAAGAAATTAACTTAACATGCATGAATGCAGAATAAACGTGCACCCCCCCCCCCCCCCAAAAAAAAAACCCGCAAAATAAAATTTCTCAAAACATGAAAAACAGTAATACCTGTATAATGTTTCTCACCCGTCAACAATAAACAAATAATTTTTCCTCCAAAGCCATTGTCAAATACCAGAGTTCCAGGTCTGCAACTTTCTTTCGTTTCAATTCATCAATATACACTAGGGTGGGCCGAAAAAAACTTTTTTTTTATTTTCGATGATGGGTAGTGCGGAAAAGTGGCCACTAGTGGCACCAAGTTCACACAAAAAATTTGAGATTTTTAGGACAATTCCTATATTTGCCGCTTTTGGCTTGAAGTTTTGCTAAAATGCTGATTTTTTAACTTTTTTAGCAAAAATTTTAAAAATGTTAAATTAAACTTATTTTAATCGTATTTACTTGAAAAGGCATATTTAATGTTCCAAATGTATAAATATGCTCTGATAATGTATTATTTAATTGCTATGTGTATTTTAAATTAGACGATTTTTATAGCCTTTTCGTGTTTAAGTGAGCAAAAGTTGCATGTATTGTTTGAATCTTTCAATAGTTTCTCTCCTTTGTCTTGTTTATGTCCCTTGGTCTTCTTTATTTTTTTTCGATGCTTTAAGGGTCATATATTTGGGTGACGGACAGCAGAATTCCTCAGAAACAGATCTGGAAGGAGAGAAGGGGGTGAGGCGAGAACTTAAGCGAACGCATTAACTCATCGCGATGTTGGGGGAGTGAAGGAGGAAATACAAGAGGGGAGAAAGTGCGATAAGGGATGCTTATTATTTTTCAGTGCTCGGTTTCCCTGTGACATTTGTTCAGTGTAAAAGTAAAACCTTTTTCTCGTGCAATACATTGCTGTTTGGATCGTTTAACATGCCTTTACTGTGTTTTGTGCGTTTTATTACGACGAGTTTAGAAATGGCTAGCGCGAAAGTTCATGATCATGTAAAGGCATGCGATAGCGTGAAAAGTAGCCATTTTGAGGCACCGTGCAAATTGAAAGACTTGCAATTGCCAACTATTGCTGACATCATGATTGATGATTGGTTGACTATTGGTTGCGATACGATATAGAAGAAAATCGAGATATTTATCTCCAACCAGTGGATGATATTATTAAAATGGTAGGTGAGAAAGTTTCCGAAATCTGGATAAAATCTTCCATACCAGTGGTTTCCCAACGAACAATTAACGAAAAGATTAAAAACTATTACAATGAACATAGATCATTGGAGAAATCTTGTAATCATACCGTCGTTAAAGGCAAGGCGATCTGCGAAGATTTCGTACGAAATGCGGAAACCTCTCTCTTTGACATTGCAGCTTGTAAGTGTAGAGGCTTGAACAATTGTAGCTGCGACATCAGACGTAAAGTTCCACATCGGGAGGTGAACTTCTTGAAGGATCAAAGAACTGTTCGAAAAATGTTTATCGGAAATATTGATTTAAAAACAAGCAAAACTCTTGCAAAGAAAATATCGCGGAAAATGAAAAGGGGATACAATTTCAAAGAGGAATATTGGTTCTGCAACAAAGTCTTCAACGAGTGGAGTTAGATCCAGATGGAAGACAGTTATATTGTTGGAAGATTCAAGTAGTGGGAGCTTTCAAGCAAGCAGTTCGACTGAATCTGAATTTGAATCAGGCCTTTCAAAGCCAAACACTCCTAAACGCATATTCCTGTCTCACACAGCGTCCGCCATGTCTCAGGGAAACGGAACACTGAAAATAATAAGCATACCTTATCGCACTTTCTCCTCTCTTGCATTTCCTCCTTCACTCCCCCAACATCGCGATGAGTCACTGCGTTCGCTTAAGTTCTCGCCTCACCCCCTTCTCTCCTTCCAGATCTGTTTCTGAGGGATTTTGCGGTCCGTCACCCAAATATATGACCCTTAAAGCATCGAAAAAAAATAAGGAAGACCAAGAGACATAAACAAGACAAAAGAGAGAAACCGTTGAAAGATTCAAACAATACATGCAACTTTTGCTCACTTAAACGCGAAAAGACTATAAAAATCGTCTAATTTAAAATACACATAGCAATTAAATAATACATTATCAGAGCTTATTTATACATTTGGAACATAAAATATGCCTTTTCAAGTAAATACGATTAAAATAAGTTCAATTTAACATTTTTAAAATTTTTGCTAAAAAAGTTCAAAAATCAGCCTTTTAGCAAAAGTTCAAGTCAAAAGCGGCAAATATAGGAATTGTCCTAAAAATCTCAAATTTTTTGTGTGAACTTGGTGCCACTAGTGGCCACTTTTCCGCACTTACCCATCATCGAAAATAAAAAAAAAGTTTTTTTCGGCCCACCCTAATACCCACCCGTTCTTTTAACAAGACTTTAGGATGCCTATGTCATACAGAAAGTTCCAGAAGGCTGCCATCACATGTTCATGCCGCTAGTCCACATTGTTGCCATTCACTTTTTAAAACTGTCTTTAAATAATATTTCAAAAACTTTATTATAATATTTCAAAAACTTTGTATATATATATATATATAAAGTTGCTTTAACAAATACGTCGGTTTCACCCTTTTTATTTTAACAAAATAACTGCAATCAAATAAATGGGAAATAAACATATTTATTAGTCATTAAATCCCCCTGCTTTGATTCTGGATTTTACCTATGCAGTAAAATTCAAAAATGAAATGTTCAGTACTAATACCCATTTCCCTAAGCTGAATCAATAATTTGTAAAATTGAAAGAAAGAGTAAACTTGAAACAATTTGAATGAAACAAAATTTCACTTTCACAGCAAAAGTAACAAAGCAGAAATAATCGATCTTTTAACCCAATATCTATCTTGTTTCTTAAAAATAAATTTCCAATTTAAAAGGATGAATTGTTTTATGAACTATTACTTTTTGTGTAAATGTCAAGTAAATACTTAATATTCAATTTATCAATTCATTTTGGCTGTTGTAAAGAAGAAAGAAAGAACAAATTTCGACCAATCGCTTGGAGGAATTTCTCTTTCATGGTGTTGGAGGTAAAAGATAATTGAAATCATGATATATTATTTGTTTTTATATTGCATAAGAAATTTAATAGGTACTGTGATATATTAATCTCAATTAATACTTTTTTATGTAAATGTCAAGTAAATACTTAATATTCAATTTATCAATTTATCTCGGTTGTTGTGAAGTACAAAGAAAGACGATAAATTTCGAAGAATCGCTTGGAGAAAAATTTTCCCATGGTACTGGAGGTAGCAGATAATTGAAATTATGAAATATTATTTGTGTTCACATTGAATTAGAAATTTATTAGGTATTGTAATATATTAATCTCGATTAAAAATTTTATGCAAATGTCAAGTAAACACTTAAAGTTTAATTTATTTATTTCGGTTATTGTGGGAAAGAAAGAAAAACAAATTTCGGCCAACCGCTTCGAGAAATTTCTCTTTCGTGATACTGGGATGAAATATTATTTGGCTTTATTTTGCATAAGAAATTTAATAGATATTGTGATATATTTATCTCAGTAAATACGTTTGTGCAAATGTCAAGTAAACATTTAATGTTCAATTTATAAATTTATTTCGGCTGTTGTAAAGAAGAAAGGAAGAGCAAATTTATGCCAACCGCTTGGGAAATTTCCTTTTCCATGACACTGGAGGTAAAAGGGAATTGAAATTATGAAATATTACTTGTTTTTATATTGCATAAGAAATTTAATATGCATTGTGATATATTAATCTCAATGAATATTTTGGCACAATCCCAGAACAGGCGAGACATACCACATTTGGCTAGTTTTCTGACACGTGCCGACAATCCCAAGAACGCCAGCCTAAAATGCGACAACCTGAAAACTGACGTAATTGGTCTACTTTCTTGACTGCCGCCAGACTGTTTTCTATACGTCATCATCCTGGAATCATGGGAAATAAAAGATTTATAAATATTAGAAAACAAAGGAAAGCTCATTTTTATGAGATTCGAAATAAAACGAACGATTTCAACATAAATTTATTCAAAAATGTGAAATTTTGAAACTACCTTTCTAAATCAGAGTAATGATTTAATGATTAAAATTTTCATTTCTCAGCAAGTTTCAGAAAAAATCATCGCGTCATTTCAATTTTTTAAAGTACAGTCGTGGAAAAAAAAGTAAACACCCCCTACTAACTCCTCAACAAATTATCGTAGAAGAAAGTTACTGGTACCGAACGATTGAAAATAAAGTCTACTTTTAAATTATGTATATAAAATTTGTTTAGGGGGCCATCTACATATTAAAACGAACCATAACTGTTTTTTTCAATACCAGTATACAATTCTGACAGCAGAAATGAATTCTATACCCTTCAATTAGTCTAAAAACAAATTTTTATGCAATTCGTATTAAAGTTCGGTACTCGGTTGTTAACCGAGAGAGCTCCCTTCTTGATCAAGGTACATTAAGCAGCCAATTAAGCCTGTTAGATTACAGGATAGCATAAGAAATTTCAAAATATTTAGTCACTTCTATCATAGACGGACCCTTAAACCATCATTTTGCCGTTTTTTAAGCATAGTTTGAAAACTACTTGGAAGAAAAATGTGAAATTTTGGATTTCCATAAAGCAGGACTTAATAAATCTGAATCTATCAAAAAAATTGTAGGTTGCAATTCATAATTTTTTTTAATATTAATTTCATAATTCATATCAGAAAATTATAAAAAATGCAAATTCAACGTATTTATGTTTGGGTATATTAGTATTATTGCTACACAAAAAATTAGAACATTAGGATCACAATTTCAGAAGTTATAAATAAAAATATGAAAATGTAATTTAACATTAGAAGCACTCAATTTTGAATGTTTATAATTCAAAAACTTATCAATCACATGACTTGATATTTGGTGTCTAGGCATTGTTTGAACCAATGATTTGAAATATCTCGTTAAAATTGGGTATTGTCATTGAAGAAAATGAAGTTTGGATTCGTTTTAATATGTAGATGGCCCCTAAGCAAATTTTATATACGTCATTTAAAAGTAGACTTTATTTCCAATTGTTCGGTACCAGTAACTTTCGTCTTTGGTAATTTCTTGAGGAGTTAGTAGGGGGTGCTTACTTTTTTTTTTCACGACTGTACCTACCTGTATCAGAGTAAACATTCATTGAAATTCAGTAAAAAATTCATTTCTAATTTACAGAAGCATGAACGCTTCGCGTTCATGAAAAAAAAATTATATATATGTTACATTATTAGATCTAATTCCGCGATTTCCTTATCTTATTCTAAATTACTACTTTATATTCACTAAATCCTTATCCTTAAATAATCTCTATCGTTAACTCTGTTAAATTCCCTTTAATTTATTGTCTCACTTGTCTTAACCGCTTTAATATTACGCTTTTAGTATTCTTAAATTAAATGTTCCATTCCCGCGCTTTTTTCTTTCGAGATTATTCTTTTAGCTTCCATTTTTACTGTAAAAATTGTAAAACCATTGTAAAACCATGCATTTTGGAAAAAAGTGTGAATAAGGGTGATACTATTGGTGAAAAGCTTGGTGAGATATTACTTGATGATGCTAAAAGATGATCCATTTACTTACTTGATAAGATGATATGATTTTATAATAATGATAATTACTTGATAGGTTAATGATATAAATTGATGATATTAAGAGGATTACGAAAATAAAGATGGAAATTCTTGTTGATTGCTAGTAGACCTAAGTGCACCCATTAATAACTTGAATAAAGAAACCAACTCAATTATTAAAATGATTTATTATTATCAAATATGTATAATTTAATGTATTTTTCTTGTGATTTATTTATGTTGAGAATTTATACTTGAGGGAGTCTAAATTTTAAAAGTTGCGATATATTCTTTTGAATTGAATTGTTTGCTTACTATAAATCTCTAGAGTTAATACTTAAACTTAATTTCCTAACAATGATGAGTTTGTAAATTAATATTAAAATTAAAGCTTAAGTAAATTTATTATTTCAACATTACGGATGAATTTGGAGGAAAAAAGGATAACATCAGAAATTCGCGGGAAGTAAAAATGGAAGCTAAAAGAATAATCTCGAAAGAAAAAAGCGCGGGAATGGAACATTTAATTTAAGAATACTAAAAGCGTAATATTAAAGCGATTAAGACAAGTTAGACATTAAATTAAAGGAAATTTAACAGAGTTAATGATAGAGATTATTTAAGGATAAGGATTTAGTGAATATAAAGTAGTAATTTAGAATAAGATAAGGAAATCGCAGAATTAGATCTAATAATGCAACAAAATCCCTCCCCTCAAAAAAAATGAATGAACTAGTAGGTCCCGATAACCTGCGAGTTCATTGAGAGAAAGCAGATACTCGTTTTACAATTTCTGTTTCTTGGTTTTACAATCATCTTTAAAATGATACCGTCACTTGATCACCAAATCGCGTTGCTCAAAGCTTTAATTTCATTTTGAAAGGAAGAAAAAAAATTATAAAACGAGTATCTGCTTTCTCTCAATGAACTCGCAAGTCATCGGGACCATTTCATTCATTTTTTGAGGGGAGGGATTTTGTTACATTATTAGATCTAATTCCGCGATTTCCTTATCTTATTCTAAATTACTACTTTATATTCACTAAATCCTTATCCTTAAATAATCTCTATCGTTAACTCTGTTAAATTCCCTTTAATTTAATGTCTCACTTGTCTTAATCACTTTAATATTACGCTTTTAGTATTCTTAAATTAAATGTTCCATTCCCGCGCTTTTTTCTTTCGAGATTATTCTTTTAGCTTCCATTTTTACTTCCCGCGCATTTCCGATGTTATCCTTTTTTCCTCCAAATTCATCCGCTAGTTCTGTTCGCACTCTTTATATGACGTGACATTCTTAATTATTCATTGGTTGAGAGCGCAATCTACGTCATATTTGTATCCTTACACGTGAGGAACAAAAAGTTGATACTCGCTGTGTTTCAGCAGATTTGAGTTGTATTTCCAGTTTACATCCATCCCCTGGTCACCGTCCTGTTATTCGATTATCTGGAACTTTGTTTAACCCTAATTAGTACTACGGAGCGATGGCTAATTATCTTGGTGGAAACTGCACTTTTTGAAAGATGTTCTAATAAAGTGCTTAGTTGATTATGAATTGTTTCAATTTCTTCTGGGGAAACTTCACGGAACGATGCATTCTATTGTTTTCACTCGACAACTGCATTTCATCAATTGGTTCTACTAACATAAGAGATTCGAATTATCTGCTCTGACCACTTCTTTTACGCCATTATCGCTGCATGTGATCCACAGCTACTATCGTGACAGCCAGTACGGCATTTTCAACGATAAAGCCAATCAAATCAGGGATGTAGTGGAGGGTATACGGGGGTATACGCCGTATACCCTCTGGGTTTTTTTTTAAGGAACACCGTATACCCTCTGTTTCTCAAGAAAGCTATAGTATATATACACTAGGGTATACCCTCTGCCTTGGACGTATACCCTCTGCTTAGAACGTATACCCTCTGTTCTTTTTACGACTACACCACTGAATCAAATGTTGCTAGAATGCAACATACATATATATATATATATCACTGAATACAGCTACCTAGTTCTGCAGCCATCTGAAAAACGCAGGAAACTCCTTAAAGCGGTAGTTAGTAAATGCACGTATGAACCCTACGCGTTCATAAACCGAAAAAAGTCACTGGTTTCAGCAAACTAGTTGTGCAGTAATCTCAAAAATGCACGAAACTCGTTAATGCGGTAGTTAGTAAATGCACGTATGAACGCTACGCGTTCATAACCGAAAAAAGTATCACAGGACTCATCAAACTAGCTGTGCAGCAATCTCAAAAATGCTCGAAACTCGTAAGGCCCGCATGCATAAGAAAGATACAATAAAGGGATAATGTGAAACATTACAACAAAATATGTATCAAATTCTTAACATACCTTAACATGCATCCTTTCTTGAAACTCAACTCTAAACAATGTTGAATTGCCATAATTTCACATATTTCCAGTCGTCGGTGAACTGTCATTTAACCTTCTAGTAAAAAAAAAAAAGAACAAATACTCACAATTTCAAACTAAGTCACACAGGTACCTGCAAATTTTACATCTAAAAATAACAAAACAAAAAATTAACAATTATTAACAATATCAAACTTTGCCTTGCCGTCATTTTGATTTTACAATTAAAAACCAATACAAAATGTCTCGCTTCTGGAGAACTTTCCTTACTACAAATTACAAAACATTCGGAGTTGAGTTGTCAAAACACCGCTGAGCTCATTTTTCAATCTCGAATTTCAGAATACATCATCAATGACGTCAATAAAACGATGTTTTCAGGTAGGCTTAACCAAAAATATTAAAAAAGTTATACTACCAGAAGAAACGATTTATCGCTTTCCAAAATCATGGTCGCTGTTTATGTAATATATTTTATGTAAATGTCAAATAAACTCTTAAAGTTCAATTTATTTAATTCGGCTATTGTGAAGAAGAAAGAAAAACAAATTTCGGCCAATCGCTTTGAAAAATTTCTCTTTCATGGTACTGAAGGTAACAGATAATTGAAATTATGAAATATTGTTTGCGTTCATATTGCATAGGACATTGATTAGGTATTGTGATATATTAATCTCGATTAATACTTTCCATGCAAATGTGAAGTAAACACTTAATGTTCAATTTATCAATTTATTTCGGATGTTGTAAAGAAGAAGAAAGAGCAAATTTATGCCAACCGCTTGGGTTGGCATAAATTTGCTCCTTCTTCTGGGTTGACTTTGGGGAATTTCCTTTTCCACGATACTGGAGGTAAAAGATAATTAAAATTATGAAATATTATTTGTGTTTATATCGAATAAGAAATTTAATAGGCATTTTGATATATTAATCTCTATGAATATTTTTTATGTAAATGCCAAGTAAACACTTAATATTCAATTTTTTTTTTTTTTTTTTTTTTTTTTTTTTTTTTTTTTTTGTTATTGTAAAGAAGAAAGAAAAGCAAATTTCAGCTAACTGCTTCGAGAAATTTCTCTTTCATGGTATTGGAATGAAATATTATTTGTGTTCATATCGTATAAGAAATTTAATAGTATTAGGATATATTAATGTCAAATAATACTTTTTCTGTAAATATCAACACTTAATGTTCAATTTATCAATTTATTTCGGTTGTTTTGAAGAAGAACGAAATACAAAACAAATTTCTGCTAACCGCTTCCAGAATTGTCTCTTTCATGTTACTGGAGGTAAATGATAAATGAAATTATTAAATGTTATTTATGCTTATATGGTATAAGAAATTTAATAGGTATTGTGATATATTAATCTCGATTAAAGAATCATAAAACATTTATTTACTTATAATAAAGGTCACATTTATATGTTTATAACACTTGTTTAAATTGTAATTATATTTAGAATTCAGACTTACTTATGTATTACTATTGTATGTTACTTACAATTAAGGTCAAATTTATAATATATGTTCATTTAATTGCTTTAAATATTAACAAAATTAGGAAATAAAATTTTCTTATTGTATTATTGTAATGAAAATGTATATTTTCAGAAAGTTGTAACAACATTTATTATATCTAATACTAGCCGGTAAAATTTAGGTTTTCATATTTTTTAGCTTTTGATAATTGAATCTTAATGTATTTTATATCGTTGAATCCCAAAATGACCTTCATATTTAACCATCACGTCAGGTTTTTTCGCAGATGGTAATTTTTTTAATTTTTAAAAAGTCGAAATATTGCGAAAATCTGATACTATGAAATAGACGAAACTTTTTTTTTTTTTAGTACTTTTTTTTTCATTTTTTGACTTATACTATGCATTTTTACATCTGAGCATGTAAAATATTGTGTATTTAAAATTTTTATATTTTTATTCCATGTGTGGAAGTTTCTTTGAACCGCTCATGCTCTGCTTCGCGATTTTCCTGTTATATGTTCCCTGTCTCTATCTCGGTGTCCTCTTTTATGTTGGCGGTTTATAAGGCTGGAAATTTATCGCAGATGTATTTAAAACAATTTGCCTTCTTTTGGTAAGGCTTTGAGAGACATTTGTTGTTTTTAGAGTTCCGTACTTAAAAAGTAAAAACGGAACCATTATAAGATCACTTCTGTGTCTGCCTGTCCGTTTGTCCCAGCCATTTTACTCGTAAACTATGAAACGTGGAAAGTTCAAATTGTGGGAAGTAATAAAGACTATTGGCCCACATATTTACAGATTATTAAACATCCACAAATATATTTAGGAAAAATGTAGAGGTAATAATTAAGCTACTTGAAAAAAAAATCTTTTCTTTGTATGTCGTGTGGGATATCTTGTGAAAGTTTTCGTAACGCTAAACTCAGTAATACATTTCTTTTAATTTTAGGTACTATAGTTTCAGAGATATCGTCGAAAATGCATTGCGAAAATATGTCCCCCCCCCCTTTATTTCCGAATCTACTCAAACTAAAATTCTGAAAAATTTGGAGCTAGTAGACGTTAACTTAAATCTTTCAAGAAAATTATGGCGATTACCCTAGGTCACACAGTTTTTGAGAAAAATACATTTTTCCGTTACACACAAATTTTGAATTGCGGGAATTCAGCAAAAGTGCTGAGGAGCGCTGATGGCACCCTTTGTAGCAGAAGGATAAAAGCATTGTTGACAGTGATTTTCGAAAAAAATCATCGGTAATTAGCCAAGATCTTAATCCTTAAATGCATGCACGGTTTGGACATACACAAAGACAGGGGCGACGTACTCTATGTACCATCAGCTTTTAAGGCGTAGATAACAAATTTTAATGATACATTTGTGTAATGCAATGCCCAGTAGCAGTATAAAAACGATAAATGTCAGAAACAGACTTATTTAATTAGATTTAATCACATAAATAGTACGGGATTTGCGATTAGTTTGAATTGGGTGGATCTCTCAATATGCCTCCCGTATCTTTGAAAGTTAATTAAAATCCTATCTGTAAAAACGCGGCACGGACCAAGACGGCGTTGCAACTTTGCGACCTCCTTTTGAAGCGCGGATAAGCAATGCCAAGTTTAAACTTTGAACTAGGATTTTGTTTTAGCTACACTGTAAAAAAGAAAAGTTTATTAGTACGCTGAATTTAGTTTTATGAAATGCCAAATGAAGTTTAAATATGCACTACGTTTATTGTCAGTGCCGAATTCAGTTCATCATAAACTGATTAGGATAAGATTTAAAAAAAAGAGTTATACAGAACAGCAGTATTTGATATTATTTAGGCTCTTTGAACTTTAATGGTATACCCACTCATATTTTTAAAACATATACAGTTATACCCAACCTATGCTGTATAGTTTTTTACAAAGTCTTATTTTTCTTTTAGCAGCGATTTTTTAATAATATAGTTCATAATTCACATATTTATTGTACGGAACCCACAGAGCGCGAGTAATACTCGCACTTGACCGTTTATTTGACTTTTTAACTTTGTAATTTGCGAAATATCCTGACGTAATGGTTAAAAATAGAGGTCATTTTCAAATTCAGCGATGAAAAATTTATAAAATCAATTATAAAAAGTTAAAAAACACAACCATCAGATCTTTTTATAGTAACGGATTGTCCCTATTAGCTCCCTATTTCTTTCTCCTAGCTTATTTTGTGTCGTCTCCAAAAAATAACGTTACGTTGTATAGGCCAGCCGTAAAACAAAGCATATGTGTCATTGTACGATTAAATATTTTATAGTAATTTTTTATACTTCTAAGTATAGTACATTTTCAATTTTTATACCGTCGTATTGGGAAAAAAAGTACTTTTAAATGCAATTTGTTTGAAAACTGTATTTCCATTTATTTTTTAAATATAAAATTTTTTCTAGTTTTTTGGACCATTTGCTTAATATTGGCAATGGAAGTACTCCATTTCTGTAGAAAGTAAAGGAAAAATAGTTCTAAAATAGTAATTATATAATAAAAGAACTGGACAATTACACCGTAAAAATACACTATACACTTGATATATATATACACTTGATAAAATATCATTAGTTTACTACACGGTGTACAAAACTGTTGTAAAGTCGAAAATAAACTTATACAAACATTAAAATAAAGTTAAAATATCTACGTTTCGGTCATTCTCCTATGACCTTCCTCAGGAACGTTGTCGTATATCTTTAAAATTAGAGCAAAACCGTCTTGAGTTCAAAATGTTCGTTATATATTCAGTCAAAAGTCACTTTATCCAATTACAATCCAGGAAACATGCAATGGCACAATCTATTAGACAAAAAGTACACTACAATTTCGGATGATTTTTAATATGGAACGCCGCATAAATTGGCTTGAATTCGTCGAACTTGTCCAAACATTGCTTTGAAATGGTAACACGAGTCCGCTTTCGATCCACTGTCAGCAATCTCGGCAACCATCTTGCTAATAACTGTTTCATGCCCAAACGTTCATGCAAGATATTGAATACACGTTCATTTGAAATGTTTTACCTTCTTAGCTATCTCACGCATTTTCACACGGCGGTCTTTTAACAAGATATCATATATTTTGTTGACCATTTCTTCAGTCGTGATCTCAATTGGACGTCCAGAACGTTCTGCATCTATTGTGCTCGTACGGCCACAACGAAATTCCGTAAACCACTTGTGAACCATACCATGTGATGAAGTCCTATAATATTTTTCCAACTTTTCTTCAGTTCCGGTAATTGTTTTTCCGTGTAAAAAATAGTGATTTATCAAAACACGAAATTCTTTTTTCTCCATAATCAAGACCAACAGGCCAATCGTTTGCTTTTGAACACAATGTATTTAAAATATCGTCTGCAAATTGCACGAATTTTGCAGCAGATAATAAGAAATTGAAAACATAATAATAAGAATGCTATCAAATCGCCACTTTTTTTAAAGTCACGGAGATATCAAACTGCTCTCGTATATATATAAATATATATATATATTTACAGAAATTAAGTTATTTACTTAGACGCCTTTCTGCTATTACTATTAGAACTTTAATCTTTTAAACCTTTATATTACTGAGTATTTTATTTTTATCGTGGAATGACGTTGCTTCTACTTTTTTTATGTTAACAAAGAAAACTGCAATCAGATAAATAATAAATAAATAGTTTTATTAGTTTTAAAACCAGCCTCTTTTTATTTTGGCTTTTAATGCCATAGAATTAATTAAATAATGAAATCATCATTATCCATTTCGCTAAATTAAATCCATAATTTATAAGATGGAATGAAAATGGAAAATGTCAGGCAATTTCAGTGAAAAGACAAAAAAAGATTCACTTTCATAGCAATTGCAGTATCAAAGCAGAAATAATTAAATTTTTAACACAATATATAAAGGGCATTCTCACAATCCGTTCACTTTTAAACCACTGAATAATAATTATTATTTTAATGCATATTGTTGTATATATTTTTTAATATACTGGGGAACATCCCATTGCATGACTGCATAACAATATTAACCAGATAAATAAGTTTTGGACGATGTTGGGGGTCTAAATATCCAGGAAACTCCTGTACCGTCCCGTGTACCTGATGTTGATTTTTAAGTTTGGAGCTTGTCTGTATAAAAATTTTTCAATAAAAGTAATTCGATGTAATTTTTTTTTCGAAACTGAGACTATTTTTTTTATATAAAAATATGTAGCAAAAAAATTAACCTGCACACATTTTTACGGTTGATATTAGTTTTTTTGTTATCTCTGTTCCTGGGTTTTAGATTCCTTACCATCCCTGTTGCTAAACTTATACAGAAAATCCCTTCCGATGCAGCCACAGAATTTTTTTCAAGTTTTTTCTCATGCAGAAGTATGCTAGAGAAAGAATGTCTAAAATTATTTGACAGGAAATTTACTTCAGAATTTAAATCAGCATTTAAATATCAGTTTCAAGCATCGTGGCTTTATTGGTAGTCTTACCGTCCCCAAGGTTTATTCCTGCAATTTTCGAGGTAAATTATTTTTTTTTAATTTAATCCAATGTAAATAACTGTTTCTAAAAATCAGTGAACGTAGTAGCTATCACTTAGTCTTAACATGATTTGCCTAAAAATAGGTGGAAATTTTCATTACCGTCTCATCTTTACCATCCCTTTTTTCCCCCTTACCGTCCCCCTTTTTTTTCCTAAACCATCCCCCTTTTTTTACCTTACCGTCCCTTCTTTAACATCCCTTTAGTGGCCGCCCCTCCGGGTGGTTCCGACCCGACCCCTTGAGTGGGGGAGGTGACCGGAAGCTCGGCAGAGTTCGTTGTGTACGAATGCGAGGGGCCGGTTGGGGACGAATCGCCACCTCCTCGAGAGGCTCATCTCCGACAGGCGTTGAGCACGGTGGGCACGGTTAACGGACGTTGTGCATGGGTGCGTTTCGCCTTTGATCCGGCGCACCCCCGGCAGCTAGGTTCTCTGGCCAAGCCGGATAGCGACGCTCCATAGTCTGATCCCAGAGCCGGTTGTGACCGGGTGGTGACTCTGGGCAAAGGATAGCTAAGGCGATAGGACCCCATCCACCAATTGACTAAGAGGGAGCCTGAAGTATGAGTGAGGGCTTTGTAGTGGAAAGTCCTCGGTGCTCGCTAGTGACGACGGGGCTCGCGGGAACGTCATGCAGGGACACCCGGAGCAACCGAAGGGCGAGGGTTTCGGATAGCGCCCAGGTTACTTTATGACTTGGGTGGCTCATCCCTCCGAGGACCTCAGCTGGAGCAGTTGGGAGCCGACCCTAAGGGTGGTAGGGTTTGGCGGTGCCCCCGTTGACCAAGGAGCGGTCGCGTGGGGAGGCCAGTATGGTTCTGGTTGCTCCATGTCGTGCCGTGACCCGTGGGAGGGGGTCGGGCGGCAGGTCCACCATCGAACACTATTCCCGCAGGGAAACGGGCCGGAGGCTCACCGGTAACGCGGCGGCTCATCGTGCCTCGGGTGAACTCTTGGGGACGCGCCGCGGGGCTCGTTTCACGGGGGGTTCCTTGCGTTGACAGATAGGCCTTCTAAGGGCCTGGGACCGGGAGATGGTAACCCGTCTTTAACATCCCTTTAAGACAATGTTATACCAAAATTTTGTACTAAAAAGACTACATTGTTATTATTTCTTATTTGAATGTCCTGCGGATATATGCAAATTCATTATAAGTAAAAATTTAGAAGAAAATAAAAAGTTTTAGTGGTAAAATGGTAAGGAAAATTAAACTCTTAAGTTTAATTTAAATCTCAGTTAAATAAAAAGATTTGCGCTGCTGACCATTTTTTCTTTATTTTGAATCATTAAGGCATTCGTCTATCAGATTAAAATGAGTTAAATTAGCAAATTAATTATTAAAAATTGTATAAAATTAGCAAGTTTAATTTCACCAGATTTTTATTCCTGAAACTCAAAAGATTATCAGAATGCCCATATCTTGTTCTTTAATACAATTTTTCTCTCATATAAAAGGATAAATTGTTTTGGAACTATTACTTTTTATGTAAATGTCAAGTAAACACTTAATGTTCAATTTATGAATTTATTTCGGTTATTGTAACGAAGAAAGAAAAACAAATTTCGGCCAACGACTTCGAGAATTTTCTTTTTCATGGTACTGAAGATAAAGATAATTGAAATTATGAAATATTATTTGCGTTTATATTGCATGAGAAATTCAATAGGTATTGTGATACATTAGTCTCGATTCAAGCAACATGGAATATAAACCATTTATTTACTTACAATAAAGGTCACATTTATATGTTTATAACACGTGTTTAAATATTGATCGCATTTTGAAATAAGTTTTTCATATATATATTTTTTATCTCACGTACAATTAAGGTCAAATTTATAATGCAGTATCAAAGCAGAAATAATCAAATTTTTAACACAATATATTTATCTCTTTATTTAATATATTTTTTCTCTCATTTAAAAGGATACATTTTTTGTGAACTGTTACTTTTTATGTAAATGTCAAGTAAACACTTAATGTTCAATTTATCAATTTATTTCGGTTATTTTAACGAAGAAAGAAAAACAAATTTCGACCAACCACTTCGAGAATTTTTACTTTCATGGTACTGAAGGCAATGACTGCAATTATGAAATATTATTTGCGTTTATATTGCACGAGAAATTCAATAGATATTGTGATATATTAATCTCGATTGAAGCAACATGGAACATAAAACATTTATTTACTTACAATAAAAGTCAAATTTATAGGTTTATAACACTTGCTTAAATATTGATTACATTTAGAAATAAGTTTTTCTTATATTTATTTTATCTGACGTACAATTAAGGTAAAATTTATAATATATGTCGAATAAATGTGTTTAAATATTGATTAAATTAGAAAATAAGTTTTCCTTATAATTCTTTTTGTTAAAATTCACATTTTCAGAAAGTTATAACAACATTTATTACATCTAATGATAATTCAATGTATCTTATATCAAAAATATTTTTTATAGAAATTTATTTACTTAGACGTCATTCTGCTGTATTATTACTATTAAAACTTTAATGTTTTAAAGTCGTTATGTTACTGAGTATAATTTTTATTTTATAAAATGATAACTGCTTCTACTTTACTTATTTTAGAGAAAAAACGCAACCAAATATATAATAAATAAATATTTTATTAGTTTTAAAACCACCCTCCTTTGATTTCGGCTTGTATGATTGCCACAGAATTTAGAAATAAAATCATCAGTATCCATTTCACTAAATTGAATTCGTAATTTATAAGATTAAATGAAAGTGAAAATGTCAGACAATTTCTGTGAAAAATAAAGAAATCACTTTTACTGCCATTGAAGTATCAAAGTAAAAATAAATAAAATTTTATAACCCAGTATCTATCTTGTTTCGTAATAATTTTTATTGCATTTAAAATGATTTGTTTTATGAATTATTTCTTTGTACGTAAATGTCGAGTAAACATTTTGTGCTCAAATTACCAATTTGTTTCAATTGTCTCATATCGGCAAGTTATGAAAAATAAAGTATCGAAAGTATCTTGAAAGTAGATTATCGAATAATACATTAACCCTTTAACCGGCTGGCCCGGATTTTTCCTTTCCTAGAAATCATGTTACAATGGCTGTAGACCAAAATATTTTAAACAGAATTCTATTTTGAACCTTATATAGAATGTAGTGATATTAAAGATATTATAGCATCAAACTGCGATTAAAAAAATATATATCCTGGGATTTACAAGCATTCTAATAAAAATACTGGAAAAACCTCGGACGGTGAAGCAATTTTGAGAAAATTTATGTTATTCGTAAAATATATAATTTGAATTTTAAAAAGTCCACAGTTTTACTTAAAAGGCGACTAAAGTAATGAAAAAGATGTTACAAGTTTAAAATATACATTTTATTTAAAACTTCTTAGTACTTCCAAGCTTTCGAAGCTCATCATCAGAGAATATTTTAATAACTAATTGTTGTTTCTTTATACAAATACGTCACTTTGTTTTGAAAATGAGAGAGCCAATAATTACTAGAGTTGAAAGTAGAAGTAGCAGTTTCTTGGATTGAATTTAATTACAGAAAATATATATTATTATTAATTGCAGTTCCATTTATTTTTATGACATCACTCTGTACTCATACGTAAATTTTCATGGTTAGAAGAAAATATTTAACTGCCACACTTTAAATTTTAATACGTCATTTCGCTCAAATTTTCAGGATTTATTTTCAGGATATTGAACCCTAAAATGCGGATATTGTTCAATAGGATGTCGTTACATACTTGATTGATTTACACAGGATTTCTGTGGATTCTCTTATAGTAGATGCGTAATAATTAGATGCTGGGAATATGATCTTTGCATGATCAAAATATATTGCTGTATTATGATTGAAATTTGAACGAGAGAGAGCTGTGGATTGACGATAGAATTTTATATCTGTTTTATGTTCTTTGATTGTTTTTACACAGGATTTCTATGGATTCTCTTATAGTGGATGACAGCTCTCTCTCGTTTAAATTTCAAAGGTGAAAAATTGCGTTTCATCTTATGATTTTATTTATTTTCTTCGCTTAATGATATTTCAATATTCTTCACTATGAAATCTTCGGAGATTTTATGCGAAAAATTGTTTGTATGGTTAAATCGTCTTTCAATATTTTTAAAATTATCATCAGTACGCAAATTACTAAATTGAATCACTAATTTATAAGATTGAAATAAAAGTGAAAATGTCAGACAATTTCATTAAAAAAACAAAATACTTTTTCAAAGCCATTGAAGTATCAAAGTAAAAATAATCGAATTTTTAACCCAATATCTTATCTTGTTTCTTAATACTTTTTATTGCATTTAAAGTGATAAATTGTTTTGTGAACTATTTCCTTTTACGTAAATGCAAGCAAAATTGAAATCAAATATATCATAAATAAATATTTTTATTAGTTTTAAAATCGCCCTCTTTTGATTCCGGTTTTTGTGTATGCCACAGAATTCAAAAATAAAATCATCAGTACGCATTTCACTAAATTGAATACATAACTTATAACATGGAATAAAAGTGAAAATGTCGGATAATTTCAGTGAAAAAAAATTCTCTTTCGCTGCCATTGAAGTATCAAAGTAAAGATAATCGAAATTTTAACTCAATAAATCTTGTAACTTAATATTTTTATTGCTTTTAAAATGTCAAATTGTTTTATAAACTATTTCTTTTTACGTAAATGTCAAGCAAACATTTTGTGCTCAACTTATCGGTTTGTTTCAATTGTCTTATTTCAGCAGGTTATGAAAAAGTAATTTTCGTAAGTATCTTGAAAGTAAATTATTAGATTTATAGAATAATGCGTTAAATGTAATCAAACAATTTCGAGAAAATTTATTTTCTTCGCTTAATGATATTTCAGTATTCTTTCCTATGAAACCTTCGGAGATTTTATGCGAAAAATTGTTTGAGTAGTTAAATCGTCTTTCAATATTTAAAAAATTATCATCAGTACCTATTTCACTAAATTGAATCAATAATAAATAAGATGGAATAAAAGTGAAAATGTCAGACAATTTCAGTGAAAAAACAAAATTTACTTTCAAAGCAATTGAAGTATTAGAGTAAAAAGAATCGAATTTTTAACCCAATATCTTGTTTCTTAATACTTTTTATTGCATTTAAAATGATAAATTGTTTGAACAATTTCTATTTACGTAAATGTCACGAAAAATTGCAATCAAATCTATACTAAATAAATATGTTTATTAGTTTTAAAATCGCCGCTTTGATTCCGGTTTTTATGTATGCCGTAGAATTCAAAAATAAAATCATCAGTACCCATTTCATTAAATTGAATCGGTAATTTATAAGATTGAACGAAAGTGAAAATGTCAGACGATTTCAGAAAAATAAGTTTTTTTTACTGTCACGGCCATTGAGTTATCAAAGCAAAAAAAAAAATCGAATTTTTAATCCAATAGTTATCTTGTATATTTATACTTTTATTACATTTAAAATGATGTGTTTTATGAACTATATTTTTGTACGTAAATGTCAAGTAAACATTTTGTGCTCAATTTATCAATTTGTTTCAATTGCCTTATTTTAGCAAGTCATGAAAAATAAAGTATCGAAAGCATCTTGAAAGTAGATTATTAGATTTATCAAATAATACTTTAAGTATAATCAAGCAATTTTGAGAAAATTTATTTTCTTCGCTTAATGATATTTCAATATTCTTCACTGTGAAATCTTCGAAGATCTTATGCGAAGAATTGCTTGTGTAGTTAAATCGTCTTTCAGTATTTTTAAAAATATCATCAGTACCCATTTCACTAACCTGAATCAATAACTTATAAGATGGAATAAAAGTGAAAATGTCAGACAATTTCATTGAAAAAACAGAAAATTCACTTTCAAAGCCATTGAAGTATCAAAGTAAAAAGAATCGAATTTTTAACCCAATATTTTATCTTGTTTTTTAATACTTTTTAATTGCATTTAAAATGATAAATGTTTGTATGAACTATTTCCTTTTGCGTAAATGTCAAGCAAAATTGAAATCGAATATATAATAAATATTATTATTAGTTTTAAAATCGCTCTTTTTTATTCCGGCTTTTATGTATGCCATAGAATTCAAAAATAAAATCATCAGTACGCATCTCACTAAATTGAATTCATAATTTATAAAATGCATTGAAAGTGAAAATGTCGGCTAATTTCAGTGAAAAAAAAAATTCTCTTTCGCTGCCATTGAAGTATCAAAGTTAAAATAATCAAATTTTTAACTCAATAAACCTTGTATCTTAATACTTTTTATTGCTTTTAAAATGATAAATTGATTTATAAACTAGTTCTTTTTACATAAATGTCAAGTAAACATTTTGTGCTCAATTTATCAATTTGTTTCAATTGTCTCATTTCAGCAAGTTATGAAAAAGAAAGTATCAAAAGGATCTTGGGAGTAAATTGTTAGATTTATCGAATAATACATTAAGTGTAATCAAGTAATTTTGAGAAAACTTATTTATTTTCTTCGCTTAATGATATTTGAATATTCTTCACTGTGAAATCGTCGGAGATCGTATGCGAAGAATTGCTTGTGTAGTTAAATCGTCTCTCAATATTTAAAAAAATAGGTAGCATCTGGTTTTCTAAATATGATACATTGCGCTGTCTACTTATTGTAAGGGGACATACACTTTGAAGATTTTTTTTTTTTTTTTTTACTGTTATACATTTACTTATTATGTATGTATATATATATATATATATATTATAGGTAATACTTAGAAAAACTGACTCTCACAAGAAAATAAATCATTTTGTGGGTAAAAATTGCGAATTTTATTTATTTTTCATTTTTTTTAATTAAAGAAATTTAAAGTTTGTTATTTTTGGTACGTTACTGTTTTTAAAACACTATTTACAATATAATGAAAATAAAAAATATACATAAATCGAAACGTTGAAGAAATCATGTTGTTTTGCATCTTCTTTTGCCTGTGTTTGTATATATTTTTTTCCTCACAAACTAATTCATTAATTGTAAAATCGGTCCCTAATTTTACTAAGTAAACTATATTGCAGATACAAAAAAAAGGAGTGTAGAAGTTTTAGTGTTTTAAACTCAGTAATGTATTTAAAAACAGCAAACTTAAAAATTCTTTACATTTTTAAAACAAAATTAAAATTCTCAATTTTTTCCTACAAAATGATTTATTGTCTTGTCAAAATCAGTTTTTCTAAGTATTACCTATAATAATATGTATATATAATAAGTAAATGCACATTAGTAAAAGAAATTCTTCAAAATTCTACAAAGGGTACAGAATCCCCTTAAACAACGATGAAAAATGACGCTTTAGACATGGATAATGAAACAATTTCTAATAGTCTAATATTATGCAGAAAATTTATTTTTTCCTACAATAAAAATATATATGTTCTTTTCAAGCTGGTTATTTAGATATATAACTCGGTAAAAATTCATTTTCAGCATTTCCAGTCTACATACGACAATGTTTGCGAATACTTACGTGCAGCCTTTTGTATGATCTATAGAATTTTTACGCACCCCGTAAAAACACTAAAAATTAAATAGGTTTTAAAATGCATACAACAGCGGAAAAGCACGATTAATAGTAATAGTTTCAAACACTTTTTAATTCAAAAGTATATTTGCACTTGGCTATTGAAAAAGAAAGAAAACATTCATTAAATTATTACGCGCAAAAGCATTTAACGGTAAAAAGTACTACATCATATTTAAAGCGTTGTATTCAAAACGTTATTTTTAACACAATTTTCTTTAAGCGTCTAAAATAAATAAATAAATAAATAAATAAATAAATAAAATAAAAATAAAAATTCCGGATGTTATAAAAGCCCGGAAGACAGTAACATTTTTTACCTTTTTATACAATCTGATTTTCAAGTGTGTAATTGATCTTAAATCACGAAAATAGTCGTCAGCAATTACGACAGCGGTGGATGAGGCCTCGGCAATAGAAAAGCCTTTCCCATTCAAAGCTTAAAAATACATGATTTTAGAATATCGCTACTTGTTGTGATGGTATCTAACTTCCATAATCGGGTAATCTTTTAAAAACGTAACAAATTACATTTTAGAGCGTTCGGGGTCTGAATGGGGGTTGGCGTACGTAGCTTCTAGCGGGCAGAGCCATCTCGATTATGTTAGTTAATTATTGTTTGTTAGTGTGTTGGTTAGTTCGTTAGTATGTTAATTACTAAGTTAGTAAGTAGTTAGCTAGTAAGTATGTAGTTAGTTATTAGGTAGATAGTATTTTAGTTATTAAGTATGTTAGTAAGTTTCGTTAGTTAGTGCCAACTTGTTTTATTTCTTAAAAGAAAATTCCCTTTCCTCTGAAAATTCCATCAAGTATAATTCTATTTGCATACTTGAACAACTTAGCTTTAAAATGCCTTTAAATAAAAATTCAACCATTTGATAATATGAAAGAAGCGCTTATACTTTACCGAAAGCTCAATTTGAATAAGTGCATTTTCTACCAATTTAATTATATAGCAGTGACGGCGACAGCTGCAGCTATTTAAGAATCTCCTCGTAAAATAAGATGGAAATTATAAAAAAATTTAAATTTATACTTTATGCATGTGAGTGTAATTAGAAAATGGTTATATTTTATTACTATGAAGTTTTTTCATCAATATTCTGTCAAGAGGTTTTAACCTTCTTTTCCTAAAATTAAGTTTTGATCTTCGCGGAGAAGATCCCAGTCTTCATTTACATAGTGTTGTTTAACATGCATAAATTTCAATCTGTCTATTATAACCTGCGTGCATAAAAAACTGAAATATTCTCATGCATTTTTATTTACACGCTTTTAAATTTCATATGCTTTTTTCCCTTTAATTTTTCGCACATAAAAGTTACCATTATAATCATTTTACTTTCGATAAAATTTCTAGAAATAAGGAGAAAAAATAATGCATGGTGTATAAATAAGAGGGTAGATAAACCATTTTGTTTCCTTTTTTTCTAATTTTTTTTTTTTTTAAATAAAATTTAGGATATACAGTGGCGGTCAAAAGTTTCCGGCAGTTAGTTTTTTTTTATTTGTTTGACCGAACGTTTTAGCGAAGAAGAAGTTCAGTTGCTCCAAAAGTTAGGAATAAGCAAATTACTTCTGACCACGTGATCATTTTGATTGGTTATTTAAGATACTTGATGCAAAGGGGAGGAATTCAAAATTTGTGCGTGCAAAAGTTTCCGGCCATTCGTCATTCATTATTTTTTGCTACCGCTAAAGTGTTTTTTTGTCCATATTTGTTAATTAAGGTG
This sequence comes from Maratus speciosus, assembly GCA_963932465.1. Classification (NCBI taxonomy): domain Eukaryota; kingdom Metazoa; phylum Arthropoda; class Arachnida; order Araneae; family Salticidae; genus Maratus; species Maratus speciosus. Next base: position 106,657,958 of record OZ010799.1, read on the forward strand.
AATAATGTATTTGAAATTCAAAAATTAAAAGTTTAACAATTTATTGTTCCTAAATGAGTGATTTGTTTGTCGCTAAAGGGACAATCCTCTCGTGAGATTGCGGCAAAGTTGTCAATCGGAAAATTTGCTGTAAACGATATTTTAAGAAAATATAAAGATGGTCATGGCCTTCGGAACTTTCCACGGTCCGGGAGACCCCGGAAAACGACTATTCTTGTGGACAGAATTATCAGTAGAAAAGCAGTTGATGACGTCCGTAAAAATGCCGCTGCAATTCCACGCCATTTATGGTGTTAAAAGCGATTTATGGTATTATGGTTATTGCTGAAATAAGTCTATCTGCTGTGTCAAGACGCTTATGTGACGTAGAACTTTATGGAACAGTCGGCGTTAAAAAACCTTTCATAAGTAAAAAAATTCAGAGGGCCCGACTGGCGTTTGCCAAGGAATACAAAGACTGGTCAAGTGAAAACTGGAAAAAAGTACTATTTTCAGATGAATCGACGTTCAATCTTTTTGTGAGTGATAAAAAACATTACAACCGACGACCTAAAAGCAAAAGATAAGATGCGAGATATATTATTCCTACAATGAAGCACGGCGGAGGACACGTTATGCTGTGGGGAGCATTTTCTAGAAAATGCGCCTGTCCGTTATCTGAAATCCGCGGCAAGATGAATAGTGCAATGTATAAGGATATCTTGCAAGATCATTTGCTTCCTTATTGGAGGAAAAATTGTGGTCGCAACTATTTGTTTCATCATGATAACGACCAAAAGCATACATGCATGCTCGTCAAGCAGTGGCTTTCGCACAAAAAATCTTCGCTTTTGAAATGGACAGCCCAATCATCCGATCTGAATATAATAGAAAATCTTTGAAACTAACTTCAAAACGTGTGTGGAATTATAAATATTCCAATTTAGCAGCATTTTTACAAAAATTGCAAGAACCGTGGACAAAACTTAACATTGATGATCTACAACTGTTCATTGAATCGATGCCACGTTGCTTCCCCGCAGTACTTATTGCTAAATGTATGAATACAAAATACTAATTGTAAATGTTGTTGATCACTGTTATTTTCCGTTATAACACCATTTTTTTCCAAACTTGCCAAGGTGGCCGGAAACTTTTGAGAACATGCGTTTTCTTTTGCAATTAATTTTGTCAATTACATTTATTAATATTTAATTTTTATTCCATAAATAAGTTCTTAACTGGTATGTCAATAAAGTGTATAAGTATCACTTTGAGATTCCTCTTCACATGGGTATACTTACAAATTAACCAAAAATTTTATGCTGGCCGGAAACTTTTGACCGCCACTGTATATCTATTACCTGTCTTATTTTTGTTCTGAGATTGTTTAAATATCTTATACAAGTTAAGAAACATATACTTTAAAATAACAAAAGTTTTTTTTTTCTTTTTCTTTTTATCTAAGAAAATATAATATGACTACAAACGAAAATTTTCTGGAACGTCTTCCTAGTTACCTACCATTCCTGAAAAGCGTTCTTTATGTAACTGTAACATTCAATATGCAATGTTTAAAATTGGAATTGTTCACTAGTTTACATGTGTTCGCAGCTAAAAATAAAAAAAATTTCAAAGTAGAAGCAACTAAATTAAAGTACCAAAGACAAAACTTTGGGAAAATTTAAGGCATTTTAAGGGGTCTTGTACCTTTTAAACGCGACGAAATTTAACGAAAAAATTCAAAGTTTGAATTAGTCTATCTTCAAAACTTTTTATGTATAAACATGAAATTTTGGATATTGATTAAACAGATTACGCTTTTTAATATGCTTACATTAGAAATTTATTGGCCTTTTACAGAATTTGTGTATTGTTGAAATCAAAGTAGCTCTATTTTTTTACTCCATAAGTCATTGCGCGCATGATATCTTGAGAAAGTATGTATGGATTGTCATGTAATTTGGTAAAGATACTAAAGATATATGTGTGTTTAAAATGAACTACTCTTAGGCCAAAATTATTTCATTAACTATATAAAAAAATATTTTTGTAAAAAAAAAAAAATAATAATAATAAATTGTATTTTTAATGAATAAAAATAGTCATTACTAAAAATGTTACCATTATAAATACTTAAAAGTAGTTCAAATGTCTTTATCTGTTTCCGAGAGATGACAGCATAAGATGAATATTTATTTTCTTAAATGAAGGTTTTTTTTTTCGGTGTTTATAGATTCTTCATTGTTCAAAATGGCGAAATGTAAAAAGCAAGTTTATCTTAATTTTTCGATCAAGGATCCAAATAACTAAGCTATAATCTTAGCTTGTAGATTTCTTCGAAATACGTATTTCTTTTAATTATGAAATTATTTGTTCAGGCCTATTTTTTATGCCTTTTTGTAACGTACAAAATATAGGACACTAGGCACGAATGGGTACATATTTTTATTAGCTATTTAGGAGACAGTTATTTATGTAAAGTCCTTTTCAAGATGATTAGGAAATAAATTGTTTCTAAGCCTCAAATATGATTATTCTTAGTTAATTTTAGTTATAGCACATAATATGCAATTTAAAAGCTTATTTTATATAAATTTAGACAAAGCATATAATTATGCATATAAATATTATGTATATTACCATATTTAGTGCGTTTACATTTTATCAAATAAATACAAAAAAAAATTAGTGTAATTTTTAAAAAATCTTTTTCCAGTTCATTTTGTAACATTTGACAGCGATTTTGCCAACAACTTTGAGAAAACGAAAATTCAGGCATAAATGGGTTAATACATTATAAAAACTATCCGGAAACGTCTCCGAAAATGAGTGACACCAGCAAAAAAAAAAAAGAAAAAAAAAAAAAAAGAGAAGTTTGTTCTTATAAATGCTTTTTTAAATCTCGAAAATACATTAGTTTCTGAGGTTACTGTAGATAAGGAACGCTTTTTGGAATCGTTGGTAACTCGGAAGAGGTTATTGTATATTTTCGTTCTTGGTTATATTATATTTTCATAAATTTTGAAAAATGTCTTATTATGCAGTTTAAGATAACTTGGTTTATCTTACATAATATACCGGGTGTCCTAAAATGGATCGACTGTTTTTAAAATTCAATAACTTACAAATGGTGGAAGTTATATAAAAAATTCTTGCAGGATGTTTATGTGAGATGTCAGAAGTTTTTTCATCTGCGATTCCCAATTTTAGATCCAAACAGCAGCGATAGATGGCGCTGCAAGCAATAAGCGATAAATCGAGACGTGACTTTTTGGTTCTCGCTCTTCTCCTAGCATTCATGAAAAGGAAGGATATTAAATACATGGAGTGGGTGCCAAAGAACAAGATTGCATAGGCGACTGAGATCCACTCCATATATTAAATCTCCTTCTTTCGCATCTTACATAACCTTCCTACGAGATTTTTTTAATACCTGTTATCATTTGCAAGTTACTGAATTTTAAAATCAGTCAGCCAATTTTAGGACACCTTGTATGCACGTCTACAACAATACGAAAAATGTCAGCTCTTTAAATTAAACCTAACGTATATTTATGTATCAAATAAGCGATAGTATCTTTCGTTGCAGTTAGATTCTGTTTTACCAGTAAATTGATCTTACTTATTTTATCTTATTATTATATGCTACATCTGTGGAAAAAAAGGAAAACTCGTTAAAAAACAGTGAATTAAAGGATATATTTTTACAAGTTCTAACTAGATTATTATTTTTTTTTAACTAAAAGGAAAATGTGATATTTCGAATCCCTTGGCTCCAGTACTTTTTTTTTAATCTAAGAGTAAAATAAAGATAATGAACACGGGCGTTACTGAACCTTTAATCTTGTTCCTTTTTATTTATTTCACTGAGCATGATAAATGAAGCACTAGAGAAGTTTTATTTCTTCATTCATTTTTACATTTCCCCTTTATTCTCTTTCGTCGCATTTTATCACTATAAAATAATTTTATTCTCCCCAGAGAAGATCTTAATACTAATATAACTTATTTATCTTACTGGCTTTCACCTTCAAATAAAACTATTGATTTAACCATAATGTAATTTATAAAAAGGATAATGATATTTAGAACTATTTTTATTTGTATAAAAAGTGTAGAAAGAATTATAGTGTTTAAAAGTGTCGCAAACAAAATCAATTAAATTATTCAATTTCAATACACATCTAATATAAAATGAATTTTTACATCCGACCGTGTAAAACGTGCTGTAAAAAAATAAAAGTAAACTCAAGAAAAATAGATACTCGTAATAAAATAAAAATATGTAATATGAAGTTTTTTTTAAAGTTCATATTACATATAGCTACTCGAGTAACTAAAGATAGTAAATTGAATATTTTTTGCTGCATTTTATTTTTATTATTTCTGTTAATTAATCAAACTTGTTTTATCTTATTATGATATTCTTTATTTATGAAGGAACGTAAATCTCATTTAATATAAAGTAATTTAAAAGTTGTGTTTTCACATTCTAATTACATTAATTATTTTTTCTTTTCATTTTCTTCGACATTTTTAACTAGAAGAAATGGTATATTTCCATTTGCTTACGTTCATAAATTTTATTTTCTATCTGATGTGAAACCATCCAGCAACTGACACCTTAAGGATTCTTTCTTGTTTAAATCACTATTGCAAAGTTTTGAATCTATTTTATACTTACCTTAGTTTTTGAAAGTATTACCACCAATAACTGACACATTAAGGATTCTTTCTTGTTTAAATCACTATTGCAAAGTTTTGAATCTATTTTATACTTACCTTAGTTTTTGAAAGTATTACCACCAATAACTGACACATTAAGGATTCTTTCTTGTTCAAATCACTATTGCAAGGTTTTGAATCTATTTTATACTTATCCTAGTTTTTGAAAGTATACCCCTGTTAACTGTTTCAAATTAAGGATTCTTTCTTGTTCAAATCACTATTGCAAATTTTTGAATCTATTTTATACTTACCTTAGTTTTTAAAAGTATTACCGCCAATAACTGACATCTTAAGGATTCTTTCTTGTTTAAATCACTATTGCAAAGTTTTGAATCTATTTTATACTTATCCTAGTTTTTGAAAGTATACCCCTGTTAACTGTTTCAAATTAAGGATTCTTTCTTGTTCAAATCACTATTGCAAATTTTTGAATCTATTTTATACTTACCTTAGTTTTTGAAAGTATTACCGCCAATAACTGACACATTAAGGATTCTTTCTTGTTCAAATCACTATTGCAAGGTTTTGAATCTATTTTATACTTATCCTAGTTTTTGAAAATATACCCCTGTTAACTGTTTCAAATTAAGGATTCTTTCTTGTTCAAATCACTATTGCAAATTTTTGAATCTATTTTATACTTACCTTAGTTTTTGAAAGTATTACCGCCAATAACTGACACATTAAGGATACTTTCTTGTTCAAATCACTATTGCAAGGTTTTGAATCTATTTTATACTTATCCTAGTTTTTGAAAGTATACCCCTGTTAACTGTTGCACATTAAGGATTCTTTCTTGTTCAAATCACTATTGCAAAGTTTTGAATCTATTTTATACTTACCTTAGTTTTTGAAAGTATTACCACCAATAACTGACACATTAAGGATTCTTTCTTGTTCAAATCACTATTGCAAGGTTTTGAATCTATTTTATACTTATCCTAGTTTTTGAAAGTATACCCCTGTTAACTGTTTCAAATTAAGGATTCTTTCTTGTTCAAATCACTATTGCAAATTTTTGAATCTATTTTATACTTACCTTAGTTTTTGAAAGTATTACCGTCAATAACTGACACATTAAGGATTCTTTCTTGTTCAAATCACTATTGCAAGGTTTTGAATCTATTTTATATTTATCCTAGTTTTTGAAAGTATACCCCTGTTAACTGTTGCACATTAAGAATTCTTTCTTGTTCAAATCACTATTGCAAATTTTTGAATCTATTTTATACTTATTTTAGTTTTTGAAAATATTACCCCCTAGTAACTGATAAAATTATGATTATTTCTTGTTCAAGTATTACCTCCAATAACTGACACATTAAGGATTCTTTCTTGTTCAATTCACAATTGAAAAGTTTTGAATCCATTTTAAACTTCTCTTAGTTTTTGAAAGTATTACCCCCAGTAACTAACACATTAAGAAATCTTTGTGTGTGTGTGTGGGGGGGGGGGGGGTGTTCTTTTGCTGAAATTTTAACTAGTTTAAAATTAGTTACTGTTATCAATTATAGTTATCTATTTTCATTTAGCTTTTTTTTTTCATTTCGCCCCGAGATAAGTCGGGGGTGAAAGCAGTGATTCCGTATAGCTGACTGCCAGTGAAGTGGTTAAAATAACACAAGAATTAGTATGTTGTGGCCATCAAAAAAACTTTCTTTTGTGTAAATCAAATCAATCAAAGGATTTTAATAGCGCGTGAATTATCACATTGCTAACAAAGCGTATAACCAACAATGTGAAAAATGTCCAATCCGGGAATCGAACCCGGAACCCTTGGAATAGCGCTCTAAGTGCTCTTCCATTTAAGCTACGAGGACAATGCCCAGCTTAGCATTTCTCACATATGTTTGTAAGGCTGCAAATGCAGCACAAGATGGAATAGTCTTCATGAGCACATAATCCTCCGGCGAAACATGAGACATATGTGCTCACCAATGCGGGGTTTGTTTGCGCCTCATGTTTCGCCGCAGGATTATGTGCTCATGAAGACTGTTCCATCTTGTGCTGCAGTTGCAGCCTTACAAACATATGTGGGAAATACTAAGCTGCACATCGTCCTCGTAGCTTAAATGGCAAAGCACTTGGAGCGCTATTCTAAGGGTTCCGGGTTCGATTCCCGGCTTGGACATTTTTCACATTGTTGGTTCTACGCTTCTTTTAGAAATGTGATAAATCACATGTTATATATTGAAAATAATCGAATTTTGTCCTCGCTTTAAAATGACCACAACCAAAATTGAATGTCCATCTATTCCTATCATTAGGATTCTAAATTTGATGTTTCGTGAAATTCTGCCGATAGAAACTGGGGATATAAGCATCACAGAAACAGAACAAATCATCGGTTTGCGGACCCCCCTATTGGGGAATTTTGGTTAAACACCAATCAGCAACAGCTCACATAAGGATAGACCTCCAAAGGAAATTTCATCCTATTCTACGCAGTAATTTATGAGTTATAGCTCCCACGAAATTTTTTCCCGTACAGACAGAAAGACACACACACAGACTCACGGACAGACAATTTCTAAAAACAAGTCAAATCGTATACATATAATGTGTATACCCCCAACTCTCTACCAATCAGGGCTTAATTTGCGCCGGTGCCCAGCTCCGGTACTTCTCTGTTTTTAGTAAATATTTAAATGTTGGTCGAAATTCACCGGAGCTCATAAATTACAGGGCTCCGGAGCCCAGTGCAATAGCGCTTCCAAAAAACCGAAGCCTAAATTATTCTTTGCTTTTCTTCTCATCTCCAAGCTTTTGCATTCTTTTTTATCAAACACTTATAGGTGACGTAATGTGCCGCACACGTAGTAGATGGTGATAAAACGGACTCAATTTTTATGTTTTTGCGCTTGGACTGACCCGGGCTCAATCTGTTTTATATTCAAAATTTTATTTATTCATGTATAGAAAAAATAAGTCTCTTTCTTCTTCAAAATTACGTATTATATGCCATTTCAAATCATTTTAATGTTATTTTGATCAGAATGAAGGGAAAACAGAAATCGTGTTTTTCTATTCTACGGATATTTGTAAGTTTCTGTCGGCAACGTGTTGATATGGCGCCATTCAAGAGACTAGACAATAAATTTGCTTTCAGTTCGATTTAAATTTGTGACAGTACGATAATATTTAATTGGCTGTTTTTTTTTATTGTTTTTTGTTTTATTTAGATATCTAACATGAAAAAAATATTTTCCGTTTTTAGCTAACGAGCATCAGCTTGAATTTTCTTTTTTTGTCCTTTATTGCGTACGAGTGTAAAAATCATAAAATCACGTTAGTGATTTTTCTATCTATTTTGTATCATGAACGCTGCCCATGCTAAGATTCTGCTCTGCACATTTACGAAGTCACTTTCATTTGTAAGTAGATATAATTGCCATGTATTGTTATTCTGATAGAAAGCAATCGAGCAGTGTTTCCCCTTTTTCTATAAAAGCATCGATTCTTTCCGATAACAGTGTCAAATTTTTAATTTAATCTGATCTTCAAGGACTTACCACAACAGGCTGTTATGCGGAAAGAATCGATTATGGTTTAAGATATGTATCTTTTATAGGAAATTGAAAAACATCGTTCTATTTCTCAGCATATAAAAATTAATTTCTGTAAATTTCATTCATTTTTTCATAAAAATGCGTGGCTGCGAACTATTTCCTTAATCATAATCCTTACTGTATTTAATCGCAGAATTAAAAATGAATCGCAATTAATTAGCATTAAAACTAGGCAAATATTACGATTCGGAAGGAGTGATTACTAAAAAAGTGGAATAGTTGGCAGTTAACTGTATGCTGATACATATATTTAAAATTTTCAATTTTGTAAAGAAAAAAATGGCTTTAAATTTTGAAAATAATGTACGAAATATAAATATGCAGATTGGAGTGAGGGGGGGGGGGGAAGGGGAACGGTACTATCGTTAGTACCGGTACAACAGAATATTACGGTTCAGATACTTTTTTTCTTAGAAATTAAGCCCTGCTACCAATTGATGTAACCAGGCGATATCCAGCCTAGCACTCCCCACTCTTGTATGTTGGAAAGATTGCACTTTGCAGCACAAGATGTAGTATGAGAGGAAAGCATGAGACGAAAGTGAACAAGATGGAATACATTCATGAACCACAACTCTGTAGGAAACATGAGACGAAAGAGTCTCTTGCGACACATGATTGCTACAGAGTTGTGGTCCATGAAGATATTCCATCTTGTGCTGCAGGCGTAGCCATTTCAAGATATACGATTGGGGGAGTGCCATGCTGGATATCGTCCGGGTAGTTCAATTGGCAGATCGTCGGCGCGCAATGCCAATGGCCAAGGTACCAATGCTGGTGTGGACACTTTTCACCCTGTTGGTTTCACGCTTTATAAGCAATCTGAAAAAAAAAATTAATGAGTTAAAAAATCAATCAAATCGTGTTCGGGAACTTTTAAAACGTACAAATTCGTTGAAAACATGAAGTAGAAGTTTTTCGCTAATCCAGTACTTTCTTCTTATATAGGTAGAAGAAAGTAATAAATGAGAATGACCTTACTGATCCTTTAATCTTATTCTTTGTTATTTGTTTATTTCATTGAGATAATAAATGAAACACTGCAGGCGCCATCATTCATTTTTTACATTTTCTCTTTCATCGCGTATTTATCATCAGAAAATAAGCATTCTCCCAAAAGAAATTGGAACTTGCGACAAATATAATTTATTAGCCCCCAGTATGCTATTTCTTTCTCCCAGCTTATTTGTGTCGTCTCTAAAAAATAACGCTGCGTTGTATAAGCCAGCCGTAAAACAAAGTAGACGTATCATTGTACGATTAAATACTCTACAGCAATTTTTTTTTACTTCTAAGCATCGCACATTTTCATTTTTTATACCGTCGTATTTGGAAAAAAGTACTTTTAAATATAATTTGCTTGAAAACTGCATCTCAATTTATTTTTGAGATATTAATATTTTTGTTGTTTTTAGAGCCATTTGCTTAATATTGGCAACGGAAGTAATCCATTTCTGTAGAAAGTAAAGGAAAAATAGTTGTAAAATAGTAATTATATATTTTTGTTGCCATTTTCTCATAACAACCAAAAAAGTGCAATTAAAATACGTGCTACTTTGAAAAATATATACGAATGATTTCTATTAAAACATGAAGCTATTGTAAACTATATTTAATTTTAAGTATCTATATTAATGTTACAAACAAATGTAGGCATATGAATCATTAGATAGCCGTTTTTTGTCGAGTTTCTTGAATGACGGCATCTTTTTGCTGCATTTGTGTATTATTTCGCGATAGTGACGTCCTATGCATGCTTTACTGTAGATGTTTAAGAATGGATCGTAAATGTGGGATTCTTAAGCGGATGCAAATGACGTCATTTTACATGAAATAAAACCGTGTGCTTTAAGTCTTAAAATTGAAATATGTTTTGTACTATTTATGTATACATATTTTATTTTTCATCGGAGACGACACTAAATTCTGAAAAAGCAGAATTTCTGTTTTCTGATTTATCTTTCTTTCTTTCAACACTAAAGAAATTATGCATTCAACCGTAACCTAAAATTAAATAAATCGCAATAATAATTCAATGATATTTATGTGATAAACTATATATAATCTATATATAAAAATCACTTCAAAACATCATAGTACTCAATAATTGCTATAAGTTATAAACATAAATTCTAAAAAGGCAAAATACCTTTATTTATTTACATTTGGACATGTTCTTGACTTTAACTTTCATAGACATCTATAGGCCTCATCAAAACAGTGTTTATAGATAGGAACTATAACAATTAAACACAACTCAAAAGTCATCAATACAAGTAAATAAAAAGATAGGAAAGTAATATAAAAAATAGTTTCACATTGATGAGAAATAATGAATTAGTTCGCTTTTTACGCAGTCGAGTTTTTCGAATTTTTAAATTAAATTTCTACTTGTTTACCATACATCATCAGAGAATCAATAGAGATCTTCTTACGCAATGAGAATATTTGCAATGATTCCGTATCCTTGGAACTCCCTAAAATTTGGAAAGAAATGCTATACTGAATAATGAAATAATAATATAAAATAATTTACTTTCACAAATTTCCATTTTTAATATTGCAGTTATTTTCATTATGCTTGTGTTCACGTGATTTTTGTTTTTGTTTACTAGTTTTTCAATTTGAATTTTTGCGAAAATATTTTTATCATTTTATTTTCTTGAGAATGTTTCCGTCTGATGCAATGAAACATATCGAAATGTAAATAAAGGTATTTTGCCTTTTTAGAATTTATGTTTATCACTCGTAGCAATTATTGAGTACTTTGACATTTATGTGTACAAAATTATAACAAGTCGGAAATTGTACGTCAAACGTGGCAAATGAGCTGCGTTCGTACAATTGCTAGTTTTATAAATATTCAGATCTTGGTGAAATAGCTGTTGCACTTTTATGCAAAAAGCCATGAATACAAAAATTTATTACGATTATATACATTAAATTCAATACTACGAAAATAAAAGGACTCCATCTTAAATAGGACGTAATTACCATGGCAACCTAGAATCTATCATAGGATTATCATTGAATTTATGGCGTATAAGATTTAATAGAATAATCACCATGGTAACCTAGAATCATTACCTATCAGGGGATATCATTGAATTAAGTGTGATAAGATTTATTAGAATGATGAAAACTTTTATCAATAAGTTTGACGACTATAGGTGCTACGTATTTATATAACTACGAACGCACCTAAAAATGTGTATCTCTGGTTTAATCATTTACCATAATAATTTATTTTATTTTTTAATTTATTTAGATTTCCGTAGACTCCATCAAATTTATTTTCTATCTATATTTAAAAGATATAAATGACAATGACGTTACTGAACTTTTATTCTTGTTTTATTTGTTTATTCCGTTGAGATAATAAATGAAACACTGCAGAGGAATTATACCTTCATTCATTTTTTACATTTTCTCTTTCTTCCCTTTCATCGCATTTCATCCCCAGAGAAATTAGAATTTACGATAAATATAATTTACTTATTGTCTTTCAGCTCTTAATAAAAAATTATGCATTCAACCGTAAGCTAAAGTAAAAAATGGACAATATAATTCAATATGATATTTACTAGTAGAAGGCTATAAAAAGAATAAAAATATTAAAATAACAAATTAAATCATTATTTTAATCTGCCATATAAAATTAAAAAGATTTTTTTTTAATCTCATCCATAAGAGGCTGATATAACGATATCACTTTCGGGGGGGGAGGGGGTTTGTCACTTGATATCGTAAGAAATCTCTAGGTGGGAGGGGAGGTTGTCTTTTAATATCGTTATAATTTTTGATCCAACCTATTTTTTTTTTGGTAAATTTTTCTTTACCCTTGTTTTTTAAATCGGTTATCTATTTTTACCCGACTGAAAAGAAGGGTTATGTGCTTCACGTGTATCTGTGTATGTGGATTTCTTTATACCCTCAAAACATCCCAACGGCTGGATGGATTTTAATGAATGAGGCCTCTATCGATTCGTCTTAACGGCCCGATGGTTATAGGCTAGGTTTTGTTTTTATAAATTAAAAATGGCGGCAGTAAAATACAAAATGTCTGTAGAGACGAAAAGAAATTTACGCACCTTATTGAGTGGCATATCATTGTATAGGTCTTTCAAAATGAAGACGATGTTTCATTGACTATTTTACAGTCAGAAGCTCAGTTAAAATATTATACAACCTGAAAGTTGTGTATGTATTGTGGATCTCTAGCTTTACTGCAACTCTAACCATCATAGACATCATCAAAACAGTACTTATAGATAGGAACTAACAATTAAACACAACTAAGTCATCAATACAAGTAAATAAAAAAAATAGGTAAGTAATATAAACAAGTAATATAAAAAAAATATTTTAAGTCAATTCCTACTTAAGTCAATAAGAGGCTTTTTTTTCTTCCATTCTTCTTTCCTCCTGAGTGGCACTTAAAATGCCTTGATCAAGAAGAGGTCTCTCTGGGTCTTTTAAATACCTTCATCAAGAAGAGGGCTCTCTCGATTATTGAAAATTAATTAATTTAATTTAATTAATGAATTAATATTTGAAAAAAACTGGATTAACATCAAGTGTCATCCACTACAAGTTTAAAAAAATTTATTTGAGCTTGATTGGATGAATAATAAGTATTTCATTAACGAGTGAAAATTTGAACAAGATATATATAGCGCGAGTGTGAGCTAATAGTAGGAATTGAAAAAAAAAAGTCCTTCCGGCCAGTGCCGGGAGGAAGAGGTAGCTTTCATAATCCTTATTTAAAAAAAGCCAACTTATATCATGCAAACACACGAAGCTCAATCTAGTGTAAACCGAATATAGGAGATTCAATACTAATTTTTATCAATATAATGAATGAGAATTTCGCGAAATTAGTCAGCTTTATCCAAGCTGCTTTTCTTTAAAGTAACTTATATTTGGCTGCCAAATTCGGCAATTTCTTAAAGTGCCTGTCATTTTAAGACAACATGGTGGATGAAGCTAAGCAGTGAACTTGGTCGAGACCTTAGTAATTGCTGTGCACATGCTCACTCACATCGGAATTGGTTAATATATAGGAGTGCTGTCGCATGCAAAAAATCAGATTTTTCAAAATGTCACCCACAATAGAAATTGAAACTGCTATATCTGAGCCATTTTTTAAGGTAAAGACAAACAAAAAATGCTCCTGAATCCTTATATCAAGATCAAATACTTAAGAAAGAAACCTTTTTCAATTTCTAATTTTTTTGCACCTCACTTTAAATATATATATATTTTTTAATTTAATGGCCGCCATTTTGAAACAAGATGGCTGATGAATCTGGCCAGCGAACTTGGTCGAGGTGTTGATGTATACTATCCACATGCCTTCTTACATCGAAATAGGCGAATACGTGTGTTATCGCGTGACAAATACAAGATCGTTTCAAAATATTAGCCATGCTAGAAATTCAAAGTGCTATAAATAAACCATTTTTTAAGATATCAACAAAAGAACAAATTTTCAGAAACAAAAACTGCTCCAGAATCTTTGTATCAAGGCCAAACACATAAAAAAAATCTTTTTCATTTTCCAATTTTTTAATACCTTATTTTGAATTTTAAATTTAAATTTTTTTTAAATGGCAACCCTTTTGAAACAAGATGGCGAATGAAGCTGGCCAACGAACTCGGTCGAGACATTGATATGGACTATGTACAGACCAAGTTACATCCAAATAGGTTCATAAATACGCCTGTTATCGCGTGACAAAAATCAGGTCGTTTTAAAATGTCAGCCACAAGAGAAATTCAAAATGCTATTACTCAGCCATTTTTTTTTAGATATAGACGAAAGAAAAACTGTTCTGGAATCATTGTATTAAGGTCAAACACATACAAAAAAAATCTTTTTCATTTTCCAATTTTTTGGTATCTCATTTAAATTATTTTATTTTTTAATTTTTTTAAATGGTCGCCATTTTGAAACAAGATGGCGGATGAAGCTGGCCAACGAACTCGGTCGAGATATTTGTATGTACTATGTACACACCAAGGTACATCCAAGTCGGTTCATAAATACGCCTGTTATTACGTGAGAAAAATCAGGACGTTTCAAAATGTCAGCCACGCTAGAAATTCAAAATGCTATAACTCAGCCATTTCTTAAGATATAGACGAAACAGAAACTGCTCCGAAATCTTTGTATAAAGGTCAAATACATAAGAAAAAAATATTTTTCCATTTTCAATTTTTTGGTACCACATTTCAAATTTTAAATTTAAAAAAAAATTTTAAATGGCCGCCATTTTGAAACAAAACGGCGGATGAAGCTGGCCAACGAACTCGGTCGAGACATTGGTATGTACTATGTACACACCGAATTACATCCAAATCGGTTCATAAATACGCCTTTTATCGCGTGACAAAATTCAGGACGTTTCAAAATGTCAGCCACGCTAGAAATTCAAAATACTATAACTTAGCCATTTTTTAAGATATAGACAAAACAAAAACTGCTCCGGAATCTTTGTATGAAGGTCAAATACATAAGAAAAAAATATTTTTCCATTTTTAATTTTTTGGTACCACATTTCAAGTTTTAAATTTTTTTAAAAAATTTAAATGGCCACCATTTTGAAACAAAACGGCGGATGAAGCTGGCCAACGAACTCGGTCGAGACATTGGTATGTACTATGTACACACCGAATTACATCGAAATCGGTTCATAATTACGGGAGTTACAGTGCGACATAGATCAGATATATATATATATATATATATATCAATTTTGAACGGAGGGTGGTTTCGGGGTCTGGGGGTCATGATCGATGAAAATATACCAAAATTTTTTGAAATCGCTTTCCTCCGAACGGCTGCAATAGGTAGCTTTTTTGTAAAGAAAGCTACCTAAAAGTTTCACATTGATGAAAAATAATTAATTAGTTCGCTTTTTACGCAGTCGGGTTTTTTAGGTAGCTTTCTTTACAAAAAAGCTACCTATTGCAGCCGTTCGGAGGAAAGCGATTTCAAAAAATTTTGGTATATTTTCATCGATCATGACCCCCAGACCCCGAAACCACCCTCCGTTCAAAATTGATATATATATATATATATATATATATATATATATATATATATCTGACGTATGTCACACTGTAACTCCCGTAATTATGAACCGATTTCGATGTAATTCGGTGTGTACATAGTACATACCAATGTCTCGACCGAGTTCGTTGGCCAGCTTCATCCGCCGTTTTGTTTCAAAATGGCGGCCATTTAAAATTTTTAAAAAAATTTAAAACTTGAAATGTGGTACCAAAAATTTAAAAATGGAAAAATATTTTGTTCTTATGTATTTGACCTTTATACAAAGATTCCGGAGCAGTTTTTGTTTCGTCTATATCTTAAAAAATGGCTGAGTTATAGCATTTTGAATTTCTAGCGTGGCTGACATTTTGAAACGTCCTGAATTTTGTCACGCGATAAAAGGCGTATTTATGAACCGATTTGGATGTAATTCGGTGTGTACATTGTACATACCAATCTCTCGACCGGGTTCGTTGGCCAGCTTCACCCGCCATCTTGTTTAAAAATGGCGGCCATTTAAATTTTTATGAAAAATTAAATTTGAAATGTGGTACCAAAAATTGAAAATTGAAAAAATATTTTCTTCTTATGTGTTTGACCTTGATAAAAAGATTCGGGAGCAGTTTTTGTTTCGTCTATATCTTAAGAAATGGCTGAGTTATAATAGCATTTTGAATTTCTAGCGTGGCTGACATTTTGAAACGTCCTGATTTTTCTCACGTAATAACAGGCGTATTTATGAACCGACTTGGATGTACCTTGGTGTGTACATAGTACATACAAATATCTCGACCGAGTTCGTTGGCCAGCTTCATCCGCCATCTTGTTTCAAAATGGCGGCCATTTAAAAAAATTAAAAAATAAAAAAATTTAAATGAGATACCAAAAAATTGGAAAATGAAAAAGATTTTTTTTGTATGTGTTTGACCTTAATACAAAGATTCCGGAACAGTTTTTCTTTCGTCTATATCTAAAACAAAATGGCTGAGTAATAGCATTTTGAATTTCTCTTGTGGCTGACATTTTAAAACGACCTGATTTTTTTCACGCGATAACAGGCGTATTTATGAACCTATTTGGATGTAACTTGGTCTGTACACTGCAAATAGAGGCGTCTTAAATTAAGACACATATGTGACTGAAAAGGTATTTCAGACACTTAAGTATCTGAATCTGAAAATTCAGTCATGATAGATGTCTTAATTTAAAACATATAAGTGTCTTACTATGATCATGGTGTAAACGAACTGAGAAAGGTGTCTTAAAAATCTGCAAGTGTCTACTTTTAAGACACTTTGTAACTCCGTTCCGCATTAACCACCAGGCGGCACTCTAGTTGCGCATGCGTTTTAGATGCCTTTCGTTCGAATTGGATGTTCGTTTGTAATTCAAACTGAGCGTTTGTTTTATCTACGCGTACATTTTAACTAATAATTTATTTTGACTTGATTCGGTTTTCTCGGAATGTGAAGTTCCAGGATTTAATCCGTATCGACATAGTGATATTCCATATTAATGGAAGGTGTCAAGCAATAACAATAATATAGTGTTCTTCGTTTCGTCAAAGCAGGTAAAGAGAACTGTTGTCTGGCGGGCTATGTTTTTAGGATGGAAATATTCCATTCTTTAAACAGAGCTAGCCGGATGTGCAAAGGGATTTTTTTTTTAATATCAAAATGTGCTAACTCACGGATACTAACGTAGCCTCCAATCCGGACGTCGCCTGGGTGGAAGTGATTTTGGAATAACCACACCTTTTTCCAGGTAAGTGGACCCTTCACTATGTATTGAAAACTCTCTGCGAATGTTTTCTCTTTAAATAGAGACCTCACACGAGTCTATAGCTTTATTAGTTCCTGAGTTATGCCAAAATTTGTTTAAAGCATTTTGCCTATTGGATTTCCATGTTAAAATTTTATCTTGCTAATATTTAAATTTCTACTATTCAAATCATCTGCAATCATGTTTCTGTATTATTTTACATCCGATGTTATCCTTAAAATAAGTTTTGGCAAGTCTGCATGGTGTATTAGTTGTTACTGAATCTATTGAGATACACCATCCTAAGCCTTCTTTCTCTGTCTACTCGCACGCCATTACTTTAAAAATAACAGTGACAGCACCTGTTGATCGGCTCACAATTTCTTAATTACCATCAAGGCTATCTTAACAGCGTTTTCTTAGAGTAATTATTACACAAGAGTACCTTTTATATGGGTTTTATTTATGTATACAATATTTTTATAAGCATTTAATGCGACAGCATTTGTAACGTTCACATCGGTTTTACATTTCTCATATGTTTAATATGTGATATGTACTGAAATTCCCAACTCTTTATAGTAAACATCCTTATTTAATTTTTATTTATTATGTATGCTTTTCATGCCTGATGACGTTTTCTTGCGTCTCAGATTTTATACACCGTGATAAATTTTAAGTTATTTAAAAGAATATAGTTCGAAAATCCTTCCATTTACCCATATCATTAATTCCCCCATACATACAGCGAATTACTTGTCTTTATTTATTAGATTAAACTGTTTTGACTGATAAAACTCAAATCCGGTCATGAAATCTGTTTTCCCTTTCTGCTATATACTTTTGTTGTTTCCGAGCATTTTAGAAATACTCTATTTCCTATACTGAAAGTAGTCAACTTCAGATGTTTTCATTTTCAAGCCCGGTGATTCACACCACAATTTGACGACTCATCAGAAATGGTCTGAAATCTGTAGACGTAAAGCGGAGAAAATTTCGTTGGCGTTTTCAATAAATCTTCTTATTTAACTATTTAGAAAATGTTCTCGCCTTATCTCTGTATTAGTCATAATGATTATTTGTAAATTCTTAAATTCATGTAATTATGTGCTGTTAACATAATTGTAAAAATACGGTAAATATATACAGCTATATTTCATTTGAAATCAATTATAATATTGATTTTTTGATTATTTTTAGTAAAAAAGAAATCTGAAATTTAAAATGAATATCAGTAAAAAAATAGAATTTTATACTATATGTACTTAAGCATAACTGGATTTTGTACTTAAAGCTGAATTATTCTATATTTACTGAATCACAATGCAGAGTTGGAATTTTTCTAGAAGGACTTGATTAAAGCAAGGGTAAACTTTGACATGTCCCCCCCACCCGCCCCCCCCCCACCTACGATTTTTGTTCCCCAAATTCGATATGCAATTTTTTTAAAGCTTATACGTTAAATGTGTTTCGACATTGTATATTGGTTATAATCAGTATTTTGAACTAAAAAGTAGAATAAGATTAAAAGTTAAGTACACAAAATTTTAAATACAGTAAAACTCTTAATCGCGGGCACCTTCAGAACGCTGAATCTGTCTGCTGTTCGATTGTGTTAGCTTTTATGAGGTAAATATACATACAGGGAAACCTCCCTGTGCGACCACCCCCTAAACGACCATTTTTTCATGAGCGAAATTTATTCCCATAGGCTCAATACTAATTTTACCTCTATTCAGAGACCACCCCAGTTGAACTCCCTCCATAAGGGATCCATTTCTTTGACGAAAATGAAACAAATTCCGTTTTTTCCGGGTCGCTTGAAAAAGGTTTTATTAGAATAATAATTCCGGAGAGCGCATTATTTATCAAACTTCTAAACTAAGTTCAGAATTTTTATTTATTCCGGTAACTTTTAAGTGTTTAAACCCCTTTGTTCCTTTTTAGGCAATGAATTTAACTCTGATGACACATTAAGGATGACGGTCCATAAACTCCCCTGCCCTATTCTGTTAGGAAACTCTCAAAGGAATAGATAAAGTAATGAAATCGTCAAAATTCGTTCCAGACAAAAAAAAAAAAAAAAAAAAAAAAAAAAAAAAAAAAAAAAAAATTGCATTTATTTATTGAATTTTGAAAGGACTTGGGAATAAAATTTATAGTAGATAAACCATAAAAGCAAAGCAAACATCAATGTATTCATTTTTTAAACTCTGCAGTAATTAACTTATGTAATTAACTTTTGTTTTGATACTTAAATTTTCATATGTTTTCTTAATTTGAAAAATATAATTTTAGTAACATTAATTGTTACATTTTTTCAACAATTAAATTCGACCTCCATTAAGAGACCACCTTTCGGAGCGACCAATTTTTATTGGAACGGAAGTGGTCGCTTTAGGGAGGTTTTACTGTATATTGATAAAGGTGAGTGCTCGCTAAAGATAACTGTTCGTATGAAGGCTTTGCAGTAAAATCTCCATAACGGACAATCCTAAATAAAGGACACCACTATGTAGGAAACAGATTTTTTTATTGAAAATATGCAAAATTTTTATACACTTATACCTCAGAAAAGCAGACACCTCCGAACGTCGGACAAATTCCACGATTCCGAGGTGCCCGCTATTGAGAGGTTTTACTGTATGAAGAAAAATATATTTTGTTTTTAACCTTATTCTACTCTAGAAATTCATAATATTGGTTAATAATAAATATTGATTAATAAATATTACAATATAATACTCATATACTGTAAATTTGGGGGAATCCAGTGTTAGATTTTATTTACCACAGAAATAAAAATGCTTAAACTAATTTACTGGGAATATCTTATTTAAATGGGAAAAAATTGCACAACATAGCAGGGATGGGATTCTTTCTGAAGGAGTGAATCATTTTTTATATTTGGGAGTAATTTGTTACCATAAAGCAGAGCTGACTGCAGCATGGGCAAACTGGGCTGTTTCTATGGGCCTTTAGTTTTACGGGCCCCTAAATTTGGTACGAAATTTCCATAAAGCTGATATTTTAAATTCGTTTTGATCTTACACTTATTTTAATAAATATTTTGCACTTTTAGAACATGATTAGGCTAAAGAAAATGATATATTTATCCAAATATGTATTTGACGGCATCGAATAGGCTTTTTTTTTTTTTTTTTTTTTTTTTTTTTGTAACAGTATATGGAGGCAATGGGGGGAGGGGGTGAATGAATACTAGGTCTTTGGACTAGAAGCAATTTGACGTTCTCACTAAAAGTAATAAACATTTTTGATGCCGTAGGGCATATATGATAACACATAAATACATATTTAGGTGAAAAAAAATATATATATTATCCTATTCTAAAACTACAAAATACTGATTACAATCCTCATAAGGTCAAAACTGATTTAAAATATCAGCTTTATGAAAATTTCATACCCAATTTGGGGTACCCTAAAATCAGGGGGCAGAGAAGCATCCCAGTTTTCCCAAGCTGCAATCAGCTCTGCTGTATGGCAACAAATTATTCCCATTTATAAAAAAAATATTCAATGTGGTCAAACATGGCTGCGTATATGGTTTAGAAAGAAAATGGTCAAAGATGGCTTCATATTGGCTAAAAAAAAAAGGCTCAAAGATGGCCGCAATTAAGACATTTGAAATGTCTGAAATTCAGACGTAAGAAGTGTCTGAAAAATTTAAGACACTTTAAAACGTCTTAAAATTGAACACTCGTGTTTCAGACACTTAAGTGTCTGAAATTCAGACGCAAGAAGTGTCTGAAAATTTTAAGACATTTTAAAACGTCTGAAAATTGAACACTGCGTTTCAGACACTTAAATGTCTGAATTTCAGACATTTAAGTTTACAGTGTACATAGTACATACCAATGTCTCGACCGAGTTCGTTGGCCAGCTTCATTCGCCATCTTGTTTCTAAAAGGTTGCCATTAAAAAAAAATTAAATTTAAAATTCAAAATGAGGTATTAAAAAATTGGAAAATGAAAAAGATTTTTTTTATGTGTTTGGCCTTGATACAAAGATTCCGGAGCAGTTTTTGTTTCTGAAAATTTGTTCTTTTGTTGATATCTTAAAAAATGGTTGATTTATAGCACTTTGAATTTCTAGCATGGCTAACATTTTGAAACGATCTTGTATTTGTCACGCTATAACACACGTATTCGCCTATTTCGATGTAAGAAGGCATGTGGATAGTATACATCAACACCTCGACCAAGTTCGCTGGCCAGATTCATCAGCCATCTTGTTTCAAAATGGCGGCCATTAAATTAAAAAATATATATATATTTAAAGTGAGGTGCAAAAAAATTACAAATTGATAAAGGTTTCTTTCTTAAGTATTTGATCTTGATATAAGGATTCAGGAGCATTTTTTGTTTGTCTTTACCTTAAAAAATGGCTCAGATATAGCAGTTTCAATTTCTATTGTGGGTGACATTTTGAAAAATCTGATTTTTTGCATGCGACAGCACTCCTATATATTAACCGATTCCGATGTGAGTGAGCGTGTGCACAACAATTACTAAGGTCTCGACCAACTTCACTGCTTAGCCTCATCCACTATGTTGTCTTAAAATGACAGGCACTTTAAGAAATTGCCGAATTTGGCAGCCAAATATAAGTTACTTTAAAGAAAAGCAGCTTGGATAAAGTTGACTAATTTCGCGAAATTCTCATTCATTATATTGATAAAAATTAGTATTGAATCTCCTATATTCGATTTCCACTAAATTGAGCTTCGTGTGTTTGCATGATATAAGTTGGCTTTTTTAAAATAAGGATTATGAAAGCTACCTCTTCCTCCCGGCACTGGCCGGAAGGACTTTTGATTTTTAAAATTTAATTGTTTTATTATGAAAATACAAAGTTATTATTAAAATCATTAAATGATTATACAATCATTTCATTCCAAAAAAATGGAATATCCCAACGTTTGCCATTCCTATTTTATGTCATATGCTCATATAATTCGTTGTTAGAGAAACCAGGTTCGAGATGATTCTTGTTATATTAACTAGTAAGCAATGGGGAAGATTGTTGCCCACTTGATTTGTTTATAAGAAGTTCTGCTTATCCCCGATTAGGGGACAAGAGCAAGAAGATAATATTACTGTTGAATGCATTATGTAACAGAGAGCTATTATTAAATGCTTTTAAATGGTATTTCTTTAATAGTTATTTAATCCATAATAATCATCTTTTCTCAACTTCTCTTCATTTAAATCCGTAAAGTATTGAAAATAAATGTATAGTCATATATGAGTCATTCCTCAAAACATTTTAACTTTCAGGAATAAAAATCTCGTGAAATTAAATTTAATAAAATAATATTTTAAACTGATAGACAAATTCTTTAATGATTCAAAATAAAGAAAAAATGGTCAGCAGCGAAAAATGTTTTATTTAACTGAAGTTTAAGTTAAACTTGCGAGTTTAATTTTCCTTATCATTTTACCACTATAACTTTTTATTTTCTTATAAATTTTTACTTATAATGAATTTGCATACCAGCAGGACATTCAAATAAGAAATAATAAAAATGTAGTATTTTTAAGTATAAAATTTTGGTATAACATTGTCTTAAAGGGGTATTAAAGAACGGACGGTATAGGGAAAAAAGGGGCCGGTTAAGAAAAAAAGAGATGGTAAAGGGAAAAACAGGGTTGGTAAGTAAAAAAAAGGAATGGTAAGGAAGGTACGGTAAGGAAAATTACCACCTATTTTTAGGCAAATCATGTTAAGACTAAGTGATAACCACAATGCTTATTGCTTTTTAGAAACGGTTATTTACATTGGATAAAATAAAAAATAAATAAAAAAGTTAATTTGCCTCGAAAAGTGCCGGAATAAGCCTTGGGAACGGTAAGACTACTAATAAAGCCACGATGCTTGAAATTGATATTTAAATGCTGATGTAAATTCCCCAGTAAATTTTGTGTCAAAGAATTTTAGCCATTCTTTCTCTAGCATACTTCTGCATGAGAAGAAAGTTGAAAAAATTCTGTGGCTGCATCCCCAATAGCAAGAGATATCGGCTTAATTTTGGCCTAATACCAGAATTGTCGGGAAATGATCAGTAGTTGAAAGGAGAGCTTCACATAATATCGTCTGAACAAAATCTACCGATTAATCTAGATAATATCGTGAAAAAACGTCGGCAGGAAATTGTATACTTATTATAAGTCAATTAATCGGAAAAGTATTCTTAAGCTGCGTTTTGATTATCCTGCAAAAGACCATCTAGAAAAACCCATAAATTTTATCTTTGAACTAAGGAGTAGCTCCCGACAGAAATGACAAGAACAACCGATTGCTAGATTTGGCGTTTAATCGCCAATGTAATAAATGTACTTTAGGTGCTTTTTATTATTTATTATTTTCTGTTATTCTCAATTCAATTATATATATATATTAAACAAAAACATAATTTGAAGAATAAATTAAAAAAAAAAACAAAATTTATTTCTTACATTGTTTAAGACTGAGAAGGGAGAGATATTAAGTTATTTTATTCAATTAGTTCTACATTTAATCTTAATTTTTTGTAACAAATTAGTTAAGCCAATTGAAGATTAAAAAAAAAAAAAAAAAACTAGAGAACAGGAATTCTGCTTTATCAGAATTTAGTGTCACCTTCGGCATTACCATTACTTCATTTTCTTCTGATGGACTGATGGCTTCTATTATTATGAAACAGCCATTATAAATGAAGTGTTAGGTGAAGATGAAAAGCAGCCTTAAAAAGTTAGAACTCTGATTTTCTGGTCAGAAGGGGGGGGGGGGGG
The DNA here is from genome assembly GCA_963932465.1 of Maratus speciosus. Taxonomy (NCBI): domain Eukaryota; kingdom Metazoa; phylum Arthropoda; class Arachnida; order Araneae; family Salticidae; genus Maratus; species Maratus speciosus. The sequence continues at coordinate 106,681,850 of OZ010799.1, forward strand.
AAGAAATGGCCATAATTGTTTTTTACGGCTGCTCTTTCATCTTCACCTAACACTTCATTTATAATGGCTGTTTCATAGTAATAGAAGCCACCAGTCCATCAGAAGAAAAGAACTCTGTTAAGCGGGACTCTACTGCAGTACAAAACATATTTAAATTTTAAGACTTGAAGCACACGTTTTATTTTATGTAAAATGACGTCATTCGCATCCGCTTAAGAATTTCACACACCGACAGCAAAGCATGCATAGTACATCACTATCGCGAAATAATGCACAAATGCAGCAAAAAGATATCGTCATTCAAGAAAATAGAAAAAAAAAAAAAAAAAAAACGGCTATCTAATGATTCATCGATACTTACAATTAAATATAGTATATAATAGCTCCATTGTTTTAACAGAAATCATTCGTTTATATTTTTTTCAAAATAGCACGTATTTTAATTACATTTTCTTTCGGTTGTTATGAGAAAATGGCAACAAAAATATATAATTAATGTTTTAAAACTATTTTTCCTTTGCTTTCTACAGAAATGGATAAAATGCCGTTGCCAATATTAAACAAATGGCTCCAAAAACTACAAAAAAAAAAAAAAAAATAATAATAATAATAATAATATTTCAAAAACACATGGAGATACAGTTTTCAAACAAAGTGCATTTAAAAGAACCTTTTTTTTTTTTTCCAATACGACGGTATAAGAACTAAAAGTGTGCGATGCTTAGAAGTTTAAAAAATTGCTAAAGAGTATTTAATCGTAATGATTTGTTTTACAGCTAGCCTTGATAAGCTAACGTTATTTTTTGGACACAAAATAAGCTGGGAGAAAGAAATAGCATACCGGACCGGAGGTTAAAAAAAAAAAAAAAAAATCATACAATATGATACTTAAAACACCTTAAAAAATGAGATTCCGTTCAAATGAAATCGAAATAAATCTTCGACTTCTTCCATTTTTAATTGGAAATATTTGTATTGCAGATTTTGTATTATGTTTATGACAATTCTGAATAAAATGATAAGATGCATGCAAAATACAAAACTTAAAAAAGTCTAAGATTTATTTCGATTTCATTTGAACGGAATCTCACTTTTTAGGGCGTTTTAAGTATCATATTGTATAATTTTTTTTTTTTAAAATCTTCAATTGGCTTAACTAATTTGTTACAAAAATTTAACATTAAATGTAGAACTAATTGAATGAAATAACTTAATAACTGTCCCTTCTTGGGCTTAAACAATGTAGGAAATAAATTTTGTTTTTTTTTTTAATTTGTTCTTCAAATTATGTTTTTGTTTAATATGTCTAGTTTTTTAATAACTACAGCACTCAGACGAATGCATTTCAAAACTAATAGAGAGTATCATCATCAGGCTTTGATGTATGCGGTATTGCATAACAATATGGGATGTAGTTTATCAATGTGTAATTCAAATGTTTCACCACTGTAGTAATGCAGGTTGCGGTAGTTTGGGCAAAAACTTCCAATCTGGACGTAAAAAATCTATAATAAAAGCATAAAAAATTAACTTAACTTAAATTTTGATACCCTATTTCCCACTCAGGAACGCTTTGAATGTAAATGCAAATTGTGTTGAATCCTTACTGCTAATATATAACAATATTATAGCTGTGATTCAGTAAAAAATAAAAAAAAATAAATGTTTTACTTAAATTTTTAAACCTTATACTCACCCAAGGGGTGATGTAAACACATCTGAAAATTATTACCTAAGTTTAACTTGGGGTATAAATAGTTCTCATCTCGGAAAAAAATACATTTTTAAATTTAAGTTATGTAATTCCCCACTAAGTTCCCTACCTGCGTAAAAATAGCTATTCATTAGAAACTTTTTACTAAAATATAAACTTGACCAAAGCAAAAAACTTATTCTGAAAATAACCCTTATTATTTCCACTATGACGCCATATTCACCTTTTTAATTAAAAAAAAAAAAAAATTGCTCAGTTTAATTTTTTACGTGAAAATCTTTCAACTAAAAAGAAATAAATTATTGTTACGGCTTTTGAAATTTTTGCAACAATGAAGTAAAAATGTTACATTTTCTATGAAAAATGTCCGTTGATTTTCAATGAAAAAAGCGAAAATTGCAATTATTAAGAAAAATATTTGAATAATGCAAAAAAAAATTGGCCCATGTTTCTCTCTGGGTTATAATTCACGCATATGCAAAAGCATTTTATCATTTGTTTTGACCCTGGCGTCAGGCAAACGTTTTTACACTTTAAATTTATAATATCATTAGAATTAGTAAAGAATAAAAAATGAATGGCATCAGGGACAAAAAGGTGGGAAGAAAAAAGGAAAAAAGTTATGATCTCCATAGTCTTTTCCATGTTAAATTAACATTGAGAAGTGACACTGGAAATAAATAAGTATTGCGCTGCCGCGCAATACTTATATATATATTTTCTCAATTATATATATATGTATATATATATATATATATATATAGCCATAATATAATTACAAATCATCATATATTCCTATTACAATAATTAATTTAATAAATTTAGCAGCAAATTATAACTGTAACATTATACAAAATACAGATGGAACCCTATACATGTAATATAATATACATGTAGTATTGCGCTGCCGCGCAATACTTAAATATATATTTTCTCAATTATATATATATATATATATATATATATATATATATACACATGTATGTATATGTATGTATATATATAGCCATAATATAATTACAAATCGTCATATATTCCTATTACAATAATTAATTTAATAAATTTAGCAACAAATTATAACTGTATCATTATACAAAATACAGATGGAACCCTATACATGTAATATTAATTAAGCAAAATCCACCAATTAGCCAGCACATATATATTAATATAATTACAAATCATCATCTATTCCAATTACAATAATTAATTTAATAAATTTAGCAGCAAATTGTAACTGTAAAATTGATAACTTATCAACAGCAGTGAGATGATTTTGTTAAAATGATATTAAATAAATACCAAGAAAGATGACAAACATGTAGTATCAAATGGAAATTCTTAGAATTAGGTATCAAGAAATTACAATAGTAGAAATCTTATGATAACACACTAATTTTTTGCGCAAATGCATCAATAAACCCAGCGCATAAAAAAAATTATTTAAAAAATAGTTTGCTAACGTCGCAAAACATTTAGCTAACAGAAATTATATATTTATGAAATATATAAAAGATATCATTAAAAAGAAATTGCGTTTCAGAAAGAATTCTTGCGATTCTAAATGAAAATAAAATAACAAATAGTGATCATTAATACACTTGCGCATAAGCAGCATAGAAATTTGAAAGATAAAATATAGCCATAATATAATTACAAGTCATCATCTATTCCAATTACAATAATTAATTTAATAAATTTAGTAGCAAATTGTAACTGTAAAATTGATAACTTATTAACAGCAGTGAGATGATTTTGTTGAAATGATATTAAATAAATACCAAGAAAGATGACAAACCTGTAGTATAAAATGGAAATTCTTTATATATATATATATATATATGTGTGTGTATGTGTATGTGTGTGTGTGTGTGTGTTTGTGTGTGTGTGTGTGTGTGTGTGTATTTATATGTGTGTATATATATATATATACAGTCAAAACTCGTTAACATGAACACGCTTAACGTGAATTGTTTTCACAGTGCCCTATAAAAAAGAACACAAAGATTTGATACTGATAACATGAATTACTGTTAACATGTACAAAATTTTGATTCCCCTTGAGGTTCATGTTAACGAGGCTCTACTGTATATATATATAATAAATTTGAAATCACAAATATATATATATATATATATATCGGATAATAGTATCATGAATGAAATCAATAGAAGAATAAGAAATGCATGGAGTTCTTTTGGGAAGAACAATATTATTCTAAAGAGTAGCATTTTGCCTGTGCTAACTTATGGAACAGGAACATGGACTCTAACAAAACGGATGGTACAAAGATTACAAACAACACAGATAAGTACGGAAAGATGTATGCTAGGTATAACTAGAAGAGACAGAAAAAGAATAACCTGGATAAGAAGTCAGACGAAAGTTTTTGACATCATTGAAAGAATTAAACGACTAAAATGGAAATGGGCTGGGCACATTGCAAGAAGACAAGGCAATAGATGGAGCACAAGCACCCTACAGTGGTATCCCAGAGATGTAAAACGGCCAAGAAGACGACCTCAAGTAAGATGGAGTGATGAAATCAGAAAAGTAGCCGGTGTAAATTGGATGATTAAAGCACTAGACAGAAAACATTGGAAAAATCTGGGGGAGACCTACATCCAGCAGTGGATTGAAAATGGTTGTTGATGATGATGATGGATGATGATATATATTTGTGTATATATATATACAGTCGAACCTCTTAACATGAACCTCAAGGGGAATCAAAATTTTGTTCATGTTATCAGTAATTCATGTTATCAGTATCAAATCTTTGTATTCGTTTTTACAAGGGACTGAAAACAATTCATGTTAAAAGTAATTCACGTTAAGCGTGTTCATGTTAACGAGGTTTGACTGTATGTGTATGTATGTATATGTATATATATATATATATATATATATATATATATATATATATATATTAATATATATATATATATACTAATTTCATAACCAAAATTTAATCATAAATTTTCCCTTAAAAGAACACAGTTTTTTAAAATTTATGCTCATAAAAACGTACTGTTTAAAAAATCCTTTATTAAAAGTACTGATTAAGGCTGTCATCAAAAGGGGCTATTTTTGACAGATTTAAAAAAAAAAATGTTCGGAATTTCATGAAATGAGCAGGTGTTGTGATTCATAAACAATGTAATCGACAGACGTTTTCCATTTTTTGGTAAACACAGGAGATCTTTCTGAAAATACTGTCCAAGTGGGCCCGAATTTTAGGATGTGACACGAAGAAAAAAAAATGTCGTTACGTGACCAGAATCGCTTTAAACGCCACACGTAATTTATTTATTAAAAAAAGTAAAAGCTATTCAATTTCAAATCGCTTCGCAAGCCAGTTTTCTACATTTACGTTTAAAAATGTATTAGTAACTGTCTCGGAAAGCTTCGCGTTGTTGACAAGCGAATTTAGGAAGAATTTTAAGAAATTTTTGAAAGTATATATTTAAAAATAATTGAAATTTTTGAGAAAAACTGTTCTACAAAATTAAATATTAGACCCATAACAAAAATTGTCAATTTTAATCTCTTAGCAATTACAAACAGTAAAATGTCATATGAAAGTAAACCCACATCCGTAATAAATATAATACTAAAATTCTGATGTAATTTTACTGAATATTTATTAAAAATACATTAATAATAGTTTGTGCACCGTATTTTATGGAAGAAACGCCGCACTCCTCAAATTGGCCGGAATAAGCTTAAAAATATCGTAATCGCCGCATCAATCGGGACGCTATTTTTGTCGACAGCGTCATATTGAACTAACTTTAATCAAAGTTTTCTGAGCAGTGTAGGATGCCTCTTTTTAATATCTTAAGATGGCTGAAGTTTTATTTAAAATATTTAAATCCGATTTTAAATACTTTTATGAATTTTTAAATTAAGGAAACTCAGTTGGTATTTGAAAAAAAAATCGTAAACGCCACACTTGGAAAAAAAATTAACTTTTAAATTCGTAAACGCCGCGGCGTTTCTTCCATAAAATACGGTATCTCTCTTTTTTTTCATTGTAAGAACAAAAAACACACCCGTTTCACTTGGCGAAAATGTTAAGCTATTTTCTGCTTATTTTACATTGCCAAATAATTGCAACCTTTTTAAGTGGATTGGAAAGTAAAAAATGAGGAACTGTATCGAATTGACAAAGGGAGTGATACTTTTTCTATGCGATTTTCTCCCCAAACAACAGTCGTAAAACTGTCAACGTGGATTTGCGTCCACTTCCGTCCTGCAACTTCCTATCCTTGTCATACAAAACCCATTAGCCATCAAATAACCCGACAACAGGGAACAAACGTGCCGAAAGGTGACTGCAAGATGCTGGATAGTGTGTACGCAGCTTTATGCATGTAATCGGCCGGCAATCGGGAAGTAATGAAAAATGAATCTTTTTACTGAGTTGTTATTGTTAGTTTCCGCTGTATAGATACCCCCTGCAGTGATGATAGGGGGTGTGTGTCACGTGAATAAATCTGTCCAATGTGCTGCAGTATCTTATCTGCCTCCCGCTCAAAATAGTTTTTCACGTTTCAAGGACATCATTTGTAAATGGACAGTCGAAGGAATAGGGGAAAAAATACTTTCCAAGAAATGTTCTTTGGTGAGAATGCATTATTATTTGCAAATCAGTAAACTTAAAACCCTTAAAAACTTACAGATAGCAGGGCAATTACTGTAAAAGTAAACTGACAATTTAAAAGCATTTGTTTGTTCTTTCTTTCTTTTTTTTCAATATTTACGTATAGACATTCATACTTAAAATTATATTTAATAAGATGTTTAGAGATATTTGCTGTTTTGTTGATTTAGATAAATAAATTGAAAATTATAAGATCTGAAATTTAGGGTAATTTAGGATAATATCTGAAATTTAGACTATTACAACAACAAACTATTTGATCTAAATGTATTTTCTTTGTTATGAATTAAAAAATTTTAATTTAAAAATTAATTTATTTAGAAATACTTCAGGCAATGTTATTGTATAAATTATAATGAAGTTGATCGTCTTTTCTTTTCTTTTCTCTCTAAAGTAATAAATTTAATTTTATACCTTTTAAAAGTTAAAAAAATATCTGAACTTTTTTTTAAATTAAAATTATTATTAGATAAATAAATTGAAAATTGTAAGATCTAAAATTTAGATTATATCAGAAATTTAGACTTACAACAACGAACTATTTCTTCTAAATGTATTTTCTTAATTATGAATTAGAAATTACTGAGTTAAAAATTAATTTATTTAGAAATAATTCCGATAATGTTATTGTATAAAGTATAAAGAAGTTAATCATCTCCCCCCCCCCCCAGATAGTGATAAATTTAATTTTATACATTTTAAAACTTAAAAATCGATGACTGAATATTCTTTTTTAAATTAAAATAATTATTAGATGAATGAATTGAAATTTATAATATCTGACATTTAGATTATATCAGGATAATATTTGAAATTTAGACTATTACAACAACAAACAATTAGAAATTTCTAATTTAAAAATTAATTTATTTAAAAATAATTCAGATAATGTATTGCATAAATTATAAATAAATTTATTATCTTTTTTCCCCCCAAATAGTGATACATTTAATTTTATGCCTTTTTAAAAGTTAAAAAAATGACTGAATATTCTTTTTAATTAAATTCATTATTGAAAATTTTAAGATCTGAAATTTAGATTATATCAGGATAATATCTGAAATTTGGACTTTTACAACAACAACAAAATATTTGCTCTAAATGTATTTTCTTAGTTATGAATTATAAATTTCTGATTAAAAAATTAATTTATTTAGAAAAAATTAAGATAATGTTATTGTATAAATTATAAAGAATTTGATCCTATTTTTTTTTCTCCAGATAATAATAAATTTCATTTATTTTAGCTTTTAAAAGTAAAAAAAAAAAAAAAAAAAAAACTGTTTTTTTTTTTATTAAAATAATTATTTAGATATTAAAAAAAGGAATTTTCTTTTTTTCCATAAATAACAAAAATTTAATGAGACGCTTTAAATGATAGAAATTTCTCAGCCAGGGCGGAATGTTAAATGAGAATATTTTACATTGTACCATGCAAAAAATTATCTAATTGAAATGTATCAAAGTTCGTTTTAATTCAAACAGTAAATATTATTAGACGGAAATATTTTCCACTATAAAATACAAAAATGTTTTCATATCGAGGGCGTAATTAATTAAAAGGTAAGACATTTTGTTTAATTTAAATTCTAAATATTGCTGATCTCGGAATGAAAATTACAATTTATTATTCTTTGTAAGATGCAATAATATTTGTATATCAACAGTGTGAGTTACTTATAAGCAAGAATATAATTTTTAAATTAAATGTAATTTTATTTGTATCTTACAATGGAAAATTAATTGTAATTTTAATTGTAAAATTATTTAACAGCAATATTTTGACTTTAAACAAAACAAGATTTATTACATTTCAATTAGTTACATCCTTGATATGGAAATATTTTTGTATCTTATAGTGGAAAATATTCCCAATTAATAATATTTATTTTTTGAATTAAAACGAATTTTTTTACGTTTTAAATGCTATTTTTGCATCGTACAAATTCTTCTATTCGATATGATTAGCTAATCGGCAAAAGATCATATGATATTGCAAAGTACTCGGTAAAAGATTACCAAGTGACCAAATTATCGAAAACTAATACGCAAAGGCTTCATAACCGATTCCATTATAGTCGGGAGAGGATGCTCGACAGGTGATCAGCCTCGCGGACAAGAAGTCATATCTGCCGACCTCGGAAAATGAGATCGCCAGGATGAAATATAGTCGAGTTAGGACTTTCGGCGGAAGTTCGCCAAGGATTATTTGCTGTTTGGGATCTGAAGTTATTTTCTATATAATTTTAGCAGGATGGACGATACAGAATCTGAAACCCAAGAACAGAGTTAAAAAAATAATAACAACCGTAAAAATGTGTGCAGGTTAATTTTTTGCTCCATATTTATATAAAACAATAGTCTCAGTTTCGGAAAAAAAATTACATCGAATTACTTTTATTGAAACAATTTTATACAGGCAGCTCCAAACTTAAAAATCAGCATCAGGTACACTGGACGGTATAGGAATTTCGTTGTATATTTGGACCCTCAACATCGTCCAAAACTTATTTATTTCGTTAATATTGTTATGGTGTCATGCTATGGGATGTTTTTCAGTATAAGGAAAAAAAAGATATGTACTAAAATAAAAATAATTATTTGGGAGCTTAAAAGGCAAAAAATTGTCAGAATGCATCATATCTGTATATCACTGTAAACGTATTAAAAAAAAAGAAAGAGAAAAATTCTAAAAATAAAAAGGATTCTTAGACACTAATAACGTGACATCGAGCAGTAATAACGTATGATATTGTAAGGGGAGGGGGGATGTTCAAAATTGCCAAGAAGCTAATAACGCTATATACAGTAGAACCTCTTTTATCCGAAACTCTTTTAACCGAAACTCTCGGTTAACCGAAATATATTTTTAAAGCATAACTATCACATTCTTTGTGTGCAAAATGCATTTTGAAAGCTTTTTTTTGTTGTTGCTGTTGTTTTTTTTAACCATTATGTTCCTTATGTGCAAGCGGTCCTTTCCGAACTACGAGTAAATATTTTCGAACCCCTTTCTTAGAGTTCCTTTGAATTTAACTTGAACTCCCGTAAGCTTTCGGAGTGGAATGAAGAAAACTAATAAATCAACTAATAAATCAGCTTTTGAATGTTTTGCAAAAGGTTTGGCATGGTTGGAGCAGCATAAAGACTGTGATACTGGTGAACTAATAATATTAAAAAACTCCATGATAGAGCTTCAAAACAAAGGCAATCGAAACTGCGACCAACTCAACATTTTTTCAAACCCTTGTGATATAGGTAAAAGGTACTTTATCTCAAAATAAAAATTCAGGTAATTTATTCTTGTTTCGATTTTGCTATTCCTTTATTTTTATTAAGCACAGCTTACCATAATAAGAAATATTGCATATATTTCTCCTAAATCTTAAAATTGAAGCATTCTCGATTATCCGAAAATTTCGATTTTCCTAAAGAGGGTCGGTCCCAATTACTTCGGATAATCGAGGTTCTACTGTATATACAGCGCCAAACATGTAATAAAAACGAACCATTCTTTGGTTGATACATTTAGTTTAATATGTTATTTTACTAAACTGTTTTGTTCAACTCAACCCTGTTTTTGTATTGAAAGATAAAATTTTGTAATCGATTTTTAACTCTCTTCCTGATACGATAGAATTATACAAATTACGTTCACTTGTGTGTTTCCTATGACAATACACCTTTTTAGTAATTATAGAACTTAATTATAAATCAAAGATGGAGTTAAGGTATTTTTCTTTTAGCCCGCCATAGATGATAAATCCCCAAATATTCTCTGTAACTCGAACAATTGTGTAAGAGTCGAAATAACAAAGGTTTTAATGGTGCGCCAATACCCGCATGCTAAAATATACCAAATGGCTTTGAAATTGCAACAATGAAACATTTTAAAAGCTAAAAAGTAGAAAATAAATGGTACTTCTTAGTTATCCTGTCGACCAATTTCGCCAAATTATATAAATCGTCAAACAACTCGCCAAATTATACAAATTGACATAATTTTTATTTTAAATACCGAAAAAAAAACAAATAAATTAGTATGACATTAATAAAAATAGAAACAAAACGTCGAAATAAAAATCATTTGATGACGTAAACACGTGTTGTCAAGTGAATGGGACATTTACGATCAACCATTATTGGCATTTAATCCTACAATTTGGCGACAGTAACTTGGTTGACGGGATAACTAAGAAGTACCAAATAAATAAATAAAAGTATAAAGAGCATAATATTTAAAAAGTATTTTTTCACAATTAATAGTTTAATATTAATTAATTTACGATTATATGTTGAGAAATCATTTTAGAAATATTAAAAAAATAGTTAAAATAATATTTTATTTTTTTCTTTCCTGTTACCGCACTTTAAAATAGAAACAAAACAAAAGTTATTCGCTTTTTAATAAATTCACTTGCTTGCACTTTCTAAGAAACATAATAGACCGAGAGCCGGCAACATAGACAATCAACTGATCGAGTTCACGGTTGAAATTCTAAGATTAGTTAAATCTTGATTCGCATATTAAAACGCAATCGGCCTGCCAAGTCATATCTTGGAGGAAAACACCTGAAAACCCGATTTTAGCGGCTGACTCGTAGGTTTACCATTGTGTTTTCCTGCACCAAAAGGTATGAAAACATGAGAAATGGGAACAGGAAAGCACAATGGTAAACCAACGAGTCAGCCGCTAAAATAGGTTTTTCAAGTATTTTCCACCATTATATGACTTGGCAGACCTATTGCGTTTTAATATGCGAATCAAGATTTAACTAATTCTAGAATTTCATCCGTGAACTCGATGAGGTGTGTCTATGCTGCCGGTTCCCGGTCTCTAAGAAATGAGTGACTAGGTGATAAATTCGGTGCACACGCCAAATTAATGCATTCTAATGGCAATTTTTGTGAAAGAATATGAATTGCAGTTAGGAAAATAGACGTCATTTTCTGCAAAATTGGCTTGCGAAAGATTTTAGTAAAATAATCATATCTCCCAAAAAATACAAAATATTATTATACAATTTAGGCCCTGAAATTTAGAAAGATTTCATAAGAACTAGAAAACAGGAATTCTGCTTTCTCAGAATTTAGTGTCGCCCACCGATGAAAAAAAAACAGTATATAAATATAGATAGCACAAAACATATCTCCCAAAAATATAAAATATTATTATACAATTTACGCTCTGAAGTTGAGAAAGATTTCATAAAAACTAGAAAACAGGAATTCAGCTTTTTCAGAATGTAGTGTCGCCACCGATGAAAAGAAAAGTATATAAATATAGATAGTACAAAACATATCTCCTAAAAAATACAAAATATTAATATACAATTTACGCCCTGAAGCGGAGAAAGATTTCATAAAAACTAGAAAACAGGAATTCTGCTTTTCCAGAATTTAGTGCCACCCACAGATGAAAAAAAAAAGTACATAAATGTATATAGTACAAAACATATTTCAGTTTTAAGGCTTATGTTTTTATTTTGTATAAAATGACGTCATTTTCATCCGCTGTAGCATTCCACATTTACGATCCAGTTTTAAACAACATCTATAGAAAAGTATACATAGGATGTCACTGTCGCGGAATAATACACAAACTCATCAAAAAGCGATGTCGTCTTTCAAGAAATTCGACAAAAAATCGGGTACCTAATAATTCATATGCCTTCATTTGTTTGTAGCATTAATATGGATACTGAAATTTAAATATAGTTTATAATTGCTCCATGTGTTATTAAAAGCCATTCATTTATGCATACACTGCGTATATCTGAAATGCTTCAACAAACTTAGAGGGGAGATAGTACTCATGAAGACGAACAAAAAATGCAATGGAACATAGGCACAAATGACGCTTAAAGGATGGAAATCGAAAAAATGCGTTTGGAAATGGACAAACTGAGACAAGAAAGAAACAATGCAGAAAATTATTTATTGCACAGACTGGATACAACACAGCTCGTGATGTCCAGAGAAAACAAATATTTTACAGCAACTGTTCAAAGTGTCAACCGCGGACATTATTACACAGAGTACATCAACGGAGGAACGACTGGCAGACATGCTCGAAAATTTCGGGAGTCCTGCATTCGTGGAGTCCTGCTCACAGATTTGTTTGGCTTTCTTCCAAGTTTTTGTTATCTCTTTCTGACCGGATATGCACAAAGTGAAAGGAAGACCAGCTTCGTTCTACTAGCCAGAAAAGCAGCATGCGAGATTTCGATATTTTGATTAGTTTTCCGATTTTCACCTTTAAACGTCATTTGCGACCCCATGTTCCATTGCATTTTTTGTTCGTCTTGATGAGTACTATCATCCCCCTAAGTTTGTTGATGCATTTCAGATACGTCCTATATATTTATATATAATAAAACTAAAATAACTCTAAAATGGGATTAAGTTTTTAATGCTACGATATTCTGTAATATAATTATAAATATATTTACAACATTTTTTTCCTCTTTTTTAGGTGTTCTCTTGTCGACAGCGCAAGAAACAGCAGTATCTGAAGTTTCAGATTCTACATCGTTCTCAAGTGAGACACCGACATCCGCCCCTGAAAATAGTTTTAATACAGCAGAAACAGCTTCTGCCTTTTATTCATCTTCAGATAAAAAAGATGATAAGAATGCTTCCTTTGCGGAAGCAGCAGCAGCAGCTGGTAGTTTGCACCCCAAAGTCGCAACCACTGACGTAGCTCAGGCGTCTACTAAAGTCCCTAATAATAGTTTTTCAAACAGTAATGCAGACGGCTTTACTACAGTGTCCAGCATGCCTAGAAATACGACAGACTATACGCACGATATCACTCATGAAAAAGTTTCACACGAATCGTCGCATGCAGATACGTTTAAACCTGAATTACACGATGACGTCAGTGTTACCGAAGCGTCGGACAACATTGAAAAATCAGCCTCAAATGCAGATACTGGGGAAAAGAAACAATCAAATAATGCTTCAGAAAATAAAACAAGAGAGAAGAAAGTAACCGCAGAAACTACCGTAACACAATCGGACTATGCGACTTCACCAGGATATGTTTCTATTTACTCTGGACAGAGTTCTGTGCCTTCAAAAGAAGAGATAGTTTATAATCCTAGCTACGTAGAAAAAAGCCTGTCACCAGAAGATATGACCAGCAGTGCACCAAGCAAAGTACAAAGCGATGAAAGTGAAAATAATGATACTAAAAGCTCGACGCATAAAAGAAGTCTAAACGCAACAAATTCCGTTGGGAGTTCGACTACAGTTATGAGTTCAGGTGAGATGAACTCGACAACTTCTGATTCGGTGTCTACAAGTCACTATTCAACTCCTTCAAAATTAATAGAACGAGAAGACGAAAAATATTCAACTCTTTTAACTTCTACAGGAGACTCTATTTCAGTTTCCAATGTAAACCATTCTGCAATCGAAAATCGAGGCTCTGTTGACACGATCCATGATGTTTTAAATGATAAAGTAGCAGGTTCAATTTATTCAATCAACAGTGATAATCCTAATGTAGGTGTCAGTGCTGGTCATATCATAAAATTAGGATCCTTGGTGCCAGAATCTTTATCTTCTGCTGATCTAAAAGATGCCTCCCTGTCATCAGTCTCTTTAGATGCCTTATCAATTTTGAATGAAGAATCCATCCATCCTTCAGGAAGGTTTGAAAGTGCAGCTCAAACAGTAGATAGGAGACGTATGTCTACTATGCCCTCTGTTAATCTCAAATCACCAGATTTAGAAGTAGAGTACGAAGAAGCCCCTGCCTCTCTGGTAACTTTTGACCCTGATGGAATGACACATAATTCTACTCAAGAACCTGATTCAATAACATTTTCTCCTAAAATTGTGCATGGAAAGCCGACAAGTAGTTATTCATCCAATTTAGAACATGAAGAATTGCATGATAATAAACCAGAGCTTCTCCCAGATAATTTAAGTACTGCATTTGTTACTGACGTAGTAGGAAATAGTTCTCGTAATATGGAAGGATTACATTCTTCGGAACGTGAGCGAGAAACGCCATCTGCGAATCAAGGTTTGTCACCCCATGACGAACCAGACCGTGAAGTACCAACTTCAATTCACACATTTGCAAGTACTAAAAGCCCAGAGGAAATAAGTTCTACATATGAAGCGAAAGCTGTAGAGAAGAGTAAAACAGTTTTAGAAAAAAATGACGAAAGCATAGAAATGCTGAATGATTCGCCTCATTTTACACAAAATGAGAATAAACCTATAGTAATGCCAACAGCTGAATTTACAAATAAGTATTTAAATAAGGATTTGGAAAATAATATCAGCAATGACATTGCTCACACATCCGATTTAAAATCACAAAATTTACGTGAATTGCATCACGAGCTTGACTTTCCAATTGAGTATCAGACACAGCAGTCTGTAATCCGTCCAGTCACTGCAGTGAGCCCAATGAAGACATCCGAAACTGTAACTGACTTTCCTATTTCCCTTGACTTGCAATCCCAATCAACACCTAATGAAACGAAGTCCGATCATCCAGTTTCCATCCCAAAAGACACGTCGAGCCCCGTGATTTTACCCAATCCGGCACCCAGTATTGTAAATAAAAGTTCAGAAAAGTTAATTGTTGTTAGTGTATCACCAGAAATGTTGCCGAAAGATTACGTATCACCAGAAGTATTGCCGAAAGACTATGTACCACCAGAACTATTACCAAAAGATTTTGTACCTCCTGAATTGATACCGAAAGATTATACAACGCCAAAAACACTCCCTACAGACCACATCTCTTCAGAAATTATAACTATACCACCAGAAATGTTACCGAAGGACTATGTACCATCCGAAATGCCACCAAAAGACTATCTACCTTCCGAAATGTTACCAAAGGACTATATATCACCAGAAAAGCTGCCTGAACTTTACGTATCCTCAGAAAAGCCATCTAAGGATCCTTTGAAACCAGAAATGTTGCCCAAAGATGACGTATCTCCAGAATTTTTACCCAAGGATTACATTCCACCCAAGGAGTATGTGGTACCAGAAATGTTGCCCAAAGATTTCACAACTGAAGAAGGAAATAATACAGATACAAATTTTAATACAACAATAGCTGGAGTAGCTGTTAAGACATCTGTGTCTGTTTCGCTACCACTTTCGAAATTTCCAAATAACACGACGGGCGCCCCTGGGAATTCAGAAAAAGAACGCTCTAATGAGACATCAAAAAAGAATGATTCAACACCGATATTGATTCCAACCAATAAAGGTAAGTTATATGTATATATGTATATATATTATTATAGGAGTTGAAATATACCTTAATTATTCGCGTTGTGTTTTGAACTTACTTTGTCGCTTTTTTCCGTGAAAAAACAAAAATTATAAAAAAAAAGAATTTTAAACTTTTATATTGAATTTATAGTTTCTGATGCTCAACATATACAGCAATATTGTTAGTTTAAATCTTAATAGTTTTTAATTTCTAAAATTTTTACATGTTCTTTGTCTGGAAACAGAGCCAGGACTGACTATTTCAAACAGATTCATTTTTTTTTTTTTTTTATAAAGGGCAACATGAAAATAAATTTACAACATGTTGGTTTCAAAATCAATTGCAATTGCTTTAATTCCAATATCATAAAACACATAAAATCATTTTAAATAGCTATAAATTTTCATTTAATGTTATCAAATAATTATAAACCCAATAAATCTATTTTAATGATCCCAAAATCATTATAGAATTCATAAATATCCATAAAAAAAACCAAGGCATTAATATACATAATTCAAGAAATTACAAATATTAGACATGTACAAAATGTTGACAAAAATGCCGCCTCTATTTGCACAGTAGGCTTCGCGTGCTCACATTTAGATAAAAGAAGACTGAATAATTTATTCTGGCCATATCTTAAAATATTAAGCAATAAATATTATAGGTAAGTTAAACTTCTTACCAGTTCATTTCGATCGCAGAAATTCCTCTGTTGCATGTTTCGTTATATATCCATGTTAGTTTATGCCGTAATCCAGCGTTTTATTTCTGCACTAAATTGCGGGGGAAAAGATTTTGTTAAAATAATTTCCCACATTAATAATTCACTCGTGTGGCTGCTTTGATATTGTTGAATTATATTAAAACTAAGAAATTATATGTATTAAATATTAACTTTTACACTGTTTAAACATATATGATTACATATTACGCTGCACTTTGCGGCAGCGATTTGTTTTTGCATCTTGCTTATTTAATAATCAGCAGGCATAATGATAAAGTGTTAGTAGTGTCTTTTCAGTCCTGTATACTAAATCACGTGATATCGCTTGCAGAACATCTGGTGAAACCAGTCATATATGATTTATTGTTCATTTTCGCTTAATCACAATTTAGTCTTGATGTTGCAACACTGGAAAAATTATGAGTTCGAATTGATTTAATGTCTAATTTTTTTTTTTTGAATGAGAGTTCTGAAATGTTATTCTACTGAATAATTAATGTCAGAATTTACTGATTGCGAGATTTATGGATCATCTGATGTTGGTTATATTTCCAATACAAAATAAATAACTCAAAAGAGTTATGAGTCCATTGGTAATGGAGAAAGTTTGATAATTGGACATTTCAGTTCCCCAAGAGCAGTTTTTATTTTGATCACACGAACAAGATTATCGTCATCAGGAAACAGTTCAACTACTCTGCCCAATTTGAACATGAATGAGGTCTGTTTTTCTACCTTTATCAACACTAAGTGATTGATTTTTAAGTTCTGGTTACTTTTACACCACTTATTTCGTTGTTGCAATTGTGAGAGATAGTCCGAAGACCACCTCTTCCAAAAACGTTCGAAAATCTTTTGTAGCAATTTTCATCGTTCCAAAGGGGTTACATAGGTAGAGGAGATATCAGGCTCAGGCAGGGAGGTCATTGGTTTCCCTATAATGAAATGCCCTGTTGTCAGAGCAGTCAAGTCGATAGGAGCAAAGGACTCAGCCACAAGAGGTCTTCTATTTAAACGACTCAATTTGTGCAATTAATGTTAAAAATTCTTCATAAGTTAAAAACTGTTCACTAATTGTTCTTTTCAGATGATTTTTCATTTGTTTCATTCCTGCCTCCAAAATGCCTACAAAGTGAGGGTCCGAAGGTGGGTTGAATTTCCTAAATTTCCGTACTATCATTTCATCCGAGTAAGATAAGGGGTGCATTCTTTCACCAGAAGTAATTTGAGACACATTTTTTTTTTTCATTTCGCGATCTGCCCCTACAAAATTTGTACCTCTATCTGAAAATATTTCTAGAGGCGTTTTACGTCGAGCCAGAAATCTTTAAAACGGGGCTAGAAAGGTTTCAGCTGTAAGATCATTGAGTAGTTTAAGGTTTGTTAGCTTGTATAATGATTTTGACGTCTTAATGAGAATTTATTAGTGATTTAATGACTTTGGGGTTTCTTGATGAATATTTATGAGTTTTATAATAATTTTGGATCATTAAAATAGATTTATTGAATTTATAAATATTTGATGTCATTAAATGAATATTTATAGCTATTTAAACTAATTTAACGTGCTTTGTGGTACTGGAATTAGGGTAATTGCAATTGATTTTGGAATCAGCATATTGTAAATTTATTTTGATGTTTCTCTTTCTAAAAATTATGAATCTGTTTGAAAAAGCCAGTCCTGATTCTGTTTTCAGACAGAGAACCTGTAAAATTTTGGCTCTGAACAAACTTCATAAAAACAATAGCATTTATATGGGAAAAAACTAAAAAAACTCGGGAATTCAAAGTGAAAAATATTTATTTAATATATACACATGTACAACAAATCATAAGACTAACTACATCAAATGTACACATTTAATTTAATCACAAAATTCTTGAAATTTAAATATTAATTAAGTATAATATAAATCTTAAAGTATGTACAGTCAGAGGATGAATTTGGGTTAGACACGGTTAAAAAAAAGAATAAGCTGTGCAATTCTAATCAAATAAACAGTTTGGAACGCAGAATTGTGAACTGTTACGTACATGTGTATTAAAACACGGCCAAGGAAACTAAAGTAATCCGGAATAAAAAAAAAACACCAAATTAACATCAAATTCCTAACAAATTTAAACATTTTTCGTTATAGAAGTTGCCAACAATTAAAAATCCACAATAAAACTCTTACCAAAACAATTACTTTTCTATTGCGAGATTTCCACGGGCAAAATGAAAATGAAACAAATAGTTTGACAAATAAAAAAAAGTGAATATTACGTCATAACTTTTCTATTGCAAGATTTCCCTGGGAAAAAATGAAAATGAAATAAATAGTTTGACTAATTTTTAAAAAAAGGAATATTACGCCATATTGAAATTATAATGGACGTCAGCATGTGAATACGTAGTCATAAGAGTTTGAAAAAACTTATTGAAACATGATAAAAACCTGATTATGAAAATATTGGCGTATCTTAACATTTTGAGGTTCTCTGAATATGTTTTCGCCATTTTTAAATCTATTCCATATATATATGCGTGTGTGTATGCGAGTATATTAGAATTTAAAAACAATGGAAAATTCCGACTATTTGCCTACTTCTTCCTATCATACCTGATAACAAAATTCAACACCACCAGATTTTCACTTAAACATTTAGTTACAATGTATAAAATACCAGTGGACTTTTTGGATTCTCTTAGAATATTATATTAGAGAAATATACTATTTTTCAGTTTGAGGAAATACCGATTTTAAATTAACCAATTATAGACGTCAAAAATTACAAATAAACATAAATATTAACTTTAATTCCTACTATCCCTAAATTGTACATAATGTCCCTAAACTAATTTTTATTATACCATAGAAGTATAATATAAAGTGGGTAGCAATTCCATCCCCTTACCTTGCCGATATCCTTATCGATAAGATTGATAAAATCCCATTTGACCAAAAATCTGGAATATGTGAAATACATATTACGTTATTATAATCATAGACTTTTTCCATTTATTAGTTGTAAATATTTGTATTGTAAATATTTGTATTGCAGATTTTGTATTATGTTGATGATGATTGTACATAAAATCATAAGGGACGTCTAAAATATAAACCTTTAAAAAAGTCTAAGATTTATTTCGCTTTCATTTGAATGGAATCTAAGTTTTTAGAGTGTTTAAAGTATCATATTGTTTGAATTTTATTTTTATTTTTTAATGTTAGATTGTTTAAACTCATTTGTTACAAAAATTTAACATTAAATGTAGAGCTAACTGAATGAAATATCTTAATATATGTCCCTTGTAGGGGGTAACAGTGTAGGAAATAAATTATCTTTTTTAATTTGTTCTGCAAATTAAATTTTTCTTTAATATGTCAAGTTTTTTAATAACTACTGCATTCAGAATTTAAAAATTAACTAGATGTATCATCATCAGTTTTGATCTACTAGTTATCGCATCACAATTTGTGGTGCATTTACCAATATTTAATCCAAAATGTTTCATCTGTGCTGTAGTGCACAGTTTGGACAAAAACTTCTAGTTACTAATTTTTACTTAGTTTTTACTTAATTTTAGCTACCCCATTTTCTACTCTGGTACGCTATGAATGCAAAAATATCCTTAAATCTTGATTCCTAATATTATAAGTACAGTATAGCTGTTACACAGTAAAACATAAAGAAAACAGTTGTACTTAAATTTTGCTACCTTATTTCCGGACATGAGGCAATGTAAATGAAAGATTAAATTGTTACGTAAATTTAACTTCGGGTATTTATTTAGTATCAACATCAGTCGTTTTCAGGCCACCAAAAAAAAAAATGACAAAAGACCTTGAGAAATAATTTTCGATTTAAAAAAAAAATGTGGTAATAACGTTAACTTTACTTAACGTTAAAAGTTTTTTTTTTTTTTTATTTACAAATAATTATTTTTTATTTTTTAATACCACAAAAAGAAATTGCATCTGAACAATATACGTATATACTATTACATGCCCGTGTGTAATGTCATGTTGATGATGACACCTGTAAAATAAATTTCGGTTATTTGCAAATTTATTAACTTCTAAGCACGATTTTCAATTTTCACACACTCTTAAAACAGTATATAAATAGTTCAGTATTTCTTCCCGGCTAGTATTCCTTAAACCCTTGGGGACAAGCGACCGGTATACGTGCCGCGTAAAGTGCTCGGAATCAGTGATTTTTCTCACCAGTAAATTTTTATTGTAAATTTTGCCTTATTTAATCCGAGCATTTTCCCGATTCAATTAGGCAAAAATTTCTGTTTTGAAAAACCGGTGATAAAAGATTAAAAATTCTGTAAAAGACGCTCGTCCTGAAGGGGTTAACGAAATTAAAACTTCATCAACAAATAAATAAAAGGGAAACGTAAATAAATCACAAAGTTAACACCTTTATAATCGAATGGGCACACCTGTATCTAATTGATATTCATGCTTAAAAATCAGTATCGGTGAATGAAACATGTTGCAATTTTTTGACGTCATAGTCACCTGCTTTCTGTATTTACTCTTATTAATGCTTCTTGCATTATTAACAAATGTTTGAAAATATCAGTTTTATTTCCCGTATGACGCCATATTTATCTTCTTTTTAATTCGTAAAAAAATTATTTCAAATTCCATTTCTCACGTGGAAATATTTTAACTGAAAATTAATTACTGTAGATAAATTATTATTACGGCTTTTGAATTTTTTACAGCAATAGAAAAAAAATGTTAAATTTTATAGCAAAAATGTCCATTGATTCTCAATGAAAATAAGCGAAATTTGGAATTATTAAGAAAAATATTTGAATAATAAAAATAGAAACATAGGCTATTTTACTCTCTGCATTATAATTCATCCATATGCAAAGGCATTTTATCATCCGTTTTGACCCTGATGTCAGGTAAACATTTTTGTTCTTTGAATTCCCAACATCATTAAAATAACAAAGAAACAAAAAATTTCTGGCATCAGGGACAAAAAGGTGGCAAGAAAAAGTCAAAAAGTTATGAGCTCCATAGGCTTTTCTATATTAAATTAACATTGAGAAGTGACACTGGAAATAAATAAGAATTGCGATGTTTATATTGGCATGACAAAACGCAAGTTATTTGACAGAATGAAGGAGCATCGTAGGGACATTAAACGATTTAAACAGAATACAGCTCTTTCTCGTTTCTATTAGGATAATGAAGGCAGCGATATTAATTCTGAGGAGGCGAAAGTCATAGTTCCAGGTAATAGGCCATTTGAAAGCGTGATCATAGAATCAGTCGAAATAATTGCATGTAAGCGTAATGCCTGTAACGATAATTTATCTTATCCTTCTATATATAAAAAAAAGTAACGATTTGTAAATGGACCAATGAAAATCTGCGTAGATACCGCGAAACGCATCTGATTGGTCAGAGCTTTCTGACGCTATAAGGGGGATTACCAAGGGAGGGCAATTGTCGCCAAACGTCGCTAAGTTTGTCGCCAACTCGGCGATATACCATCAAATTTAGCGATCAAAGTTATTCGCCAAAAGTGACGCCAACTTGCCACTATTTCCAGTATTTCGCCAAATTTCCATAGACTCCTATTGAAATCCAACAGGGTTTACTTGCTTGCAGAAAATTAACGAATTGGGATATTTCAATGCAACAAAAACTAATATTAGCTTATGGATAGAGCTTAATTGAACTATTTACATTATTTTTAAGCAGAAGCACTATTTACAATATTCTTAACACTATATATATAATTTTACACATATATGTTGGCGGAGAAAAGGCAGCGAAGCGAAAATTTCAGAGGAGAGGAGAATTTTTTTACAAAAAAAAAAATGAAGTTTTCAGAGAAAGTTTTATACTTTCATGGCTCGTATGACCTTTCTTTAGAATCTACCCACGTAAAAAAATCTTTATAAATGACAAAAATTTTGCAAATTTTATCCAATGTGTTTAAAACCCCTTAAAAGGCGGTGGGATGTATTCTATAATAATCATCACATTATGTTAATTAATAGATTTTATTTAATAGATTAAATATATGATAAGGTTATTTACTGTAACTACAAATTAGAGACTTCATTACAAAGTTAAGGGGGAAAAAATCCGAATAACTTTAATAAATAAATTATGAAACTCTGTAAGCTCTTTAAAGATTATGTGCTTGGAGATACTGAAATAAAATTGTCAGGAGTTGGGGGTTGGCGCGTTTTTACCAAGTGGAATCTAAAAATTGAATGCATAGAAAATAGAGGATCGCGAAGCGATCCAGAATGGAAACGCGAAACAATTACGTCTGGGTTTGGCTAGAAAATAGGGATTGCTTCACAATACCGAATGGAATCGCGAAGCGATTACGCTTTGGGTTGGTGAGCGTAGCGAGCAGGGATACGGTGCCCCCTACTAATATACAAAAAATCTGGCTTAATTTTATAAAGTCTTGATTCTTTACCTGTTTGCAATATTTCGATTTTTCCCTCTTTTACCATAACCTCGTTTGAATGTAATCCGTTCCCTTTTCATAGCTGGTGACACTCCGTGGTCTTCAAGCGAACTTTCAATTCACCTCAACTTATTTAATTTAAAAAAAATATGTTGTTACTTACTTACTGCAGTTTTTAGGTGCGTTCGTAATTATATAATAAATACGTAGCACCTATAGTCGTCGATCAGTCCGTCTAACAGCGCAAAAACTACCCAACCGAATCATTTGAAATTTAAAATATATAATTGTTGCATAATTTTGTCAATTCATTTCAAATCTTATGAAAATCGGATGTATAGTTTAATTACAGGGACAGTCAAAAGTTTTCCGTTACATTACGGCCAATGGGAAAAAATTATTTCAAGTGCGTTTTAATGATGTTACGGCCTTCCGTACAGAATGAAATGGATATGTACCTATGAAGTGCACTAAAATATGCATTCAGTACACTATGCGGTGCAAAAAATATTTATAAAACTAGTTATAGTGCGAACGCACCTCATTTATCACGTTTGACGTGCAATTTCCAACTTGTTCTTTCATATAATTGATCAAGACTCGACAGGAAGCTTTCGTCTCTAAACATATAAGTATTTCAACACCATATTTATCCTGAAGACGATCGCAGGAGCAATTTGAAACGTCGATATTATGATTTATCATTAATTTTATTTGTAGTTCATATAAAAGTTCTTGTTTATGTGTGACAAGTTTATGTATTTTTAAACATATACATCTTATTTATAAATATTAACGTTGGTTTAAATATAAATTTCAATGAAGTCGTATTTTTACAAACAATTTCATACAAATTACATTTCGATATTTTTCTTGTTTGATTGGATGGTTTTTTTTATTTAAATTTTTTTTTTCCTGATATCGATCCGAATAACTGAAGTTTGGATATTTAGATTTTTACTTTATGTTATATGCCATGCATTTAATATTTATTATATTTTAGATACTGATGGATCATCATCATCTTCAGCATTAACTACTGAAATTCCAACACCGTCGACCACAGAGTCGAAAGGCCCCCGCATACGGAAGCCTAAACTTAAGATTAATTCTAGGGATGATGAACCCGCATCACCGTCGCCAAGAACTCGAAAACCTTTCTTACCATCTCTGCAAAAGCCATCTTCGACAGCTGGTCCTGCCGTGTCTATTTTCAAGCAAGCTCGTACCAGAATTGCTTCTATAACGTCATCAACAACACCAAGGCCAATTCCGCAATTTTCGACCATCAGAATACATTATGCTAGCAGAATACCTGGCATAGTACCGGGAGGAGAGATGGTGGTCTCTATAGGTAAGTTCAATTTAAATTTTTAATAACAAATAATATAAAACAGGGTAATTGGATTTTTTTTTAGTTTTTTTAGCCCCCGGTATGCTATTTCTTTCTCCCAGCTTATTTTGTCTCCAATAAATAACGTTAGCTTGTATACGCCAGCCGTAAAACAAAAGCCGATGTTTCATTGTGCGATTAAATACTCTACAGCATTTTTTTTTTTTAACTTCTAAGCATCGCACATTTTCAATGTTTATACCGTCGTACTGGGGAAAAGAAGTACTTTTTAATGCAATTTGTTTGAAAACTGCATATCCATTTGTTTTTGAAATAGTAATTTTTTTGTAGTTTTTAGCGACATTTGTTTCATTTTGGCAACTTAAGTACTCCATTTCTGTAGAAAGTAAAGAAAAAATTGTTGAAAAATAGCAATTATATCTTTTTGTTGCCATTTTCTTATAAAAATTGAAAAAAAAAAATTAATTAAAATACGCGCTATTTTGAGAAAAATATAAATGAAGGGTTTTATGATAAAACATGGAGCTATTATAAACTATATTTAATTTTAAGTATCTATATTAATGCAAATGACGTCATTTTACATAAAATAAAACCGTGTGCTTTAAGTCTTAAAATTGAAATATGTTTTGCACTACAGTAGAGTCCCGATTATCCAAGTTCCGCTTAACCGAGTTATTTTCTTCTGGTGGACTGGTGGTTTCTATTATTATGAAACAGCCATTATAAATGAAGCGTTTAGTGAAGATGAAAGAGCAGTCGTAAAAATTTAGAACTCTGATTTTCTGGTCAGAATAGAAAAACTAGAGAACAGGAATTCTGCTTTTTCAGAATTTAGTGTCGCCCCCGGCATTTCCATTACTTCATTTTCTTCTGGTGGACTGGTGGTTTCTATTATTATGAAACAGCCATTATAAATGAAGCATTAGGTGAAGATGAAAGAGAAGTCGTAGCATCGTCCCATTCTGACCAGAAAATCAGAGTTCTAATTTTTTCCGCTGCTCTTTCATCTTCACCTAACGCTTCATTTATAATGGCTGTTTCATAATAATAGAAGCCACCAGTCCATCAGAAGAAAATAACTCGGTTAAGCGGGACTCGATAATCGGGACTCTACTGCAAAACATATTTTAATTTTATGACTTAAAGCACACGCTTTTATTTTATGTAAAATGACGTCATTTACATTAATATAAAAACTTAAAATTAAATATAGTTTATAATAGCTCCCAGTTTTATCATAAATCATTCATTTATATTTTTCTCAAAGTAGCACGTATTTTAATTTTTTTTTTTTAATTTTTATGAAAAAATGGCAACAAGAAGATATAATTGCTATTTTTCAACAATTTTTTCTTTACCTTCTATTATAAATGGAGTACTTGAGTTGTCAAAATGAAAACAAAGGTCGCTAAAAACTACAAAAAAATTAATATTTCAAAAACAAATAGAGATACAGTTTTCAAACAAAATGCATTAAAAGGTACTTTTTTTTCCCAATACGATGGTATGAAAACTGAAAATGTGCGATGTTTAGAAATTTTAAAAAATGCTATAGAGTATTTAATTGTACAATGATACATCTACTTTGTTTATTGCTAGCGTCTGTAAGCTAACGTTATTTTTTGGACACAAAATAAGCTGGGAGAAAGAAATAGCATACCGTACCGGAGGCTAAAAAAATGGCCATAATTTTTTTATGGCCATTTTTTCCCCCATTCTGACCAGAAAATCAGAATTCTAACTTTTTACGGCTGCTCTTCCATCTTCACCTAACGCTTCATTTATAATGGATGTTTCATAATAATAGAAACCGCCCGTCCACCAGAAGAAAATGAAGTAATGGAAATACTGGGGGCGACACTAAATTCTGAAAAAGCAGAATTCCTGTTCTCTAGTTATTATTTTATTTTCATCTAAAATTATTTATTTCCATCCTAAAATCCTTTTTAAAATACAGTAATCCTTTAGAACTCGCGAGTTTTGATTATTCGCGAAATAAAACATGAAGAAATTTTCAACGTTCGCGAATACCTAACTTGATTATTCTCTAATTTTGTTTTGTAAAGAATATTTTTTTACAAAGTAACTCGCTTTGTTTTACAAACTCGGTAAACTATTTGAAACTGGGCAGCTGCATTATAATGTATAGCCGAAGTTACGCGGATTCCAATCGTTGTATTGACACAAAATATAGATAAATAATTCCGAGAAACCCAAAATATGACTTGATGCTAAAAATAAAAAAAAATTCTAAATTTTCTAAACTCAAATTTTTTATTGCAAGTGAAAATTGTTTGCAAAAATTGTAATGGAAATGTTAAAACTTCAACAACAACTTCTTGAGAAAGCAATGGAATGCAGTCCTTCACTGATAAAGAGTCTTAAATTTAACCCTTAAATGCCTGATTTTTCAAAAATCATTGTAATAATGTTTTTCGGCTTTAATTTTTTAAATCAATCATGGGAAAATACTTTAAAAAATCATATTTTGTTTTAAGTATTGTTTACGGCTAAAAAACAGTTTGTTACTAATCGGCAATACTGGTCTTTAATTGCAAAAATAATTTTCCTTGATAAAATTCTATAATATCAAACACACTAGAATTTTAGGAACTATAATAAGAAATAAATTTTACTTGCTCACTGCAAAACAAAATAGGGTATTTCGCAAGCTTCCAAGCAAAACAAAAAGAACAAGTAGCAGCAATTGTTTAAATAAATCTATCTATATTCTTAAACAGCACAGGTGTTGCCATCTAAATGTTGAAAATCGATTTAATAATATTTTCAGAAGGCATTTTGTTGGCAACTTTAGGCATTATAGCTTCAATATTATTCTAATACTATTTTAGAAGCCTAAATTGGGTATGTTGTCGAAGAGCAACACCCGACATTTAAGGGTTAAAGTGAAATCGAGACCGCAACTTTTCCTTATATGGAAATTCATAAAAAAAAAGATCTGTTCTGTCAAACAATCGTATATCAATAAATATTTTCAGTTATCAACTAGCTACTAAACTTTGTACTGTATGTTTCTAATTATTCAAATTTATTTACAGCATGTAATAATGCATGTTTAACGTCAAATAAATATATTTTTGCATTTCTAATGCTTATTTCCATTTTAAAAAAATCATAAAACCTAACCCCCTTTTATGTACTGAGAAGATGGTCTCAACATTCGCGACTTTGAGATTCGCGGAGGTTTCCGGGAACCTAACCCTCGCGAATTTTAAGGGATTACTGTACAAGGTTTATATTTTACTCAGTATATGATATCATCATCAAAAATATTTTTGTGTAAATGCATTTTTTTTTGTTATTAAAATTCAGTAAGTCTAATAAAAAAAAATCTGTGTGATAAAAAGTGTTGCGCTTAACTTAACCCTTTACTTCCGTTAGCAGTCTCGCAGACTGCTGCTTTTTTTCAGTCTTCTCAAATTTGTGTAACTTTCAATTTAACTATAGATACTAGTTCAATTTTGTTTTGATTTGAGCTGCAGTACTATCGCTAGAAACTATTGAATTGGTGACTTTTAAGAATAGTACTGCTGTGCATAATGTTTAGTACAGAAACAGTATGATATGAGTTAATCTAGCCTTTTATTCATCTTTCGATACAGCCGTCTCAGAGACCACTTCTATTATAATTTTGTGACATTTTTTATCACAGTAGTAAAGCGTTAACTGAAGGTTCAGTCTTGACAAATCAACCGTTTTAGATGAAGCAATTGCTTATTTTTCTTCTTTTAGAATACTTGAATGTTGAATATCTCAAAACTTTGTCAGTTACCTTGTATCCTATCCGAGCCCTTCAAATATAAACCCGTTTGCCACAGAATCAAACAACAAGTATTTTATAATTCAAATCTTCATCATTCATATTTAAAATTCTTATGCATGGAAACCTCCCAGGAAATTTTATTGACAAACCACATCGGCTAACTGGCATATTTCATTTTTACTTATTTTAGAAAAGTGCTTCTCAACCTGCGATATATGTACCCCTGAGGCGGTACATGAAAATTACATTCGTAATGGCGTAAAAAAAAACGAAAGAAACAATGGAAACTAAAAAACAATTTTTTTACAAAGAGAGACATGTTTAAAAATTAAATACAGTGGTCAAAATAAGTATTCTACATGCATGAAGTCCCCAATTTTTTGTCTTATATAAAAAAAAATGAAAAAACCCTCTAGATTTCAATTGATATGCATTAGTTAACAATAGCTGTTTTTCATTTTAATCAATATTATCTTAAGAAATTTATGAAATAACGAAAAATGCCATCATTAACACCCATAATTACGAGATCAAAAGAGTAATATTGTTGGAAATTGCAGGCTCTTTGCCAAAAATGAGTCTTTAAAGTTTTGGAAATTACAAACACGTAGTTTATAAAGATTAATTTATGTTTGTTTGATGCATTTTGTTTAAGAATTCGTATATGCTATTATGTACAGATAGAGTTATAAAAAAAGAATGAAGTAATTTTTTGTCAGTCAGGGTTGTTAGATTAGTTGAACAAATCGTTGATATTTGATAAAAAGAACATCATATATATTAAATATATTAAGTTTTAATAATTTGAAGAAATGTAAGAAAGAAAAATACTGTTAGTATTTTTATTTTATCAAAAATCGTTTCACTCATGAATTACCATTAGCGCACAGCGACCACAAATGTGGACGTTATTTATTTATTTATTTATTTAATTATTATTCCTATTAATACAAAAAAAATCGTAAAAAAAAAAAATAATAATAAAATTTAAAAAAAAAGCAATTTAACAAATATCAACGACCATTTGGAAAAGGATTTTTTCAAAGACTAAAATTTAAGACATACAAAATCGCACGAAGTTGATCATACATTACGTACACCATGAATTAAACATTAATACTGTTATGACACGTAAAAATTGTAAGATTTCCTGAAACTTACGTATTATCCACCTGAAACTTACGCATTGTCCAAGCATTTCATTGGCTGTTGGGGGAAAGACTTTTCCATCGTCCAAGAAATCTGTCGACCCATTTAAAAAAAATTTCATTCTTAAACCTCAAAACATCCCACAATATTACTTTTTAGACCGTCGTATAGAGAAAAAAATGTACTTTTAAATGCAATTTGTTTGAAAGCTGTATCTCAATTTGTTTCTGAGTTATTAATTTTTTATAGTTTTTATTAGTTTTTTGTCATAGTGGCAACAGAAGTTTATTTCTCTGTTGAAAGTAAAGGGAAAATACCTACTGTATAGACCAATCAGAAAACGAATAAAATGCGGATTCAACCAATAAAACGCCTCCGATATGTTTTTGATTTCCTACCTTGACAGAGAGCAATAACCATTTTTCCAAATGGTTAATAAATTCTTACCATTTAAAAAAATATATCCTCCTTTGGAGAGGTTAAGATGGCATTTTTTTTTTTTTAATCTTTATCTGTCATTTTTAACATCACCTTTCCCATTGGTTTGCCATTGATAATTTTAATTTCTCTTCCTCTTTGTTTCAAGAACCTGTTACTACAACTGTCGCAACCACTACTGAAACAGAAGAACCGTTTTCTGATGAGCCTTTCACCGGACGAACCGTAGGACCCGTAGTACCAACAGAAGATAACGTCACCCTCTTGAAAGTAGCAGGAATGATTGTGGTAGACAAAGGGCTACGATGGAATGAACTGTTGAACAACCGATTATCACCACAGTATAAAGAAAGAGAGAAATTTGTTCAAAGTCAAGTAAGAGATATTTTCATGTGCATGAATTGTGATTTAACCTTCTTACTGTTAAGTACGAGATATCTCGACTATGAGCTTTAATTTTCATTGTGCTATATGTATTGTTTAAGGGTGTATTCGAAAAAATATTTTTCCACCCTCAACAGCTCGAAATTTTCTGAGACATTTTCAGACTCATTTTTAAAAGTAAAAACATGAAACTTGCTGGGGTGATTTCTGAAGACATGTTTAACATGCCGTGTGATTTCATTTTCAGCTCAATTAATTGGAATTTGATTTTTAAACAATTATTTTCTCAGTATGACCATTTTTTCCTTCCCAGATCGCCCGATTCGGAAAATTCGGTTCAAAACGCCAACTTCGACAGCGTTTTTTACAGTATTTTCTGCATTTATCAAAAAATTAAGGAGCACCGCACATTATATAGTTTCTAAATAAGAGAATTTCCAAGTTTCATGCGTTTGAGAGCAAAAATGAATTTTAAAATGAATCAGAAAATAAGCAGTTTGGATCGGAATACACCCTTAAGGGGACTTAGACGTCTGCTAAAATTGAGAAGTTGGAAATTTATGCTATTTTTTAAGGAGTCTCAGGACTCTTAAAACTTCGAAATTTAAATTTTTTAGATGTTAAACTCCTATCTATTCTGAACATTTTGAAGTAATTATTTCCTTGAAATTCTCATTAGACCAGAAGGTATGACTTTTAGAACTATACCCGCTCAATAGCTGAAGCGGTGTTTCCGAAACTTTGAAGTCATTTTTCTCCAAATGACGTTTTTGGGCATAACGCGGAGGATATCTCAAACTTCTGGATATTTCTTCATGAATTTTTCAAAACATATGTTTCATGTTTGTCTATATAAACTGAACCTAAAATTTCCGTTTTATTGTTCAAAAAATTATTTTTTTAGATGATTATACTGTTGAAATTTTCAAAATTTTGTATTAGCTAAATACAACTTTGTATAAAAAATATAAAAATGCTTTAAATACAAATTTATTTAGGTTCAGGGTAATTATTACAATCTGAAGTATAAGTAGGTACAAAAAATTTCATTCTACTAGTTACATTTTAAAAAATACTATCAACTCACTTCCTGACTATTGTTATTTAACTGTTTCTTACCTCTTTCGTATATAAATTCTTTTTTAATACTTTCCAACATGGTTCAAAAGTGCTATGAATTCGGCATTCTCATTTAATTCATATTTTTTATTTGGATTTACCAGGTTCAGAATTGAAAATGAAGCGTGTTGCATTTATTGTTGGTTTACAGGGCTACTAAAAAAAATCCATTATTCCATTATATTATGGTCTGTGGGGAAAAATCCTTTACGGTATAATTTAATTATTTCCCGCTATTTCGAACATAATTAAATTTATTTATATTCCTGAGGTGCACTTAAACGATGTTTCTGTAGAATATGGGGTGCAAAGCACTTATCATTTATTTACAGGGTCACACAAAAGAATTTGGATGTTTAATGGTATGTGAGAAAAATGTTTGCAGGATATAGTAATGATGTTGTGTTCCAAACAAAATTAAATGCATGTGCCTTATTGAGGCACACAACAAGATACTTTTTGTAGAATATGACGAGCATAACATTTATTGTTCATTTAGAGGAACACGCGAAATATTTCTCTTACGGTATTGTCTATGAGCAATTAATGCTGGAAGCGCGTTTTAAGTGTTCATCCGTGTGAAAATTCAACTAAATTTTTGCCTACTGCTTGATGAGTATAAATTCTTTAAATCATATATGTGTCTACTCAAAATAATTCGTAATCATTACTGTTAGACCGGGAGCCGGCAACACAGACAATCATTTCATCGAGTTCACGGATGAAATTCTAGGATTAGTTAAATCTTGATTCGCATATTAAAACGCAATCGGTCTGCCAAGTCATGTCTTGATGCAAAACACCGAAAAACCCGATTTTAGCGGCTGACCCGTAGGTTTACCATTGTGTTTTCCTGCTCGCAGTCCTCCATGTTTTCATACCTTTTGGTTCTGGAAAACACAATGGTAAACCTGCGAGTCAGCCGCTAAAATTGGATTTTCAGAAGTTTTCCACCAAGATATGACTTGACAGACAGATTGCGTTTTAATATGCGAATCAAGATTTAACTAAACCTAGAATTTATCCGTGAACTCGATAAGATGATTGTCTGTACTGCCGGCTCCCGGTCTATGCACTGTTAAACATTTGCAAACTGTCCAGCCATTCGACCGTTTTTTGAAAAAACGGTTTCATAACCGTAATTTAATTATATTCTGACCATAAAATGGCCAATAATATGGCCAGAATAGTGTTTAATTACGGTTGTGTAACCGTTTTCGATAAAACTGATCATGTGACTGGACAGAATGCTGCAAATTTTTAACAGTGTGTGTATGAGCATAAATTGCTTCACTGTTAAAAATTTGCAGCATTCTGGCAGGTCATTTGACCGTTTTTTCCGAAAACGGTTACACAACCGTAATTTTCACATTATTCGGACCATATTATTGGCCATTTTATGGTCAGAATATAGTTAAATTATGGTTATGAAACCGTTTTTTCAAAAAACGGTCGAATGACCTGCCAGAATACTGCAAAATTTTTAACAGTGTAGGGGTATTTGTTATTGAGTTGTGCATTTTCCAGCTGAACATCACTGAGGCACAATACAAGATGATTACTATAGAATATGGTTTGCATAGCATTTATCATTCATTTATAGGGCTAAAAAAAAGTATTTGTTACAGTACTATCTATGAGAAATAATTCTGAAAGTGTCTTTTCAATTGCGTTTGCGCTTTAAAATTTAACTGTTTTTTTTTTTTTTTTTTTCATATTGCTGTATAAATTCTATAAATCATATACAAGGCTCCACTAAAGTACATTTCGTCTTATTAACGGAAATTGCTGAAGGGGAATTTCAGCTATGTTATACATTTTCTAACTGAACAGACATTTTAAATTTCAATTCTGTATTATTATTAAATATCTTTTCCTGTGATGACAAAAACAAACATCTGATGATATTCCTAATAATTTAAAGCTTAGCTATTATTCAAATCTTGTCTTGCTTTTACACAAAATTTAGTTCATTTTAGGAATAGTGTCCTTCATAAATTCCAACTGATTTTACATGCTAAAAAAATGTCTTTGTTCTTGATTGAAAATTGTCATTACGAAGAGAAATATAGTTAATCACAAATTAAGGATAACTGATATAAAATTAAATTAAAACCTGTGAGAATTATCTATTTCATTTTTTTTATCCGACTAAAAAGGAAATATCCAAATTCTGTATACACTTTAAATTAAAAGATTCTAAGACAATTTTCCAGCTTAATGAGAGAAATGTTTTGCTTGTGTATTTTTTTTATTCAATTTTTTTTTGCTTCTGTATATCATTCTTAATGTAAAGGCTTACAGTCTAAATAAAAAATAAGCAAAATAAGCAGTATCTGTGTAAATAAAATTCATGTATTTTTTATATTCTAACACATTTAATTTTATACTTTCAGCTTTATCGATTATTCCGAACATCGGTTATTGCACCACAGTTATGGAAGATCCAGATAGACGGTTTCAGGTATGGATTCCTTTTAAAATATTTTTATTCATATTTCTTAATACTTTATTAAGGAGGGTTGCAAATTTGCGTCTGGATTATTTAGTGTCAGGTGATATAAAATACCTGGTTTTATTAAATTTTGTCCGATATACTGCTTCCATCAACGTTTTTACTTTTTCTATTTTTGTAAAAGTTTCTTTTTTTTTATATATATAAGGATACTTTCACTGTGGGAAACGGTTTCGAAATAAAAGTAACCTCACAAAAAAAATTTTTTTGCAATGAAAATTGGAGCAGTAATAAAGTATTTTTATTTATATTTCTTGATACTTTATTTCTGTTGAGGAGGGTCACAAATTTGCGTCTGGATTATTTAGTGTCAGGTGATATAAAATACCTGGTTTTATTCAATCTTGTCCAATATACTGCTTTCACCAACATTTGTGCTTTTTCGATTTTTCTAAAAGATTCTTTTATATATATATATATATATATATATATATATATATATAAGAATACCTTCACTGTGGGAAACGGTTTCGAAATAAAAGTAACCTCACAAAAAAAAATTTTGCAATAAAAATTGGAGCAGTAATAAAGTATTTTTATTTATATTTCTTGATACTTTATTTCTGTTAAGGAGGGTCACAAATTTGCGTCTGGATTATTTAGTGTCAGGTGATATAAAATACCTGGTTTTATTCAATCTTGTCCAATATACTGCTTCCATCAACATTTGTGCTTTTTCGATTTTTCTAAAAGGTTCTTTTATATATATATATATATATATATATGGATACCTTCACTGTGGGAAACGGTTTCGAAATAAAAGTAACCTAATTTTTGCAATAAAAATTGGAGCAGTAATAAAGTATTTATATTTATTGATACTTTATTTCTGTTAAGGAGGGTCACAAATTTGCGTCTGGATTATTTAGTGTCAGGTGATATAAAATACCTGGTTTTATTCAATCTTGTCCAATATACTGCTTTCACCAACATTTGTGCTTTTTCGATTTTTCTAAAAGGTTCTTTTTTTATATATATATATATATATATGGATACCTTCACTGTGGGAAACGGTTTCGAAATAAAAGTAACCTCACACAACAACAAAAAAAAATTGCAATAAAAATTGGAGCAGCAATAAAGTATTTTTATTTACATTTCTTGATACTTTATTTCTGTTAAGGGGGGTTACAAATTTGCGTTTGGAGTATTTAGTGTCAGGTGATATAAAGTGACCGGTTTTATTCAATCTTGTCCAATATACTGCTTCCATCAAAGTTTTTACTTTTTCGATTTTTGTAAAAGTTTTGTTTTGATTTGTTTTGTTTTATAAGGATACTTTCAGTGTGGAAACTGGTTTCGAAATAAAAGTAACCTAAAATCGAAAATAAAAGTAACCTAAAATCACAAAAATCGAAACAGTAATAAAGTACCCGGTTAGAGATTAACCTGAGCTATCTTACACAAAACGATCATTTTTAAAAATATTGCAATGCAAATGAGTCGCTATCGTTGATTTAGCATTAGTTGGCGAATCACTTCGTGCAACTAATTTAACATTGTTTGGTTTACTGACTTTTCTTTCTTATCTTCTATCCAACTCGTACTTTCTTAAGCATATCTTAAAATTAGTAATGTATATAATATATATTGTTCATAAAAGAGTTAATCTGATATTCTTTGCATTTATTATTGTCCCTTCTAATAAACTGAAATAAATCTATCACTTGTAGTTTTTATTTATCTGAAGAATAGCTCAATCATTAATCAATGATTTAGCTGTGCAAAATTTCGAAATACTTATTAATTTTCTTTGTTTTTAAGAGTAACGTAGGGGACATAAAAAAAAAGAAAAAGAAGCGAAAAATTGTCTTAGAAACAAAAAATCCTTGTTATAGTCCGGAAGGCAGCGGGCCAGCTTCACATTTTTACAACCAATTTTAGTGCGGATGATTTTGATATATATGATAGATTAGATGATATAGATAACAAAATTACAAATCAGCTGGCTAAAGTAGGTTGCCAATAGAAAAATCACACATCCCGCTGCAATGTGGAATAAGTGGCAACCCGGTTAATAATTATGTCTTCTAATTGGTTATCATCAGCAATCGGGATGCCATTCATTTCAAATCGTAGGAAGCTGCACTATGTTGTTATGGAAACATCCCCCGCTGGTGCGCCGGCTGACTGGCAGTTTCGTTATCTGGACCATCTAATCTATCATATATGTCAAAATCATCGACGCTAAAATTGATTGCATAAATGTGACGCTACCTTCCAGACTATTAGGATAATTAAAACTACATTTATTAATCTAGTAAATATTCCAAATAAAATTTTGAATTATTTATTTATAAATCTAAGAAATATTTTTAACTCTGTTTTGGTGCAAAGACTAGTTGATTGAGTCAAAAGAATGTGAGTTTATATACCGGGTGAACCAAAAATTCGTTAAAATTTTAAAAACTCGTAAAAAAAGAAGAAACTATGATAAAGGAGTGCGGTTTGCAAGAAAGGGCTCACAAAGTAGTCGGATTTTTTTAGCAGCAAAAAAGAAAAAAAATTAGTTAAAAAAATCACATGTAGAGGGTGCTGACGACCCGAAACACAGTGAAAAGGACAATAATATCTCCATTCATTTGTTCTTCTAATAGCAAATGTTCAACGTGACCTCCAGAACCATTTTACTACACAACCAGGTTGTGTCGTAGTACCTGTTCATTGCGTTTCAGGTCATCAGCGCCCTCTACATGTGATTTTTAAACTAATTTTTTGCTTCTAAAAAATTCCGACTACCTTGTGAGCCCTTTCTTGCAAACCGCGCTCCTTTATCGTAATTTCTCCCTTACTTATGAGTTTTTAAAGTTTTTACGAACTTTTGGCTCATCCGGTATATACGATGGTGGTTCAATAATTATTGTCCCTAGTGTATATAAAATATTTGTACTGCGACTGTTGTTGTGGAATATCGAAGCCTAATATCTTAGGTACCTATATGCTCAATTTCAGAACCGTAGCTGCTATATTCACATAGTTTTGGAGGGAGGAGTGAAAGGGGGGGGTGAAAGGGGGGGGGGGGGTGAAAGGCTGATTTTTAGCTTATGGGACTAGATTTATGACAGTGGATGAGACGTAACCACTGTCGTTTGGACTTGGGATCATAGTGATATATCCACCTCTCATCCACTGTCACAAATGTAGCCTCATAAGCTCCAAACCAGCATTTCACCTTCTTAAAAACTCCCCCAAAAATAGGTCTTAAAAACTTCGCCCCTCCCTCCAAAACTATGTTAATATAGCAGCTACGGTTCTGAAATTGAGCATATAGGCAACTAAGAGATTAGGCTTCAATATTCCACATCAACCATCGCAGTACAAATATTTTATACACATTAGGGACAATAATTATTGAACCATTCACGTACATCTTATAGCTACATTGTATCTTGGAACTTATTTTAAACTATTCTATGCATTATGTATCTATGAAGTTGTAATTTAAGTTATTCTTTTCTAGTGGAAAACGAAATTCTCGGTCAGTAGTCATCGACTTTTTCTTGTATCTTATAAAATCTCAAAATGAAATTACAGCGGAGCAGCTAGTGACGGTGTTTCATGACAAACTGGCCAACAATACTTTTTCAAGATTCACCGTGGATACGAACAAAACTACTTTCGAAAGTAAGTATTGTTCTTATTGATAGAAATATTTATGAATTGAAAATAGTTATGAAACAAACAAAAGAAATAAAAGTTTAATAATGTTAATGAAATTACAAGTGTAAGTTTTGTAGTATGTTTAATATTTGTATAAATCGTTTTATAAAATGCTTTTGATCTTTCAGCGAGTGAGGTGTCGTTAAAATTACGTGCAATGTGATTTCTTCTGCACTTTGTGCTCTCAAATGGCACCGAAATTATTTATTTTACGAATGATATGTATAATACGAGGACTATTTTTTTATTCAACCTCCGATGGGCCGTAAAATAAAGACTAGTGTGAATAATAAATTTCTTTTAGAATCTGGAGTCAAGTACAACCAAAGTTACTTTTCGACATAGTCGCAATGAAGATTGATTCATTTGTCATACAAATTCGATGGGATGTGTTCAATTTATGAAAGAAGCTGTTGGGCCATGAGTTAGGCTGGCACCGAGTGATTGTCACCTTTTTCGAGATCTGAAGATCGGTCTGGGACGACAGCACTCCATTCAACTTCATTCCAACAAATATCTCCAAAACGCCTTGGAGACCTATCACAATATGTTGGCGGCAAAAGTCTGTGAAGAGTGTATCCCCCTCCTCGCCCACCAGTGTCACAAATGAATCAATCTTCATTGCGACTATGTCGAAAAGTAGCTTTGATTGCACTTGACTCCAGGTTATAAAAGAATTTTATTATTCACACTAGTCTTTATTTTACGGCCCATCGGAAGTTGAAAAAAAAAAAACAGTCCTCGTAGCTCGTTTTGATAAGATTTTTATATGAGGGTATGAGTTTCGTAATTCACTTTATCCAGAAAATCGAATTTTGGGAAATAGCGAGAAACATCTGACTACGTCCATTGGTTTTCATTGTAAACAAAGAATTTATAGTGCCAGAAAAACACGATTAAACTACGTTTTTTTTTTTTTTTTGCAGATTGTAGTGTTTTTTCGATGCAGGTTCGGCAATAGAATAGCTTAATAGAGAAAACACGATTTTTTAAAATTTTGGAAAAGGCGAGTTTTTAAATTCACGTCCTGATATATATAATAGTTATGTTTCTTATTTCTGTTACTAAATAGAATGCATTTGCAATAACGTAAATACCGTGCACAAAAAATCGGCCACGCGCAACCTGTTCGTGCAAAACATATTATTTGTACAGGAAAAAAAAAATTCGATTTGTCTTAAAAAATTTTTCTCGTTAAGGGCTCCCAGGACTCTTAAAGCTTCAAAATTTACGAAATTTTAATATTTTTTAGATGTTAAACTCCTATCTTTTCTGAACATTTTGATATGATTGTTTCCTTGAAATTCCCGTTAGAACAGAAGTTATGGCTTTCAGAATTGTAACAGCTCAATAGCTGAAGCTGCATTTCCGAAACTTTGAAGTAATTTTCCTACAAATGTCTTTTTTTTTTTTTTTGACATAACGCGCAGGATATCTCAAATACTTCTGAATATTTTTCATGCAATTTTCAAAACATATATGTCATGTTAGTCTGTATAAACTGAACCTAAAATGTCATTTTTACTGTTCCAAAAACTATATTCTTTAGGTGATTATACTGTTGAAATTTTTAATCAATTGAACAGCTTGGAACTACATTTCGGATTTCCCTTTCTCTTAAAATAAACAAGTCATTGTGGCCAAAAATGCTTTTTTGCTGAATGCATTAACCTTTTAATGATGTCCTGTATTAATTTTATATAAAATAATTATCCTGTATTAATTTTATATAAAATAATTATCCTGTATTAACTTTATATAAAATAATTAATCAACAGCTAATTTGTCCCTTTTCTTATCTCTATGCAATTTTTTTGCATTTTAAATAAAAAGACATTAAATATCGCTCACACGCAAGAAAACTGACACATCTCGCATAATTCATTTTGCGTTTTATTCCACTAATAGATCTGAAATATGCTCGTCTTGCTACACAAAATGTTTTATAAGTGTAGTTATACTAAAAATCCCTTTATTACGCTATACGTCCAATTGTGACCACAGAAGACTGGTAGATTGTGTGGGGGGAGTAAAATAACCCAACCCTCCAAACCTCATCCTACGTATTTATTCTTAAAGATTTACGCTTTTATGCACGTTTTTATTCCTGCATGCAGAGCTAAGTACTGTAATTCCATGTTACAGTAAAGTCAGACAAATTTTCCTTTTTTGCTTCGGTTGGCACTTATAAGGTTTATATACCATCTTACTTGAATATGATCAGAAAAAAAGTTAAATATCTGAAAATCAAATCAAAATATATATCTTTTCGCTGAACTTATTGAATAAAGATCATCCAAAAAATCAATTCTAACCTACTTTCCATGCTTCTGTTTTCTATTATAGCTTCTGTGATAAAGTATGCTCCTTTCAAACTGGCAAGCTGAATAACATTACTTTAACCTATAACCTATGTAGACGCTATCAAAAAGAATTATAGATGCTCACATAGTTGGTTTTAAATGTCATGCCCTTCCAGTATATGATTTGTTACTTACGTATAATATAGTAAAAAGGGATGTTTTTAGTATACTGTTCTCCTTGATATTTCTTATTCAAAGTATTTATATTTTAGTAATTGAAAGTTATAAAATTTAATATACAATATGCACGTATTACCCTCAAATATATTTTTAAATGATATAATTCTTAATGTTTATTTTTAGTTATCTAATATATAAAAATGAAAATTTATCTGTCCGTAATTCTATACAAATCCACAATTTGGTAGCCAGAATTGTGAAATGTTACGTACATGTGTTAAATTACGGCCGAGTCAACTAAAGTGATGCGGAATCGGAATAACTTATAGTTAATTTTAATTAATAAAAAACCACCCATTTAGCAACAATTTCCAATCAAATTTAAACATTTTTCGTTTTAGCTGTTGCCAACCATTAAAAATCCACAATAAAATTCTTACCATAACAATTAATTTTCTCTTGCAAGATTTCCACGTGAAAAAATGAATTAAATGGTTTGGCGAATTTAAAAAAAGGGAATATTACATCATAACTTTTCTACTGTAAGATTTCCACGTGAAAAAGGAAAATAAAACCAATAGCTTGACGAATTAAAAACAAAAATGAATGTTACGTCATAATTTTTCAGTTTTATGATTCCCATGTGAAAAATTATAATTATTAAATTAATTTAACGAATTAAAAAAAAAGTGGAATATTACATCATATTGGAAATAGAAAGGACGTGGTGAATGTATAACACCATATAAGTGTAAAAAACATATTGAAGCATGATAAAAACTCGATTATGGAAATATTGGCGTATTTTAACATTACTGCTCCAATGATGAATGGTAATAAGTTTATTTATAGCTGTATTATTTTGCGCCTGTTATATAAATTTATACATTTTTATATTGTGCTTTTATTTGATTCGTGTGTGCAACACTTCGACTTTTTTTATGCTGTATGTTAAATTTTGAAATTGGTTTTTCAAAACAAACATACTTAAAATTCCGGGCAACGCTGGGTTACTTTAGCTAGTTCTTAAATACCTTTCATTCCTTCGGGGTCGATAAAATGAGCTATACAGACAAAATTTCAATGGAAATCGTTGAAAAATATTGAAATTTTATATTAATTTAAAAAATAGAAAATTGAAATTTTGATCGAAATTCACTTTTTAAAGGCATAAAACTTTGTTTATTTTGTTTAGTCATTGGTTTAGTTTAGTCTTACGTCAGTATTTGCTTGTAATAGTGTCGAAAAAATGTAGATGCATTAAACATATTTTTCCCTCCCCTTAATTTCGAAGGCAGGAGTACTTAAGGATGCTAGTCACTCAGCTTCTTTCAAATTCCCCTTACTAATATTAAGTCTATGGTGTTTGATGCATTCGTCTATTTAAAATATCTCCTCATGAAATTAATATTTTTCCCTCCTTTTTTTCTGTGTACTCTTCTTAAAGGCTGTCTCTTTTTTTCTTAGTTCTCAAAATATTTCTAAAATCAATGCTTAATTTAATATTTTATGTGTTAAAAGCTGACGAACTGCGAGTCCGATTTTAACATTTCATGTAAAATTAAGAATTTATATATGAGAAATATTTCGAGAACTAAGAATAAAGGAGACATCCTTTAAGAAGAGTACACAGAAAAAAAGGAGGGAAAAATGTTAATTTCATGAGGAGATATTTTAAGTATACGAATGCATCAAACGCTCAAAGACTTAATATTGGTAAGGGAAATTAGGAAGCTGAGTGGCTAGCAGCCTTAATCCTTTAGTGCGCAGCTTTGCATATATGCAAACAACAGTGTTTTGAATTTAATAGATTTTTTTATTCGTATATACCTAATTCACACCAGAAAATTAAAATAGCAATATTTGCTTTAATTAATAACAGACATTTCGTATTTAAATAAAGCGAAATTAACCTCAAACTTTCTGGTGTAAAGTCAGATTGTCTGAACTACGTAATTTCTAGAACATATTCTATCATGGGAATTAAAGGGTCAAGTTTTATAAAATAAATAATTATACAAAATAAGGTATTTGGAGACATACTTCTTAAAATAGTTACTAATTTGCAATATTTTAGCGTAAAACAGCCACACGACAGTAGTTTTTACTTGTATTGCAGATGTGCAACAGAAGAAAAGATTGACGTATTATATAAAAAATGTGTCTCTGATTTTTTTCATTCTTTTTTCTGTGTAATAAACCTTTCAGAGAAGCATATATAATTTTTTCGAAACAATAAAAAATCTCGCATTTAAGGATTAAGGGTCTACTTCAGGAAGTCAAAATCACCCGTTCGCTAATGTAAATCCAATAGGAGAAATTTTTTAAGATAGCTCGTTTGCATTTGAATATTTTAAAATTATTATTATTATTATTATTATTTATTTATTTTATTTTATTTTATTATTATTATTATTTTTTTTTTTTTGCATTGGATAGCTGAGGTAGGTCTGTAGAAAGGACATTTTGCATTTTTTCTATTTTGTTTATAGGCATTTTTAACGAGGACATTTTTAAATTTCGGAAAAGTTAAAGTATCTTCATTAAATAAACCGGAAAGCAAAAAAAAAAAAAAAAAAAAAAAAAAAAAAAAAAAAAAAAAAAAAAAAAACCCTTTTAAAAATATTCAAATGCAAACGAGATATTTTTAAAAAATTTCTCCCATTGGATTAACATAAGCGAACGGGTGTTTCCGCCGGACTGAGGTATCTCCTAAGCAAATCTATTCCAATCAATGAATTTTGATAAATTCATCACAATGCTTTTATTATATTCTTAAACTTGAATTGAAGTTTTAACTACATTTTAAGTAGATAATAAATAAATATTTATACTATAAATCCTAAATATTTTTTATTAGTTCTGAATGAAGAACTGATGAGAACGACCACGCCTCTTCCCGAAGAGGCCGTCCAGGAGCCCGTTATACCTCAATGGGCGATAGCCGTCATAGTGGTCGGAGCAGCATCTCTCATATTCATTGTCCTCTTCGCTGCTGTTGCCGTAAGTACATTATTATTATTTACATATGTAGTTTATTATTATAGTGAAGCTAACTCCAATTAACCGAATTATCCGAGCTTCTATCATGCTCCTTTTTAGGTGTGTTCGTAATTATATAAATACGTAGCACATATAATCGTGGTCTGGTCCGTCTGTTCGTCTGCCCGTATATAACAGTGCAAAAAATTGCCCAACCGAATGGTTTAAAATTTAATATATGCAATCGTTGCATAATTTTGTCGCGTCATTTCAAATTTTATGAAAACTGAGACAAAACTTAAAAAGATATTAATAAAAGTTTTCTTCTTTCTATTAAATTGTATCATACGTAATTGATTCAATGATATCTCATGGTAGGTAACGACTTCTAGGTTGCTAAGGTGATGATGTCTAATTTAAGATAGTCATATTATTTCCGTATTACTGAATTTAAAATATATAATCGTAATAAATTTTGAATTGATGAATTTTTCCATAAGAACGCAACAGTTATTGCACCAAAATCTGAATATTTATAAAACTAGTTATAGTACGAACGCACCTCATTTACCGCGTTTGAAGTACAATTTCCGATATGTTTAAAAATCTTACAACTTCTTCATAGATTAGTTTCAACTTCAAACATAGTTAATTTTCTTTATTTAAGAAAAAGTGGAAGTACTTAGTAATTCTAGAAAAAAAAATTGCAACCCTGCTGAAATTATATTAAAGTGGAGATGATCTTATTTATACAGTGCATTCCAAGCGTCAGACAGTAAATACAAAATGATTTTGAAGAAATGACAGTGGTTGCAAATTCCAAAGGTGCGGTAACAATGGCTTAATCGTCTACACAATTTCAACCCTCCAAATAGAAAAATCTTTATCCAATGAGCAAAAATTTACTCCTGAATTGACCATGAACAGAAAAAATCCTGCAAGAGATGTTATCTAAATCCTTACTTTCTACTGATGTAAGAACTGGTAAACGGAACAGGTCATTTTTGTTGAGAGGATTCACTCAAAACAACCTTCTTTTTCATCAGTTTTCTATACGGAATCCGACAATGATTACCTGAAACTGATAACTGGTTTAAATGAAAGCGGACACTGGAAATATCGATTCAGTAATAACGGATATAAAAATAAAAGAAACACTCTTCTTATGATAGAAAAACAAATTTTTCCTTATTTCAGGAGATGTTTATAATCCGGGGAATATTAACAATGTGAACAGTTGAAACTTTTATTGAAACTTCAATATTCCACAGCAGTGGTGCAATCAAATTTTCTTTAACGTTATAAATCAGCGTAGATCTTGCTTCCATTTTCACAGTCGTCTGTCTAGTTATCCGAATCAGTCCTTATCCCGACAGTTTAAGTTAATCAACAATCTACTCTAGAAATTAAAATAACCGCAAATTTCTTTAAATTAAGGTGTCCTAGATGTTCCTGCAATTCAAGGACAGTGCTCAGTTTCGTGGATGTAGTGATTGGTATATGGTGGTATACGCCGTACACTTTCGGTATTTTTTAAGCGACTCCGAATGCCCCCTGTTTCTCAAATAAAGCTATAGCTTATACCGGGTGCCCCAAATATGACCGATGATTTTAAAATTCAATAACTTGCAAACGGTGACAAATATAAAAACATTCTTGCAGAAGGGTTATGCATGATGTCAGGAGTTTGTATGCTGAGATTCTGAGTTTTAGTTACAAATAGCATCAATAGATGGCTCTGCAAGCAATAACCGCAAAATCCAGGCTCGAATTTTTTGGCCTCTCTCTTCTTCCAAGCGAAAAAAGATTAAAATGCATTGAATGAATCACGAAATACCAAAAATCGGGTCTGTGCTGAGCATCTATTGCTCTCAACGGCATCTATTGTTTGAAATTCTAACTAAAATAAAGAATCACAGTTAAAAACTCCTGACATCACATAATACATAACCCTCCTGCAAGATTTTTTAAAATATTTCTCACCGTTTGCAAGTTATTGAATTTTAAAATCATCGGTCATATTTGGGACATCTGGTATGTTCTAGTGTTGAATTTTGTGGAAGGCATACCTTGATATACGCCGTATACCTTTGGAGTAACTCCCTATATCATATCCTACATAGCTATAAGGTATACTATCTAATGTATAGCATCTACCTATAGCGTATACCCCTGGCTTCCTTACGAATATATAACTACTCAATTTAAAGGCATTTTACTCAATTTTGAAAAACTAAAATGGGGATATGCCGATCTGATACACATCTTATCCTTTATCAGCTGCCCCGTCAAGTACAG
Source organism: Maratus speciosus (assembly GCA_963932465.1). Lineage (NCBI taxonomy): Eukaryota > Metazoa > Arthropoda > Arachnida > Araneae > Salticidae > Maratus > Maratus speciosus. Next base: position 106,726,827 of record OZ010799.1, read on the forward strand.
GGTGTCTGGGCTAAAAGTATCCAAAAGTTATGACTTATTTTTGCGGAACTACCCATTAGAATTAAATATATATATATATATTTAAATAGGAAGAACATCTCACCAATTTTTAATGTCAATAGATTTCGATGTATGCACCTTTTGTATAATGACAGACGTCTAAACAGTAATCTAATTCTCTCCAAGTGTTTTGTAGCATATCAAGAGTTATTAGACGAATAGACTTTACCCAGGAATGGCAAAAGCTACGCCTCTGTAAGTATATAGCCTCCGAAAATGACTGTTTATTGGACGAAGGGGAAGCAGCGTTAAAAAATTCTGCACGCTTATTCGTGTTTTCCTTTTATATACCTACTTTGACGTCACATGGGTAAAGTTCATTGCTTGAATAATGCATTTCTTCAACTCATCCACAGTAATTTTTCGTTTATACATAACGGATTTAATGAATACCTAAGCAAAAATGTGTAATGAAGTCAAAACCAGATACCTTGGCGGCCAGGCAATTGGGCCCCGTCTTCCAATCCAACTTCTAGGAAATGACATTTTCAAAAACGCGGTAACATCTCTGTGATAGTATGGTGGAGCTCTAAAAAATCTCGCGGAGATTTCCAATCCAGAGAGGATCAGTCTATTATATGCTAATGCATAGTTCTGTAATAATCAGCCATAACTTTTGGATAGTTTTTGCTCGGACACCTAGTATAGATATGCCTTAAAAATTAACACTGACTTCAGAAAATGAGTATACCTTCTGGACACCTTACTTTAAACTTTAAAGGCTATACTTTAAAATATCTTCATAAACTATTTTTATAAATTTTCCTGATTTTTTTTTTTTTTTTTTTTTTTTTTTTTATTTATTTAAGAAATCGCAAATGATTTCACTTTAATGTAACATTTATGTAGTTAACTAAATCTAACTTGATTCATCCATTAGAAAACTTTTGTTAGTATCTTATAAATTTGGTTGTCTTTTACAGTTTTACATACCATTTCATACTTTTAGCAGTCATTAATTTGATATGACTAATAACTGTAAAATTCTACACTTTTTATTGTGTCCTTTTTCTAAAAAATTCAATTCTGGGGTTTCAATTCTTCCTCCAATTAAAATATACTTCTTTTATCAAATCTGCTGTACATTCTGAGTTTTTATCCTTCATATCTTTGAGAGTGGTTTTTACAATGTAGTTATATTGATTTTTGAAAAGAGTATTTTTGTATAACAACCTTTACATTATTTTTGTGATAAACCTTTGGAAATGTTAACTTTAAATCTTACTAAAAAATATTTCTCATTATTTCTTTACATTTTTATTAGTAAATATATATTTAAAAAATCGTAATTTTATAAAAGACTATTTTTTGGATGCTTTTATCATATTTTAAAATATCAAACTTCATTTAATGCCATTAGTTTCCGAGCCAATCAGTTTAAACTACAAGAAAGTACAAACAATTATAAATAATGTGTGAAAAAATTTACGTAATTATGCACTTCATCTTTTTTAGTTTTCTAAAAGGATTTAAACCTCGCTTATCCGAATCCTTCTAGTCCAAATTTCTGGATAATCTGAACTGCTATTTATCCGAATAAAAAAATAATAAATGAGCGTGGGTAAAGAAAATACCTATAAAAAGTAAAAATAATTTTTGGCATGCACATTACAGTAAAACCTGGAGAATTTTTATACCGGAATCCTTTCGTTAACAGAAAATTATATATGCGGCAATAAAAATGCAATAATTTGATAACATACATTGTGTTTACTAAAACGTACACCTGTCTTAAACGAATTTATTTCTGTCCTTGCAATTCCTTTTTAGAAGGTTTTACGGTATTCTATTACTTTTAAAAGAGAATTGTAAGAAACAATGTTAATTCACCTAATAGTCAATCTCTTTTGCATTTTCTCTTTTCTGATTCTATTTGTATGGCGATTTCAGAAAATCCGATATTTTGCTAATTCGAAAAACTAATCGCTCTTTTAATTTCGATTAGCAGATTTCTACTGTATTTCTAGTATTCTTATATATATATATATATATATATAAAAAAGATTGGTAAAACATTTAGCTACCTAGGTATATATAAATATATATAAGATACCAATTAAGGAATAAATAATTCAAAATGAATTGTCGCATTCAAAATGATAAGATATAATAAAAAACATCATAATGGATTCCATGTGCGGGAATCTATTTTGAATATCTACTGGGAATTTATTCGGTAAGTTGTGTAAGATATCTATTGCTATAAATTAAATATTTAATGGGTTGTAGTGTTTTTTTTTCCATTTCATGCCATTTGATAATGTTCTGTTTTCATCTTGAGACTATTCTTTTGGATCTATTGGTTGTTCGAGTACAGGAGAAAAAAAAATTTCAGCTTTAAGCTTTTATCTCACAGAAAACAACCGATTTGTTTATATCATTGAATTCTGTACTCTTGAAAACGTAATTCAATATATAAGTTTTTCAATTTTTTCGGAATCCATATTCTTTGTTTTTTATTCTTCCTTATTAATTCTTGTAATTAAGTATAATGTACTTTATTTTATACATACAGTTCTATATTATAGGTTTGTGGCATCCATTTTTATTGTCGATCATTCACAATAATGCGGTTTTTGATGATGGTCGGTAATGTTTAATTAATGGTTATATATATATATATATATATCATCATCATCATCAACCGTTTTCAATCCACTGCTGGATGTAGGTCTCCCCCAGATTTTTCCAATGTTTCCTGTCTAGTGCTTTAGTCATCCAATTTACACCGGCTACTTTTCTGATTTCATCACTCCATCTTACTTGAGGTCGTCTTCTTGGCCGTTTTACATCTCTGGGATACCACTGTAGGGTGTTTGTGCTCCATCTATTGTCTTGTCTTCTTGCAATGTGCCCAGCCCATTTTCATTTTAGCCGCTTAATTCTTTCAATGATGTCAAAAACTTTCGTCTGACTTCTTATCCAGGTTATTCTTTTTCTGTCTCTTCTAGTTATACCTAGCATACATCTTTCCATACTCCTCTGTGTTGTTTGTAATCTTTGTACCATCCGTTTTGTTAGCGTCCATGTTTCTGCTCCATAAGTTAGGACAGGCAAAACACATTGGTTAAATACCTTTCTTTTCAAACAAAGGGGCATGCTACTCTTCAGAATAATATTGTTCTTCCCAAAAGCACTCCATCCATTTCTTATTCTTCTATTGATTTCATTCATGGTACTATTATCCGATGATATTTCTTGCCCAAGGTACACATAACTTTGCACTTCTTTAATTTCAGTGTTGTTGTAGACGATTTTCTTTTTTGATGCAAATGAATTGAACATCACCTTAGTCTTTTCCAAGTTTATTTTTAATCCCACATTAATGCTAGCTTCTGCCAAATCTTTTAGCATATTTTCCAATTCTTCAGGACTGTTACTGAAAATTAAAATGTCGTCAGCGAATCGGAGATGACTTAAATTCCCCATTTATTCTAATCCCTTTGTTTTCCCAATCCAGCTTCTTGAAAATATTTTCTAAGACAGCAGTAAAAAGCTTAGGCGAAATGGTGTCTCCTTGTCTTACCCCTCTTCCAAGCTTGATCTTTGCTTTTCCTTTGTCTAAGCGGATGGTTGCTGTTGCTTTCTTGTAAATCTTCTTTATAATATTGATGTAAGGTTTGTCTATACCACTGTCCTCCAGAGATTCTACTACTGCTGATGTGTAGACCGAATCAAATGCTTTTTCATAATCAATAAAGGCAAGGCAAAGAGGTAAATTATATTCCTTATGTTTTTTCTATGAGTTCCCTTACCGTTTGGATATGATCCATTGTGCTGAATCCACTTCGGTATCCTGCTTGTTCTCTAGGTTGAGCTGAGTCCAGAGCTGATTCAAGTCTTGTCGTTAAAACTTTGGTGAAAATTTTATAAATCACTGACAGTAAGCTGATTGGACGGTAGTTTTTAATGTTTTCCTTCTCTCCTTTCTTGTAAAGTAGCACCATCACAGTAGGGCGTGTCGATTTTTTCGATTTCCTTTTTCAAAAAATGAGGGGTTTCAAAAAGTTGTGTTTTGGTTAGCTATTCACAAATATATTTACATGAACTGGAAATTACAATGGTTTGCTTGGTAAATAGCTACTTCAATTTCGTGAGATTTTCCCGTTTCAAGTAAAAATCTCAGCAAACTGTCTTCTCTCAAGAAGTGCTTTCTTATCACTATTTCTGCTTGTACTTCTGCTCTAAGGTTAAGAATATACTTATATAATGCTATAACATCTGTAAAAAAAATTTATTCCACTCGTGTAAGTTTTTAAACTAGCAATACTCATTTGCAGTTGAATGCATTTTTATTAATTTTTTATTAATATTATACAAATAGTCAAAGAGAGAAAGTTGGATCTCTTGGACAGCATCAAATTGGATTACCAGATCTACCTGAGCACAGGAGACAAATTAAAAAACAGAAGAGGCAAGAAGATGAATTAAGAAGAATTTCTGAATATGAGCAGAAAAGGAAGGAAGAGTTAACATTACAAACAAATGAAGTTCTTTTCTTCGACGACGATGAAGAGCTAACTGATTTTACAGATGAAGAAGCTGAAGATCATTTGCACATCCCATGTGATGATTCTGATGTACCTTCTACTTCAAGTACAAGTCTGTATAATACTTTACAATAGCATAATGTTGCATTGTAAAGTATTAGGTATGGTGTCGGTCACCGTGCTACAGCTGCCATTACAACAGCTGCATTTTTGTATGCTGGACTAATTAATGAAAGAGACAAGAGACTTGTGGTTGATTACAATAAAGTAAAAAGAGCGCAAGAAAAAGTCATGAAATCACTTGATGAAGAATTCCATGTTCGATGCCGGACTGGCAATATTGAATGTATCTTTTTTGATGGACACCAAGATTCCACTAAAGTTCTGTTACAAGCAGATAACTCAAGTTATCAGTTTCCAAGTATTGCAAAAGAAGAGCATTACACTGTTTGCAGTGAGGAAGGAGGAAGTTATCTTTTCCATTTTACGCCAGACAAAGACTTAATGAAAAGGAAACCTGCTGAAATTATTGTTAACCATCTTGTGGATTTTTTAAAGAAAAACAGCATTGACAAAAATTTTCAGGCTATTGGTGGTGACTCAACGAATATTAACACTGGTTGGGAAGGAGGAGTGATGCATTAGGTTGAGGCAAAGCTGAATCGTAAACTCATCTGGTTGGTTTGTGCTCTTCATACTAATGAGCTACCTTTGCGGCACTTGATCACTGATTCGGATGGAAAAACTTTGTCTAACAACAAGTGGAGGGGTAATATTGGCAATATGCTTGATACTGCAAAAGAACTTGAAGCCAATCCCTCATTTGTCAGAATATCTTTTCCTGAATCTGTGGTTCCATTGAGTAACACTGTTGTCAAAGATCTTTCTACAGATCAGGTTTATGGTTACAGGATAACTCAGGCCATAAGAACAGGTGTACTTCCAACTGATCTGGCGTTATTAGAAATTGGTCCTGTAAGCCACTCTCAGTGGTTAACAACTGCAAATAGAATTTGTCGCATATGAGTTTCAAAACATAGCCTTAAAGGCAACAACATGAAGAAATTACAACTGCTTGTGGGATACATTGTTGGTGTTTACTATCCCTGCTGGTTTACAATTAAATCGAAATTCTCTTGGGTGGAAGGACCTCGCCACATTCTTTATCAATTGAAGCTCCAAAAATATCAGAAGAAAGCAGTAGCTGATATTGTTTTGCCAACAATCCAAAGTTCATCGTGGTTTGCATTTAGTGAAATGGTGCTTCAGACACTTTTATGCTCGGAAGACCAAGAAGAAAGAAAAGCTGGGGTCCAGAAGATAATCGAATTAAGGAATGAAGATTATAATACACCAGGTGACTTCTCTGTTCGGCCTAGGAAGACACCTGCAGTAAATACAAATGCAACATCCCTTTTGGAACTGATAGACTGGTTGGAAAAAGTATATGAACCTCCACTTACTTATAAACTCAAAATATCTGAAATAAATAAGTTTGTTGAAGAGCCAATACAAGTTCCAAAGTGGCCATGTCATGGACAGTCCATAGAGAGGTGTGTAAAACAAGTAACAGAGGCATCTGGCAAAGTATATACTCATGAGAAACGGAAGGATTCATTAGAGGCCAGGAAGCAAGCAGAAGAATCATGTCTAGGAATGAATCGAAGCAAGATTTGATGAATATTGTTGGTTGAAGCTTTTAACTTTTTTGACAATTTATTTTCAGTGTTTCATAATAAAGGCAAAATATAAATAAAATTGTTTGAGTTCATTAAATCATTTTTTGGGCAAATTTTGTTGCCGTTCATACAAAGTTATCCCTTTTTTTCGGAAATTTCAATACAGATTATAAACAAGCGCAAATTTACCAAGCTAAATTTTTATGAATAAGAAAAAATCTTTTAAATTAGGATATTACGCATCAAAAGGCAAACTTTTGGACCCCCTCATTCACAAAAATCACGAATTTTTATTTTTGCCCTCCAAATTGACACGCCCTACCATCACAGCATTATTCCAATCTTCTGGTACATCTGACTTCTGGAGACATTTGGAAAACAGTAAGGATAGCATTTTTGCAAATTCTTCTCCTGCTTCTTTGATAAGGTCGATTGTAATTCCATCTTCTCTGGGGCATTTACCTTTTTTCATAAGTTTAATGGCTTGTAAAACTTCGTCTGTCATCACTGGGATTATGGCATCGGTTTCTGCTAAGTTTTCTCGTGGATCACATAAGTTGATTTCCCTCTGATCTTCACATTTATATAAATCGTTATAGAATTTTTCGACAATGTGTACTATTTCTTTATTGATTTTGGTGATTGTTCCATCTGCCCTCTTTAGTGCAAAAATACCTTTTCTTCCAACACAAAGTTTTCGCCTAGCTGATTTTAAACTTTTGTTATCTTCTAGAATTTTCTTGACAAGATCAGAGTTACATTTTCTGATATCTTCTGTAACACATTTTCTTACCGTTTTACATAATTCAGCATATTCAACTCTTGATTTAGGATAGTTTTTCTTCATTTTAAATTCTCTGCGTTTCTTCATCAATCTTCTTGTTTCTTCTGTTATTTTCTTTGTCTGCTTTACTTGTGCATCGCCGGCTATCTTCTTTGCAATATCTTGTAGAGTATTGGTTAGTTTCTTGTTCACTACTGTAACATCTTGCTCTTCTTCTAAAGTTGATTGAAGTACTTGGAAACGGTTTTTAAGTTCCAAATGGAATTCTTCTTTATCTTTCTGGAGATTTATTATATCGATTGATTTCTTTGAGTGTTGCAAAAGCTTCATTCTTTCCACTTTAGTATTTAACAGCAGTTTGCACCTAACCAACCTGTGATCACTTCCTGTATTGAAGTTATTGAGAACGCTGCAATCCTGAATAAGATGTTTTTTGTTTAAGATGTAGTCGATTTCACTTGTTGAGCCATTTGCACAACGCCATGTCCATTTTCTTTGTGGCTTTTTCTTGAAAAATGAATTCATGATATATAACTGTTCACATTCTGCAAACTCAATCAATCTGTTTCCTCTTTCATTTCGCACCCCATATCCATGATTTCCTACTGATAACTCACCTTTCTCTTTTTCCCCAATTCTAGCATTCCAGTCTCCCATTATTAATTTTATGTAGCATTTTCCCTTTTGATGCATTGAAGCTACTTCTTCATAGAAATCCTCAACTTCTTCATCAGTATAGCTTACTGTTGGTGCATAAACTTGGGTAATTTGCAGCTTGTATCTTCTGGACACCTGTATTACTAATCTTGCAACTCTATCTGATGCACTATCATATTCTACGATGTGATTCTTCCACCTTTTATGAATCAGAAATCCTACACCGCTTGTTCTTCCATCTTCTGTGCCTCCGTAGTATAATACATGTCCGCTGGCAAGATCTATCTTCTCTTCTCCTTTTCTTCTTACTTCACATAATCCTAGGATGTCCCAGTTGATTCTTTCTAATTCTTCTTCAAGTTCCTGTAAACGATTTTCCGAAGATAGGGATCGTCCATTATACGTAGCCAAGGTCATCAACTTATGGCAGCCTAACCGAGCCCGGTTATTCTTAGCACCCTCTGTCTTCATGTCTTTCTGATCGCTGCCGTAACCAGGAACATTCAGACCGCCGGGAATTAAGGGCCGTGATTTATTTTGTGAATTCATGGTAAAATAAGGGGGGTAGGTGGCCAAATTCCTCCACGCTGGCCAAGCGGGTTGGAGGAAGCCCATCCGCCTTCGTTCCCCATGCACTAGGCAAATATATATATATATATATATATATATATACTTATATCTAGTATTATACTATATACTTATTCCTAGTATTCTAGTATTCTTACGTGTAATATGTTCAACTGGAAAAAAAAAATCAAAGTAGTTCACAATTATTAGAAGAAAAAAAGATAATCAAACTAAGATAATTGTAATTAAAGTTGTCAATGGCAAGTTGACAGGTGTTCATAAAAATGTTGCAGATTGTGTTTTTATCGGGATAGGACCGTGAAGTTTTAGTGAAATGTTTGTTACATTACATGAACTGTTATAGAATAAAAATCTCAAAATAGACATTTTTGTCATATTTGGATTCCTTGCTAATAAAAAATATAATTAAGGGGGCACAGGACCTTTAAACTTTCAACAGATCAGTTTCGGTTTTTGTTTTATTCTGAAATTTTTTAAACTTCAGAACTGTATGCAAAATAACCCATTCAAAAATCTGCATTATTTCTTGAGTTATAATCAATCGTTTATAGACAGCGAATATCATTGAAGGTCCGTAGATATTGAAACTTTAAAACGCGTTTTATCTGCTAGACAAATTTGGAGTTTGCGCGCACAGTTACTTTCAAACTATGTAAGCTAAAGCTTTAAAAAATTAACCAAATATGCATTTTTTATAGCCTACATGCTAAAACCAAAAAAAAAAAAAAAAAAAAAAAAAATCACATATTTTGTTTATTTATTTTTTTGCACTTGAAAAACTTGATTTTTTTTTTTTTTTTTTTTTTTTTTAATTTTCGAATGTTTTTGTATTTTGTGCTGAAAATAAATTTTAAACAAAACTTTTTTTGCATATTTTGGTTTTAATTTAGAAGAAGGTGTGTTAAGATTTTATTTTGTTCAAAAATTATTTTCGATATGCATAACATAGTTTTATCATGCTCGCAGAACTTATTTATTTTAATTCACGCGTTTGTGAGATCAATTTTTAACCCTTCACTGCACCACGTGCCACATATGGCACATACCTAAAATCACTGTAATTCTTATTATTTGCCATTTTGGCCAATATGATCTCTATCCCTTATCAAGAACAGTCCAAAGAATGGAATAACACTTATTTTCTCCATGTCAGATCGCTGCATTTGACATAAAATTAGAATTCCTTCTTCGGAAAAAAAAAAAAAAAAAAATTCGATCAAGCTATTAAGGTAAAATTTACTTTCATTACTTTTACTGAATACTTAAAAATATTAATATATAAAAAGTTGCAGAATGTTAAGCAGATAAAATTAATTAATTTAAACTCATTTAGTTGTAAAATATAGCAATAGAATATTTTAAAACCTTAATTGTGTACACGCCATAAAACTTCAAATTTTACCTGAAAATTTGAAATTTAATTTGTTTTTACTATTTTTCCCATTATTAGACCGATATATAGATTTCAAATAATTTTTTTCATAAAAATAGAAAAATCGTACCTTGAAGGGTTAAATTTAAATTTTAAATATTAATTTTGTATATACAACATTTATTCTTCTTGATAATATAGTTAAAAATGTATACTTCAGGCAGAAACGAAAAAAAAAAATCTTAATTGCATATTATTTGTGTTCTGGTACTTCGAAAAAGAGGATGTTTTTGATCATTTCGACAAAATCAAATATCATGTGCCCCCTTAAAATTAACAACACTATTTTATTTATTTTATAGATTCTTGGACGCCATCACGTTAGGCGTCGTTACAGCAACAAGCTCAACGACGAAGACTCTGATAGGCCCAGCGACTGGGAAAGCAAAATGGCAGCCGCCTATGAAAATCTCGCAGCAGACACAATATACGACGCGGAAGATTTCCACAGTGACACTTATAAAAAGGTAAGAAAATGATGTGTTATAATTTATACTACTTTGTGCACAAATTTTGTGAGAGTTATAGAATAATATATATGAGGACATGACTTCCAATACTCGCCTTATCTAAAATTTAAAAAATCTGGTTTCCTCTATTAATCTATTCTATTGGCATCGGAACGGACACCATAATCTTAAAAAAAAAATGTTTTATCGTGTATTTCTGGGATTTAAAAATCTTTGTTTACAATGAAAACCAATGAATTGGATATAAGTTCATTAAGTATAATGTGTTTCAAAAGTACGCGACTGAGAGTTCGAAATTCCTGAATAAAAGAACAGCACAACAGGTTTCAAATTAAGAACATAAGTTTTTTTCTTAACCATGTATAACGGGGATAAAAATATTTTTAATTCCATCATCATTCCAACAAGCATCACATGCATATAATAAAAATATTACTAATTTTTATTTATTTATTTATTTATTATTTATTTATTTTTTATTTATTTTTTATTTATTTTTTTATTTATTGCTTCAACAATGTCGAAAAAATTTCTCTTAATAATAATTTCGTTATTCTTAATGCAATTTAGTTTTACAATCCAGATTTGTTGTGAAATTTCGTGCCGATATTTACCCGTTAATCAAACAACATAAAATTGTTTTGTTGTTTAACGGTAAAACTTAATCATATTAAGCATGATTTGTTAACAAAAAATGTTATTTCATTTTAGAAAAAAGTTTTTTTTTTTTTTTCATAAAAAAAAAAAAAAAAAAAAAAAAAAAAAAAAAAATCACACAAAATATTGATTAAAAAGAAAGATAGCAAAAACATATTTATCAAATTTTACTCTCTCCCCTCCATAATATAAGAAAAAAAAAACCATAAATAACATCGAACTTTGTTTTAACATTTTTCGTGATAAATGTTACCAAACTGTGTTTTAATATAGGTTTTCTTATTATTCAAGTTTAACTCCGTCATCTCCTTTAAAAAAGTAATTAATTACACTTTTTTAAAACTACCTGTGTTCGTTATACTATTATAATTATTCATTAAGCAGAGATTTTTTTAATATGTGTTGTAATCACGTAATGTTTTTATAGAGCAATAAATAAACGATTTTAAAAATCTCGCTTGTTAACAATGTTGTTAATAAAAATGTTTTATGTTTAAATTTTACCAAGTTTAATAGAGATTATTTTAATTTATAATTTTTGAAAATATAAATTTTAATAATGCATTTGTATTCCTATCCATAAATATTGGTTGCTCAATTTTGTTTTCTCTTCCCTTACAGTCATATCTTGTGGATTAGCAGGTATTTATTTCAACATATTGCACGTTAAATAAACGATTTATATTTCATCTCTAAAGCTATAGTGTACTTTTAGTGCTTGTATAATGCATGTCTCATAAATATGTCTGTAATATAAAGAGATTTGATGCATGATGCACTCGCCAAAGCTTTGCATATATCGCACATTCAATACACACGGCGTACCATAAAGATTGAAACGATCTTTATTTTTTTACGTGCTGGAGATACATAAGGAATGTAAATTGCAAAAGAGAATAAAATAAAGTAGGAAATGAGACTATGGTCTGTTCATTTTTAGCGCCGGAAAAGCTCCGAAATTTCATAAAATTCAAATTATCAAAGACGATGTCGATGAAATAGTCCTGGCGTTAATTTTCAAAACGTTACACTTTTTACATTTTTATGCGGTCCCTATGTACTATTATTTAAAAAAATTTCTCAATGTTATGACACGTACACCAATAAATATTGTTTTCTTCTCCGGCAAAAATTTGCAGTTATGATACCTTGTATTTTATGAAATATATAGCTTTCCAGAAGTAAAAAATGGTCTGTCCATTTTTAGTGCCGCAAAGCGCCGAAATATCATAATATTTAAAGTATCAAAGACTATGTCGATGAATAATCCTGACATTACTTTTCAAAATGTTACACTTTTTATATTTTTATATGGTCCCTGGATACTATTATTATTTAAACAAATCTCTCAATGTTATGACAACAAAGTACAGTTGTACAGTTAGTACAACAGTAAACATTGCATTCTTCTACGGCTAAACTTTAGAGAGTTATAATACCTTGTATTTTATGAAATATATACGAGGGTGAGTCGGAAAATAAGTTTCCCCTGGCGACTGTGGACAGAGGTATGTATGAAAGACAAAAAATGTAATGAGACATTAAAGATAAAACATAACTTTATTTTTCCACATAAGTACCAAGTACATTGAGACATTTGTCATACCGCTTTATTAACTTCAAAAAGACCACAAGAAAAAAATCAGGGCTTTGCATATGAAAGAAGCGTTGAACGGCTTGTGTGACTTCTTCATTGCTTCCAAAGCAGTAGTCAAGTATTGCTTTCGTCTGTAGTGGCCGTGCACGTCTGTCCATGTCTCGGCCTGTCTAGCACTTGCTGACACCCCTGACTGATTGGCTGCACCATTTGTTTCGACATCACATCTGGCCCACAGACCCCCACGTGTTGATTATGGATTTCTGCTCCCGATACTCCACGCGCCCATTCATAGCGGACAATCGCTTTCACTTCCTCCTTTGACCACGAATTCAGAACGCACTTTCATTCCATATCAAACTGGGAGCAGAATGATGCAGAGCCCTGATTTTTTGAAGGAGCGCTTCTTAAAGCTCATAAAGGGGTATGACAAATGTCTCAACTTATTTGGCACTTATGTAAAAAAATAAAGTTGCGTCTTATCTTTAATGTTTCATTATATTTTTTGTCTTTCCTACACACCTCTGTCCACAGTCACCGGGGGAAACTTATTTTCCGACTCGCTCTCGTATCTTTCCAGCACTAAAAATTGTCTTTTCATTTTTAGTGCCGGAAAGCTCCGAAATTTCATAAAATTCAAAGTATGAAAGACTATCTCGATGAAGTAATCCTGACATTAATTTTCAAAACGTTAAACTTTTTACATTTGTATATGGCCCCTTGGTCTTATTTTATTTAAACAAATCTCTCAATGTTATGACAACAACAGTTAGTATAACAGTAAACATTACATTCTTCTACGACCAAAACTTACAGAATTATGATACCTGGTATTTTATGAAATATATAACTTTTCCAGCACTAAAAAATAGTCTTTCCATTTTTAGTTTCGGAAAGCTCCGAAATTTCTTAAAATTCAAAATATCATGAATTCAATGGATTTTGTTCGTAGAATAATTTTTTTTTTTACTATTGTACTTGTCAGAGCTCTTCTAAATATAACTTATAAGACACAGGGAATGTATAAAAATTTAAAAAGTGTAACTTTTCGAAAATTATGGGAGGAACTATTTCATCAACATTATCTTAATTCCTATATTATTTTGAACACTTTTGCAAAATACATTGTAGACCGGGATGCGGTTGTATAAACCATCACCTCATCGAGTTGAGGGCTGAAATTCCAGGATTAGTTAAAACTCGATTCGCATATTAAAATGCATCTGCTCTACCAAGTCATATCTTGGTGGAAAACACTTACAGTGGTTGACTGGTAGGTTTACCATTGTGTTTTCCTGCTCTCAGTCCTCCATGTTTTCGTACCTTTTGGTGCAGAAAAACACAATGATACATCTACCGATCAACCATTAATATATGGTTTGCAGGTGTTTTCCCCCAAAATATGACTTGACAGATCAGTTGCATTTTAATATGCTAATCCAGTTCTGTCTAATCCTGGAATTTCAGGCGTCAGCTCGATGAGGTGATGGTCTGTGCAACCGCCTTCCGATCTTTTGGCAACGTAGCTCCAACAGGGAAAAATTTTAGTTGCGTTTCAATCTTTGTTGGGCATCTTCCATATGTTGCACTGTAACTATTTGTGCACATTCAATAGCAAGGCATAAATGCATTTTCTGTTGGTATGCACATGATGGATCGCCAATAACTGTTCTCCTCATTTTCAGATGACTTTTAAATATGTTATTTAAGTATACCTTTGTTCCTTTTCATGACTATCCAATAGCTAATTCTTAAACCGTTAATTTTAGTGGTACACTTAGAATTGTAAAAATGTTTCGAATGTTGTTGCTCATTATATAGATAAAGTTATAAGCTAAACAAAATTATAAATTGGAAAGAGTTAGATATAAAAATAGTTATTTTTCCAAAAAAGTATGAAATTTAACCCTTAAATGCCGGATTTTTCAAAAATCATTGTAATAATGTTTTTCGGCTTTCATCTTTTAAATAAATCATGGGAAAAATACTTAAAAAAATCATATTTTGTTTTAAGTATGGTTTGTGGCTAAAAAACAGTTTGTTACTTATCGGCAAAATCGGAAGTTGTAAGCTATGTAATATAATCGCCAATGGATTACACTATACCTAACATTTAATATACAATATTTAGATTCAACAAACCTCCTTATCATACTTACGAAATAGCATAAATTAAGAAACATTATACATTGTCGAGCCATTAGATTTGTAAGGTATTTTTCTTCAATTTTGGTGATCGTGGGTACACATTGGAAAAAAAAAGAAGAGCTTTAGAAGACTTTTCCGCTCAAAAATTGCCTAATTGCTCAGTGGGCCAACTTTTGAAAATAATGTTTGGGAGCAAACATTTTTCGGGTAAATGGTTTCAATTGAAAAAAGTTTAAAATATACATTTGTGATTTCATTATTACATTTGCATGAGTAAAATAGAATTTTTTATTGAAACCACATTAAATAGGCACTTCCGGGTTTGATCAAACGCTGAAAATGTTTGATCAAATATGATCAAACGGTTTTATGTCCAATAGTACAGTTTTTGTCTCAAATGCCCATGGAATTCGACCTAACTTTCAGGGATGTCTGCGGCTAGAAATATCGATTTTTTGTACATTTCCGGGTTTCATCAAACGCTGGAAACTGTTGATCAAATTCTGATCTATTTCTAATAAGAATCGCTAGTTTTTTTAGTTTGCGCATTATTAAATATCCTAAAAGTTACCCCCCCCCCACACACACACACACACCACCACCATGCTTATTTTTAATTTTATGTCATTGAATAACGTTGATCAAAAGATGAAAAATATTGATCAAAGCTGATCATACGATGATCAAGCGAAATTCATATGTTACTTTGTCATTTTCTGTCAAGGGGGGTTGGTCTAACGAGGTCTTGCACTCCACAAATCAGAGGGATGACAAATCGTATCCACAGTGTCCCATTGCAAAATTGTCTTAAGAGGGTCCGGGAAACAAAAATCTTCAAATTTTCTGAAAAAGTTTTATTTCATTAAAAATTTCTCGGTGTTTTTCTGCTTAAAATGACGTTTAAATCATATTCCTATCTTGATTAGAGCAGGAAATATTAAATCTTTTGTTTTGGTGTGTTTTCAAAATCTAGCTTTCAAGCAATGGTTGTCATGAATACAACTTCTTGTGAAAATGCGTGTTTCTTCATTGTGTTTTTTTTTTACCATTTTTCGTATATAAATTGTTATAAGTCTAGAACCGTTGAAGATAAATTGTTCAAACTTGGAACATGTCTTTTTCAATTGTTTTACTTTAATTTTCATTCAGCAAATTAAAAAAATATATATTTTACTTTTGAAAATGTGTGTGTGTGTTTTTTTTTTTAAGTTACATCATTTTTAAGAAAACATTTTTACTTTAAATATTTTTATTTTTTATTTAAATTAATATTTTTAAAAATGCTGAATCAGAATTAAAACTTATATTATTTTTGTGTATTCAAATGAAGAAAAATTGAAATTCTACAAATAATATTTCGAGTTATAACGATTTTAAATTACCCCACTTTTTTAATAAATTTTAAATTATTTTTTTTATTATTATGAGAAGTTGTATCATGTGATTTTGTTTATAAATGATAACGTTAACCATCACAAAAAATTCCAAAATTTTAACTCAATAAATAAAAATTGTTTTGAAATGTGTTCCGGACATCCATAAACTTTCTTTAAAAAAATATATATATATCTGCAGTTCCATTTAGGGAATGAAGCCCTAAAATCCTTAAGAGATTTTAAATAACATTTTTAAAGAAACTCCTAACAGACATTGAAAAATTCCTAGAATAAGCCCACTCTTCAGAAAAAGAAAAGTGTCAATAATTACTACAATGGAATATTTTGAACAGTCCACAAGTACCCAAAATAAAAACTTCCAATCAAGCAAAAACTAATCGCTTACCTAAGTTCTTTATGGATGCAACGGGATTGAAATAGATTGTCATTGACTTGTATTCGCTAGTACAGTAACAATATGCAGGAAATTTCTCTGAGAAACTTAATTGTTCTCACGTCAAAGATACATTGATCTTACGTGTCTGTTACTGATATCCTTATTGTTTTTCCATTGAAAATCAATTGAAAGAAATTTTGTTTGAGAAAAATGGAAAAAAAAAGTAAGAAAAGGATATAATGAAATAGAATAATAGAAATTGGGTGGGCTGGGACAACAAATTATTCTGTTGGCTCAAGTCCTATGGGCCCATAAAAGTTGGCGCCACTGTAATTTCCACTTCTTCGCCACTTCTGCGCGTTGCCTTATTCAGAAGTTACTGTTTAGTTGTATTTGCTTTCTAATTGTTAGTGTCAATTTCAAAAGGCTAAGCTATCGGAATGTAACGTTTTCTCAGAATTCCTATGCACGATTTTATTAAGTTCAAGTTGATATTCAGGTAAAAGCAAAGCTATACCTAAATGCTATCATGACGTCTATTGCTCAGAGTGCATAAAGTGCAAATAAGTAAATACACTGGTCATCAAAATTAAAGGATAATGAGTAAAATTATGCTTACTAATGATGCAGCCAGTGCTCAATGCTGCAATTATTTATGTTAATTAAATACTATTGAATACAAAATTGCACTTCCGCGCATACGTTAGCGTCGGAAATATGCAAATTAGGTGATTATCAATGCGATGCGGAGTAGACGTATGTTGGAATTCTGGTCTGTAGTGTTATTTAAAGTGAATGCGGTGTCTGAGAGTGATGAGTATTCATTAGTTATGGTTCAAAGGCACCTTTAAATTGAAGGTCAAAAGTGACGAATAATTGGAAAAATCGAGGGAGGTCAAACACAAATGGAGGTTGCTCAAGATTTCAATATCCCTCAAAGTGTCATATCAAAAGCTTCGAGACGGATTTTTTAAGCACAGGATCCGTTGATAGACAGCCTGGTAAAGGGAGAACAAGAGCAATAACTGCATCCGAGGACCGTTTCTGTCATTGTCGGCTCGAAGAAACTGCCAAGCTACTACAAGAGATTTGGTTTCAGACATTCAGGCTGCCACAGGAACTCGAATTAGCCGTTCTACTACTGCACGAAAGCTTAACGAGGATGGACTGTATGTGCGAAAGCCAATAGTTTGTGTCTCACTCAGTCCAGCTTCGAAAGGGGACCGTTTAAACTCTTGCCGTCACCATGTTCAATGGAACCAAGAAGACTGGGCTCGAACGGGATATTTCACGGACAAGGGAAAGCAAGTTGCGTGTTCCTTCCTCTGTCCGTATCAAAACGCGTCTAGAATCAGTGTTCAGACTATATCTGGACTCGTTAGTAAACAATTATCGAGCCCAGTCTTCTTGGCTCCCTTGAAAATGACGACAGCAACAGTTTAAACGGGCCCCTTTGGAAGCTGGAGTGAGTAGGATACAAACTATTGGTCTTCTCGAATACAGTCCATCCTTGTTAAGCCTTCGTGCAGCAGTAAACTGCTAATTCGAGTTCCTGTGGCAGCCTGGAGGTCTGAAACCAAAACTCTTATAGTCGCTTCGCGGTTTCTGCGAGCCGACAATGACAGAAAACGATCTTTGGATGCAGTTTTGTTTCTCATGGACTCCCTTAATCAGGCTGTCTGTCATCGGATCCAGTGCTTAAAAAGCGGCTCGAAACTTCTTATAGGGCACTTTGAGGGATATTGAAATCTTGGACGACCTCTATTTAGGTTTGACCTCCCTCTATTCTATCAATAATTCCCACTTTTGAACTTCATTTAAATGATGCCTTTGAGCCCTAACGAATGAATACTGATCACTCTCAGACACCGCATTCACTTTAAACAACACTACATACCAGAATTCCTACATACGTCCATTGTACCACGACATTGACAATCACCTAATTTACATATTTCTGACGCTAACGTGCGCGCAGAAGTGCAATTTTGTGTTCAACAGTGTTTAATTAACATAAATAATTGCAGCATTGGGCATTGTTTGCAACATGAACTTAGTGAGCATATTTTTTCACATTATCCTTTAATTTTGATGACCAGTGTATAATGCAAATGATGGTACATTCAACACATGTTCTA
The DNA here is from genome assembly GCA_963932465.1 of Maratus speciosus. Classification (NCBI taxonomy): domain Eukaryota; kingdom Metazoa; phylum Arthropoda; class Arachnida; order Araneae; family Salticidae; genus Maratus; species Maratus speciosus. The sequence goes on from OZ010799.1 coordinate 106,745,300, forward strand.
GTATCCAGTCATAAACCACGTGCCTAAAGTCTATATGTTTTTGAGTTTTTAAAGATTGTCTACATAGTTACTATTAGATTTTATTTATATGTGCTAACCTATTTATTTCTTTTAACAGCGACACCCCAATTCCACTTACCACGGACGACCTTCTCGACCCCGCCGGGCGGACAGCTGGTCAAGTAGCGACTGGTCACCTCCCCCCAGAAGACCCCGCCCACAAGTTCACAGAATAGTTTATTAACTATGATCACACTAAATTTAACTAAGAAAGAAACAAAAATACACGGTGCTTGCACTTAATATGATGTACTCTAGTACGGGGCTTTATCTTGTTTCAATTGAAGAGAAAATATGGATATTCTTGGGGGTTTGGTTACATAAAGGGGAGGGGCTATTTAATTTTATTTTCGTAACAGAATCTTCTTAATTTAAACAGAACCTCATTAATCGCAATATGTTTTTAAATGACTGGCGGAAATTCATGGATGGAATGTTTAAGAAACTTTTTCATATTCCATTATTTGTATTAGTTTTTCATATATTGCAATGTTTGTATTAGAATGAAAAAAGAATTTTCTTTCGCTTTTACTTTTGGTTCACAAAACAAAAATAAAATAAATAAGAAAAGATACATTAAATTAATTGCAAACATGTGTTGTTTAAAAAGATAAAAACTTTTTTATTTTATTATATTTTTTATTTAAACTTTATACAAATTGTAATCCAAATCAATAAAAAAAAAAGAAGAAGAAGAAGGAAATGAAAAGAAAAACTATTACAAATATTTAATTTTATCTAAAGGAAAAGAATACTTTCTTCTAAATCTTGATCAAAAATTGTAAAAGAAATGCATTACGGAAACATTAAATATGGTAATTAGTATTAACGAATAAAGGCTAATATATACTTTTTGTGCCATAATTTTGTTCTTAATTGGGTATTTTTAAAAGCCTGGTAAAGAATATGTTATTATTACTATAGTCGAAAAAAATCTACCAATTGCAGCTGTTTAAGCAGCAATAAAGCGAAAATTTTAGGTGAAATTTCTAACACTATGTAAGTCATTTGTGAATTCAAAATTTGATGATCCCCATGCTTTACGATCTTTTATACCAAAAAAAAAGTATACATTTTATAAATATAAAATGTGATAAAAAAATAAAGTTTATTTTACAAGGATTAATGAGGTTCTATTTTAATTTAAAATAATTTCATTCAACGTAATAAAGTTTGGCATTATCTATGTATTTCATCCAACTTATCCTTAATTTCTCAGCTGCTTTTCTTTGCTGTTTTTATTTATAAATTATTTAAAAGTTCTAATTTATTAACTTCGTATATTTTACAATTTATTTAAAATTGACAATAATTGTAATATTTACATAGGTTTTTGTTATCGACTATTTTATATTTGCTCATGCAGCTAATGTAATATTAAGCAATTTTTTGTTCTGGCGAATCTATTTTTGTAAAATAATTAAAATGTTTACTTTTTTCTATTTGAAAATATTCTTTATTTGTTATATGATTGTACGTATGCTTCTATGTTTTCATTGGTTCATTTATTTTTTTTAACTGGTTTCACTTGGCTAAGAATGAATATCCTTTAGTTTTCTCTGCAATATTTGTAAATACTATCCTAGATAAGTCACGTATAGAGTATTTCAACACAGATTAGTTCTGCCATCTATCGGACTTTTTGTGAATTATTTAAACTAATTTGTTTGAAAACTTTCATTAATTCATTAAATCATGTGTTTCCTAGTTTATTTGTTGCATTCGGACAAATACGAGTTAACTATTTTTAATGCTAACGACATTTGTTTTAGAAATAGCACTATCTATCTTCTTTCTAATTTCTAATTTTTTTCATAAGTTGTAGCATAAAAATTATTTTTCTGAAAATGATTGAACACTTTATATCATTACAAAAAAAATGTACACATTAAGAAAGTACAAATGTACTTTCTAAAAATTATTTTTAGAAAGTTTTATTTTTTATTTCATTGTGAACGCGCACTTTGAATTTTAATAAAAAGTATTTATTTTAGAACTGTTTATAATTAGACTTTTAACGCATTTGTAAAGATAGTGCTATATATCTAGTCATGTATGTGATTTGTTGCATTAAATATTTTAATGATTTTTGCTTATTATGTGTTTTATCAATTTCGTGATATTAAAATTGTGCAAGTATACTACTTAGCTCTAATAGGTTTAATTAATAATACACTTGACATAGTTTGTAACATCACTTAAAATTTATTAAAATATAACATTAGCTATTATTTTACTTTAAATCTTATATCAGCCAATGATACATTATTACTTAGAAACAGTGTATTACATCACTTAAAATTTCTGACAAAATGGCATTAGTCATTATTTTATTTAATGTATGTTATCGGACAATGAGGCATTATTACTTCGACATAGTTTGTGACATCTCTTAAATTTTCTGAAAGAGTTATTTTATTTAATCCTACACTGTGCAAATGTTTCTTTTGAAGTATATATTTTTATACTCAAATTTAGAGTTAGATACCAGAAATTTCAAATACTATTAGTTAACCTTATTTAATAACAAACACTTGAAATTTCTTAAGGAAATTTTATTTATATATAGTGGTTGCAATAAACTGAATTTATTTATTAAAGGTTAAATTTTGTTCGATTCATTTATGCATCATAGTACAGCGTAGGATTAAAATTTTTATTAGTGATGGAGTTATTACTTCGACATAGTTTGTGAGATCACTTAAAATTTATAAAGCATTACATTAGCTATTATTTTACTTTAAACCTTACATCAGCCTATTATGCATTATCAGTTAGAAACATTTTATATCACATCACTTAAAATTTCTGAAAGAATGGCATCAGTCATTATTTTATTTAATATATTTTATCGGACAATGTGGTATTATTTCGACATAGTTTGTGACACAGCTTAAAATTTCTGAAAGAGTTATTTTATTTAACATAGCCATTATTTTATTTAACCCTACACTGCACGAAATTTTCTTTTGGAAGTATGTGTTTTTATATTGAAATTTAGTTTTAGAAACCAGAAATTTTAAATTGTATTGGTCACTTGATTTAATAACAAAGATTTGATATTATCTAAGGAGAACGTTTTTTATTGAAATATAATGGTTGCAAAAAAAAAATCTGAATTATTTGTTCCTCAGTGTAGGATTAAAATATATTTTTTTAGACAAGGAGTTATCATTACTTCGACATAGTCTGTGACATCACTTAAAATTCGTTAAAGCATGTCAAAATTCAATTTAAAGTTAAATCTTGCACCTGACAATGCGAATCATAACTTCTCGCACTCATTCATTCTTATTAAAAACATTATTTTGGTGTTTCCATTTGTCGTGCATTTGGTTTCGAATATTTTAATTATTTAGCAATAGAAATAAGTATTTAAGAGGTCAAAAGAGCTTGAAATTGGGCAAAATTGTCAGGATTAATGAAAATTTCTATAAAAAGTTTTGGTCTAAACTTTCCATTTATAATTAACAGTTGCATTTTCAACTAATTTTGAGGCTGATTAACATTATGATTAACTGTAAAAAAATTTTATAAGTTTAAACTTTCGTCCATATCAGGTGTAGCATTTTCTCTCCAAACCATCTGAAATAGTTAGACAACATTTAATGTTTTATTTTTCAAAAACTGCATTCTAAACTCTCAAAAACGTGGTATTTTACAAAAACTGAAGAAAAAATGCTGTATTTGCAGAAACAACTCAGTTAATTTTAATAATAGTTAACATAAAAAGAAACGAATATATACTTATAAAAAAATATATACTTATACAAAATAAACACATTTCTTGAAATCATTGATTTTGAATAATTTAGAATAAACGTGGAGTATTTTGAAATATTGTTATAATATGAATTTTTTTCAAAAATAGTTTTCGGTATAAAAATATTATATCGCTATAAAATATTCTCTTTGAAAAACAGTCATTTAAGGCCTTTGCTACCATGAGTGCATAAATATAAATGCATTTTCAAAAGATGCTTAAAAGCACATGTTTTTGATACTAAAATATAAAAGTAAAACTTAAAAGTAAACTTCGTGTTTAATAAACTAAAATTAACTATTTAACAAAAAGTGGTGTCAATTGAATAAAATTCTTCTAAATTATTCTGATTTTGAACGGATTACGTTGTGCTGTGTCTTTAAAATTTTACTTTTATTTTTTTATGATTTCGGCTTTAATACCCCCTTTAAGCTATATTTTGTACAAAATAATTTCTATATTTTTTCCTCGTTTAATTTATTTTATTCGGAAACGCGTATCTGAAAATTTCTTAATATAAACAGTATTGTGAAATATATGATTAAGCAATATGTTTTCCTGGATATTCTCTTATATCATAGTCCTTGGCTAATAATAGGCTTTAAACTGTCTCCACAAAAAACATTCCATTTAAGTCGCGATGACTGATTTTATCTCTTTATTGCTCTTGTTGTTTAATTATTAAGTTTAGCTATGTCTTGTTCGTAATGTTTTATTAACAACGTGTGATTAAAATTGAAATGCTTTAATATCATCTTTAAATATGTATTTCTTTTCCTTTCAATATAAATAATAAATAAATATTTATGTAATTAATATTTACTTCCCAGTTACAACTAGTTTTTTTTATTATTAATTATAAAACTCTGTATAATTTTTCCGCTTTCTGTGTATTTTATTATAAAAGATATATCTTTAAAATTCTTACTATAAAGCTGTATTCTGAAATACGCGATTAAGCGATGTATTTTAGCGATCGCTTTGCCGGATATTTCTTCATATAGTAGTTCCCACTAGTAGGAACTCTTAATACTAATATTTGTTACAATGAAGTATATTTTCATGGTCTGTGAAATAAATAATATTAAGTAAAGAAGCTTTTTACCTGTTGTAAGTGCATGCTAAGTGAATGCATATTTGTTAAACATCTCAAGACCACTATGAGCCCATATTTAAACCTTTTTGCTAGTGTAATGTATCTCTCTAAAGTGCTCTCTATCAATGCATTTATTATGTACTTAAGCTCTCTTTGAAGCATACGTTGTTGAAGTAAGTAATTTTAACTGATTCATATTGACAAAGCATGTATATTAGTGTTGAATTGTTCTTTAACCCATAAGAGGCAAACGTTCAAGATTTGAGATTCTATATTATCTGATACTATATATATTGATATAACTTTTTGACGGAATGTCATGTGATATTGAAGTTATTGTAACTTTTGCTTCTTTGTTTTAATAAAGTTTGCACTGCTAGTTTCAAAACTGTCTATTTTGTTTATATTATTATTATATTTCACTTATTATAATTACCTTTTCAACATTTTTTTAATTTTAAAAATTATAGTTAAAATGGTGAACTTTCTGCATTTCAATGTTCCACTAAAAGTACATAAAAAAATACTGCATATTTAATTAAAATTTAAAAAAAAATTTAATCCCTACTACTTTTTTAAATATTGATATTTTTGCCCAATATTTTTTAAAGATTTTCAAATGTGTATTACACAAGACTGCGCATACACCTAATATTTTTTTTACTGCTACATATAGTGTAAAGCGATGAAATCTAACACATCTTCATATACTTTTATTTTTAAAAAAGAAACAAAAAAACTGAGGGCTAATTCCGTGCCCAAATATATCACATATATAATAAAGAATATGTACAAAAATGTTTAAACCTCTATCTCAAATACAAAAAAACAGACTTAGCATTTAAAAAAAAAATGAAAGTGAAGAAAATGGAGAAAAAGCCATTTCAACTTTTAATTTGTGCGGTAATTGCGGTGGGTGTATGAACAAAATTTGCAATATCTCGCTATATAATTGCCGTATGGTTAAAACTGAGGTGTCAAAATATTCACAATTTAAACAGGCTTTCATTTAATATTTTTTAAAAAATCGATTTTTTTTATCAATTTTGAGGTAAACTGTCCCCTTAAAAAATATCTTTATCTATAAATTGAAGATCTCGGATGATAAGGTTGGTAAGTTTCATAATCATCATTTTGAGAAAATGACCTGTAAAGTTCAAAATATCTATTTGCGTTTGTCAAATGCCTCCTTTATCAATTAAAATCTCTGTGAGTAATAGGCTTTTTCAAATAGTAATTTAACAGCTGACAGAGGACCGTGGATTATCTTCAATCATAGGTTTAACTTTTTTTTTTTGTTATATACCACCTTTATCACCTGATCTCTTCAATTGATAAATGGATAACACCACTAGCCCCTTGACCGCCGAGCAAAAAGGCAAAATTGTAATGTTGTTTTCTCTGTAATATTTTTTAAATACTAAAAAAAATAGTTTTTTTTTCCAACAGGATGCAATTTTTTAAATTACGAATAAGCATATAAGCCTTGAGAGTATAAATAATAACTTAATTATTTAAAACTTGATGATATCTGTAGAATTAAATTAATTTAAATAATTGCAGTAAAACCTACAGCTTATTGAACGGTTATATCAGTTCGCGGCGGTGAGAAGGCTAGACTTGCCAGTTCTACTTTCATATAAAGAGTGACAGACAAGAAAAAAGATAAAAAAACAAGTGTAGAGAAGTTCTTCTACATAAATTTATGAATAATATTCTATACCCTCTGCACAGCCATCAAACTAAAATAACAGCATTGCTAGCTTTAGGAAGCAGAAGAGCGCAATCATCAGGCTAATGTCAGACGAACGTCTTTTTGCACGCTTTTTTCCCTACATATCGTCCCTACACAATGCCGCTAGCATTGTGTAGGTATTATATGTAGGGAAAAAAGCGTGCAAAAAGACTTTCCTCTGACATTAGCCTATAAGTATCCCCTCTCTCCTTCCTTGCAGTAGGACTCTGTAATCTACGAGAGTTTCGGCGGCATCTGTATTCCTTCCGCTGTAGCACAGTGCTAGCGAACGCAAAATAAAGAACTGTTTCTTTCCCCGTTATTCTATAATACAAGGTGATTCAAAATGAAGGGGACAAAAAGAAAACATATCTGCAACTGCATTAATGAGTTTATTTTTGAAATACAAATTTAACGTAAAACTATGACTATATATATAAAAATAGCAAATAAATCCTTTGTGCAATAATATTAAAAAGCAGAAAAACGAACGTTTAAAATGCACAAATAATACATAAAAAGCAGCAAACAGCTGTTTCGAATCTACTAGCGAGATTCTTCTTCAGTGCAAGATAAGAAAAAAGGAACAGCGTGCTAGAAAAAGCAAGGCTGAGCAAAATCATAGACAGAGACGCGCTGACTTATATACCCTATGCAGGCAGCGGAGGCGCCAAAAACAACCAATGAGAGAGAAGCAGTGGAAACGACTGCGTGGACTGCTTGTCCACGCAGTCGTTTCCACTGCTTCTCTCTCACTGGTTGTTTTTGGCGCCTCCGCTGCTTGTCCACTACTTGTCCGCTGCTTGTCTGCTTTTTCTAGTTCCTTTTTTTTTATCTTGCACTGAAGAAGAATCTCGCTAGTAGATTCGAAACAGCTGTTTGCAGCTTTTTATGTATTATTTGTGCATTTTAAACGTTGATTTTTCTGCTTTTTAATATGACTATATATGTTTCTGAAGATGCTCGATGTAGGCCCTTCCTGTGTCACGGCAAATGCATGTATGGTAATCCAATTCATGCCAAACTTTTACTAGCATATCCTGTGTTATTGAGCCCAACACGTTATCTATCCGCTGCTTTAATTTCTGTATGTCCTGGGTAAGTGGGGGCAAGAACTTTGCCCTACACGTACTCCCCAAAAGAAAAATCGCACGGCGTTAAATCTGGGGATCTGGACTGCCAAATGAGTAACGGAACATCACTTGATCCATCATGACCAGTCCAGCTATGGGTTAGGTGATTGTTGAGGTACGTACTTCGTTATGCCAATGCAATAGTGCAAAGTCTTGCTGCGTCACGACGCATGCATCTTCTGGAACTTCGTACGAACGTTTCAAGAATGTTTTCCACTACTTCATTTTTGACAGGTGGTCGGCCCCTGATTGTTCCCTTGAAAAAGCAGCCTGTATCCTCAAACTGCTTCATCCACCCTAAGGTGTTGTGACGATGAGGTGGTTCTTAAAAAAAAAAAATTGGATCGGGAATGTGTCTGAAAAACGACAACAGATGAAGTTTTTGCATATTTTGACACACAGTATGTGAAATTTCGCAAACCTCTTCTTTTCTCAGACAGACTGATTAGGCGCCAGTGATCCCAGGTCACGTGGTCTGACTAGAGAATTAATATTAAAAAACATTTTTTCTTTCTTGTTCCTTTTTTTAGTTTAGTTGGTTTTGTGAATGTGAATCTTGAACGCAGCATGGCTTCTTTTATAGAAGAATATAATTGGTGAAATTTTAATATGATCATCTTGAATTCCCAGTGTGGAATATTTACATGTTTTTAAAGAAATAGTATCCAAATGTTTTTCATTGTAAATACTGTAAATATTTATAAGTGTAAATAGAATTAACAAAGTTTTTAATCATCCTGTGCTTGACTTGGACTTATACTGAACAACACCAGCGCCATTTTCAGTTGTGAAATATGTTTTATTATTTTAATGTGATTTTACATGAATCGTGAAGTCTATATATTAAGCTCTCCCAACCTTGGATTTAAATTGTGATAACGTGAAATTTCGTGTAACATATGAAGATTATTCTTCACAGTAAGCTTTTTCAGCGCATCTAGTGACGATTTCGGTAATAGCAGACTTTTCGTTGTTGCATATAAAACTTGTACATCCATGTTCTATTTTTATTTTCTAATTAAATCCATTAGAGCAATTTAACGTTGCTTGCCTTTTCGTTCCATTCATTTTGAATCACCCTGTACATTACATATACAATATAAATAAATGAGAATGCATCTGAAAATTGTAATTAAATATTTTAAGTCTTTGCTTAACATTAAAAATGGAAGGTGATATCGAAATATAATTTTATTAATTTATTTGTAATTACTATTTTCTTATAATTATTTATACTTATATTTTTGAAATACTATAAAACAGTCTTCCTTACATGCTAAAAGATAATAAATAAAACGGTTAAAAGTTTTATATACAAAGTGTCTACATGTTTGGTCTTCTCTGAAGCCATTTTCAAGATAAATGCGAAGTTTAGAAGCTTTCAATTTTTTTAAACTTTTGCTTTTACAGGAATGGTTTTACATTCCTATCAAAATTCACTCCTATATATTCCTGTTTGTAGAACATTATCAGAATCATGGTTCACAGTCATTTGAAGAGAAACCATTTCAATTTTGATCGTTCAGATCGTACTATAATTCAATATAATGTTAAAATTATTCAATTTCGGAGTTTAAAGCTGTGTGATATCCCATGTCAGTACCTTAATGGATTAAAGAGATTTCTACTTCTCCTATGAGATATTTGCGTCTTAAATTGTCATTCATTCGAGATGAAATGTTGCAGCAGTGTCATTTGCTGACATGCATTACACGAGATTATGGTGCTAGTATTCAGCATGTAATGATTTAATTCCGTGTTATTTTAAGTATAAGGATTAAATCTAATTTTTAATTCTGTATGATAGAAGTTTTAAAACAAAATCCAAACGAAGTGTAAAAATTATTTAAATTTCATTTATTCATGGAAAAATATTTATCTGTTATTAATTACAGAAGTGAAAAGTTAAAATTACATAATGTACTTTATTGCTTAAAAGATCTTAAATTATATCATAAAATTCATAGCACTATCAGTTATAAACATAGTCATCCTCAGAGACAAAATACAAAATTTGATATTACGAACGTCTTATTTTTCTAATTTCATCCTCTTAATGTGGAAAGCAGGGAAAGTTTTACCTGAGGATGACTATGTTTATAGTTGAAAGTTCTAGTAATTGTATAATGTAATTTGACATCTTTTTATATTTTTGTGATCTTTTAAATGAAAAATTTGAAGATAATTAAAGACAGGAAAAGATAAGAGCTAAGTTTTCCGGTAATTCTGAAAAATTATTTCAAACAGAAAGAGAGGATAGACAAAAGATATTCTACGCCTTATTTATATTGCTAACAATCACCGTGCCAAGGCTTAGGAATAAGATAGAATATTTCTTTTTATATCCCATCAATAAAAGTTCAATTCGCTTTTAAACTGATTTTTAGAAAACTGTAAACCACATTAAGGAACTTGTATTAATGCTTGTTTATATCAAATAGCATCTAGTACAATATATATATATAAAGGATGATTATAATTAAAGTTACCATGTTTAGACCTACGTAGAGGCCGTTCTGGGAGGCAGATATCGATGAAACTTGCGAAATACGTTATATGAACCACGGGGAAAAGAAATCTGCAATAAAAAAGTAGTAGTTCAAATTTTGACTGATAGATGGCGGTTTTCATCTACGAGAAATGACATTTTGCAAATTTGGAGTGGTTTAAAAAGCCAGTAATCACTGCCGTAAAGTCCGCATGCCGTTAGAGAAGAAAGAATGAGCGCTGTTGAAGTTGTTTTATCAGAAAGGCAGTCATTTGTCATGCAAGATGGCGCACCACCTTACAGAGCCCTAGCAGTGAAGGCGCTGCTTCGTGACCATTTTGGAGATGATGAGGTAATTTCGAGAAGTTTTCCGAAAACAGGCCTCCTCGCTCTCTGGACTTTAATCTCTATGACTTCTGGTAGTAGGGATTCCTGAAAGATCGTGTCTATGGAGGAAGCATACCACGTCATGTTGCGGCATTTGATCGAGAAATCCTTCGCGAAGCTGTTGAACACGCTATAACACGCTTTGAACGTCTACTTGACGCAAATGGAATGCACATTCAACATATGCTGTGTTCGTGTTGGTGGTGTTTATGGTGGCCAATTATAAACACGAGGTATATGGGCTCAAAAGGGGGGGGGGTGACCTCCGCGTGAGGGTCTTGCTAAGGGAACCTAACCAATATTTAAGGAAGGAAATCCAAAGTTCAAAGAAAACCACGGAAAACTCCGATCGAGTAGGCCGACGGGCCATATGCTGTGAATAAAGTTTTGCGCTTCCAGTTTGAGTTTGTTGGTCTTCATACGCCCCCTTCTCACCTGATGGCCAAAATTTGAACTACTATTTTTTATTGCAGATCTCTTTTCCCCGAAGTCCATATAATGTATTTTCCAAGTTTCAACGATATCTCTGTTCGAGAACGGATTTTACATAGGTCCAAATAGGGTAACTCTAATTATAACCACCCTGTATATATATATATATAATATAAATTACCTTTGAATCGAAATTTATTTTACAAGTTCATATAACTATGTTATATATAGATATTCTTTTCTTTCAAATTATGAATAAATATTATTTTCACTTTCAGGCTGATCTCGCCCGAGCCCAAAGACTAATGTAAAAAGCGATCATGATCCCTATAGTTAAATTAGTTCATAAATTTCGCGTAATTTTGATTTTTAACTTTTTAAAGATAAACTTTATCACTTTACTTATTTATTTGCTTATTACAGAAGCGTTTATGGAAATTAATATAGTCTCGTAGTGTCCTATGATTGTACCAGAAAGTTTTCTGTTAGCATCAAATTATATGAAGAAGGAATAATCTGAAATCTCTGAAAACAATTGTTTTTCAAAGTTTGTAAAAGGCTCGTATTTTCCATTTGCCAACTCAACGAATGCGAATCATAATTTCGGTGCTTGAGAAAAAAAAATCTGGCCAAGATATTTCGGAATTTATATTCGTAAATGGTCAGTAAAATAACTAGAGATCGACCGAAAATTCGGTTCCGTTTTCAGCTCAAAATTCGCCGAAAATTCATTTTCAGCAAAAATGCTACCGAAAATTCGGCCGGATTCAATCTCGACCGAAATTATCTGTATTTCAGAAATCTTGTTTCTTCCTCCGGAAATTTTCAACATTAGTCATTGATCTATATCGGTTCAAATGATACTCTTTATTTATTGCTATGAACTTCACAGTTTATAATTACCAGTCATCCCTGACTCAAGGCGTGAGTGCAGATTATAACGCAAGCACTCCATATAGGACAAAACTTTGATGACGCATTTCACGTGCTCATTAAAAGATGCAGGCTTAACAGTAATACAAAATTTTTTGTTTGAAATCTCAGAAGTGTTTCGAAAATTCGAAAATTCTTGCAAAACAAATGTTCATTTACAAAAATCACTATAAAAGATAAATCGAGGTATGTATACCTAAAACATTTTTTAATTAGATGAAATTCGTATAATTGAAAATCCTTCTGCGTTGTGGATGAATTACATTTTATTCTATATGAAAATAAAGAGTTATAGTAAGAGGCACAGAGACCCAACTTTGACCCCAGAGATAAATTTTTAAAACAGGGGATCTATTTCAAGACTTTCTTATGAAGGCGGGGGGGGGGGGGGGAGGTATTATGTTTTGTTTTTCTTTGAAAGTCAGACACACACACACATATATATGTACGTTTGTTTCTTTGTTTGTTAGAAATGTGCCTCTATACACATACATTAATTAATGACTATATTTATTGACTGCTACATATTATGATTGTTACATAATAAAAAGTGAAAAGTATGTATTAATCACTTACAAAAAGTTTTTTGGAGATTTTCATTTTTGGCCAAAAATAGGAAATTACCGAAATTTTTCGGTATTAAAAACCTGCTTCGTTCGATCCTTAAAAATAACGTTAGATTTTCCTAACAGATATGAGGCATTCTCACAAAATTTTAACTTTCAGGAATAAAAATCTGGTGAAATTAAACATAATAAAATAAAATTTCAAACTTATAAACGAATGTCTTAATGATTCAAAATAAAGAAAAAATGGTCAACAGCGACGATTTTTTTTTTTAATTTAACTGAGGTTTAAGTTAAACTTGCAAGTTTAATTTTCCTTACATCTCTAACTTTTTATTTTCTTCTAAATTTTTACTTATAATGAATTTTCAAAATACCCACAGAACATTCAAATTAGAAATAATAACAATCTAGCATTTTTGGTACAAAATTTTGCTGTAACATTGTCTTAAAGGGAAGTTAAGGAAAGTACGGTAAGGAAAATTACCACCTGTTTTTAGGCAAATCATGTTAAGACTAAGTGTTCTTATATCATGTTAAGCCTCAATGTTTATTGATTTTTAGTTACAGTTATTTGCATTGGATTAAATTTAATAAAAAAATTATTTACCTTGAAAAGTGCAGGAATAAACCTTGGGGACAGCAAGACTACCAACAAAGCCACAATGATTGAAATTGATATTTAAATGCTGATTTAAATTCTGCAGTAAATTTCCTGTAAGAATTTTAGCCATTCATTCTCTAGCAAACTTCTACATGAGAAAAAAAATGAAGAAAATTCTGTGGCTGCATCTGAAGTGATTTTCTGTATAATTTTAGCAAGAGAGACGGTAAGGAAACTAACACCCCGGGACAGAGTTAAAAAAAATAATTGCAATCGTAAAAATGTGTGCAGGTTAATTTTTTGCAACATATTTATATAAAATAATAGTCCCAATTTCGAAAAAAAATGACGTCTAATTACTTTTATTGAAACAATTTTATACAGGCAGCTCCAAATTTAAAAATCAGCATCATGGACGCGGGACGGTATAGGAATTTCGTGGTATATTTGGACTTCCAGCATCGTCCAAAACTTAAATATCTCGTTGATATTGTTATGCAGTCATGCAATGGGATGTTTTTCAGCATAAGAAAAAATCTAAGAATATGTGCTAAAATAAAAATTATTATTAAAGAATTTCAAAGTCAAAATTATGTGAGATTGCCTCATATGTACTGGAGATGAGACTGGCTCAGCCCGAGCCCGGCTTATGATCGATTTATGTACTAGTCTTCGGGTTCGGGCAAGCTCAGCCTGAAAGTGAAAATTTTATTTATTCAATATGAAAGAAAATAAAATATATTGCCAGATGCTAATGTATATAAACAAGAATTAGTTCAAGTTTCTTTATGCGGTTTACAATTCTCTAAAAATCAGTTTAAAAGGGAATTAAACTGTTATTGATGGAATATAAAGCGAAATATTTTATCTTATTTCCGAAGCCTTGGCACGGTCATTGTGGGTAATACAAATAAGTCGTAGGATATCCCTTGTCTGTCCTCTCTTTCTGTTTGAAATAATTTTTAGGAATTAACGGAAAACTTAGCTCATATCTTTATGCAATAGTTGTACAATTATAATTTAAAAGAATAAAAACTGTGAATTCTGTATAATTATGTCACTCGTTGGCTATACATAAAAACATGCTATTTTAAACAAATATTTCAGGGACATAAAAATCATGAAACATCGTGACATGTTACAGTGTAAAATGACACCTAAAATGCAATGTTTAAAGTGACATTTTACACAACGAAATGTGTGAAGTTACATGGAATCTCGTACATTTATTCCCGGGTAATTCAGAAAATTTTTACAACACAGAGGCCGATTAAAAAAAGTCTAAATTTACCAGTATTCGGGACATCCCAAAATGATTAAATTTATCAAAAACTAGAAGTGAATTTTTTTTTTCGACTACAATACGTTTTCCTACTGAATATGGAAGAAAGTAATAAGAAATCCAGTGTTTATCATTCTTCATTAAAAATTTTGTAAAGTTTCATTCCATTTTCTATTGAACACAGCATATTTATTAATATATAGTCGTGGAAAAAAAGTAAACAGCCCTACTAACTCTGAAACAAATTATAGTAGAAGAAAGTTACTGGTACCAAACGATTGGAAATATAGTCTACTTTTAATTGATGTAACGGGTGAGCCAAAAGTTCGTTAAAACTTTAAAAACTCATTAAAATGGAAGAAGTTATGATAAAATAATGCGGTTTGCAAGAAAGGGCTTACAAATTAGTCGAATTTTGTTTTAGCAGCAAAAAAAAAAAAAAAAAAAAAAAAAAATTACTTAAAAAATCACATATAGAGGTCGCTGACGGCGCGAAACACAATGAACAGCTACTACGACACAACTTGATTGTGTCGTAGAATGTTCTGGAGGTCATGTTGAGCATTTGTTATTGGAAGAACAAACGAATGGAGCATATTGTTTTCCTGTTCATTTTGTTTCGGGTCGTCAGCGCCCACTGCATGTGATTTTTCAGCTAATTTTTTGCTGCTAAAAAAGAAAAACAGGGAATCATAAAGGAGTGCGGTTCTCAAGAAAAGGCTCACAGGGTAGTCAGATTTTCTTTTTTAGCAGCAAAAAATTAGTTGAAAAATCACATGCAGTGGATGCTGACGACCCGAAAAAAAATGAACAGGAAAACAATATGCTCAATTCGTTTGTTCTTCCAATAACAAATGCTCAACATGACCTCCAGAACATTCTACGGCACAATCAGGTTGTGTCGTAGTACCTGTTCATTGTATTTCGTGCCGTCAGCGCCCTCTATGTGATTTTTTAAGTATTTTTGCTGGTTAAAAAAAAAAAAAATCGACTACTTTGTGAGCCCTTTCGTGCAAACCGCACTCCTTTATCATAATTTCTTCCTTTTTTATGAGTTTTTAAAGTTTTAACGAACTTTTGGCTCACCCGGTATATCAAAATTTCTTCACGCTTTATGTCGGTTATTTGTCCCCGGAATTCGAACATCAGAAAGTCCGATTTTTGCCAAATGATATTAACAGTTATGAAAGCAAACTTGATAAACTTTTTTGTTTGCTTATATATGTATTTTAAATACATGTAAATTATTAATGATTTTTATATACAAATTACTTGTTTCGATATAAAATTGGATAAATGATGTCTTTATGTTAAATTGTATAAACATTAAAAAAATGCTTGTGTATATGAAATGAAACAGTGAATAGATTGCTAGAAAATATGTTGCCAAATTTACCTCTCCGCGAGGGCTATTTCTCTATTTCGCCACGGTCCCTATATTAAAAAAGTACCAAGAAAAATCTTTGAAATAAATCGTGCAATAGCATACATTTTGGTATGGTGATGGTATAACGTAAAAGTAGCAAAAGATCTTCAAAAAAAACTTTGTCCAAATTACGCCGATTATCTGCGTTATGGAATAGCATCTCATTATGGAATAGTTCCACTTTAACCCTTTATCCTACGACTGTACTTTAAAGTACCATTAAAATAACTTGTTATAAAATAAATTTAATTCATCGATTAGTAGTAATACTGTTTAGAATGAGTTATAGATGCGTTATCCTGTTTCAAAAGTATTACTGGTTGAGAAAACAAAAATAGTTTTAAAAGGATGATTTCTTTTTCTTTTGCATCTTTTCAGCTTTCTCGACGTTGAAAGATCGGGGGAGGGGGGGGGGGAGTTTAAGTTACAGAATATTTTTATATTTCTATTGTAAGAGCATTATATTTGTACATATTCTAATTCTATAAAATACTAAAAAAAATAAAAAAAGAGAGAGAGAGAGAGATTTTAAATAAAAGATTCGAAAGGAGTCATGAATATTGCACAAAATCCCTATAAATTCGAATTTAGTTAATTATTTTTAATTGGCAAAATCCTTTTAAAATTTATTAAATGATTGTGTCAGTCTTCTACTGGAGTTTCAAAAATTCACGAAAAATGCCTTAGAAGATGAAATTTTCATGAATTCATAATTTGGGGTATAAAGGATTAAGAGACCATCTACAAATCAAAACCAGTCCAAACTTTTTTTAACCATTTGGAAAAATGGTTATTGTTCTCGTCAGGGTAGGAAATCAAAAGCATATCTGAAGGTTTTCATTGGTTTAATCCGCATTTTATTCGTTTTCTGATTGGTCTATACAGTAATCTGTATTCCCCATTACTTTCAACAGAGATGGATACCTTCTGTTGCCACTATGACAAAAAAGTAATAAAAACTACAAAAAAAATTAATAACTCAGAAACAAATCGAGATACAGCTTTCAAACAAATTGCATTTAAAAGTACATTTTTTTCTCTATACGACGGTGTAAAAAGTAATATTGTGGGATGTTTAGAAGTTTAAGAAATAAATTTCATTTAAAATTGGCCGTCAGATTTCTTGGAAATCTGACGATGGAAAAGCCTTTTCCCGAACAGCCAATGAAATGCTTGGATAATACGTAAGTTTCAGGTGGATAATACGTACGAGTCGCAGGCGATTTTTGCCGCTTGGAATTTTTACGTGTAATAACACTATTAATGTCTAATTCATGGCATACGTAATGTATGATCAACCCCGTGCGACTTTTTATGTCTTACATTTTAGTCTTTGCAAAAATCATTTTCCAAATGGTCGTTGTAATTTGTTAAATTGCATTTTTTTTTTTTTTTTCATTTTGACAATATATTTTAAAACTTCGATTCAAACTATGCCTGGATACGAAATTTCAAGTCATTTGGATAAGTTTTTGAATTATAAACTTTCGAAATTTAGACCTTCTAATGTTAAATTACATTTTCGTACTTTTTTAATACCTTCTTAAATTTTAATCATATTGTAATAATTTTTTGTGGGGTTATAATACCAGAAATCCAAAACACAAATACATTAAATTTGTGATTTTAAAATTTTTATAAAATGAATTATGAAATTAATATTTGAAAAAAATATGAATTGAAACCTACTTTTTTTTTAAATAGATGTATATTTTAAATAAAGACACAATCTTGCTTAACGGTACACAAAACACGAACTTTAATAATCTAAGAGTTAATTTCTACGTTTCGAGCTGTTTCTACAGCCTTCTTCAGGAAAATATGATGGTAAAAAGGCTCAAAGTTCAGAGACGAAAGCTTCCTATGCAAGAAATAATTAGACGAAACTTGACCAATGATTCTACTAATTAATTCTTGCACAGGAAGCTTTCGTCTCTGAACTTTGAGTCTTTTTACCATCATATTTTCCTGAAGACAATTGTAGAAACAGCTCGAAACTTTTAGCTTATTAAAGTTCGTGTTTTGTGTACCATTAAGTAAGATTGTTTCTTTATTTATTATATTTTATGGTGCAATTGTCCAGTATGTGTTATAGATTTATGCGAATTTAAAATCTTTCAAATTTTTCTTCCAAGCAGTTTTCAAATTATGCTTAAAACATTTCAAAATGATGGTTTAAGGTGCCGTCTATATGTATTTTACTCATTTTATTTGGGCTGGCAATAGCCAAAACATATTAATCCCTTGCGCTCTAGCGCTGTTATCGGATGTATGTCACTAGCCACCAGTGTTGTCGCATCTGGCAGTTTTTTTTTTTTTTTTTTAGAAATTTTGAATTCACACTACAAAAATTTAATTAGTAATTTCATTTATTTTATTTATGCCAATTAGTTTGTAAATGGTTTTGTGGTAAAGCAAAAATTAGAGTTAAAACTTTCTGGTGAGAATTCATAAGGCCTAATTATAAAATCAGGTAGATATCATGACGTATGCCGCGTACGTCATGCAGCGTAAGAGGTTGAGGGAAATGATCATATTGTCAAGAAATAATACATTAATAGAAGTCACTTAGTGCTTCTGTAGCATTTTAACAATCCAGTACGGAATTTGAATGAAATAAAATACGCTCCCCTAAAATAAATACCCCTAAAATACGCTCATTTTAAGGGGGTCTTGTACCTTTTAAACGCGTCGAAAATTAACGAAAAACTTCAAAGTTTGAATTAGTTTATCTTCAAAGCCTTTTTATGTATAAACATAAAATTTTGGATATTTCTTAAACAGATTGTGTTTTGTAATATGCTACCAACAGAAAATTATTAAACCTTTGCAGAATTTGTGTATTGTTGAAATCCAAATAGCTCTTGTTTTACCCCATAAGTCATTGCGCGCATGATATCTTGAGAAAGTATGTATGGATTGGCATGAAATTCGGTATAGATACTAAACATATATGTGTGTTTAAAATGATCTACTCTTAGGCTAAAATTATTTCCTTAATTATATAAAAAAAATATTTTCGTAAAAAAAATAAAAATTTTGTATTTTTAATGAATAAAAATAGTCATAACTAAAAATATTACCATTGTAAATACTAAAACGTAGATCATTTTAAACACACATATTTGTTTAGTATATTTATCAAATTTCATGACAATCTATACATACCTTCTCAAGATATCATGCGCGCAATGACTTATGGGGTAAAAAAAAGAGCTATTTTGATTTCAACAATACACAAATTCTGTAAAGGGTTAATAAATTTCTGTTGGTAGTATATTACAAAGCACAATCTGTTTAATCAATATCCAAAATTTCATGTTTATACATAAAAAGGTTTTGAAGATAGACTAATTCAAACTTTGAAATTTTTCTTTAATTTTCGACGCGTTTAAAAGGTACAAGACCCCTTAAAATAATTAATGTCTGAAAGTAATCTTACAAATTTCATGAAAATTTGTATTTAGTCTAATTGAAGAGTGCAAAATTTATTTATGGTGTCAAAATTTGCTATTGCTATAAAAAAAAAAACAGTTTGGGTTTGTCTTGATATGTAGATGGCCCCCTAAGAAAATTTTATATACAGTATTTAAAAGTAGAATATTTTTCAATCGTTTGGTACCAATAACTTTTTCTATAATAATTTGTTAGAGAGTTAGTGGGTGTGTTTACTTTTTTTCCACGACTGTACATATGCATCATCATTCTTCGACTTTCGTTTATTCTTAAAAAAAAAATCTAAATAAGAGCTTAGCGTTTGAAAGCAAAAAATTAAAATAAAATAACTCGGTCGAGATCTTTATTCACATTAAATACTGGACTCACGTAATAGGCTAACACATAAAAGTAAATCTGAAAATGGATAAAGTTATTGAACTCGGCAGATGTCAGATTTTTCTAACTTCATATCGGGAATAAGTTTTATCGAATCATTTTAAGTAAAATTTTATTTTACGTACGTGATTGGATATTTATATTTGCGAAAGAAATTTATCATTCTCAGCGCGACAGTATTATTTGGTTTCATGTATAAAATGCTAAATGAATTTTCAATATGCACTACTTTTATTGTTCATAACGAGATTAGGATAAGATTAAAACAAGTAAGAAAAATTATGCGTTAAGCATAGAATATGAAACACTTTCCAACACTTCCTGAATGATTTAACAAAACTTCATTATTTAGGGAAATAAGGTATATGAGAGAACTAAGTAAACATTTTAGAAAATGCATAAAACATTTGAAAAACTGATATCAGCAGTTACCGTCCAAATCAAATATGTATTCCAATTCTTTTGAACAGCCCTGTATTTGATCTGTAGGTTGATATATATACTATAAAATGTAGAAATTTAAGTTAACCTTATCTTTATTACACGCCACTGTTTAGCTAAAGTTTAATTCAAAGTAAAACACTCTTAAAACAACTGAAATCACATTTCCAGTAATTATCATTTATAGGCGGCCATGTATCCAATTCTTTGCGTGACCCTGTATATCATTTTATCTATGTTCTATAAACCTTTCTTAATAAACTAAATGCAGTTCAGCGTAAAAAAGCATAACTCATTTAAAAACCACCTTTAAGCAATTTGCGCTGATACCCAGTAACCATTACGAATTATTTGCGTAGCCCTGTATATGAATTACAGCATTTATACACACCATATACTATGCATAATTATAGTGAAACATTAAGGCACATAACAGAATTAAAAGTGCATTTCCAGCAATCGTCGCTAATGTACAGTACTTCGGATACAATATAGTATTTGAAATCTTTTGTGTGTCCTTGTAAATGCTATGCACTTCGACATGAAATAAGTAATAGTAAACCTCAGCGACGTATATCAATTTCATTATACATGAAATAATTTAACATAATTAAAATACGCCACAAACAATTCCCTACATCATTACCTAATGGAATTCTTTTATGTGGCCCTGTAAATAAATAATAAGTATTCTTTGCACCGCATATTCTACAGAATGCTTATTTTAGTGCACTTGATCAATGCATATCAATTTTATTATGTTTCGAAGCATGTAAAATCATTAAAAATCATTTTAAACGATTTTTTCCCATAGGCCGTAATGTAACGGAAAACTTTTGGCTGTCCCTGTAAATGAACTAAACATGCTAGAAACTTCATTTGAAATAGGGAACGTGCTATGGTAGAGGTCACTAACATCCAAAAATTTCAGAACGATCCGAGTATATTTACGGGAGTTAGAGCGCGGACAGACGGACAGACAAACCAAAGTCATAAACACTTTTCAACTTAAAAAAAATTTTTTTTAAAAATCCCTGCCGACTCGAGCCTACAGGCGGAGGTAGATTTCGATGTTAAGTACTAAATTCTCCAACAAAACTTAAATCAAGATTAGAGATAAAACCCAGTTTCTTCACAAAGAGTGAGCTATAGGGAGCTAAACTTTTTATGAAAATTATAATATACACGAATACACACACACATGTATATGGAATAGGTTTAAAAAATGGCTACAAAAAATTCAGAGAACCTTAACGTGTTAAAATGTGTTAATATTTCCATAGTCGGGTTTTTATCATGTTTTAATACATTTCTTCAAACTTACATGGCGTTACATATTCACCTGCTGAGGTCCATTATATTTCCAATATGACGCAATATACATATTTTTTTAATTCGTCAAACTATTTATTTTATTTTGAGTTTTCATGCTGAAATCTTGCTCTAGAAAACTTATGACGTAATATTCAATTTGTTTTCAATTTGTCAAACTATTTAATTTTACACGTGAAAATTACACGAAGAAAAGTAATTGTTGTGGTGAGAATTTTATTGTTTTTTTTAATTGTTGACAACTGTTATAACGAAAAACTTATATTTTTTTCCTGCCATTGTTGTGTAAGAGCTGGTTTTATCAGATTCATGTTAAGACAGTATTCAAAATTTTGAACCCTCCCCGTTTCCACTCTCTTGGGCCGATTTCACCCATTTTCAATCCCTCCGAGATATTAGCCATATCAAAGTTGTTGGCGAGTTTGAGGACAATCCGTGCATAATTGCGACTTTTATCGTGCGGACAAAATTTAGTACATACATACATACATACATACATACATATATATATATATATATATATATATAAACTTTTTAGGTGGGGGTGGTTTTGGGTTCCTGGGGTCCTATAATGAAAAGTTATGAAGGAATTTTTCAAAAGTCGCACCATGGTAACGACTGCAATAGGTAGTATTTCTTACGAAATCTACCTAAAAGCAATTAAAGCCTTTGTGCACGAATATTAAAAAGCAGTAAACCAACGTTTAAAATGCACAAATAATGCGTGAAAATCAGCAAACAGCTTTTTCGAACCTACAGCGAATCTACAATCTCGCTGTAGATTCGAAACAGCTGTTTGCTGCTTTTCACGCATTATTTGTGCAATTTAAACGTTGGTTTACTGCTTTTTAACTTTTCAACTTTGTTGGAAAGTGTTAAAAAGAGTTATACAGAATAGCGATATTTGATATTATTTAGGCTTCATATCTCTTTGAACTTTTATGGTATACAAATTCATACTTTTCTAGCATATGCAGATATACCCAACCCTACGTTGTGTAGTGTTTTACAAAGTTTTATTATTCTTTTACCAACGATACTTTTTATAATACAGTTAATAATTCATATATTTATTGTGCGGAACCCTCTGAGCGCGAGTAATTCTCTCACTTGACCGTTTATTGTTTTAAAAGCTGAATTTCATAGACATATCGTTCCTGTTTTGCAATAAGGGCATGAGGCACATATTTTTCAAAATTGTGCAAAGTACATATACAGAGTCAGGAAGCTTTTTTATAATCTCTAATAAGGGCGTACGTGTATCTCTATTAATGAGAGAGTTGAGTAGGGCTTAAGGCACAGGTACTATCCGTCGTATATGTAAGAAATTAAGGGCTTAAGGAGCCACTTGAGCCCTAATTATCAATCATAAACCTATGCAGGAAAATCTGGATGTGAAATATACCTAAAAATTAGAACTCTATTCCCAAACGTGCTTACACAGTAAGCAATTACAAAGTGAAAAAGTCTTTGTTTTGGCTGTCCTGTACAATTAACCATTTGTGCTTTACACCCTTATTTCAAAACTGGGCTGATATAGTTCCAATCGGAGATCTGCACGGGTCGGCCCGTGGGCCGTGCTCGGGCCTATTGTCATTCACGGCACTCGGCCTGGCCCGGGCCATACTTTTTTCTGAAGGCTCGGGTCGGGCCGGGTTCGGGCCTTTCTTTTTTCCTGAAGGTTCGGACAGGGCCTAACTTATTTTTTCTCTAAAGAGCCGGAATTGGTTTCATTCCTAGTCTTCACGGCCCAAAATTTCAGTCCTAGTTTTGACCCATCCCGTATGAAAATCCTTGTCTCGGCGAGGCCTGGTCCGTTCAAAGGTCAGTAAAATTAGGCTTGGTCCAAAACTTTTTTCAAAAATTGCATGCATTTTTAAATCGCCATTA
Source organism: Maratus speciosus (assembly GCA_963932465.1). NCBI lineage: Eukaryota > Metazoa > Arthropoda > Arachnida > Araneae > Salticidae > Maratus > Maratus speciosus. The sequence goes on from OZ010799.1 coordinate 106,768,702, forward strand.
TTCAACAATTAAACATTAAAATTCATTCTTTTTAAAGAATAGTAGATTTCTACGCTTATTAAAATATAGTTAAATTAAAATATAGTAAAACGTGTGAAGAAGAGCCTGGCTATGATGGAATCCTGTTTAAAACTGAAAAACGTGTTGATCTATGAAAAATTAATATACTAATACGTAAGAAAAGAATATATAATATATTTACACTTGCTAAGAAGGGTACTTCCCTATAACGCATTTTTTGTCTTTTCTATGCAATCCCATGTTAGATTTTACTGAATAGCATTTTTCAGATTTTTAACACTTCAATACATGGAATATGGATTAACAATATTAATAACTGAAACATTTACATACAAGAAATAGAGATTGATTAATATATATATATATAGCACTCTGTAAAAATGAAGATTATAAACATGAAAAAAAAAGAGTTAAGATAAATATTTTTGGCCAGAACGCCTTGTACGAGACAAATTTTTAACCGAATCGTCGTAAAAATAAATGTTTTGTAGAAATTCACTCGGGACGAGACTTCAACTTTTCTCCGGAACGTGTCAGTCTCCGACCGAACTTTTAGCTGTTATACCGGGCCGGGCTCGGCCGAACTTTGAACTTTTTTACCGGGACGGGCCGGGCCAATATTTTTTTTGCACGGACCGAACCGGGCCGAATTTTTCTTTCTATGAGTAGGGACGGGCTCGGGCCAGGAAATTTCAGCCCGTGCAGACCTCTAGTTCCAATTGCAGAAATATTTTAAATGAGGTCAAAGAAGTATCTTAAAAGCGATTTGGGTCAATAAAAACATTTCTTAAAAATTAACGAAATTTAATTTTTTTTTACGGTCTCTCGTTCCTATAAGTGATATTTAATAAAGAATTGTCGACGCACGGCAATATAAAATTTATTTTTTTCACACCAATGTTTTATTTATCATTTGAGCAGTTTTGCGTCATCATTGCTAAGTTGAACTTCGTAATTTTTGTAAAATTAAAAAGCCTGCAAATGTTCAAAAAATGGTCAAGTGTGAGTATTACTCGCGCTCAGGGGGTTCCGTACAATAAATATATGAATTAGTAATTGCATTATTAAAACAAGTTAGAAATTGCGCGTCAAACGTGGCAAATGAGGTGCATTCGTACTATAACTAGTTTTATAAATATTTTTTTGCGCTACATATTGTACTGAATGTATATTTTAGTGCACTTCATAAGTGCAAATCAATTTCATTCTGTTCGAAAGGCTGTAACATTATTAAGATGCACTTGAAATAATTTTTTCCCATTGGCCGTAATGTAACGGAAAACTTTTGACTGTCTCTGTAATTAAAATATACATACGATTTTCATAAAATTTTAAATGACTCGACAAAATTATGCAACAATTATACTATATTTTAAATTTCAAAAGATTCGGTTGGGTAGTTTTTGCTCTGTTATATGCGGACCGACGGACAGACAGACGGACTGAACGACGACTATAGGTGCTAAGTATTTATATAATTACGACTCACCTACAAAGTTGTTGCTAAAAGAATAAAGAGATTTTGTAAAAATATATACAGTGTGACACATATATACTGTGAAGCAGATAAAAGACCATAACTTTTCACTGAACGAACAAAACGAATATTTTTCTTCACCATTCTAAAGAGGAGAAAATTCTGTACAAGAAACAATCAAGATAATTCGAAATGGTTTCCTCCATCGGTGATACAGGCGTCTAAACGCTTCCGTTTGCAACGCCGCCTTGGTTCGTGCAGAGTTTTTCCAGATAGGTTTTTAATTGACTTTTAAAGACACGGAAGGCGTATTGAGAGAGCCACTCAATGCAAACTAGTCGCGAATCCCATACTACTTATGTGATTAATTCTAATTAAACTAGTCTGTTTTTTTTAACAATTTGGAGTTTATTGCTTTTATACTGCTACTGGGCTTTGCACCACACAAATTTATCATTCAAAATTGTTATCTAGATTTCAAAAGCCGATAGTACATAGCATAGCCCCTGTCATTATGTATGTCTAAACCAACCGTGTCTTTAAGGGTTAATATCTCGGCTAATTACCGACATTTTTTTCCAAAAATCATTATTAACAATCCTTTTATACTTCTGTGACGATAGGTACCTCTTACACTCCTCAACTATTTTTCTGAACGCCTGATGATCGACATGTGTGTGTAACAGAAAAATGCTATTTTCTCAAAAACTATGTGACCTATCGTTATCACTACAGTTTTCTTGCAAGATTTAAATGTACGTTCACTACCTCTACTTTTTTCAGAATTTTAGTTTCCGTAGATTCGGAAATAAAGGTAAGGAGGGACATATTTTTGCATTACATTTTCGAGGATATCTCTGACTATATAATACTTAAATTTAAAAGAAAAAAAGTATTTTTGAATTCAGCGTTACGAAAGCTTTCAGATGATATAGAAAGAAAAGATTCTTTTTTCAAGTAACTTAGTTAGCCCCTTTATGTCTTTCCTAAATATACGAGGGTGGTTCAATAATTATTGTCTCTAGTGTATATATAAAATATTTATACAGCGATGGTTGTTATGGAATATCGAAGCCTCATGTCTTAGATGCCTATATGTTCAATTTCAGAACCTTAGCTGCTATACTCACATAGTTTTGGAGGGAGGAGTGGAAGGGGGGTGAGTGGGGGTGAAAGGTTGATTTTTAGCTTATGGGGCTAGATTTGTGACAGTGGATGAGACGTAACTACTGTTGTTTGGACTCGGGATCATAGTGATGTAGCCACATCTAAACCACTGTCACAAATGTAGCCTCATAAGTCCAAACCAGCATTTCCCCCTCACCCCCTCCTTAAAAACTCCCCCAAAAATAGGTCTTTAAAACTTCATCCCTCCCTCCAAAACTATGTTCATATAGCAGCTACGGTTCTGAAATTGAGCATATAAACATTTAGGAGATTAGGCTTCGATATTCCACATCAATCATCGCAGTACAAATATTTTATGTACATTGGGGACAATAATTATTGAACCACTCACGTATTTGGGAAAGTTTAATAATCTGTAAATTTGTGTGTCAGTAGTCTTTATTACTTCCACGATTTGAACTTTCCATGGTCCATAATTTACCTGTAAAATGGCTGTGACAGACAGACGTAGGAGTGATCTTATAATGGTTCGGTTTTTACTTTTTAATTACGGAATTCTAAAATTCGATCATTTACAAAGGTAAGCTCGTATACTTTACAATTCTGTGTTAGAAAATTGATAGTATATATGAGACGCGTGTAATTTTGAGTTAATTGTTTGATGTAAAAGAAGTACCTTTTAGTCAATATATATATATATTTTTTTTTTTTGTGCTTTAAAATTTTTATTAATTTTTACACACTTAAAATGATGTATTCTAAAATCTGAGTACTTTGACTACTTGAGTAGTATTATTTGTGTACTTTTTTCTGAAAACTCTGAACTTGTTGTTTTCACAAGGTTTAATTTCATGGATTTACTGTTACTAAAACAATCATTAAATTTCTACTTTATCAGCCAGGTGTTTCTCCCATTTCCATGAACTGATTGCTTTTATTAAAAATTCAAATCCATTTTTCACCTACTAAAATTTGTAAAAATATATTCAGAACATCCCAAAATGTGTAATTTCACCAAAAACTGGAAGTCAAAACTGTTTACGGATCCAATACTTTCTTCTGATGAATGTGAAAGCAACTAACTATAAGTCGGGTGATTTAGATTATCATTCTTCTTTGGAAAGTTTTTGAATTTTCACTCCATTTTCTATCGAACGCAACCTTTACACTGGGAAAAAAAAAAAATTCTCAAATTAACAGTAAAAAATATCAATTTTGGCGCCAGTGGTAAAAACATTTAATTTACAGAAAATATTAGTCATTTTTCTTTAAAACATTTTTTTACTGTAAAAAATATAGATTTTTTCTGCAGGATGCAATATAAAACCGTGTAAAAATTTAAATTTCGTAACTTTTTAAGAAATGTTTTTATTAATCCAAACGACTTTTAAAGTAACTTTTTACCTCATTTAAGATATTTTTGTAATTGGAACTATATGTCTATGACTGACGGTTTTGAAATTAGCGATTGGACACCGTTGAGAGTTCACACAACTTGTATAATAATAGAAAGAATCACGCACGTGAAGTCTCATCAATTGATTGTGGAGAAGATTGGGAATCTTTCCTCAAGCACAGGGTGCAAGCTTCCTATGTTAATTGATCGAAGTCAAAAGTGATTCATCATCTATCTATGCCAAGTTATGGGGCATTCTTACAATCTTTTGACTTTCGGGAATAAAAATCTGGTGAAATTAAACTTGCTTAAATAACATTTTAATCTGATAGACGAATGCCTTAATGATTCAAAATAAAGAAAAAATGGTCAGCAGCGAAAAATTTTTTTATTTAACTGAGGTTTATGTAAAACTTGCGAGTTTAATTTTCCTTACCATTTTACCACTGAAACTTTTTATTTTCTTCTAAATTTTTACTTATAATGAATTTGCATAGTACCCAGAAGACTTTCAAATAAGAAATAATAACAATGTAGTATTTTTAGTAAAAAATTTTGGTATAGCATTGTCTTAAAGGGGTGTTAAAGAAGGGGCGGTATAGGAAAAAAGGGACGGTAAGGATGGAACGGTAAGGAAAAATACCCCCTATTTTAATCAAATCATGTTAAGACTTAGTGGTAGCCACAATGTTCATTGATTTTTAGATACAATTATTTACATTGGATTAAATTAAAAAAAAAAATTTAATTTACCTCGAAAATTGCAGGAATAAACCTTGGGGACGGTGAGACTACCAATAAAGCCTCGATCTTGAAATTGATATTTAAATGCTGATTCAAATTCTGCAGTAAATTTCCTGTCAAAGAATTTTAGACATTCTCTCTCTAGTATACTTCTGCATGAGAAAAAGAAAAAAATTCTGTGCCTGCATCTGAAGTGATTTTCTGTATAAGTTTAGCGAGAGGGACGGTAAGGATAAAAAACCCAGGGACAGAATTCAAAAAATAATATCAACCGTAAAAATGTGTGCAGGTTACTTTTTTGCTACATATTTATATAAAACAATTATCCCAGTTTCGGAAAAAAATTACATCGAATTACGTTTATTGAAACAGTTTTATACAGACAGCTCCAAACTTAAAAATCAGCATCAGAGACAAGGGACGGTATAGGAGTTTTCCTGGCATTTGGACCCCCAACATCGTCCAGAACTTATTTATTTCGTTAATATTGTTATGCAATCATGCAATGGTATGTTCTCCAGTATATGAAATAAAAAAAAAAAAACACAAGAACATGTACTAAAATAAAAATTATTATTCAGGAACATAAAGTCAAAAGATTGTGAGAATGCCCCGTGTAACATAATGTGAAGTGTTCTGAAGTTTCGTGTATTAGTTTTCGTGATATAGTCATCGCAGAAATCGTGGAAAATGCAGCATACTAGTGCCACCTGTTAGGCGATATGCACCCAAACTTTACCAGCATCTAATGATGGGCAGAATTAATAATTTTACTATTCGAATAAATCATTCGGGCATGCACAAATGCATAACTGCCAACCTTTGTGTTTTAAAATTCAATTTCTAGCAGAAATTTTGTGTAGAAAAAGAAGTTTCTTTTTTTTATTTAGAATTAATTTAAGACCCCCCAAAAATATAAAGATTATTTTTATCTTCAAAATTTCTGAAGATAATTGATTAAAACAAAATTATGTAGGCTGACAACTATGCTTTTGCTTTTCTATTTACAAAATTTCTGGTGGAAATTGACTAGAAATATATACAAAGGTTGGAAACTAAGCTTTTGCGCATGCCTGAATGAATCGTTTGAATAGTAAAATCATTCATTCTGCCCATCACTACCATCATCAATTTATGTATGTGAATGTCTAACATATGATGAAGTTTATGAAATTCCAAGTATTAGTTATTGAGATATGGCCATGGCAGAAATCATGAAAAATGCAGCATAGTAGTGCAACCTGTTGGGCAAAAAAACTCCGAAACATATCAGCATCTGTTTATGTCAATGTCTAATTTAATATGAAGTTTATAAAAATCCTTGTATTACTGTCGGACCTCTATTTAACGAACCTCTATTTTGCGAATTTCTCTATTCTGCGAACTTTTCCTTGGAACCAAGAACATTTTGCGAATTTCTTCGTAAAATAACCTCCAAATAGCGAAGTGCAGTCTCTATTTAACGAACTTTTTCTTGTGATCTAATTTTTTTTTCTCCCCATTTCTCACAATATTTCTGGACATTTCAAACTTATTCTTTGTTTAAACACATTTTATGATGTTCCATGGCCTTGAACTGGTTTAACCAGGCGCCTTCTTTGTCAGCAGTGAGAATTCGGTAAGAACAGAGGACGAAGACAATAGTCCCTTAGAGTAACTTAAAAAAAATGTCGATACAGCTGAGAAAAAAAGAAGAAATTAACTATGATGTACTGATTGATGATTGTATTTCATTTAATTCTGAAATTGAGACCTCGGAAACTCTAACCGAATTGGATATTTTCGACAGTGTGAAAAATAAAAACAATACAGCAATGAATTACGATGAAGACGAATATGGAAATGATCATGATGCAGGAATTTACAAAACTTCGTATGGTGAAATGTTAAAAACATTTGAAAGAATCCGACGCGGATTATACTTAGAAGAAAATGTGCATGAAAGGGTTTTTGGTGCATTGCAAAGATGGAGACGTATTATGAGAGAAAGCACTTTTTAAAAGAAAAAACTAAGGCAAAATTAACAGAGTTTATCAGAAATTAAATTTAAGGACGCATATGTTAATGTATGGTTAAAATTATTTGTTTATAATAATAATAAATACGATAATGCCATTAAAATTCGTTAATTTTAATGTAAAACTATTTACTTTAAACAGAAAATACAGTGTATTCCTGGACAATGTTTTGTTTTCCTTGCAGATTTGAAAGCTTCAAACACATAGAAAAAATTAATTGATGATAGATATTGGTCGGTAAAATAAATAAAACAAATCGATATAATTTATTTAAAAAAATGTGATTAATTACTTTTAATAAAAACATGTAGTGATTATGAATTTAAAATCTGTTTTATTTAGTTTAAATGATTTTAAAAGGTGAATCTCTATTTAACGAATTTTCCATATAACGAACTTTTTTCCGGGATTTAGCGACTTCGTTAAATAGAGGTTCGACTGTAGTTCCTGGGATGTAACCATGGCAGAAATCATGAAAAATGCAGCATAGTAGTGCAACAAACACCCGATCCTTATTAGCATCTATTTATGCCAAGGTCTAACATAATATGAAGTTTATGTTATTCCGTGTATTAATTCTTGAGCTATAGCTATTTTGGAAATCGTGAAAAATGCAACATAGCAGCACCCCCCTGTTGGGAGATATACACTAAAACCTAATTAGCACCAAAGTCTAAATGAAGCTTCAGTTTTATTAAATTCTGTACTGTTCGCGATTAGAGACCCCACACTATTTTTGTAACATACACACAAACAAACTCATGGCCAGACATTTTCTAAAAACAATGAAACCGTGTTCAGGACATTGTAAATCGTGTAAGTCTGTCGAAAACCGGAAGTGAGATTTTTTTTACGGATCCATTATTTATTTCTTGGATTTAGAATTGCAGAGTTTCTAAACAAAAATTGAAAAAGACATGAACTTGGTCAACATCATTATACACATTAACTACTAGGTTCAAGTCATAGACTAACACATAGACGTAAATATAAACATGGATAAACTTATACAACTTGTCAGATGCTACATTTTTTCAACATTTTCTGTAAGAGGAATAAGTATTATCTAGTTCGCAATAAACGAATCCTTTTATGGGAAATTTTATTTCACGTACGTGATTGAATTGAGATATTTATATTCTCAAAAGAAATTGAGTATCCTTAGAGTATCATTATTATTATTTAGTTTTCGATTTTTCTATAGTGTTTAAAAATAAATTTTTTGGAGCCATTATTTTTCTAAATAATCACCACCCATCAATATTTATTTCACTGCGCAATAAAATTAGTGTTGTGATCTTGGAGTTTTCATCTTGCAGGTTTTCGTGTGAAATTTGTTGGTGGAATTTTCTAGGGTCTTTCTTTTTTAAAAGTCTTTATGAAGGGAAATATGAAATTACAGATTTAAGTAGAAATCCAGATAAAATTTCACATTTACTTTAATTTGAGTAAATGTTCTCCTAAAGATTAAAAAATATTGTTTTCCATTCTTAGGTGCGTTCGTCATTATCTATATACGTAGCACCTATAGTCATCGTCTGGTCCGTCTGTCCGCATATAACAGAGCAAAAACTATACCCAACCCAATGGTTTGAAATTTAATATATACAGGGTGATTATAATTAAAGTCCCACTTTCAAAATGCTCTGAAAAAAGAACCACTGGTCAGAATGACTTTAAATTTGAACAGAATATACTGGAAGAAGAGGGAAACGGCATGTCTTAAGAAAAAAAAATGTTCCAAAGTGTATCAATAGATGGCGCTGTAATCGACATACTATGCAAATTAAAAGACAGTCATGCGCAAGACACATTTCATGCGGTGTAAAAACGCGGGGTATGTGGAATTACCTCATATTGAATCTGAGCAGCTTGTCATAAATTTCTCAATGAAAAAAAGGCTGTGGTAGGCCGATGTCTGCCAAGGGTCTGAAGAATACGATTCAGAAATTCGAGGAGACAGGCGGGTTGTTTTGAAGTGGAATCTGGAAGAGGGAGGAAATCAATTGCTTCGACGCCAGTAGAAGATGTGGCCACAGCATTAGAGGAAAGGACGAGCATTAGTGTGCAAACATGCATTGCACGGGTAATTGCTCGATCTTTAGATATAGCTGTGAGCACGGTGTATCAGGAAGATAGACGTTTGCCCAGGAATTTCTCGGTCGCATGGAAGTCGACAATGTCCGAACATTTTGTGTACAGATGAAGATCATTTCCATCTCCAAGGGTTTGTCAGCATAAACAATTGCGGGATATGGGCAAAAGAAAATCCATTCGTAGCTCAACCAGTACCGATGCATTCGCCAAAGGTAACTGTGTGGTGCGGGTTGACGGCATCGTGTATGGTAAGGCAAATTTTTTTTCGAGGAGATAGGTCCTGCGGCTCTAGTTACCTGTACCATAAATGGTAAAAGGTATGAAAGTCTTTTTCGCAACCAGGTCATTCCAACACTTCAACAGCGTGCGTGGTCTGGATAGAATCATTTTCGTGCAAGATGGTGCCCCTCCACACTTCGCAAACCCAGTCATTCAACTGCTCAAGAGGCAATTTGGAAATGATCGACTTATCAGCCGTCATTGTCCAACAGCCTGGCCTCCAAGATCACCAGACCAAATCCTTGTGACTTCTGGCTGTGGGATTACCTAAAAAAGGTTGTGTACCGAGGCCTGGTTGCAAGTTTAACTGGCTTGAAGGCACGGATGACGCAACACATCCACAACGTCACCACTGAGACACTCTGGTCTGTTGTGGAATATGCTGTAAATCGGTTTCAAGTGGCGAAAAATGATGGACAGCATATGAAACCGGTCTGCCGCATGTCTAGCGATAATTAAAAACCGAATAATTATGTGCTTTTTATGCGGTTTTTGTCCCTAGTACAATTAAAAAGCGAATCATTAGATGCTTTTTGTGCCGTTTTTGGCCCAAAGATAATTTAAAAGCGATTTTTCCCACCCAATGTGGTACAACCTTGCCGTGTTGAATGGGCTTTCCACTAACAGTACCACAACTTTTGACTGATTTGGAAGTCATTTTTTCCGTCAGAGAACCGAAACACTCATGCACATTGAATAATACGGATGGCTTACTGTGCAACTCATGCCAAAGCCGTTGTATTTCGATTAAAAATGTCACTTGTAGCCGAATCCACTTTCGTTATGCCACTTACAGCGCCATCTATTGATACATTTTGGAACTTTTTCTTCCTTATGTCATACTGTTACACTCTTCTTCCAGTATATTCAGTTCAAATTTGAAATCATTCTGACCAGTGGTTCCTTTTTTACAGCATTTTGAAAGTGGGACTTTAATTATGATCACATTGTATAATCGTTGCAGAATTAGTATTGCAGAATTTTGTCGAGTCATTTCAAATTTCATGAAAATCGGATCAAAACTTAAAAAGATATTAATAAAATTTTTCTTCCTTCTGCTAAATTCTATCATACGTACTTAATTTAACGATATCCCATGATAGGTTATGATTCTAGGTTTCCATGGTAATTACGTCCTATTTAAGATGGAGTCCTACGATTTCCGTATTACTGAATTTAATATATAGAATCGCAATAAATTTTGCATTCGTGCTTTTTTCCGTAAGAGTGCAACAGCTATTGCACCAAGATCTAAATATTTATAAAACTAGTTATAATGAGAACGCACGTCATTTGGCCCGTTTGACGTACAATTTCCGACATGTTGCATATTGTCAGCAAACTGTGTGCTGACATATTATTATTGAGTACTGTGATTTCCGTATTACTGAATTTAATATATATAACGGCAATAAATTTTGCCTAATACTTTTGACTGGCTATAAACATAAAAACCCTAGTCAATAAATAGCAACGTACTGGTAGTGTTGCAGATAAAGAAGGGGAGGCCGGAAATAACGCCAGATACCATGTAAAGTCTGAATCATGCTGTTCCCGGAAGATGGATTGGTCATGCTTCCCCAAGGATGTGGGGCCTCCGTTCTCCTGACTTGTCGACGTTAGAATTTTTTGCTTGGGGTTTATCATGTCTAAGGTTTACCAGGTGAAAATCCGCAGAACTGAACACTTACTTAACACAGCGGATTCCAGCCGCAGCTGCTGAGTTTACTCCAGTTCTACTTGAGAAAGATTTTCGGTCTACAGTGGGGAGCTGGGGGATGTGTCTAAACATACAAGGTGGTCATATTGAAATGTATTCAAATTAAGTCCTATTGTGACATAAATTTCAGTACCACTGCATATCTACCCTATTAAAATCAGTGCGCGTATCTATGTAACCTACAAAAACTCGGAAACAGCAGGGTGCAGGTGTACGAAATTTACACGGGTTGCTGGTAGGGCGCCCATGAACGATTGAGACAAAAAATTCGAAAATTTTAAATAGATTTTTTAAAAGTTTTTTACGAATTTTTGCTTTTTTTATGTTCAACCCATAATCGCGCGAGTCCTAACCAGATTTAAATGTTTACTCCAATGTGAGATATACATATTACGTACGCTACGCTGGAACACTAAGAGGCTGTAGCGGGTACTACGGTATTTCTTTTACCTCGCATGCAAATAATTAGATATTATTTAATTGCGCTTCATTATTAGGTTTGTTTTTTTTTAATATAGAAAAATATTTTATCGCAAACATCGACAAAACTTTTGATTCTGTTTATTCCCTTATTGCAAAGATATCGCTTTATCGCTGCCATAGCAACATGATAAATTAAATTTCATTAAAAAAATGCACGGTAGTAGAAAAATATTTTTTTAAATCGAATAGTAATTGTACATGAACAGCTAGTTATGTAATAAAATCTGCATAATCACAAAATGTACAGTGAATCACCCTGCACAATCATACTTTAATAATAAATTATTAAATGACAAAAGAGTTTTTTAATTATTACGCTTATTAATAAATTAAATTATCTATTTATATAAAATCCAAGTCTCTGTGTGTCCCTCACTATTCCCGTAGGACCGCCTCATTGAAATGAGTAATTGTTGAAAAATATTAATGCAGGGTACATATACAGTACATATACAATACAGTACACATACTACATTACCACAGTAGCGCCAGATGTTAGCCAACTTGGCGATATCTGGCTAATTTGGCGAAATTCCCATTTAAAACCATTAATCTTTCATAATGGAGATCACCGAAATTTAATTTAAACTCCACTCTTTTAAAGATATTTTTTCGAAATCTATGGGTGAGAATTTAAAGTACATCTTTACATCTTCTTCCCGATGCTACTAATAAAATAACCGCCAATACACAAAGGTGTACTGTGTGAGCTCCTAAATGCGCGATTTTAATGTGCTTTAGGTACTTTTCCAGTATAGCGAAAAAAGAATATTCAAAAATAGCCTTGGCGAAAAAAGAAATTTGGTAACATATTTTCCGGGAACCTATTCACTGTTTCATTTTATATACACACGCATTTTTTTCGATATTTATACGATTTATTTAACATAAAAAAGCCGTTTCTCTAATTTTATACAGAAACAGATGTAATTTGTACATAAGAACATCAATAATATACATATAAAACAAACAAAAACGCTCATCAAATTTGTTTTCATAACTGTTTATATGATTTGACAACAAATCTCGATATTTTTCCGTTATACGGACACCATGCCAAAATGTATGCTAATGCGCCAATTATTTCAAAATGCTAAAAGATATTTGTAATTTTTTACCAGCAGTTTAATATGAGTTTTATTTTAGTGCTTTATTTTATAGCAGTTATTTGTTCACTTATTTTAAGTATATATTTGTGATTTGATGAAATAGTTCGTAAAAGTATGGAATTTTCAAATGTTATATTTTTTAAATGCTCACTTTAGTATCGACAATGGTTTTTCTTTTATTTTTTCAAATGCTTCAATTCACGATTTTGCGCCAACTATTACGCTTGGCGACAATGGTGTCCGCATAACGGAAAAGTACCCAAATCTCACTTTCTGATGCCCAAATTACACGAAGCTTTTTTTTAAAAATGCCAAAGCCCCTACAGTGGAAAAGTACCAAACTGTCTATTATTTTGCGCTATCCGTATTATAGTTTGTACTATATGCAAGGGGAGTGGAGCGAAGAGTTTAAACATTAAATATTAAAGTTTCGGCACAAATGTCATATACACCCCATATTGGCGCGATTTTTTTCTGACGCCAATGTCATATACACAACGGGTACTTAACTGGCGCCAAAGTGTCGTAATTTTGCTGGATATGGTAATCCGGATATTGTTGTTTATGCTGTTGATGTTTTCGCCAAATTGGCGTAGGAAAAAAATCGCGCCAATATATGATAACATATATGACAACTGTGCCAAAGCAGTATAAGACTAAAAAATTAAGAATAAAATAAATGCAAAATAAGACTAAAGAAGAAAGAAAAATCATGCGTTAAGCATAGAATATGAAACACTTTCCAACACATCCTGAATGCTTTAACAAAACTTCGTTATTTAAGGAAATAAGGTAAATAAGATAACGTTACTTCTTAGATATCCCGTCGACCAATTTCGCCAAATTATATAAATCGCCAAATCAATAGTAAAACATTGACAAAAATACAAATAAAACGTCGTATTAATGGTTTTATTGCCCATTATTGGCATTTAATCTTACAATTAATTAATTAATGGCAACCACTATTGGCAATTAATCTTACAATTTGGCGACAGTAATTTGGTCGACGGGATAACTAAGTACCAAGATAACTAAGTAAACATTTTAGAAAACGCATAAAAAAATTAAAAATTGATTTCAGCAGTTACCGTCGATAGCCAATAGTACCGTTATTACATGCCACTATTTAGCTAAAATTTAATTTAAACTACTCTTAAAACTACTGAAATCACATTTACAGATATTATCATCCATAGACGGTTATGTATCCAATTCTTTGCGTGACCATGTATATCATTTTATCTATATTCTATAAACATTTCTTTGGAAACTAAATGCAGTTCAGCGTAAAAATGCATAACTCCTTTAAAAACCACCTTTAAGCAATTTACTCTCATACTCAGTAACCCTTATGAATTCTTTTGTTTAGCCCTGCATATGAACTGTAGCATTTATACACACAGTATAGTATGCATAAATGTAGTGAAACATAAAAGCGCATATCATAATTAAAAATGTATTTCTAGCAATCATTGCTTATGTACAATACTTCGGAGAAAAGTTTCTTGGCGAGAAAGAAGTTTGCCAACGTATTTTCTGGCAACCTATTTACTGTTTCATACTCACAAGCAATTTTTTCCATATGTATACAATTTTTTTACTTTGTAGTAGTTTTTGAAGTCGGTTTTATTTTTGGTAAAAAAGTTTATGTTTTCTATAATACGTTGGAACAATCGAATGTACAATGTTTAGACGTTGAACTGCAATAAAAGGTAAATTTGTTGTTAGGTTGCTGCCACCGAAAATATGATACCAGCGCTACTCATAGACATGTCTTTTCTTTATACTATTGCATTAAGTGTAAACAGGTTCATCTTTCGTAATCGTGTTGCACTCAACTGTAAAAATATCCATGCTTAAAAATTACTTTAAAATCCATTAAAATCAGAAAACTGAGGTACAATTTTCAAACAAATTTCATTTGAGAGAACTTTTTTCTATTTGACATTGTAAAAAATGAAATTGTGTGATGTTTAAAAGTTAGAAAAATTGCAGTAAAGGCACATTTTATGAGTTACAATTTATGGGCACTGACATAGTGTTTTTACTTTATAATGTAGATAATACTATACAAACGAGAATTTCACTAACTGCTGCGCGATTTGGAGGAATTTCTTTTTTTCGTATTGTCAGGAAAATCACATATTTTTTCAATTCGTACTATTAGCTCACACTCTCCCTATATTTATTTATTTATTTATGTATATATTTATGTTGTTCAAATTTTCAGTCGTTAATAAAATACTCATTATTCATCCTATCAAGTTGAAATAAATTTTTTTAAACTTGTACTGGATGACAATTGATGTTAATACAGTTTTTTCAAATATTAATTAATTAAATTTTAATTAATTTTCGTTTTGCATGGGAAACAAAATGGCGGCCATTGGTTGTTGAAGATCAATGAACGTGTTTTCAATAAGGGGTTACCATAGGACACCCAACCAGGACACCAACCGCTAGGTTTATGGCCTATATGTCCTGGGGGGGAAAACCCTCCACCATCCAGTTCCTCCCAGCCGGGAAACGGGCCTATCAGCGACAATTATTACAAAAGAAAATGCTTACAAAAGCATAAATCCATATGCAAAACTGCATAGCAACTCGCTATGTCTCAAACAGGAGTACAGAAATGCATGTTTATAGGTAACTATGCAACTAAAACACAAACATGTAACTATCTAGGTAACTCTACAATTGCACTGCAAAACACATGACTAACAACACGCAAATAACAAAATAAAAAGCAATATTACAAAATGTAGATTTGTAGTAACTCTACAACTAGGTAAGCATTAGTCCCATAATATAGTAGAGTCCAATATATAGCAGTCATAGATAAAGTTCTAAAAGTATTACTAGATACACCATATATAGTCTTTCTTGACCACACCTGAAGCTTATCTTATAATTTATATCATACAAGATCATTGCACAGTCGTATGATTCATATTCCTACTACAGCCAATGTTCAGTACTTTAGTGGACACATCTGTACAGTTCAGTCCAATGTCCAATCAAGCTGTAAATGTTAAACTGCGTAGAATCACATTGGGAAAAAAAACGGTAATTTAATTGATAAATACTAAAATCTGTATCTTATAAAAGAATATAGAGCATTAAGTGAGTTATAGTTATCACACAGCTTACGATAGTTTTCTTTGCAGAATAACACTCTTCTCACATTGTAGCGCACACTCTGAGAATTATCAAAAAAGAAGAAGTATGGGACAAATAGGCAGCGTCCGAAAAGATAATGTAAAACATTTCCTGTCTTTCCACAATCACATTTTGAGTTATTTCTTTTGCCTATTTTACACAAATATTCTGGGAAGCTTTCATGTCCCGATATATAGTATTGGATAACTTGACTTACACATAGATACTTTTCATCAACCTTTCTTATAACACTATATGTATCTGGACCTTTATCACTCTTGCTCCATATTGGCGCGATTTTTTTCCGACGCCAATTTGGCGAAAACATCAACAGCATAAACAACATTCGGGTTACCATTACAAGCAAAATAACGACACTTTGGCGCCAGTTAAGTACCCGGTGCGTATATGACATCGGCGTAAAAAAAATCGCACCAATATGGGCGTATATGACATCTGTGCGACAATTTAATATAAAAAAAGCTATTTACCCATTTTTATAAAGAAACAGAAGTAATTTTTGCACAGATGTCATATACGCATGGGGGTTGGCGTGATTTTTCTATGACGCCAATTTGGCAGAAATCTCGCTTTCGAATGCCAGTTACTTATATATTTTTCAATTATTTGCTATAATTTTGAAAAGGAAATAACTATAAATAAATAAAAGTTTGAATAATAACTATAGAACAAAGCACTTTGGAACAGATGTCATATTCGCCCCATATTGGCGCGATTTTTTTCTGTCGCCAATATCATATAGGCCACAGGTACTTAACTTGCGTCAAAGTGTCGTTATTTTGCTTGATGTGGTAACCCGGATTATGTTGTTTATGCTGTTGATGTTTTCGCCAAATTGGCAACCGAAAAAAATCGCGCCAATATGGGGCGTATATGACATCTGTACCAGCAGTTTATATAATTAAAAAAAGAAAATAAAAGTAAATAAACAATTTATTAATAAATAAAAAAACAATAGCCGGATTACCATAGCAGGCAAAATAACACCATTATGGCGCCAGTTAGGTATCCCGGTTCATATCTGAAATCTGTGCCGTAATTTGTATATAAAAAGAATTATATATATTTAGAAACGATTTTTTTATGTATATAAGTGCATATACAAACAAAGATAAAATTTCATTAGATTTGTTTTCATAACTGTTTATATATTTTCGCAACATATCTCACTTTCTGATGCCCGAATCGCGCCAAGCTTTTTTTAAAAATGCGCTATAATGGAAATGTACTTAAATAAATAATTAACAGAAATAACAAATTATGCAAACTAAAACTTTTTATTTCGAGATCAAAGCATTGTTTTTAATTTCGATTAAAAATACATATATCCTTGGATAACTTCAATTGAAATTAGGTTCACAGCTTAATATCTCATTCCATAAACCTAAACAAACACAAGTGATTCATTCATCGTGAAACGTCAAAAATATTAAAGCATTGAGGTAATCATTCACAAAGTAAGTTCACCAACAATCAATGGGCAATATTCTAATGACGTCATAGTAGGTAAAATGGTGGCGGTATCGTTTGTTTATGGTTTATAATCACAAAGATTTAATTTTGCAATATCTCTTAGTTACATTATTTTACTGTCATATTTATGAGCTCAGAACAAAAGCCTATTTTATCCTTATTTAGTTATTAAAGACGGGAAAAAATCATAAATGCATGATTTAAAAATTTTAAATAATTTTCTTTCTTAATACTAAAAAATAACATCGGGAGGTAACAGTGGGTTTAAGTTAAATAAGTTTAACTGTTTAATTCTGTTGTAATATTCAAAATAACTGTGTTTATTAGATTTCAGTACTCAACATCAGGGCCCGATTAAACTTTGAAGTTAGAGGAATTACAATGTCATTTCAGGACCCTTTTCTAAATTCCATATATACATGGAAAATCTTCAGTGTTAGAAATATTATTCCTAGGACTGACATAACACGAGAAGGGCCTGCAATTTTACACAAGTTTTTGAAAGCTACTTTATATCAGAAATTTTACTAAAAACTGGTTACTTTTTTGTTATAGCGGCCCACACTATTAGGATTATGACAAGTTGCAGCCAATTTCGCCAACGTCGTAACCAAGATCGTGAAGCACACACATATAATACCATATAATACCATTTCATGAAATCGTATACGATAATTTAATAGTTTATAACCTTACTTCAAGTGTGTTATTTATTTATTTTTAAGGCTCAACAATCTAAATTGTCCAATATATGAATTTAAAAATATGTAAACAAAGATTGAATAGACATGACCGCAAAAAGCCTCAAATCTGCGTAACACTTGGAACCAAACTGTGCAGATTAGTGGTCTTCTACTGTACACAGTTTTTCATAAATGTGTTTCGTTCTTAAAATGTGTTATTTTCATCTATCACTGCGGAACAAGCGAGAAAACTCATATTCTTGCACATGAGTTGTATATATCTTTATATCTAAATTTCCGTCATTTTTGACAGGCTATCTTTCTAGTTTTATTATATTTTCGATATTTTGTGTTTAAAAGATTTCGTTCTTGCGGCCTTACAGGCAGTTGGTACAAATTGGCAAGCGTGGTTTGGCTCATAATTAACTCCATTGTTTCTGTAATTGTATAAAGTTGTGGTCTTAAAGATTATTTAGCGATTTATGACCTTTACCTGACTACCGGTAAAAATGTCTTTAAATAATTATATCAATTTAAAATTAAGTTCTAACAATATTAAAATGTTATATTATCGTAGGAAGCGCACCTGTGTAGAGTCGAGGGAAAAAAGTAAACACCCCCTACTAACTCCTCAATAAATTATCGTAGGAGAAAGTTACTGGTACCGGACGATTAGAAATAAAGTCTACTTTTAAAGGATGTATATAAAATTTGCTTAGGGGGGCATCTACATGTTAAAACGAACCCAAACTTCTTTATTTTTCAGTGGCAATACCCAATTTTAACAAGATATTTCAAATCTTCGGTTCAAAACCATGCCCAGACACCAATTTCAAGGCATTTAAATGATAAGTTTTTAAATTGTAAACATTAAAAATTTAGTGCTTCTAATGTTAAATTACATTTTCATATTTTTATTAATATCTCCTGAAATTATGCTCCTAAAGTGCTAATTTTTTGTGTAGCAGTAATACTAAAATACCCAAACATAAATACGTTGAATATTCAATTTTTATAATTTTATGATATGAATGAGGAAATTAATATTTGGAAAAATTATGAATTGCAACCTAAAATTTTTTGATGGATTTAGATTTATCAAGTCTAGCTTAAGGGAAATCCAAAATTTCACATTTCTCTTCCAAGTAGTTTTCAAATTATGCTTAAAAAACGGCAAAATGGTGGTTTAAGGGGCCTTCTATGATAGAAGTGACTAGATATTTTGAAATTTCTTATGCTATCTTGTAATCTTATATATATCTAGCAGTGTTCAATGACTGCTTGAGTGGCGCTTAAGATTGATCAAGAAGGGGGATCTCTTGGTCAACAATCGAGTTCCGAACTTCAATTTGGATACACTCCCTAAAATATGCTCGTTTTAAAATAATTAATTTCTCGGAAACTTATCGTACGAATTGCATAAATAATTGTTTTGGAGCTAATTGAAGGGTGTAGAGCTCATTTATGCTGTCAGAATTGTGTACTGCTATTAAAAAAAAACAAAGTTATGGTTCATTTTAATATGTAGATGACCCCCAAAACAAATTTTATATACATCATTTAAAAGTAGACTTTATTTCCAATCGTGTGGTATCAGTAATTTTCTTCTACGATAATATTTTGCTGAGTTAGTAAGGGGGTGTTTCCTTTTTTTTTCCACGACTATACATAATTTTTATAATTCTAGCATATCTGGAAGAAAGCGAAAAACCCCTCACAAAATTCTATCTTTATACGAAAAAAACCAAGTTAAATTCAATAAAACAACGTAATTAGAAAACAAAAAGAATTATATTACAGAGATATATACAGTTACATTTAATTAAAAAGATCTGGAACCGTGTAAAAAATGTCAATGAAAAGATAAGGATCTAAATTATAACTATACTTTATAACATAATATTGAATTTATTGAAAAAATATTATCTTTTTGTAGCCTTTTTTTTCTTTCAGTCATTTTCTTTTAAGTTGAAAACATAAGATAACATTATTACGTTACATAATCTTATCAAAATATAATTTCATATTTTTTAAGGTTTTCCGATAGATTTTTTTTTTAATTAAGAAAGAACGAAAAATCATGCGTACAGATTATGAAACACTTTCAAACACATTCAGAATGCTGTAACGAAACTCTACAATTTATTAAGATGAAGATGTCTAAATAAACAATTTAGAAAATTTATAACACATTTGAAAACACAATTTCTTCAATTACCATGAAAGTCCGAAAGAATATCCAATTTTTTTGTGCAGACCTGTATATGAGTCAGATTCGTATGTATATTACATATGCTAAATGTTAGTTCAATTACACGCATAGCAGAATTAAAATTAGCCATTCAACAAATTCCGTCAATAAACGGAAATGCACTTGAGATATTTTACGATCTTATCAAAATACAATTTAATATTTTTTTAAGGTTTTCCGAGAGATTTTTTTTAATTAAGAAAGAACGAAAAATCATGCTTACAGATTATGAAACACTTTCTAACACATTCAGAATGCTGTAACGAAACTCTACAATTTATTAAGATGAAGATGTCTAAATAAACAATTTAGAAAATTTATAACACATTTGAAAACACAATTTCTTCAATTACCATGAAAGTCCGAAAGAATATCCAATTTTTTTGTGCAGACCTGTATATGAGTCAGATTCGTATGTATATTACATATGCTAAATGTTAGTTCAATTACACGCATAGCAGAATTAAAATTAGCCATTCAACAAATTCCGTCAATAAACGGAAATGCACTTGAGATATTTTACGATCTTATCAAAATACAATTTAATATTTTTTTAAGGTTTTCCGATAGATTTTTTTTAATTAAGAAAGAACGAAAAATCATGCTTACAGATTATGAAACACTTTCTAACACATTCAGAATGCTGTAACGAAACTTTACAACTTATTAAGATGAATCCTGTGTGCCTGTGATGATCTATGGAATTTATGATGTGCTTCAATTTATGATGTGAAGATGATGTGCCTGTACATGATCTATGAAATTTATACACACGAAGTAATATGGAAAAAAGTAGTTGAATTTTAAAACGCGCATCACAACTGAAAACGCATTTCTAGCAATTATTCTTCATAGGTAGTTTTGTAGCCAAATACTTTTGTGTGTCCCTGTAAATGAACGATAAATTACATGCACGCCAGATTCTGCATTTTATAGTACACCTCAGAGATAGATACAAATTTCAATGTATTTAAAAAAGTGTAATATCATTAAAATACTCCTCAAACGATTTTTCCTCATAGGCTGTAACGTAACAGATTTCTTTTGGGTGTGCCTGTCAGTGAATCGTAAATGCTGCACACTTTACCGAACTTGGCACAGTAAACACCAATAACATATATCAATTCCATGGCAATCTGGCTGTATTTACAAGACACAGACAGGCAGACAACCCGAATTCATAAACACTTTTCAACTATGTTATTTGTAAGTGTTTAAAAGTGAAATTATGATTTGACGATAACACTTACGCGTATTATGATTACGCGAAATTATGATTTGACGATAAGATTTTTTACATTATTAAAATCTTGAATTTACACAACACGCCAAAGAAATGTGATAAGGAATAACATTTCATGTATACTTCCTAATTTATTCTGTAATTAATTGCTTCAAATTTCTTAGAGTTTTTAAGATTATAAATACTAAACGATTTCTGTTTGATACATGGAAGTTATTCCAGAGAGAAACATTCGCCTTGCATATTTCAAATGAAAATCAAATTTCAAAGTAGTCACTTAAGATATAGTTGAAATTATATTAATATAGTTTCTATCGATGCTGGATTTAATTAAGTTTCGTGTTCGCCCCAGGTCGTTGGCTCACGATAAATATTCCATCTTGTGCTGCGTTTGTAGCCTTGCCAACATTTAATAGTGAGAAATTTTCCTTGCTGGGTATCGTTCCATGTGGTTTAGTCGATTGAACGTCAGTGCGCTATACTGATAGCCCGGGTTCGAGTCCCGGCACAGAATCTTTTTCACTATGTTGGCTTTTGCGCCTCTTAAGCAATTACATTGAAATTTGATTTTCATTTGAAATATTTCTGTTTGTTTTAAACAGATATAAAAATGTAAACAAACAAAAACATTTGAAACGATAAAATCTTTTTAATAATTTCAAAGATGCATTTAATAAAGAAAGTAAAATCATACGTCATGCGTAAATTATGAAACGCTGCCCAATACATTCAGAATACTATGATAAAACTTCAGAGTTTAATAAAGTGAAAATTGTCTAAATAAACAATTTGTAAAATGCATAACATATTTGAAAACACAAGTTCAGCAATTACAATCATTAGTCGGAATAATATCTGAATTTTTTGTGCAACCCTGCATATGATCTATATGTTTATCATGTAATAAGTAGTATGCTAAATTTCAGTTCAGTTATAGAAAATGCAAAAAATAGCTGAAAATACCCTTTTTTCATTTTCCATCATGAAACGAAAATGTACTTTAGATGTTTTGTGCAGCCCTGTATATGGTCATTAGAATTTATAACCACTAAGTAATATAAAAAAAGGCTTAAATAGTGTTATACGCATTCCTCAACGGAAAACACACTTCCAGAAATTGTTGTTCACAGATAGTACATTGGAACCGAAATATTTTGCGTTTCCTTGTTAAAGGAACAATAAACGATATACACCCCACATTCTATAATAACATCTTGCAGTGCATCTCAGAGATATATATCAATTTCAGTATGTTTGAAATTTTGAAACATTATTAAAAACCATACCAAATGATTTTTCGCCATAGGCCGCAATGTAACGAAATTATTTTGAGTATATTGAAATAGTAAAATAAAATACACCGCATATGATTTTTCTCCAGATACCGTAATGTAACGAAATTCTTTTGACTGCCCTTGTAAATGAACGATGAATGCTATGCATACCATATTCTACAGTAAGCGTCTTGAAGTGCACAGAAGAAATATTTATAAATTTCAATGTGTTTGGATTTGTGAAACATCATTAAAAAACATCTCAAATAGTTTTTCCCCATAGGCCGCAATGTAACAAAATTATTTTCAGTATCTCTGTAAAGAAACTGTAATATTTCAAATGAAAATCAAATTTCAAATTTCAAAGTAATTGCTTAAAAGGCGCAAAGGCCAACATAGTGAAAAAGATTCCAAGCCTTGACTCGAACCCGGGCCATCAGTATAGAGCATTGACGTTCTACCGACTAAACCACTTGGAACGATACCTAGCTCGGAAAATTTCTCACTATTATATGTTGGCAAGGCTACAAACGCAGCACAAGATGGAATATTTATCGTGAGTCGCCGTCCACCTTGTGCTGCGTCTGTAGCCTTGCCAACATATAATAGTGAGAAATTTTCCGAGCTAGGTATCGTTCCAAGTGGTTTAGTCGGTAGAACGTCAAAGCGCTATACTGATGGCCCGGGTTCGAGTCAAGGCTTTGAATCTTTTTCACTATGTTGGCCTTTGCGCCTTTTAAGCAATTACTTTGAAATTTGAAATTTGATTTTCATTTGAAATATTGTATGCAAGGCGAATGTTTCTCTCTGGAATAATTTCCATGTATTAATATAATTTCTATCGATGCTGGATTTAATTATGTTTCGTGTTTGTCCCAGGTCGGTGACTCACGATAAATATTCCATCTTGTGCTGCGTTTGTAGCCTTGCCAACATATAATAGTGAGAAATTTTCCGAGCTAGGTATCGTTCCAAGTGGTTTAGTTGGTAGAACGTCAATGCGCTATACTGATAGCCCGGGTTCGAGCCAAGGCTTGGAATCTTTTTCACTATGTTGGCCTTTGCGCCTTTTAAGCAATTACTTTGAAATTTGAAATTTGATTTTCATTTGAAATATTGTATGCAAGGCGAATGTTTCTCTCTGGAATAATGTCCATGT
The DNA here is from genome assembly GCA_963932465.1 of Maratus speciosus. Classification (NCBI taxonomy): domain Eukaryota; kingdom Metazoa; phylum Arthropoda; class Arachnida; order Araneae; family Salticidae; genus Maratus; species Maratus speciosus. Next base: position 106,792,440 of record OZ010799.1, read on the forward strand.
ATTAATATAATTTCTATCGATGCTGGATTTAATTGTGTTTCGTGTTTGTCCCAGGTCGGTGACTCACGATAAATATTCCATCTTGTGCTGCGTTTGTAGCCTTGCCAACATATAATAGTGAGAAATTTTCCGAGCTAGGTATCGTTCCAAGTGGTTTAGTCGGTAGAACGTCAATGCGCTATACTGATGGCCCGGGTTTGAGTCAAGGCTTGGAATCTTTTTCACTATGTTGGCCTTTGCGCCTTTTAAGCAATTACTTTGAAATTTGAAATTTGATTTTCATTTGAAATATTGTATGCAAGGCGAATGTTTCTCTCTGGAATAATTTCCATGTATTAAGAAACTATAAGTAATACACTTGATTTTAAATACCGAACGTTACATAGTAAGTCTCAATAACATATGAGGCATTCTCACATAGTTTTGACTTTTAAGTCCCTGAATAATACTTTTTATTTTAGTACATATTCTAGTGTTTTTTATTTCTGCACACTCCATTACATGGCTATATAACAATATAATAAATAGATAAATAAATTTTGGACGATGTTGGGGGTCCAAATATACCACGACATTCCCATAGCGTCCCGTGTCCCTGATGCTGATTTTTAAGTTTGTAGCTGTCTGTATGAAATTATTTGAATAAAAGTAATTCGATGTAATTTTTTTCCGAAACTGGAACTATTGTTTTATATAAATATGTAGCAAAACATTAACCTGCACACATTTTTTACAGCTGTTATTATTTTTAGAATTCTGCCCCTGGATTTTAGATTCCTTACCGTCCCTCTTGCTAAAATATACAGAAAATCACATCAGATGCAGCAAGAGAATTTTTTTCAACTTTTTTCTCATGCAGAAATATGCTAGAAAAAGAATGGCTTAAATTCTTTGACAGGAAATTTAATGCAGAATTTAAATCAGCATTTAAATATCAATTTCAAGCATCGTGGCTTTATTGGTAGTCTTACCGTCCCCAAGAATTATTCCTGCACTTTTCAAAGTAAATTATTATTTTTTTTTTAATTCAATGAAAATAACTGTTTCTAAAAATAAATTAACATTGTGGCTATCACTGAGTCTTAGCATGATTTGCCTAAAAATAGGTGGTAATTTTCTTTACCGTCCTTTTTTCCTTTACCGTCCCTTTTTTCCCTTACCGTCCCCCCCCCCTTTTTTTTTCCTTACCGTCCTTCCTTAACATCCTTTTCAGACAATATTATACCAAAATTTTGTACTGAAAATACTACATTGTTTACATTTCTTATTTGAATGTTCTGTGGGTACTATGCAAATTCATTATAAGTAAAAATTTAGAAGAACATAAAAAGTTAGAGGTAAAATGGTAAGGAAAATTAAACTAAATAAAATAAAAAAATCTTCGCTGCTGACCATTTTTTCTTTATTTTGAATCATTAAGGCATTAGTCTGTAAGTTTAAAATGTTATTTTATTAAGTTTAATTTCACCAGATTTTTATTCCAGAAAGTTAAAATTTTGTGAGAATGCTTGATATATCAATTTCATTACAATCCGACATTATTTACATGAGTTAGAGCACGCAGAGACGGCCTGACAGACAGACGGACATACAAACCCAATTCATAAGCATGTTGTAAAGTGTTGAAAAACGAAAAAATGATTCTCCAAGCATCAATTATGAAACACTTTCCAACACACTTAGAATACCGTAACAAAAAATAGCAGCTTAATAGAAAGGAAGGTGATGTCTAAATAAACAATTTAGAAAACTCATAACGCATTTGTAAACCCGTTTTCAGCAAGTACCATCTATAGTCGGTGAAGTATCTTAATTCTTTTGTGCACACAATTCATAATAATTCATGATAATTTAAATTCGATGGATCAATTAAAATATTATCTATGTATTCATATATACCGTGAGTCCTAAAATGGACTGAAAATTATGTAATATGTCAGTTTTTTTAACCCCGGAATGCTATTTCTTTCTCCCAGCTTATTTTGTCTCCAATAAATAACGTTAGCTTGTGTACGCTAGCCGTAAAACAAAAGCCAATGCTTCATTGTGCGATTAATTACTCTACAGCATTTTTTAAAACTTCTAAGCATCGCACATTTTTAATGTTTATGTTATGCAATTTGTTTGAAAACTGCATCTCCATTTGTTTTTGAAATATTAATTTTTTTGTAGTTTTTAGCGACATTTGTTTCATTTTGGCAACTCAAGTACGCCATTTCTGTGGAAAGTAAAGAAAAAATTGTTGAAAAATAGCAATTATATCTTTTTGTTGCCATTTTCTCATAAAAATTCAAAAAAAAAAAAAAAAATTAAAATACGTGCTATTTTGAGAAAAATATAAACGAAGCATTTATGGTAAACAGGGAGCTATTAAAAACTATATATAATTTTAAGTATCTATATTAATGCAAATGACGTCATTTTACATAAAATAAAAGCGTGTGCTTTAAGTCATAAAATTGAAATATGTTTTGCAGTAGAGTCCCGATTATCCGAGTCCCGCTTAACCGAGTTATTTCCTTCTGGTGGACTGGTGGTTTCAGATTATAAATGAAGCATTATAAATGAAGCGTTAGGTGAAGATGAAAGAGCAGTCGTAAAAAGTTAGAACTCTGATTTTCTGGTCAAAATGGAAAAAAAATGGGCATAATTTTTTTTTGAAAAAGAAAATTATGGCCATTTTTTTTCCCAAAATTATCACAATATTTCTATTATCACAATAATAGAAACCTCCAGTCCACCAGAAGAAAATGATGTAATGGAAATGCCGGGGGTGACACTAAATTCTGAAAAAGCAGAATTCCTGTTCTCTAGTTTTTTTTTTTTTTTTTTTTTTTTTTTTTTAACTAGGATTCTCGATTTTAGTTTAAAATAGCAGCGACGCATGGCACTTCAAGGGAGAAGCGGTAAATCATGCCTGATTTCGGAGCCCGATTTGGCCTGTCTCTTCTCTCAATGTTGATGCGAAATAAGGAGGTTAAATATGAGTGGTTCTCAGTCGCCAATAAACTAAAATCGAGAATCGCGGTAAAAAAAATCATCCTGAGAACTTACATAACCCTCGTGCAAGAAATTTTCAATAGTTTCCACCATTTGCAAGTTATTGAATTTTAAAATAAAACTTTAAATAAATGAGATGTGAATAAACCACATATCCTTTGCTATATTGGTGTACAAACATTTAATATAGATTAAAAACATTAAAATATTCTACAGTTTCGACACACACCCGTTTCCTCCTTAGGAATGTAAAGGGAGAAAAAACCTTTTTTTACATTCCTGAGGATGGCGACGGGTGTGTCGAAACTGTAGAAGATGTTAATGTCTTTATCCTATATTTCCTTATATATCCTTCCTATATATCCTTCGGGGGAGAAAATGTTTTACTTTCCTGAGGATGACCACGAGTGTGTGCCGAAACTGTAGAGTATTTTTATATTTTTAATCTATATAAAATATTTGTACACCGATATAGCAAAGTATTTGTAGGTTTTTTTACATCTCATTTATTTAAATTTTAAGTATCTATGGTGTAATAATCCTAAATTATTTAGGTTTTAAAATCAGTCAGTCCATTTTAGGACACTCTGTATATTACATGGTAAGCTAACATTTAGCTCAGTTAGGAAACTCATAGCACATTTGAAAATTCCCCTTCCTCTGAGAATTCCATTTCCCCTCAGCTATTTCCGTCAATAAACGGAAATGTACTCAAAATCTCTTTTGCAGTCCTGTATGTGTAGTCCAGATGTATGGAATTTATATACAAAAATAAAAAGGGACAAAAAGTTAAATTTAAAAACGCGTGCCACAACTGAAAACGCACTTTCAGCAATTTTTCCTCATAAACAGTACGGTAACTGCAATACCGCTGCCATTTATCTAATCCTCAGTGAATATTTTTTATTTTCCGGTTGTCGATTCTACCTACATTGACGTTTGAATGTTGTTCGACCCATAAAAGTTAGTTCAAATTTTTAGATGAAATAACCCTCTTTGGTGATTCCCCGATTTGGCGATACCGGCTAAAGGTGGTTTCGCCGTAAAAAGGACGTTATACCCTGACTTTGATCTCGAATGACTTTAATTCATATTTTAACTGATCCCTCAATAAAAGACAAAATCATGTGCAAAAATCTCAAATTTTGAAATTTAATAACTATGTCAATTTTTGCAGTACAGATGTCAAACTTTTTGTGTTATAGCTGTTATGATATGTGTAATCTTTTACTAAATATAACTTTAGGGACTGAGGGCCGTATAAAAAGTTAGATTTCGTAATTTTTATAAAATTGATTTTTTACTTTAAATAATGCCACAACATTAATATTTAGCTCATTTGAAACGTTTTTGTAATTAAAACTATATGTCTACAGCCAACGGTTGAGAAATTAAAGGTCGGCGAAAGATAACATATTGCACCCTGTATAACTCAATTAAAATATGGGTTAATTTTCTTTCCTTTCACGTTCGGGCCGACGATAAGCGGGTAATACTTGAAAAGATACACACACCGACAAAGGTGTTCTTTAGAGGTTCTTTAGAGGCTCTACAGGTAGAACATCTAAATAAGGAACACCTCGGGGCCGCCGAATTTGTCTCTTTTTCAGGGGCAAAAATATGTAAACATTTGTGTTGGGGATTGAAATGCGTTCGTTAAATATAGGTGCCCGCTAATTCGGGAAGTTTTCTGTACTTGCTATTACCTCTGAATAGCTGACAAATACCAAAGTTCCGATGTGTACGCTATTCAGAGGTTTTAATGTATACAAAAATTAAAAAGTATTCCTTAAATAAAGGTATTTGGGAGTGTCTGTTACGGAGTTTTACTTATATAGTTTTATACGAAAAAATATTTTAGGCTATCTTTTGAAAAATCGAGTACTTTAAAACTCGAAGCCGACTCACAAGAGTGAAAACCCAACTCAAAATCCACTTGAACTCCAAAATAAATTAAGTGAACTCGGCCCGCAACAAAAAGTAGACCCGACCCTCAGCAAAAAAGTAGAAGTTAACCCGACCCGCAATGAAAAACAATTAACCCCGAACGACCCGACCCAAGCCGCTTGTAACTACCAAGCTTCAAATATCTTTCTCTCTCCCCCCCCCCCCCCCCGACGACTGTCTAGATCCGCTCTTAACTTCTCTTCCCAATTAATCGAATGCATAACTATGTATTGCCACTTATTCTCCAAAATACTTTTCAAAGATTTTATATATTTTTAATCCGAAAAAATTTTATTTTTAAAACGCGATTTTATAAAGCCCTCCACCTTTGATAAAAAAAAAGAAGTAAATAAAATAAAATGTAGAACTCAGATATGACAGTTTGTAAAGAATTTTTCAATATCTGACGGACAATTTGCCAACTTAGGCTAAGCTTGAACATAGAAGTTAATTCGAAAGAATTGCCTGTTCTTTTGTTGGCATAGTAACGTCATGAAACAAAGTTATTTCGAAAAAGAAATTTTGTCATTGTAGTTTAAAAATGCTTCACGTCATTTTTAAAATAGAACATAATGAAATCTGAACTTAACTGTGGATTTTGTCCTTTAGTTTATTATTTCTTAGAAATATCAGAATCTGAAAATTTTCAGCGTAGTTTTGTAGGAAATATTTTTAATGTTTAATGCGATTTTGTATGCAATGGTTAGGATTTATTTTCCCAAATAAGTTCTACAAGGCATTTTTTAAGATTTTATTAATAACCTTTAGTCTTTTGACTACGGGTCGGGATATAGAGCTCCCAGTGGACTTTTTTTAATTCCATTTGTACCACTTTTTCGAAAATAATTTCTGTCATACACTTACACTGGGATTACTACTAGTCTAGGATATTACTTTCAGAAAACTAAAGTAGGGAAGACTGGGGAGGGATGACCATAAGGGAGGTTTGACCCACCCTTCAATTTTCCTATTTAAAAGAATTTCAGATTTTTACAAATGAGGGGGGGGGGGCAGGGGCAACCAAAGCTACTGAAATACTCAAACAAATGTCTTTGTTTCATGCTGATACAGTAGAACCTCGATTATCCGAAGTAATTAGGACCGACCATCATTCGGAAAATCGAAATTTTCGGATAATCGAGAATGCTTCCTTTTTAAGGAGAAATATAAGCAATAGTTCTTATTATGGTAACAAATGCTTAATAAAAATAGAGCAATAGCAAAATAGAGACAAGAATAAATTACCTAAATTTTAATTTTGAAATTAAGTACCTTTTACATATATCACAAGGATTTGAAAAAAATGTTTTGTTTGCCGCAGTTTCGATTGCTTTTGCTTTGAATCTCTATCACGGAGGTTTTTAATATTATTAGTTCACCAGTATCACAGTCTTTCTGCTGCTCCAGCCATGCCAAACCTTTTGCAAAACATTCAAAAGTTTCAGAATTGCTAATTTGTTCGTTTTCTGCGTTCCACTCCGCAGCTTGAGGGAGCTCAAGTTAAATTCAAAGGAACTCTATGAAAGGGGATCGAAAATAGTTATATGTACTTGTAGTTCGGAAAGGACAGATTGCACAGAAGGAATATTATAGTTTAAAAAAATTCAAAATGGATTTTGCACACAAGGAATGTGATAGTAAAAAAAAACTTTAAAAATGGATTTCGCTTAACCGAGAGTTTCGGTTAAAAGAGTTTCGGATAAAAGAGGTTGTACTGTAATTGAAACAGGCGTGGAAAAATCGATTGTGAAGTGTTTTCAACTATAAGGTGTATTTTTTATAAAGATTTTGTAAGATTTTTCTAGATAAAATATATCATCATACAAAGTTAAATAGGTTTTACGCAATGCAGAAATTACGCAATGCAAAAGCTTCCATTCCAGGCATAAAGATTATACAATAAATTAGACCTAACATAACAATGTTCTATCTATAAAAAGTAGTTATGTGGGGGAGGCTTGACCCAATCAATGTGAGGGAGGCGTTGACAAGCTTCCTTAACTAAATGTTTTTGGAAATCCTTTTATTATACATTGTACCTAATGAAGGATTAATTGTTATATTTGTAAAATCATGTAAATTTATTCTGTAAAGCTACAATGAAATGATCTGATAGAAAGTAAAATGTTTAAAATTGCTAGAAGCCAAGAAAAAAATTTATGTAATATAAATGGGAAAGTTGATAGGAACTTTTATTTCATTTAAATTATATCCATAGTAGGTAAATATAAAGAATGGAGAAGGCTTGAAAGGAAGAAAGCTGCAGCCTTAAGAAATGTTAAGTGCTCATGTCTCTGTAAAAGAACATAGCATTGATCAAAACTTTAGGAAGGTATGTAGACAAATTTTACGACGATGAACACAATGAGATTAAGCCAAACTATGTGGCAGCTAGTGTTGCCAGGTCGAGTGTGACAAAAGTGGGTGTTTAAAACAGAATTTTTCTCCTGTTCCTCTATTTCGTCTGAGCAAGTTTGTTTGCGTATCTTATTTCCCCAAATAATTTTTAATAATAGTTAAACCGTATAGCATAAATGTATTCTGTCTTTTTTAAAGTTGATTTATTTACCAGAACAAATGTTTCAGTATAAAATAAAGTGGGTGAAGGCTCCCATATGTGGGGAGCCTTGATCCATTATTTTCTCATGATTAAACTCATGATTAGCATCATAATCAATGCCTAATAATTGGAACTGATATGATGGGGACTGAGGTGATTTTTTGTCTTAAAAGCTGCACAGCCATTTTGTTGAATCATTTTGCACGCATGAAAATTATCAAATATGCCATGTGACATTTGTATGTTACATAAATAAAGTTGAAATAAGCTTTTTATGTAAATAAAAAGTTAAATACGGGGTCATGAATGATGCTATAAAAAAATACTCATTCCTATTCAGAACAAAAACTAAATATTTCTAAATATGAAACAAAAAGAAGAACAAGTTACCTTCATCCATGGTAGCTAGTTGAACTTTAGTTGTTGTTGCAATGGAAATGATTCTGCCAGCAACACCTAGTATCTGTTAACCTAAATGTGTGTTTAGAGGGAATGAGATTGATGATCAACCTCAGGGACAAATATATTTACTACAATATTTTACTATGCAATCTATACTAATAAAGGAGAATTATATTTTCCCATTCTGTATAAATATATCATAGCAAAAGTTAATAGTATTAATAGAAATTTTTACAGCATACATTTAATATTGGATATTTGTTCCTATAGTCAGCGGAGTTAGCGTAAAAATATTTCACTTCCGGATACCAGTATGGGGTGGGGAGCAATGCTTATACACATGATAAGAAATAGAAAACTGCCGGGAGGCAATCGATCAGAGGTCAAAACCCTCCATAATGACGTCATTAAATGGCCGCCGCGACGATGGACATAGGTTCATTAAAATGCTCACATCTCCAATCACAATTATAATATTATGATATTGTGATGTATCATTTTAATGCTCTTGAAATCAGCTACAAAACGGTTCTTACACATTTGTTCTGCGATAAAGGGTATACACATTTTTGCGGCGACAACATAACACTCAGCAAACTCTTACATTGTTGCGATGTTTTCCAGTACTCATTTTTCACTGGATGCCACTTGTGGAATTGTTTTTCATTTTTTTCACTTCTAAACTTTCCTCTCTACCCCCTCCTAAGTATATCTTAGAAAGCATGTTTATATAATTATTCGTATGAATATGTTGCCTCTAAATCAAATTCCCATAAGAAGGAGTAAAAATGAAAAAAACAAAGGCATAACCATGACTCTGAGCGTAAGCAAGCCCTATACTTAAAAGAATTCATTGTTATAATGCAAAAATTCCGACTTTGAAGACCAGAGGGGCCGTAGCCATCATCCACCATTTCCCATCAATATTGATACAGATTCAAACGGGGAAAACAGCGTTGAAGGCAGCTGAAATACAGAACAGTGCAAAATAGCCCTCTTCAGGTGATGTAGGAGAACTTTACAGGTTGGTGGAATATTTTCAATAGGTCTGTTCTATTGTGTAAATTGAATTCGCCTGGCTTCATTTACGGTATCCACTGAACTTGATGCATGGTATGAGAGGACGACGAACTGCTGAATGTGTAAGAAATACTTGTCATCTTCTGTTATGCTGTCAGGAACTTTTCAATAAGTCAAAAAACCCTTGTCCACGTCTCGAAATGTCATACATATTGTCCAGAAAGTAGATTTGCCGATACCTGCAAAACTAGACACTGTGACAGCTTCTGTAAAGGCATAGAAGAAAGGTGAAAATCTGGAATTTCTTGTGGAACTTTCCTGTGCAACTCGTGGATGGGAAGGTATTGGAGATGCTTTCCACTTCGATACTGCAACCACAATTCATCTAGATTCGGTAATCTAGAGAAAGCATACATGGAAATCACTACAACATCATTGTCAACAGTTTTTAATGTGATCTTTGAATGACTCGAGTATTCAAAACATGCCGAATATGAAGTTAAAGACGGGCATCTGCTTCTTCATGGGAGACGGGAGAAATGGCTGCAAAAGTGTCCTTATGCGAACCAATTACCGTGTCTGTGTAGGTGCAAATGACTTGTTACCCAAGGGCAGATTCATCTTGACGATGTTTTCTTTTAAAAATTTTAAGAGATCTTCTTTGTTTTTGCTGTGAGCAAGAAACTTACTAAAGAATTTAGGTATGACAACATTGGATTTCACATTTACTCTTGGACCAGATCCTCTCATCTTTCTTGTGTCATTTTTAAGGCGTCCATCTAGATAGCGGTCGGAAAGCAAATCGATTCTATCTGCAGTTTTTAGCCTCATCAAAATGTATGTTCCAACAATCTGATCACAGTACTGCTGAAAGTTTCGACTGGTTTGACGTCATCGACTGGATTGACGGCACTGGTCTGCATATGAAGCAAAGCAGATTCATCGATAATGACACAAGAAACATTAGGTTCAATGACAGTCCAGGGTTCGTACGGGTCCTTGAATTTCCAGACTAAGAAATTCTTTCGTACCAGTATTTTCTTATGGAAAATATCTGCTTAAATAAGTCGAAATTTCGTCTGTTTAAACTAGATTTATTTTTCTATAAAAAAATTCTGATATTTGGCCTTGAAAATAACGATACCGCACAAACCTTGCAGTCGTATCAGAAACGCGACTTTAAGATACAACATACTACATCGGATTTTTTGCTGGGTTTTCGAAGTTTGCCAAGGCAGGTGGACAAGCTCTTTCCATGTGCAAAAAAGTCATTGACATCCATTTGTCTTGTTTGGATAGCAACGTATAGCTTTCAAAAAGCGTACTGTCTTTTCTCAGGTCAAAAATCTTTTGCTTGTCTTTGGATTTAATAGAAAATTTCTTTCCACTCATCAGGGGTAAGTTCTTTTTATGACGTTATCGATTGATACCTTTCTTAGTAACAAGAGATCTTCGACAAATTCTTCAAACTGTCCCTTACCTGTTACATTCGATAACAGAACAGAACTCGCACATTCTTCAGAGAGGACAATCCTACTACTGTAGTCAACTCTCGGTCTTCGAAGAGATTGCAGTGTTCTTGAAATACTTTAACAAGAGCAGAAACATGGGTCTGATATCTATTACAAAAACTTGCAGTGTCTTCATGATACTATAAAGAAGTGTGTCTGACTGGTTATGATTTTCTTCGAACTCTTCAATCATACTTGCAACCTCGGGCCCCGCAAACATCAATTGTATCAGTCCCTTCTCTTCACTTAGACGTGATAAATTATATGAAGTGTTTTTCAATAATTTGTTGTTTTGTTCAAGGAGCTGGTCATGTGCCATCCTGGAGAATTTCCTGTTAGTTTTGGACCCAGACATATTTCTCTTTTTAAACTCGCAGAAAACAGCAGGATTCATGTCTGGTAGTTGCTTCAAGTTGTATAAAAATACTGGCAGCCATCGAGAATAGTTGGTCGATCAAGAGCAAACATCCGTGGACAAATTTCCTCGAAAGTAGAAATAAAATCTGTCACGTTCTCCTGACGGATACTCCGCACAGATCTAAAAACAGAGATTCTAATGCTTTGGTGATATACCAATACTTAAACTTATCTTAAACTTTTCTGATCTTCGCTGAATCCAATCTTCAAATGATTCGTCTATTTCTTCTTCTGTTCAATTTTGATAGGCTCTCTGCTACAGGACTTGTATAGTCATAATCGAAACCTCGTGCGCGTATCGACATCTCTTCATGTGCGCCACTTTCAATATTCCTTCTTCCTTATGTTATTACATTAGCTTCTACAAGGTTATCAGCCCATCCACTTCCTTCAAACCATATACCTATCGCAGATGCAACGGCCATTTCTAAATGGAGACCACCTAACATGACTATGATTTTGTCTTCCCCATATTTATACGGCATAGCCCACTGAAGAGATTTCAGCAAGACGTAGACAAGTTGGTCAGCTGTGATGGTTGGTTGGGATTAATTTTACGAAAAATAGCATACACAATATTTATTGCATGTCGGAACACCGATAACGAGTTGATATCTCCATTGATCACTGGGAACAAGATTGTCCTGCATTTGTTTATCGTTGAATTCATGTATTCTTTTTTGGAAAAGTAGGAAGCACATGGTAATAAGCAATTTTATTCTATCGTTTCGAAATGCTCTTATTAAATCCGTTTAGATGTTAAACATCTTATTTAACTTCACGTTTCGTTTCTGTTCTGTTTTATTTTTGGTTCAGACAGTTACGGTCGCGATTAACGCAAGGCGTAAAGAGTGTGAGTTCGTAACACTTCCATAATCGAATAACTTTTTTTAAATCTTTGCAAATTAGTCTATTTAGAGCCTGCGGCACCTAGACGGGGTGTTAGCGAGCATAGCTCATAGGGAACATAGCCCCTCTGAGTATTAAATGAAATAATTTGTAAGCAGGTGTAAATTTGTCAAAAGCAAAAATATTCAACTGATCCCTTTATACTCTAGAAATCATTCTAAATACACCAAAATTTAACACTGCGAACATAAAAATAATTTACTTACCATATAAAAATTTCAAGCTTTAATATACTTTCAAGTTATTAAAAAAAAGGGATTTTCGAAAAATACAGAAAAAGTCTTGAGATTTTTTTTCAAATAGGCCATTTATATCCTAAATATCAATATTTCTACAATAAAATCTTACACGGTCATTGGATACATATTTTATGTAATATACAAATTTTTTAAAGCTTTAGTACAAAACTAAGCATTTTTAAGAAAATAAAATGCGCTCAATATCTGTCACACAACATTCAAACGCAGTACCCCCCACCGGTCTTGACATCTGATCGATAGCCTCCCGAAGATTTTTTGTTTCTTAGTATGTATATAAGCGCTGGGCCAAATCTCATACTGGTATCCGGAAGTGAAATATTTTGGTGAAATTTGTCTAACTCCACTGACTACTAGGGACAGGGACTGAAATGATTATTTCGCTTGTTTAAAGCTTAAAATTAATTATTTATACATCATTATAAGTCCATTTATCATTGGTAATTGTTATAACAAATGTTAATATGTTATAAATTTTCAGTTTTTTGGTTTTAGCATAATTAATGAAATATTATTGGCATTTGACGCAAATTGTCCAATTTGCAGATATTGACCCTTAAATAGTGTAATGTGACTGAAGCTTGCTGTGATGTTTTAACTGGCACAGATTGCCGTGTCACACATATAATAATTATTTGTAGAAAATGTGTAATCCCTTATACCAAAAATACACTTGTGATATGAAATGCATAAAAGATGTTTTTCTCGACAGTAATTTTTATTTTGAAGGTATATATAGCTTCAAAAAAGTTCTTCTCTAAATTGAACTTCAAGATGTAAGCATTTAAATAAGTTTTAATCTCATTGAGAAGCAATTTAAAAGCAAAGTGAGTAGTCTGCCTTAAGTAGGGACAAGGGGAAAAAAAGATAATAAAAGGAAGGATTTAAGTAAAGATAATGCCGTTTCCATCTTCTTTCGTTCACAAGTAATTTCTTAAGAGATTTTTTTCTTGGCATCTATGATCTAGAATTTCTTCTAATTAAAACTTTAACGGACAAAAAAAAAAAAAAACGAAGACTGAATAGTAGATTACATATAACAACAAAAATAACTGGAAGACGGTTTTAGTTTTAATGAGTTTCCTCTAAAATCCAAGGCAAGCTTGTTTTTTTTTTACAAATTGGAACATGATTAAAGTAAAAAGGAGTATGTGGTTCCTTCCAATTTAGAAAATTACGTTTTCGTAGAAACAGGGCTTTTAAAAGGTTTTGTATATATAAGGATATATGTATAAGTATGTATGTATCATTAATTAAAAACAATTTTTTTTCCATTATTAAGATTTTTTTGCCGAAAAAAGAAAGAATACAGGGAGTCCCTTAAGGCCTTGACACATTTTAAAATTCAATATAAAATCAAGTAAGTGTCAAACAGGAGTGCAGTTGTACGAATGCTTCTCAAGATGAAATGCTTTCTGTAAGCGAATGAAAATAATTAGTTTCAAACTTCCTTCATACATGGCGCCACTTGTTCGTATCTTCGGTTTCAAACATGACTTTTTTTCTGATTTACAGATCAGTTTTGAGGCTGTGATACAGAAATGGTGGCTGCCAGCGAAAAAGCTAATGGCGAAGGTTCGTACTTCGAAATCAAATTGAAACTAATCTGAAAATCAGAAAAAACCGTATATTTGAAACCAAACAAACGGATAAGTGGTGCCATCTATGATCAAAGTTTGGAACAAATTTCGCTTGAAAAAAAATTTTCATCGTGAGAAGCATTTTAGTCCAAAAAGCACTCCTCTACGACAATTGCTTGCTTTTATATAGAATTTTAAAATGCGTCAGGGACTTTTGGGGCACCCTGTATTTTATTATGTTTAATTTTCTTTTTATGAAAAATGTATAACAACTTCAAAAAAATATTTAAAAAAGATAATTTGAGCCAAATTTTCCTCGTTAGATACAAAATGCATTTTTAACCTCTTGCGCTCTGTGACGTGCGCAGTGTACGTCATGGTATTTTGGTCATTTTCGACAATGAGGCAAGCAGTGTACGTCATGATATCTGGCTCATATTTTAATTAGACATGCCGAATTCTCACCACAAAGTTTTAACTCTTGCTTTACAGGCTAATTGATTCTCCATAAATAATGTAAAAGAAAATTACTAATTATTTATTTATTTATTTTATTTTATTTATTTTTTTTTTTTTTTTGTGGTGTGAATTTAAGGAAAAAAAAATATGCCAGAAGCGGAAACACTGATGGCTAGTGGCATACATCCACTAACAGCGTCAGAGCGCAAGTGGATAATCCTAAACGTAGCTTTAAATAAATGATTGTATTTTTATATTCTATTTGCACCATTAAATTTTAAAAGTAAATTTTTTAGTAATTTTCTCTTGCACATGTTGATAAAGTACAAAAGTTAAAGCGTTTCTTAAAAAAAAAAGTGGTACCATTCAAATAAATGTTGTTAAGGGTGCCAATGCTGCCATATGGCGGAATTGGTCCGTTAAGAGTTAATAGTTTGAGATGTATAGAAGAAGCTGTTATTGATTTTTAGTCTGTAATGAATACGGGATCGGTTTATTTTATTCTGTGTCAATACACAAACAAGAAATCTGAAAACACTGGAACAGTTGCAATAGAATTGAGCTCGACATCATTGATTTGGACACTAATTAAGAATATGTCTTTCTATATATAAAAAAAAGTTTTGATTTGGAAATTGACCAATGAAAATCTGCGTAGATATTCCCGGCAGATCGGCATCCAATTTGAATGCTTAAGCATGGCCTTTCTTCGTTAATATTAAAAAACCTGTTGCATACAAAAATATGAAAATCAGTAATATTATAGAGAAATGTTTGATAAACACGCTGATGCAGACAGTTTTCAAATCGAAGAATTATTTTAAGAGATATTTAAGGCCAAAGTTGGACAAAATCGTTCCATTAAAAAAAATTTATAGGAGCAAAAACTGTACATAGGAATTTAATCATTTTTAGATCATTTTATGCGTCAGAATTTCTCGGTGTGCAGACTGCATATAGTTTTTTTATTTGATTCATTTTTTGAGGTTTATTTCTATTTTAAATTCAAATTTTCAGCATTTCGAGAGATATTTTTTATATATTTTAGAAAATGTTATTAATTTAAACTGTTGTCAATTGTATAAACAGCGCAAACAATAATGTTTACTTCAAATTAAAAATTTATTTACACGTGACTATTATAAACAGAAAAAAACTTTAAAATTAGAATTAAATTATTACATGTTAAAAGCAGGAAAATTACGTCATAAGAACCATATTTACACTTGAATTTTAAAAGAGAAACAAAATGTTAAAATAAAAATATATTATGCGTTAAAACTTGTAAATGGAGGAAATTACGTCATATTTAATATGGCCAAAAAATATGGCAAAACAATTTAAATTAAAAAATATATTTGCGCGAGATATTTTGAGATAATCTTTTCAACTATTATCGTGAATTCGAAGACAGCGCAAATAATATTTCCTTCTAACAACAAAAGTATTTTCACCTGAATATTAATAAGAGAAATAAAACTCTGGTGTAAATTACGTCAGATTTAAAACGATACATTTAAAATGACTTTTTTAAAAGAACTATCATATAGCGCTGTTAAAAAATACCGGGAAACAATGGCACTGTTTACTTAATTCATTTTACATTAGCTTATTTTCAAATGTTTAACTAATTTTTTAATTAAATGTGAAAACAGCCATTGTATCTCTTAACAGCAGCATATTTGGTCTTAAAAATCCCCAATCCAAGGAAAACGAACGGAAACCCGTTCACAGATAGATCGCTACTGTTTTTTTTTTAATTTTAATTCAATATTTTTAAAGCCGATCAAATTAGCGTGCTTTTTGGATTTTAGTGTGCCTGAACGGGGGTTGGCGAGCGTAGCTCGTAGGGGGCAGAGCCCCCTAGTAAATTAAAAAAAAATGATTCAGAACTTTTTTTTTCTTAAAAAAATCGATTTTCAAAAAGAAGAAGAAATACTTTTTATCATAGAGAATTAACGCGAATTTGTTAAAATTCGGAAAATGGTCAAACCGATCGACTTAAAACATTCAGATAAGTTATAACAGCACTTTGACCACTGTTTCGTATAATAATGTTTGTATAGAACATACTGCGCTCCCTGTCGGTGGAAAGTTGAACTAACCACTATTTTCAATAGTAATTTAAGCAAATTTCTTAATTTCTCATTTTAATCAACGTCCTTATTTTAACACAATCTTTTCGAAGCATGTAAATTGTCCAGATTACATCTCCTACAGAAATTTTGAAACGTTCGGACTGGTAGAAATATTTTTATAAAATAAAATGTATGAAAATATCCACGAAATCAGTAAAAACCTGAGTGTTTTGTCGCGGTTTCGCTCGCTTTCGGTATGTATAGACTCCTAAAATCGAATGACGCAAAACAGCACGTACCTCCAATTCAATATTTTTCTTGCGATTATTTTCATTTAAAAATATAAATTAAGGCAAAAGGTAATTAAAGGTATAAAATCATACAAAATTGAGATTCATTTAAGGTTCATTCATCACGGACCCGGGCAAGGCCAGGCGAGTCAGCTAGTTGAAAATAAAACTAAAAACTTAATTTCCATTGTAACATATAAGGCGGATAACTTGACTCTAAATTTTTCCGAAAACTCTAATTGTCATGAAGTTCCAAAAGATTTTTTTAAATATTTATTGAAATAATTAGCCCGAAAGTTTTCCCTTAAAATGTTTTTAACACTTCCCAAGTATGTCGAAAATTGTTTTTGAATTCGGTTTGTCTATCTGTCTGTCTGTGCGCCTGTCTTCCGTCTGTCTGTCTGTCTGTCCGTGCTCTAACTCGCTTAAATGTAATCTAATAGCCATGAAATTCGTAGATAATGTTGGGTATTGCTGTGATATTTTCGGTATTGAAAATTAAGTGTGTAGCATTTACGGTTCATTTAGAGGGACTCTCAAAGGAATATTGTTACATTACCGTTTATGAAAGAAAATCGTTTGCAGTGTATTTTAATGATATCACACAATTTTGACCGTACTAAAATTTACATATGTCACTCAGATGTACTACACGGTGCTTAGTGTGGAATATGATGTGCATAGAATTTATCGTTCATTTACAGAGAGACACAAAAGGATTTCTTTACAAAAGAAATGGAAAAATATTTGAACTGTTGAAACCTATGAACAATAATTGCTGGAAGTGCGTTTTAAGCTGTGGTACGCGTTTTCAAATTGAACATTGTTTTTTAATACTACTTGGTCTGTATATGTTTTACAGATCATATACAGTACTGCACAAAAGTACTCATGTGCATTTCGTTTATGTATAGAAATTGCTGAATTTAAAATTTCAACTGTACTATTCGTTTAATTGAACTGACTTTTAGCATACTATGTAGTATACATACAAATCTATAGATCAGATACAGGGCTGCACACACACACACAAAAAAACGGCAGTTTTACAGCCATTGAGCAGACATATGTTTTCAAATGCGTTATGCGTTTTTCAAATACAGTAGCCTCCCGCTTAACCGGCCTAAACGGGACCGAGGGTTAGCCGGTTAAGAGAAAAACCGGTTAAAGCGGAGAAGTAAAAAAATTTAAATAATATCTGCGTAATTTAATTAATTAAACCCGTAAGGATGCATTTAGTTTTTAAATTTGGGTAGTTTTAAAAAAGAACATATTTTCTATATTTTGTGAAATGGATATTAGTTATAATTAACGGAATTGAAAGAAAAATATCACTGATTACAAATAATGAAAAATATTTAACACAAATTAAATTGTTGAAAATCGTGTGACACACCTTTATAAGAGGTTGAAATTTTTCTACATTATGTATATTTAAATTAATCAACCATAAAGAAATCAGCGACCTTCTTCTGTTGAAGCCAAGGTGCTCGGCATTTTGCAGCATTATCTCTCCATCTCTTTAAAATCATAATTTATTCGAGGAAGCTGTTAGACGCTGCTCAACATACAGCGTAGCGCCAACTCTATTGCTTTTACTCCTTCCATATGAATAATTTTAGCAGTGTCAACTTTAACTGGATCATCATCAAGATCGTCTTCGTATTGAACAACATCAGTTACTGCCCTAATTATATCCTCGTCAAATAATGATTCATGCTTGAGATTTTTATCAAACTCAAACAACTATTATACATCTACGGTAATCTGTTCTCATCCCTCAAGCGTTTTAAAGGTTTGCACAAAACAGATTGCAGATAGATCAGACATTATAGAGTTCCGGGTGGGGGATTGCACTTTTGACCATTAAAAGCACAAAATCTCAAATCTTCCGAGAGGACATCTCATTGATGGTGGGAGGAACATCCTCCCCCACTCTCCCCCGGGCCACACCCTGAATTCAAAACTGGTGAAGGTCAAAGCGTATCCATTTAGAACAGACGTTCTCCTTTCTGAATTTTACTTTCTTTCCCTCGGGATTGCACTTCAACTGGAAAGCATAAGCTGATCTCCTGAGGTTGTCATCCTTGAATTTTGCCTGATGTTGGGGGAAAAAGTCAGCCGGCTAAAGCGGAGTTCCGGTTAAGAGGAGGCCGGTTAAGAGGGAGGCTACTGTAGATTATTTAGACTTTTCACCTTAGTAAACTATGAAGTTTTGTTATAGTATTTTGAGTGGTGGAAAGTGGAATGGATTATTTGGAAAGTGTTTCCTAATCTATGCTGGATGGATAATTTTTTGTTCTTGTTTATTATAATTTCAGTATTTTTAACACTTTCAAACATAGCTGAAAAGTGTTCATGAATTCGGTTTGTCTGTCTGTCCGTTCTCTAACGTGTCAATTTTAGATCTTCTCCCCCCTCCCCTTACGATTTCACTCGTTATCATTCCCCGAATGTCACCCCCTATCTAACTATGATAACGTTATCTGTGTCCAAAATTTACAATTTCTTCTTTCTTTTTCTTTGCAACCGTTTGCAATGATATACATTTATTCTTCGCATATTTTACTAATTTAAATAAAATGTAGCAGACGTCTGAGCGGTCTCTATAAAAAGAGACTAAGGGGCTGTGCATATATAACGTTATCAACTTTTTGGTAATTTTGTATCCCCCCCGCCCCTTACGATATCATATGTTATATGTATAAATGTTTTGGGAATTTTTTTCCTTTTGTTTGGAATGATATACAAATATGGTTACATTTATTTTTCGCATACTTTATTGATTCAGATGAAGAGAGGTCAATAAAATATAAGTTTATAAATCAGTTAACAGTTAAAAGAAATAGTTACTATTAAAAGTGTTTAATAATAGATTTTTGTTACATAATTCATTCAACAGTGATTATATCTTTTTGCGGTGGGGGGGGGGGCAGACAAAACTTCTTATCAACAAAACAGGTGGACAATATTCTTTCTCTTTCATTTACTAGTAAACACAAGTATCATTTCAAACATATTTCGCATATGATTTGTCGAACAGCGGATTATATATGCATGCACGTATGACAGAAGAACAGGATTTCCAAACGTTGGAGTGTTCCATATTTTCGAAATGAATAATTTTATAATCATTTAATGAATTTAATAATAACTTTGTTCTTTCATAAAAATAGATAACATACTATTTTTATGTAAAGACTAAGTTATAAATAACAAGAAAGAAAAATCATGCGTTATGCATAGATTATGAAACACTTTCCAACACTTCCTGAAATCTTTAACAGAACTTCGTTATTTAGGGAAATAACGTAAATAAGATAAGTAAGAAAACATTTTAGAAAACAGATAAAACATTTAAAAATCTGATTTCAGAGGTTACCTTCCATAGTTAAATATGTATTCCAATTCTTTTGAACAGTCTGTATTTGATCTGTAGGTTGATATAATGCTGTATAATGGGAAAATATATTTTAACAAGAAAACGCATAACAGGTTAAAATTTCTCTTTAAGAAATTTATAATTATAGATGAAAACATACTTAAATACTTTTGTTCCGCCCTGTAGATTACCTACTATCTTTATTACATGAAACTATTTAGCTAAAATTTAATTCAAAGTAAAACACTCTTAAAACTACTGAAATCGCATTTCCAGTAATTATCATCCAGAGGCGGCCGTGTATCCAATTCTTTGCGTAGCCCTGTCCATCATTTTATCTATATTCTACAAACATTTCATAGTAAACTAAATGCCGTTCAGCGTAAAAATGCATAACACATCTAAAAACCACTTTTAAGCAATTTACGCTCATACTCAGTAACCTTTACGAATTCTTTTGTGTAGCCTGTATATCAACTATAGTATTTATACACACCATACAATATGCATAAATATAGTGAATCTTAAAAGCGTATATCATAATTACAAATGCATTTCCTGCCATCATCGCTATTATACAGTACTTCGGTTAGAGCATACTATCTGAAGTCTTTTGCGTGGCCCTGTAAAAGCTACGCAGTTCGTATTATACATGAAATATCTTATAGTAAGCCTCACCGACGCATAAAAATCTCATTACGTATGAAATAGTTTAACTTAATTAAAATAAGCCGCAAACAATTTCCCGTTACCATTATGTAACGGGGAACTTTTGTGTGGCCCTGTAAATGAATAAAAACTATTCCTTGCACCGCGTATTTTACAGAATGCGTATTTTTGTGGAATTCATAAATACAAACCAATTTTAGTATGTTTGAAAGTTCGTAACCCCATTAAAAATCATTTGAAACGATTTTTTTCCCATTGACCGTAATGTAACGGAATACTTTTGTCTGTCGCTTAAATGAACTAAACTTGCAACAAACTTCATTTAAAATAGGGTTCGTGCTATGGTAGAGGTCACTAACATCCAAAAATTTCAGAATGATCCGAGTATATTTACGAGAGTTAGAGCGCGGACAAACGGACAGACAAACCGAAGTCATAAACACTTTTCAACTTGGTTGGAAAGTGTTAAAAGTGGATAAAAAATTATAACGGTAATCAAAAGACAACTCCCCTCCCCCTAGAAATATCTTACGATATCATATGCCAGACACCTTCTCCCTCCTAAAATGATAACGTTATATATGCATAGCCCCTAATTTAAAATTTAACCACTGCTATTTCCTATAGAAAACTTCTGTTTTAGATTTATCTTGCAAATTTTGTATGAACCCGCTTCGTGATGAGTCTCTTCCTGCGATTCGTCTACTAATCTGCTACGAAAAATAATTTAAACTATTCGGATGTGGCAATCCCAAAACTTTCTTCTATGTTATGCATATTAATACTGCACAATTCACTATCACAGTGTCAAAATTAAATGACATTCTATGCTCATCTTGAGGAGTCTAAAGATATGAAATTTCGTGTATTAGTTCTTGAGATATGACTATAGCTAAAATCGTGTAAACCCTGAAAAATGCAGCATAGCACTGCTATCTGTTAGGTGATTTACACCAAAAGTTAATCGGCGGCAACTTATCTGGAAGTCTAACTCTATCTGAAGTTTCAAGAAAATCAGTTCATTAATTTTTGAGATAGAGCTATTGTGGAAATCGCAAAAAATTCTTCATAGCAGCGCGATCTGTTGGTCGATTTATACCAAAACTACCACCAGTGTATATCCAATGTATATCAGGTATTAAGTGAATCTGCGATTTCATGAAAATTCGTGCATTAGTTCTTGAGATAGAGCTATTGCGATAATCGTGAATAATGCAGCATAGCAGCGCCATCTCTTGAGCGACTTACACCAAAACGTAATAAGAACCAAATTACATCAAGTACTAACAGAATAAGATTTTTGAAAATTCGTGCGTTAGCTCTTGAGATATAGCTATTACAGAAATCATGAAAATTGCAGCATAGCAGCGGCGCCTGTTGGGCGATTTGCACCAAAAAAATTATCAGCACCAATTTTTATTAGAGACTAACTGAATCTAAAGTTTTATTAAATCCCGTTCATTAGCTCTTGAGATAGAGCGCCCACAAAATTTGTGTTACATACATACAGACATACTCACAGACAGACATTTTGTAAAAACATGTTTTTAGGTACCTCTGACACCTAAAACGTGTGAAGCCGTCAAGAACCGGATTCGAATATTTTCACGAATCCAATACTTTCTTCTTGAAAAGATAGCAGAAAGCAAAAATTAGGGATGGGAAAAAAAGGGACCATTCCGAGGCCTGAATGAAGTCAATAAAATATCATTATTATATATGAAATAACTTTATTGCCCAGGCAAATTAAAATAAACACACCTTCAAACCGGGAAAAATTGCAATAGAGGCTCTGTTAACTGTTTTTAAGGGTTCTGTACTTAAAAAGTAAAAACGGAACCATTATAAGATCATTCCTGTATCCGCCTGTTTGTCACAGCCATTTTACTCGTAAACTATGAAACGTGGAAAGCTCAAATTGGGGGATATAATTAAGACTATTGACCCACGTATTTACAGATTATTAAACATTCACAAATATATTTAGGAAAAATGTACAGGGGCTAATTAAATTACATGAAAAAAAACTTTTCTTTGTATATCGTGTGGGGGGTATCCTCTGAAAGCTCCGTAATGCTGTACTCAAAAATACATTTCTTTTAATTTTAAGTATTAGAGGAAAAGGTCCAAATACCGGCTACCACTTTTATTTTCAATCTAGATCATACATTTTTCAAAATTAATAAAATAGAAAGTGACAGCAGGGTACTTTGACATGCTTTACACCTGTTTAGAGAAAAAAAAATCAGGTTAAAAGGCGTTTTCTGTTTATAAAAAGCAAAATTCCAAAAGTCTTCAAATTTTGTATTTTTAAAATGAGGTCTAAATACCGGCTACCTAAGTTTTTTTTCCAAAAGATCACACAAATAGAGCTAATGACAATTATTAAGCAATAAAATATTATTTTAATAAATTGTATTGATTAATAACATTTCTTATGCACAGAAAAAATACGCAATTTTTAATAAATAAGAATTTTTGTCAAATTTCTAAAATTCTTTACGACTATCTCTCACATTCTTCTTCCCATGATGTTTCTAATTTTATTTTTTAACGTGTAAAACAAACAAAAAAAAGCTTGCTGATTGAAATGAGAATTATTTTATCTGAAAAAAAAAACAAAAACATAATATCACCTTCTGCGTCGGTATAGTCCATCAGCCCACATATCGCATTCTTAACATTGAACCCAGAATCTCCTCCCTCATTCTTGTCCACAAAGAAAGCACCCATGCAGAAGACACAAATTTATCATCTTCGACTGTTGGATATTTTCCTTTTTCACTTTTTTATCCCTCCCGCTGCGTAATTTTTTTATCAAAATAACTTCAAAAATTGCGTATTTAACCCCTTCGCGAAGAGCGTCTTTTAAGAATTTTTATTCTTTTGTCACCGGTTTTTCAAAACAAAAATTTTTGCCTAATTTAACCGGGAAAATGCTCCGATTAAATAAGGCAAAATTCTCAATAAAAAATAACTGGTGGGAATAATCAAGGAGGGTTAATTAGACGGGAAAAATGCATCCCCGATGAAATCTCGGGATGTGAATATTTTGCTACTTTTACGTTGCTCGAGGAAATCTCGGGTTGCGCAGCGAGAGAGAATCAAATTTTTGCCTCTTTCGCCTGGTTTACTCCGTCATTCTTTTTCTTTCTCTTCCATTTATTGCAACCAATTTTGTAGTGTCCAACAGCGCTTTTTTAGAAGGTGATCCGGTAACCAGTGTCGGTCCTGAAGAATTGCGGCCATGGTTGCTTTTTTCATATTGCGAAATGGGACTGGAACTATTTCTGAACCATTTAAATTAATTTATTAATTATGGAACTATTTAAATTAATTTGTTTTCCTCCCCTTGAAGCAGAGCAACCTAGAGAGGTCCAAATACCGGCTAGCCGATATTTAGACCACTCTAGATAGCCGGTATTCAGACCACTGCTATGTTTAAATTAAAACCTGTATTATTCATTCATATAATAAAATACCAATAATGTGCACGTGGCAATTGAGAGCTAAATATGTCTAGAAAATAACTTAATCAACGATTCAAGCCACTATACGATCAGTAAATTTTACAAAAAAAATGAGAAACACATATATGAAAAACGTTTGATGTACCAGATTACGTAGATTCGTCACTTTTGCATTAACTATTTGTAAATGACACAGACTTCAGCGACGTACTTTTCGTAACTTTTTTCTCTGAATTAAAGTTACAAACTCTGCCTATCACCGCTAGGCTACGCTGCGCTCAGTTCTCAGAACACCTAGTAGCCAGTATTTGGACCTTCTCCTCTATATTTTGGGAGATATCGTCGAAAATGTAGCGCAAAAACATGTCCCCCCCCCCCATCTATTTCCGAATCTACTGAAACTAAAATTATGAAAAAATTAGAAGTAGTAGACGCTCCTTTATACCTTGCAGGAAAATTATAGCGATTACCCTAGGTCGCATAGTTTTTGAGAAAAGCGCATTTTTCCATTACACACAAATTTCGATTTACGGGCGTTCAGCAAAGGTGCTGAGGAGCGCTGGAGGTACCTATTGTAACAGAAGTATAAAAGCATTATTGATATTGATTTTCGAAAAACATCGTCGGTAATTAGCCGAGATATTAACCCTTAAAGACACGGACAGCTTGGGCATACATAATGACAAGGACGGAATATTCTATTTATTATCGGCTTTTAAAGCCTGGATAACAACTTTTAATGATATATTTGTGTAATGCAATAAACGTCAAATTGTTAAAACAGACTAATTTAGTTAGAATTAATCACATAAATACTATTGGATTCACTACTAGTTTGCATTGAATGGATCTCTCTATACGCCTTCCGTGTCTTTAAAAGTTAATTAGAAACGTTCCTGGAAAAACGCGACACGGACAAGGCGGCGTTGCAACTTTGCGACCTCCTTTCAAAGCGCGCTTAGCACAATCCCAAGTTTAAACTTTGAACAAGGGTTTTGTTTTAATTACACTGTAAAAAGAAAAGGTTATTACTAAGCTGAATTTAGTGTTATGAAAGGCCAAATGAAGTTTAAATGTGCACCACTTTTATTATCAGTACCGAATTAAGTTCATCATAAATGGATTAGGATAGGATTAAAAAAACAGTTATACAG
The DNA here is from genome assembly GCA_963932465.1 of Maratus speciosus. Lineage (NCBI taxonomy): Eukaryota > Metazoa > Arthropoda > Arachnida > Araneae > Salticidae > Maratus > Maratus speciosus. The sequence goes on from OZ010799.1 coordinate 106,817,545, forward strand.
AATAGCAATATTTGATATTATTTAGTCTTCATATCTCTTTGAACTTTTATGGTATGCCCATTCATACTTTTCTAGTATAGAGAGCTATACCTAACCCTACGTTGTATAGTTTTTTTGCAAAGTCTTATTATTCTTTTAGCAACGATTATTTTTAATAATACAGTTAATAATTCATATATTTATCGTACAGAAACCTCTGAGTGCGAGTAATACTCCCATTTGGCCGTTTATTAATCAGTAATCATTACTGAAAACATAACGAACATCAGACAAAATCCGAGCACGGCAACACCGCCAGAAACGAATTTCAAAATGACTGACTGAGTCATGTGTCGTTTTACTTAGTTGGCATTTCTCACTCACATAAGTCGGTAAGACAGCTTCTCTTAATCTGTAGTTAGGGTGAAGCTGAACAGATAGACCAATTTGTAGCGGATATAGTAATTTTCTGGGACTGATAGCTTGCACAGCGGTCTAACCAACAGTACCGATTTTCACGAACGTATCTTTCCAAAAAATAATTTTGCTAATAACATATATACTGACCGCAGGAGTGAAAAGTTCCACTAGTGTACGCTAAGAAATTTAGCATGTACTGCGTCGCTTCAAGTATAATCGCTCTGATGTAGATGGACAAAACATTAAAAAAAAAATTCCCCTTATTCAGGACAGAAAATATTTGAAATCGAGCCATAAATTGATGGTTAAAACATCGATTAATTCTTATCAATTAATGAACTGTACATGATTTGCAGTTCGGATTCCTCTTTTTTTTTTTTTTTTTTTTTTTTTCTTTTTGGTCATAAATTTCATTTTCATACAGGAAAAACTCAAATATGAATATTTGCTTTATGTAATCATGGAAAAATGGAACAATGTAAGTATCTTCTTGGAGTACCTAGCTGTGATGCAACTTGAACGGTAAGTGACTCTCACAGGCAATAGGGAGCCATTTGAATGAAAAATGTTTAACTATAGTAAAAACTACATAAGAAAAAAGAAAGTTGAAAATTTTGAAAGAAAAATAAAAGAAATAGAAATAGAAAAATCTGAAGTGTATTATACAGGGTGTATCAGGATTGATATTTCAATTTCGTGGGAAGGTAGAACATAGCAAAAGAAGACAATCTCGCATAAAAATGTATGGGAACAAACAAACACATAACGTTATAGAGGGAGCTGATCCACTACTTCTGATCACTAGTAAAGCTCTCTGATAAGCCCAGTGGGTCGGCGCTGATAAGTTGACTTTTCAAAAGTAACATGAATCATTATTCACTAAATGAATTTGCAGCTAAGCATCTAACTTACGGTGTGATAGGGGAAAGAGGTCGGAAAGCTGAACAAATGTATGCAGAACGCTACCTCTACCGGCGCAAACTTCCGCATCAAATGTTTGCCTTCCAAAAAAGCTAGCTTAAATAATGTTTCATAATTCTCCCCTGTTGCCTTCTCTTCAAAAAGAAACAGGTAAAAAATTATATATGTTTTAACATATTCACTTTCTTACCGTTTCTACTAAGCGTAAAATCAAAAGAAAAGCGCCCAGTTAAATTGTTGGCATTGAGCTTACGGGCTATTCACACTAATTGTATGTTATACTCTTATTCTGCATGAAATACCCATTTAGCTAACTTAAGGGGGGATTAGCCACACATTTACTCCCTTTATACTTAACGAATGACCCTCCAAATCTAATCAGGGAAGCGCCTTATCAGAATAAAAATGTATACCAAATTTTAGCAAACCGAGTAATTCCGCATAAAAAACACATTTATCTAAATTAAGGGGGTTAGCTTCCCGTCCCCCCCCCTGCCTTTACACTTACTCAATGAACGCCCAAAACTAATCAGGGAAGCACCTTATCAGAATGACATTATTTACAAAATTTGAATCAAATCGGATGCTTCTATCAAGAGTTATCACGTTACGTATATAAATACGCACGTGCAATACATACAGAACCTGCAGGCACTAATGTGCCCGCAGATTCAGGAGCTAATGCTCTCAGGCTTTTATAGCCTTTGAGCTAAAAAGCATTGATCTTTTTCATAGTTGAACTCGATACCTACGCCAAATTAATATACAGGATATTCGGGCTATAAGTATCCCAAAGTTATGGCTTATTATTACGGAACTACCCATTAGAATTTAATAGACTTCACCTTCGGGGATTGGAAACTCCTCCAAGATTTCAAAACATTGAACAAAACAAAAAACTGAAACTTGTAGATGAGCTGGAAAAAGCGTATCATAGAAGCAATTTGCCTAATAACTCCTGATATGCTACGAAACATTTGGGGAGAAATGGATTACCGTTTAGACGTTTGTCGTGCTACCAAAGGGGCACACGTCGGAGTCTGTACATACTAAAATTTTGTGAGATGCTATCTTTTTTAATATGTATATATATATTTAATCTAATGGGTAGTTGAGTAAAAATAAGCCATAACCTTTGGATACTTTTAGCCCTGACACCCTGTATTATAACAAAAATCTTTGGCGATAAAACATGAATTGCAGTCGAAATATTAAGCGTGATTTTCAAGATGAACATTGAATGCTTATAAAAGATTTTTTTTTTAACTATTTATACTGATATATTTATTTTGTTTCAAAATTACTTGCATATAGCAGTTGCATGGCAACAAAGAATTTCAACGTCTCGATAAACTAAAAGTCAAAATATTTACTCTCAAAATATCACCTTTTAAAAAATTCTAAAAGATTCTAAAAGTGTTGAATTACAACTCTGTTTCTCTTCTCATATAGTTTAAAAGAGTAGATAACGCTACAGAAAATATATGCCACTTGCTATTTTAAAAAATATATTATAAGAAACCATTTCAAATATTTACACGTTAAAGACATTGATACGATGAGAATTCAAACAGACAAAATCCAATGTTGATTTTAAGACCTACGCGGGCAGCAATATTTATTTCAAATTTTATTCAGCAGAAGTTTCGAAAACTTTGGAATATATTTAGATATACTTGGAAAAATAACAGTCTTTAAAACACTATTTATAATTTTAATTTTTTTTTGTTTCAAAATTACTTGCACATTCCAGTTGTATGGAAACAAAGTATTTCAACGTCTCGATTACCTAAAAGTCAAAATATTTACTCTCAAAATATCCCTTTCTAAAAGTGTTAAATAACAAATCTTGTATAAAAATTGTTTCTGTTTTCATATAGTTTGAAAGAGTAGAAAAAAGCTACAGAAAATATATGCCACTAGCTATTTTACCCACCGAGCGTCTTGCAAAAGGGTAAAAATGTAATGTTGTTTTCTTTGCATTTTGTTTTAAATGCTAAGAAAATATACATTCGACATTATAAAAAAATATATTCAACATTATAAAAAAAAACTCAATTACAAATATGAATGTAATCCTTGAGAGTATTAATCATTCTTCAATGTATTTAAAATTCATTAAATCTATAGAATTATATTATCTTAAATATTGCTTGTATTGCTGTGAATCCTGGAGCTTAGTGAACGGAATATTACGCCCCAAACACTTAGGGTTAAAAAATATATTATAGGAAACCTTTTCAAATATTGACTCGGTAAAGACAGTGATACGATCAGAATTCAAACAGGCAATATCCAGTGTTGATTTTAAGACCTACGCGGGCAGCAATATTTATTTCAAATTTTATTTAGCAAAAGTTTCGAAAACTTTGGAATATATTTAGGAAATGAAACATGCTTTGCAAAATAACAGTTTTTTAAAAGACTATTTATAATTTTATATTTATTTTGTTTCAAAATTACTTCACATTCCAGTTGTATGGCAACAAAGAATTACAATGTCTGGATTACCTAAAAGTCAAAATATTTACTCTCAAAACATCCCTTTCTAAAAGTGTTCAATAACAAATCTTGTATAAAAATTGTTTTCGTTTTCATATAGTTTGAAAGAATAGAAAGAGCTACAGAAAATATATGCCACTTGCTTTTTTTAAAAATATATTATAGGAAACCTTTTCAAATATTGACTCGGTAAAGACAGTGATGCGATGAGAATTCAAACAGACAAAATCCAGTGTTGATTTTAAGACCTACGCGGGCAACAATATTTATTTCAAATTTTATTTAGCAAAAGTTTCGAAAACTTTGGAATATATTTAGGAAATGAAAGATGCTTGTCAAAATAACAGTTTTTTAAAACACTATTTACAATTTTATATTTATTTTGTTTCAAAATTACTTGCACATTCCAGTTGTATGGCAACAAAGAATTTCAATGTCTGGATTACGTAAAAGTCAAAATATTTACTCGCAAAACACCCCTTTCTAAAAGTGTTCAATAACAAATCTTGTATAAAAATTGTTTTCGTTTTCGTATAGTTTGAAAGTGTAGAAAGAGCTACAGAAAATATATGCCACTTGCTGTTTTAAAAAATATATTATAGGAAACCTTTTCAAATATTGACTCGGTAAAGACAGTGATACGATGAGAATTCAAACAGACAAAATTCTGTGTTGATTTTAAGACCTACGTGGGCAGCAATATTTACTTCAAATTTTATTTAGCAGAAGTTTCGAAAACTTTCGAATTTATTATAGAAATGAAACATATTTGGAAAAGTAATAGTTTTCTAACTTTAGATAACATAAACTTTTATAATAATAAGGAAATTTATTAAATCTTTATTTAATACAGAAGTTTAGAAATAATGTGAGATATGAAACTATATATAAAAATCACTTGAAACATCAAAAATTAACTTAATATTTGCTAAAAATGATAAAAATACATTTACAAGGCAAAAAATACTTTTATTTGTTCAGATCGACATGTTTCATCGCTCTGACCGCGAGATTCTCAAGATTTATACTGATACAAATATCTTCGCAAAAAAATTTTTAATTGAAAAACTGGTAAACAAAAATCTCTAGATCTCACACCAAGAAAATATAACGAGAAAACTGCAGGCTTGGCCAGACTATAGAGCAAAGAACATTTACCGATTAATTTAATAAGTAGTAGAATAATTAATCCATCAAGATTTTATTTGCCATCCATTATCCGAGAATCAATAGAGATCTTTTTACGCAGTGAGAATATATGCAATAATTCAGCCTCCATCGAGCTTCCTAAAATTTGGAAAGAGATGCTCTGAAGAATAATGAAACAATAGTATAAAATAATTCACGTTCACAAATATCCAATTTTAATACTGCAGTTATGCGTGAGATCGCGTGATTTTCGTTTATCAGTTTTTGAATTTTTTTTTTTCGAAAATATTTGTATTGGTATAAATCTTGAGAGTGTCGCCGTGAAAGAGATGAAACATGTCGATTTGAATAAATAAAGGTATTTTTTTAGGAATCCATATCTCAAAAGGAAAAAATTAAACCCTTATAGGTCACTTTGTTTTCTGTCTGCCTGTCAAGACCGTTTATTTTTCAGAAGTCATTAATTTATAATTCTGTGTCAATTTATTATGAGAAAAACTCGTCTAACCGTCTATCAAGACTGTTTTTAGATATGTTCGTAATAATATAAATAGGTAGCACCTGTAGTCGTCATCTGGTCCGTCCGCCTGTCTGTCAGTCTGTCTGCATATAACAGGGCAAAACTACCCAACCGAATGGTTTGAAATTTAATGTATATATAATCGTTGCAGAATTTTGAAAATCGAATTAAAACTTAAAAAGATTGTAACCCTTTCAGGAGCAAAGCAATCCCATTGCTAAAGTGCTGAAATTAATGAATGACACCGGAATTTGGAAACAAATTTATTTTTAAATAAGAAAATGATATATTTCACACACATAATAAACCGAAAATTTTTACCAAAATTCTGGTGTCAATGTGGCATTTGGTAATTAAAGTTAAGTGATTTCATAAACATATTACCGCCCCGCAAGGGATTAATAAAAGTTTTCTTCATTCTATTAAATCCTATGATACGTAATTAATTCAATGATATGCCATTATAGATAATGATTCTAGGTTGTCATGGTGATTATTATATTAAATCCTATCATACGTAATTAACTGAATGATATCTATTATAGGTAATGATTCTGCGTTGCCATGGTGATGACGTTCTGTTTAAGATAAAGTCCTATTATTTGCCTCAATCATCAATTCCGTCAAGGATCAAGTTCAAATTGCTGTCAAATAATAAGGCACAAGGCCATATTGTTTTGCATAAATTTCAAGCTTTTAACTCAATGCAATTAAATGCTGTGGTCTTAAAACAACGTTTTTCAATGTTTGAATATTCCATAATCGGAATCCACGCCAAATTAGCATGTTGTAGACGAAATTTATTTATATTTCTTTTCGATGGGTATGTAGCCATTAATAAGTTGAGTAGAACTAGGAACAGTTCAGTTATAGACAAAAAAATTTCTTACTTTCATATACAAGGTAATGTAATCCATTCTTTCTCTAGATAAATAAATTTGCATAATCCTTTATATCCCAAATTATGAATTTAAGAAAACATCTCCTCGAAACTTTTTTTCCTTGCATTACTATGATACATTAGAAGATATATTTTAAAAATAAAACAACTTGTTTTTGTTAATTACGGCTAATTACTTGATGTGGCATTTCAAAGTACCGTTGAGTCATAACGCTTGGACAAAAAACGAAACTTAAAAAAAACTATATCTAATTTTTTCGTATTATTTTAATGTGACTTATCATGCGTATATCTAGTATATACAGGGTGAACCAAAAGTCTTGCCCTGATTATATATATTTATTGTGCTCAAACTATTATAATTTGACATACGTTTGTTTGGATACATTGTAAGTACTGTTATAATTTTTTTTATAAGACCACGTACCTCAGTTAATTCCAGCACATGCCCCCTGGGTAGCTCGGAGAATGCCTAAGCGGTATTTGTGACCCCGCCAAGTGTTCTGAACATGTCTTCTGTTATAGTACACACAGTAGCTTTAGCAGCAGATATTTTAAGTTCACGAGTTGATCGAGTAGGATTCCGCTAAAACGATTGCCGAACGCGTTCAACAATTGCTTCACTCACACTAGGCCTGCCACTTCTGGGCAGATCAGCAACGATGCCTCTTTCTTTAAACCTATCATACCATCGCTTTATTGATTTTGCATCAGGAGGGTTGCATCCATAACAACGTCGAAATGTTCGCAGAACATTAATGGGCGATTTCGTTTCGTGAAACCAAAGAACACATTGAGCTTTCTCTTGAATCGATGCCATTTCGGCCGAAAATATCTTCCTTACAAAGTCCTCTTTTCCTGAGTCGCTCTTGAAGAAGCAATCGCGCAATTTATTGTACAAAAAAAAAACTTCTTAAACTGACCTATCCAATGATATAACAAGTTACATTATTATACAAACGGTTAATTTGTAATGAATTATTATAATCAGGTCTTGATTTTGGTTCACCCTGTATATCTCTATGATGTATATACGGCTAGATGATGATGCTGTTGGTGCATCATCAGTGAGCATTTCGTCATCAGAACAATATTCTATAGTTGTAACACTATCGTCCGATGAAACCACATCTGAACGAAATTTCCAAACTTTTAGTTGTGGAAAACTCAAAAGGATTCATAAAAATTCTAAAAGGTATTTTTAAATTTTTGTTTTCTAATTTGTAATTGATTTTTATTTTGTTTTATAAAAATAAAGTATTTCTTCTAAAGATAAAGAAAAAACATATTTTTTGTTTTATTATTCATCAATGTCATACATAAATCATGCAATATCTTCCCCTACATTGTATCAAAATTCACCTGTCTAGAATCCACGCATCCCTAGTAAATATATACGTTTTATGCATCATATGTATTCAAACGATAAAATTCTAAGTAAAAATCTTGTTCAACCTAGTCCTGCGGCACTCAAAAGTACCGCTTAGAAAAGTGCCTCGTTAAGTACACAAACGGAAAATTAATTCTTTTAACATAACATATTGTCACGTGATCTATTTAAAATAAGAAAAAAAATATGATAGCCTTACATTTAAAATTTAAGGTGTTTCCAAGTAAAAGTTAGAGATACCATGTCAGACAAGAAAATGGAAGTAAAATTGACACCCACGCGCTCCAAAATAGCTTCGTGAATAGTTTTCAGCTTACTGGAACTGCTATTGATATCTAGTGATGGTCAAGAGAAGTATTTACTACTGTTTCCTAAACGTATTACCGCATATACTCGCGTATAAGCCGACCCCAAATTCGAGCAGAATAACAGGCTGAATACCAGTATTAAAAAAAAAAAAATTATCCTCGTCTTATCTAAATGCAGAATTATATGATCTATAATAATAAAGAAAGAAGTTTGCGTGTGTGTGAGTGAGTGAGTGCGTCGACGGTGTTCTGAAGAGACCATTGCACGTAGAGCTACAAAATTTAGGGAAAAGGTACGTCTACATATGAAGTTTTGCACCTCGAAGCCCGATTTTCGATTTTTTGATTAGATTTTTTTTTATTTAATTTTTTATGCGATTTTTAGCGCTTTTTTAAGTTTCGAGGCGATTTTTCCACATTAGTGAGAAGAATATGGTTTCTTTCTTTTAACCCAATATAGTAAATTTGGTTCTCTTTTCAAAAAAGTTTATTCGGAATTCGTGCAGCGATTTTTGAATTTTTAGCGAATTTTTTATGCAATTATTGAACAGCATTTAATGCATTTCCATAGCTATAAGGAGGTTACCGTAGAGGGACATAGTTCTGTCGCCAAATGCAGCCAAAACTTGGCGACAAAAATGAGTCGCCAAAAGTGACGCCAACTTGGCGATATCTCTAATATTTCGCCAAATTCCGACAGACTTCCACTGTAAAACAATAGGGTTTACTTGCACACAAAAAATCAACAAATTGAGATATTTTAATGCAATAAAAACTAATATTAACTTAAGGGATTATATTAATTATATTTAAGGAAGTAAAAGTAAATTAATTACGAATAAAAGTAACATGATCTAATGCTTAGCATGATTTCCAAAACATAAATTTTAAGAGGGCCCACAGGTCAAAGGAATTAGATTTGAAACTTTTATCCAATTATAGTAAATTTTGACTTTCGTCATTTTTGAACTTTTTATGATTTTTAATGCGATTTTTACGTTTCTTCGCGATCTGCTGCAATTTCTTGACATTCCATTTTTGACCTAAAGTACATTCTGCCCTCATTTTAATAAAGTTTATTCGGATTTCGTACAGCAATTTTCGAATTTTTCGGGGATTTTTAGTCTATTTTAGCGATTTGCTACTATTTTTCCACAGTGAAAGGAATCAACTTGCAATCTTTGAACATAATATATATATATTTTTTCTCTTTTCAGAATTTGAGAAGCGATTTAAAATTTTTTCGCGATATCTTATTGTGATTTTCAGAGCTTTTTCGTAATTCTTGCTGTTTTTTGACGTACCCGGGCAAGTTAGCTCTTATTAAATAAAACGAAAATGGCTATGCAAAAATACTGGTATGCAATGTATTTTTTTCACGAATTTAGGGGTTGACTTATACGCGAGTATATACGATATTGCAAATGCATTCAATGAGTGTGTTCTAATCCTTTGGACTCCGGCGTTTCTTACACAAATTTTATTCGGTCGGCACCACTTTTTAAAAAGAAGTTTGCTTCAAGTACACGATTTCAAGAATGCTCGGATTAAATAAGGCAAATTTTATTTTCCTTTATTACTGGTGCCAAAAACAAATTTTGATGTCACCGCAGCAGCGTCAACGGATTGCAAATGGTTAATTGGAATAGAAAACTGTAATACTTTAAAGTACCGTCGGGGCATAAAAGTTTAAGGTTTAATATATAAATAAATAAATTTCAGAGTTATCGTGCAACAATTAACAGAAGCATCTAGGTATAAGTGAGCAGTTCTTATTTTACATTTGCGAAAAAACTCGGACTTACTAAGCTTTGCATACTGTACGGTGATTGTCGGGGAGCGAATTGTACTCTCATTTTAAAGTAATATGACCTTTATATGGAATGTCCTTCGATATTGCTGAAAACTATACGAGCGTAATAGCGCTATTACATAGCCTCTCAGAAACATAAGTAGTATTACAGAGAGTCTGTAACATAGCTCTGTAACTAGTCTGTGATGTACTCTATGTAATATCAGTTGATTTCTCAAGGTCATCCATTCTACCCACTTCAACCCTTCGTTGCCAGGGGAAAAGCCCAGCGATAAGTTAACCAAATGTGGCGTTACCATAGTTACTGGCCTAAAATAAGGACCGGGAAATTGGCCTGGAGAAGTTAATTGAAATTACATAGAGTATAACGTGTCAGACACAAGTTGGTCTGTTAAGGACCAACTATTTTAGTTGATCATTCATAATAGTATTTTCTAGAAAACGGTATGCAATATTCTAAAACTCGAGAAAATCGCGGGAAATGTAATGTAATTAGAAATGCAACTCCCATCAAAATCTGCCCATTAGAACTGTTTAAAAATTCTATACTTTCATAGTCGGATTCATCTGATTACACAACTTTCCTCCATAATTCTATAATTAAGCTACGTAGAACAATATCCAATACACTAAAACCATTCCGGGAAAAGAATGTAATTAACAATTCAAGTGTCATCAAAATCCTTCAGTAGAACTTTTTAAAAATACTAATCTTTCATATTCGGGTGCATCTGATTATAGAACTTTTTCCATAATTCTATAACTAAAAAACGCAGAACGATATGGAACATACCATGGTTCTTACGTCTCCTTGAATTTTGCAGACCAGAAAATTTTTTGGCACCAGTATTATCTTATAGAAAATCTCTTCTTAAAAGAAGGCGAAATTTTGCGTGTTTAACATCCTTCTAGTATTTTTTTCAACTACAGTTTGACTATTTATTTAACTTTTTAAGATTCTAATTCACTTTTTTATTCTTCTTAAGTCTTAACTTAATTTGTAATTTTTCTTCCCTTTGTTAATCTTAATTTTTTTATTTTTTCTTAATTCATTTAAATTTCTCTCTTTAGTAGTTCTCAACTACAGTTTAAAATTTTCCCAATGGCTCATAATAACATAAGATACTCCAATTCCTAGTCTGGGTGTTAAGTTATTATCAGCTAGGAAACCCATTATTGCTGCTCACCTGTTCAACACGTTTAACCTAGATTTTTTTTCTATAAAAGGACACTGGTTGTTTTCCTGGAGACATAACGGTATCCGTACGAACCATGTATACTAAAACCATCCCTAAAAAATGATCTAACAGTGTAATTTTCATCAAAATCTGTCCAGTGCAACTTTTTAAAAAGGCCAACCTTTCATAATAGGTTAACTAAGCAACGTAGAACGATAAGCAATATACTAATTGCAATATCGCCTGAAAAATTATCTAACAGTGCAAGCCCAAACTCATCCAGGATTGCGACAGACCAGAGAAAAAAGCAATCAAAACTGTGGAAATACAAGTACATTCTCGCAAAATTATTCGTGAAGTCTAATCGCGTGATTTAATAAATTGAATTTTTCTATAAGAAACTTCGGGCATTTGCTTTCTTTTTTTTCTTTCTTTTTTTTTACTTCTATTTTCCTTGATCTGTCGCCATTCTGTCATCTCTAATATTCACCTCAGAAATAATATACATGAATCATATCATAATCTTGTAATCTTACAAACTTTTTGATGTAACAAATAATTCAGAAAAGGGAATAAAATGAAGTCCTCATAAATAAAGGAAAAGTCTTGAATGATTAATGGATAAAGCTGAATAACAATGAAATCAGCAATTGAAAATTCCAGGAACATAATATCGAAACTGGATGGAAATAAGATTTCGTATTGAATGCATTATAACTGACACAAAAAAGCACAGTAATAAATCATGAGACCATAAATGGCATCAATGAATCGAAGTAAATATCCTCCTGAGACCTAGCATCCATTTAAATAGATGTTTTGCTTTCGCCTTCTATTGCGTTAAATTTCATTGTAGCAATCTAAAACCAGTTTGGCATGGTAATGTATGAACCAAAAATCAACATTCAGCTTTTGGATTTTGGCAACAGTAACAACTTTGTTTACAAAATGGCGTAATAAATGAGTCAAGTTGGAATTCTACGTTCTGCTGGTAAGTTTCGTTTTTATGTTATTTTAATTTGTTTAAACTACTTTTTTTTTTTTTTTTTTTTTTTTTTTTGCCATTTTAATAGCAAATGTTAATACTTGGCTTATGTCCTTTATAATAAATTCTATTCTTTCTCATACTTTTAGCATTTTTTTAATTACTTGAAAGCGAGTTATGGCCTGAACATCCATTTAGATGGATGTGCTGTAAAACAAAATTAAAAAATCGAAATTTATTCTTTTCTTTAAAAACATCATTTTTTATGCCTATTTGTTGAAAATAACTCATATTTAAAAAAAAATATATATGCATTATATTTTGCTTGGGTCTCAGGAGGATATAATATTTTACAGAATTTTTAAAATTGTAAATCGATCCCTAAAAGTTATTTCTCTGCAATAATTTTATCTCAACTTACATGAAAAGAGTAATTGTAAAAAGCATATAAATTTTAAGAGTTTGTTTTGAGTATATTTGAATCAAAAATTTATGAAAAAATAATTCAGTTGTGCCTTTCGCCTATATTTATTTTAAATAATTGCCATGCATTATTTATACTAAACACGCATATAGAATAACTTTAGAAGCTATTTTCAACTTTATTCGACAAAGAAAAAATATTTTATTTGATATATAACTACTATTTTTAAATTACTTTTATTGCCGATCATTTAAAAATATCCAGAAATTGTTTCTTCAAAATGTAATACAGTAGAGCGCCGAATCTCGGAATTCCAATTAACCGAACAGCCTATTTCTCTCAAAAGAAATTTGTAACCGAACTACCAGTTATCCGAAAAGTCTATCTCTCCCCAAAAAAATTTTAACCGAGCTCCCAATTATCCACTGGCTTGGAATAAAATTTTAAACAAAGTAAATACTGATAATGGATCAGAAAATAAGGAATGTAAAACAATAAATGAGATAGGAAGAATGCTGAGCTATGAAGAAAATAAAACTAACGAGTGGTTAAATAGTGAAGTACATGTCCCTGGACATCAGATTTTAAATGATGATAAGATTGTGGATGAGATTCATGATGAAAAAGAATTTGAAGAAAATTTAAAACGAATGCTCTAAAAATAACGCAGGTCCATCACATACCGAAGCCTTTGAACGTTTGGGAACAGCTATGAAATGGCTCGAACGGCAGAAGAACGTTGATCCTATTCAACTAACGTATTTAAGAAGAATTAGGGATTTGGCAGCATTGAAAAGAATGCATTCGTCGAAGCAACCAACAATCAAAAGCTTTTTTGCTTAAATTGTAATCTCTAGAGTTCAGAAAATGATAAAAAGAAAAAAAAATACGATAAAAATGTCAAAAATAAATAAATAGAAAGCCAAAATAAAAGCAATTTTTAAACTTAGATAACGTGTGAAGGTTTTAGTACAGTCAGAAACATTTCTTAAATTGTGTATCCATTTATCCGAAATTTTGCTTATCCGAACTAGGGTCGATCCCGACTTGTTCGGATAATCGGCGCTCTACTGCATTAAAATCAGAAAAGTAAAACGTAGTACAGCCCACTTTCTCATCCTGTCCTATACAGAATTCTTATGTTCGGATATATTTCTATTCTCTTTTGTCTACCGAAAAAGCATATGTCTCACCTTAACCCATTTATGCCTAGTGTCCCATTTTTGTGACGATTTCGAATTTTAATGAATTTGTTTAATTTTCTTCTTCTTTATAACATAAAAATTGTATGAAATAATTACAGTCGGACCTCGTTATCCCGACACCCTGTTTTCACGTCACTCCGCTTATCACGTCAGTTTTTCAAAGTCCCGATTTCCTGTACATGATTTTAATGAAAATGAACTCCGGATTTTACGCGTCATTGAATAATTTCCAACTCCGGATATCCCGACGGTTTAGGAAAATTGTCCATTTTATATCTTAGACAAACTTTTCACTAAAGTGTCTAAAATACCCACTGAGATAAATGAGAAATTTTACTTCAATCCTTTATCTGAATAAATAAATCCACACACTCCGCTTTGCTGTCAATGACCCACATAAGCTCGAGATAGACGTATCAGTCTACTCACGGTCTTTTTGTTCTGGTCAGGTGGCACTATCTTGTGGTTACACGGTGTTTTCCATTCGACTAAAACTGAAGCATTGCATTGCGTTGCATTGAAACGATCAGAAATTATCTAACATCCATTTCAGAAACAACGAATATTAATTAAATATTTAAAAAAAGAACTGTAGGAAGCACATCTAGAGATAAGCAAACCTTAATTCATCAATATTTCATGTAACGATAAAAGACCAAGTCGTCATAAATCCGTTTTTTTATTCTTTTCAATTTTGTTTTTGTGTATATTATGTTTAGTAAGAATGTTTTATTGCTTAAAACTGAAAGAACAGTTATGAACTTAAAATTTTCTTAAATTAATTTAAAAAACAGCTTTTTATAAACATATTTTTCTCCATATATTTGTCTCCGGTTACCGCGACACTCCGCTTATGACGACGCATTTTTCTGGTCATTAAAGTGTCGGGATAACGAGGTTCGACTGTATCTATAAATGTCTATCAGTTACCGAGAGATGACAGCATAAGATATATATTCATTTCCTTAGATGCACTGTAAAAAAAATTCCGCAACGTTCCTGGGAAAAAATGGGCAGCTGAGTTGCCCATTATTTCCAAGAAACATTTCTTGAAAATGACTGGAACTTTACTGTATATGTTAAAAACTTTCTACAGAAATGACAGTAAGTTTCCTGCGAAATACCAGGAATATTTCTGTTGACAGCAAAACATTACTGACATTTCACAGCATGCGGGATCCGCAGACGATTTTTACATTTCCAGTTGACAATTTTCGCTTTATTATCATTGTTTATCATTATTTGTTAGAATGAAAAAATATTTTGAAATTGACATCAAAATTATTATTTATAATTTACACGAAAAAATAAATTTTCAGTTAAAATTCAATAAAGTAAATATATATATGATATATTGTTTCTGAACTTTGCTTAAAATATAAAAATATATAAATGTAGATAATAATTAGAAAAAAAAATCTAGACATAAAATATTTTGGATTTTCGTTAGTAATTATGTTAGTTTACAAGTTAGATAAAATACATATAAATTTTCATGAAAAAAAAAACCTAAACGTAATTGTATATTTTTTCCGAAAATAAAAAAAAATTCAAATTTGCAGCAATTCAAAGTGTCAAATATATATCAAATTTAAATCAAATTGTAATAAAGTGTTAAAATATAAAATTAATTAAAAAAGAAAAAAAAAGTCCAGAAGTAGCATCGAACTCGGGCCGTACGGGTGGCGGGTGAGCTTTCTGCGTCCACACCACGAAAGACACGTTGAGAGCTGCAAACTAATGGGTATTTGAAACGTATGCTAAACCTCGGCATCTAATTTCTGAAAATCTAAGTCCCATTTGAAGAAATCCTTTCACATGAATAATTAGAGATAAGAACTCTAAAACATACTTTAAATTAATCAAAATCGGTGAGAATCATGTTTGATGGTCCCCTGGTTAATGGAGATCCAAATAATAGGTGTATTTTTTTTTACACGGTCTGCTCCTTAAACATTCCACAGACAAGTACGAGAGATTATCTCTTAGCGATGTCACGGAGGTATTGTATTTTCATCTGAATTGTCTTGACAATAGAGACGTAAAGGATTATGTCATCTATTGATTTATTTGCATTCCATATTGATTTTTTTACATTCATTTAAGGAATTCTTTTTCGACACTCGCGTGCGAGCAACGGATTATATAGCAAAAAAATAATAAATGGCGGCCGCAGCGTTTTGCTGTTTCCAACTTTTGTTCAGGAACGTTTCAGATAAGAAAACCAGAATTTCACAGGAAAGAGCTAAATTATTCTGAAAAACCTGAGAAAAGGCGAAACGTTCCTGGATTTTACATGGAACGTTGCCATTTTTTTTACAGTGTGAAGTTTATTGTCTGTGTTTATAGATTTTTTTATTTTTCAAAATGGCGAAATGTAAAAAGTAAGTTTATTTATATTTTTGTATCAAGGATCCAAATAAATAAGTTATAATCTAAGCTTGTAGACGTCTTTGAAATACTTATTTTTTTTTAAGATTGTGAAATTATATGTTCAAGCCTCTTTTTTATGCATTTTTTTCACGTACAAAATATAGGGCGCTAGGCACGAATGGGTGCATATTTTTATTAGCCATGTAGTAGACAGTTATTTATGTAAAGTCCTTTTCAAGATGATTATGAAATAATTTTTTTTAAGCCTCAAATACGATTATTCTTATTTTATTATTACTAATACTTATTAGTTGTCTCTGTAAAGAAATAAATATATATATATATATATATTTTTAGTAGTTCATAAAAATAGTAATTATAGTATTTTATATGCAATTTAAAAGCTTATTTTATATAAATTTAGACAAAATATATAATTATTCATATTATACTATTATGAATATTATGACATTCATATATTATTATACTATTCATATTATACTATTATGAATATTATGCATATTATTAGGCATATTCATAATTATTATTAAGTATGCATATATATTATATTCATATATGCATATATTCATATTATATATATATGAATCACATTATATATGAATCACATATATGAAGTATATATGAATTACATTATATATCCATATATATGCATGTATTCATATACGCATATATATTAATATATATTATTAGGCATATTCATATTATACTATTATGAATATTATATATATTCCCATATTTAGTAAGTTTACATTTTATCAAATAAATACAAGAAATGGTTAGCGTAAATTTTTTTAGTATTTTTTCTGTTCATTTTGCAACATTTTATATTGATTTTATAAACAAATTAGCAAACCCCGCGGCTTTGCTCGCGTAACAGTTGAAATATGCCAAGTGATATTTGCATGACTATTTTTTATTAGAAGAATACTTTTTGCAATAATTCAAAAATTACAAATTAAGCCACGGTTTGACTAAATTTCATTATAAAAGTGCAATAGACAGAAATGAGATTTTAATTAATAAGAAGAACTAAAACTAATTCCAAATAAATGATAATTTAGAAAGTATTTTGAGACTTATATGCTCATTGCATACGCTCATTTCAGTATTCCTTTGAAGTTTTGAATTTTTTAGAAACCGTTCTTAGTACGCATTTACATCTTAAAATTAACCATCATGTCAAATTCCAATCTTCTTGTCTAACAGTCTTCCATCTCTCTGGTGTTAGTGGCACCAACATAAAATGCGGAAACAGAGTTGAAATAGAATGTCTCGAAAAATGTAGAAGCAGAGACTGTCACCATTAATTTGCCAACAACATTAACACGGAAAGCGGTTGGTATTTCCTAATCTTCTATAGAAAACGGAATTTAGATGTTTTAAAAGGCTTTCTTGTTGTTCCTGCAAATCTGTTGGTAGTGACACCGGCATAAAATATAGCCCGTATAGAATCAGGGACTATCACTCTTGATTCGCAACGAATAACTTCTGTAATCGGTTTATTATTTCCTGAGATTCCATAGAAATCGTAATTTAGGGCTCTTTTAGAATACTTTTCGCTCCTTCCCTTCGCTTCACCCTTTTTTAATTTCGAATTTATTTTTGAATGTTCTTAGAGAATATTTATATTTTATAAGTAAGTACTGCGCTATATTTAAAGTTCCTAGCCTCTTCAGTACCGCAGAAATCGCAATTTAGAAATTTTTTTTGCTCCTGCAATCCTCTAGGGGATGTGGCACCGACATAAAATTTAGCTTATGTTTGAGCAGGTTCTATCACCATCAATTTGCAAACATTATGTTTTAAATCGGTCCTGTCGGTTTAAAATTTTCATCCTTTTAAATTCGGAATTTTCTTTCGACAATTCTTAGAAAGCATTTGAATCTTTGAAGTAATTACCATTCCAAATTTAAAATGTTAGACCCCTCTTTAACACAAAAAAAAACGCAATTCAGAACATTTTTTGCTCCTGTAACACTCAGGTTGTAGTGACAACAACGTAAAATATAGACAATGTTGGAGCTGTGGCTGTCACCATCAACTTGAAACTATTACTTCTGAAATCGTCTTATATTTCCTGAGATTGCGTAGAAATCACTATTTAGAACGCTTTTCGTTTATTTTCACCCCATTTAAATTTCAAATTTTTAAGGAACTCTTCTCAGAGAGCATTTGCATCTCATAAGTAATTACCATGTCAAATTTCAAGTTGCTATCCTCTTCAGTATCATAAAAATCACAATTTAGATTGTTTTTTAAAATGCAACCGCAAGGTGGTAGTGACGCCGACATGAAGTAGATCCTATATTGGATCCTATATTGGCTGTCATCATCTATTTTCAACCATTACTTTTGAAATTGGTTGGGTACTTTCTGAGATTGCGTAGAAATCGCCATTTAGAACGTTTTTTATAAATCTTTTCACGCATTTTCACCCCTTTTTAAATTTCGATTTTTTTTAAGAAATGTTCTTAGAGATCATTTATGTGTAATAACTACCCTGCCAAATTCCATGCATCGGGGCCCTTCAGTAACACAAAAATCGCAATTTTGAACTTTTTTTGCTCCTGCACCACCTTTAGGGGTAGTGGCACCGACGTAAAAAGTAGCCTATGTTGTAGCAAGAGTTGTCACAATCATTTTGACAACTTTATTTTTTATATCGGTTTGATACTTCTTGAAATTGCGAAAAAAATCGCCATTTAGAACGTTTTTTAGAACGCCTTTTGCGCATTTTCACCCCTTTTAAATTTCGATTTTCAAAGAAATGTTCTTAGAGATCATTTATATCTAATAAGTAACTATCATGACAAATTCCATGCATCTGGGCCCTTCAGTAAAACAAAAATCGCAATTCCGAACGTTTTTTTGCTCCTGCACCCCCTTTAGGGGTAGTGGCACCGATATAAAAAGTAGCCTATGTTGGAGCAAGGGTTATCACCACCATTTTGACACCCTTATTTTTTTAAATCGGTTTGGTACTTCTTGAGATTGCGTAAAAATCGCCATATAGAACGTTTTTTAGATTGCTTTTTACGCATTTTCACCCCTTTTAAATTTCGAATTTTTTAAGATATGTTCTTAGAGATAATTTATATCTTATATTTAACTTATTAATAAATTATATATAACTACCATTCCAAATTTCATGTTTCTAGGCCCTTCATTAACACAAAAATCGCATTTTTAGAACGTTTTTTAGAACGCCTTTTGCGCATTTTCACCCCTTTTAAATTTCGATTTTCAAAGAAATGTTCTTAGAGATCATTTATATCTAATAAGTAACTATCATGACAAATTCCATGCATCTGGGCCCTCCAGTAAAACAAAAATCGCAATTCCGAACATTTTTTTGCTCCTGCACCCCCTTTAGGGGTAGTGGCACCGATATAAAAAGTAGATTATGTTGGAGCAAGGGTTATCACCACCATTTTGACACCCTTATTTTTTTTAAATCGGTTTGGTACTTCTTGAGATTGCGTAAAAATCGCCATATAGAACGTTTTTTAGATTGCTTTTTACGCATTTTCACCCCTTTTAAATTTCGAATTTTTTAAGATATGTTCTTAGAGATAATTTATATCTTATAAGTAACTACCATTCCAAATTTCATGTTTCTAGGCCCTTCAGTAACACAAAAATCGCATTTTTAGAACGTTTTTTGCTCCTACACCATCTTTGGCCAGTGACACGGACATAAGATATAGCCTATGTTCTAAGTTGGACTAACACCATCATTTTGATAGCATTACTTTTAGAATCGGTTCGGTAGTTCCAGAGCTTACCTCCTACAAATAAACAATTTTTACCTCTTTATAATATTTGTATAGATTTAAGAAAATAAAAATTCAGGCATAAATGGGTTAATCACACTTTTTAAGTAAGTGCACTGTCAGTAAAACTCCTCTATAAACACTGAATTATTCCTCATTTTTTAACAAATCATTTACGTATTCCTAGAAAACATGTTTTATCCGTAAATTATTCACAAAAGTTTGAAAAAGAGGGGAAAATTCCGTTCATTCCTAGCACACATGCATATTGGCTTTATTAATACTAAAATACGAATTCATTTTAAAAAAGAAAAACCAAAATTTCTATAACTCAAGATTTCTAATTTAATTTTAAAAAATAAATAAATAGACTAGACCAACAACAAAGAAAAGAAATGTTTTCGAATTTAAAAACAAATAACAATTAATGTTCTCAATCATTTAAAAGTATTCGCAATTTATTTTTTAAGTTACATAAAAATACTCGCATTTAAAATATATTTGAAATGAACACATTTAAAATAGATATTTTAATTAAAACATTAAATGAAAAAAAAAATCGATTTTACTCAAAAAAAAATTCTTGCATAAAAATATAATATTCCTATTTTACATCTGGCAATCTACATAAAAATATTTATAATTCATATTTTTATCTTATTAAAATCCCAGCCACAATCTCATTAAAGCCGAAATCTTCTCGAAATTAACTTCAAAATTCAAAGTTTTTTAAATAAATTAATCAAGCCATAACTATCTGAGGCAACCATATTTACTTCAAACTGTTTCACAACTGTACAACTGTAGCCAAGTGTTTAGAGTACTAGTCGTAACACTAAGGTTGCTGGTTCGACTCCAAAGTCAGGAACTTTTGTTTTATCCCCATTTTCTCCAATTGACGTATATTTTACCTCCTGCAACGGAGAAAAAGAAATGGATATTCGTCTATTAACGGAAAAATACTGGTAGCACTGCTGCCGGGAAAATTTCCCTGAATTGAAGAAAGTATTAGATTAATTTTAGCACAATTATTCTAATTGGTAAATAAATCATATTAGATATAAATTTCCAACTGGGCGAAAATGTTTCGAGCCAGGATTCGAACAAGGGATCTCTTGGCTGAAGCCGCCAATGCTCTACCAGCTTCGTCCGGGATAGCTCAGAGGTAGAGCATTAGCGGCTTCAGCCAAGGGATCCCTGGTTCTAATCCTGGTCCGGAAATTTTTCGCCCAGTTAGAAATTTACATCTAATATAATTTATTTAGCAATTAGAATAATGTTGTTAAAATTAATCTAGTGTAATTACGTATCTAGCGGCTTCTGGAGTTCCATTACCTGCGATTTATTCTGTTGAGCTGAACCAGATTTCAAACCAGATGCTATAATCAATAAGGTCAGCTGGGTGAAAAAGTTCCACCAGATTCGTCCAGGATAGCTCAGATGGTAGAGCCAGTGGCTGAGAGTTTCTGTTTTCGAAGCTCGTAGACGGGAGGTGCTAGGTTCGATCTCAATCGCGCCCGTCGGCCTAACCGTTCGGAGTTTTCGTCGAACCTTGGTTTTCCAAGTGTAAATACGGGCTAGGTTCCCTTAGAAAGGCCCCCACGGAGGGCATTCCCCCCCTTAAGGCCTATATCCCTCATGCTGATAATTGGCCGTCATAAACACAAGCAGATGGTAGAACATTGGCAACTTCAGAGATCTCTGGTTCAAATCCTGGTCCGGACATTTTTCGCCTAGCAGAAAATTTACATCTAAAATGAAAAAAAGTATGTTTGAGAGTGTACTATTAAGGTAGTATTATATAAATTAAGCAAAACTATAACAAGTAACGTATTCATTGTTAATTTTCATATAGAATTTCTATTACGTATATCAGTTAAAAGTTTTGACGCGGAATATAAAATATTTTCTTGTTGATTATCATGTTTCATATTTTTTTTTTATGCCTTCGGTTGTATTTCGCTTTTATCTTGGCTTACGACATGTGCGATATTATAAAGGTCTAATGTAAATTTAAAAAATAAATATTTTTATATAATACGTACACGTACTACATCAAGAAACGATTTTTTATGTACCTACTAGAAATTTTTTTTAAATGCTGTATAAATTTACTTTTTCATATAATAAAAAGGTATACATTCGCATAAATACATAAATCTTACAAAACCTATGCATATATTTTTAGAAGCAAACAAACGTTTCATTTTTATCGAGGAAATCATTATAAAACTGACTTAAATTTATGCATAACATTATTTATTCCATCAAATCCTATATCAAAGTTTCTTATAAATGAAAAGCTATTATTATCTCCTCTCTGAAAGTTTCCCAACACCTGAAACAGGAGAAAGGAGACATAAAAGACAGAAGTCAGCTCGTGCCATATATTGTATTTAGTGAAATTTTGTCGATTATGGGAAGTCAAGTGATAAAAGAATTATTTTACCAAATTTAATAATATCTCATTGTATAACAGTTAGGAAAGTGAAAAAATTGTCGAAACATCTTTTTTTTTTTATCACATTGTTTAGATTACCTGGTTTTATCAAGATAGTGCGCAATTTTATTGAAAACAATTATCTTTTTCATAGAGGTGGGCAGAACGAATGATTTTGATGTTTGAATTAATCTTTCGGTTATACACAAAAGCATATTTTCTAACCTTCATATGTTTTTTATCAAATGTAATAATATCTCAGTTTATAATAGTTAGAAAAGTGGAAAAATTATCGAAGCATTTTTTTATTTTATTTTTTATCTTATGAATTAGATTGACAGGTTTTAGTAAGATATTGTGCAATTGCACTGGTCAACAGTGGTTTTGTCCTAGAACTAAAATTAGTTCATTCTAGATCAGTTTTTGGCGCTGATTCCGAATATGCTTTCCGTTTATCTCTAGGTGGTCCAGGTTTTGAGCAATTTGCATATTTAAATTTATGCAAATTTAAGCTTTTTTGTGCTATTTTATGCAAATTTTAGATACAATATATGTCACATCTAATTACGTTTTCTAGATAATGACTACTTGACTATTTGCTTCAGATAAATGTCACGATTGCATATTCTTAACATTTATTTATCAGTTATTAAGCCTAATTTGCATATTTTTCAATGGTGTAATGTTTGCATCACTCTCAACTTTAAAATAGTTGCCACAGAATTGACGTAATGTTTTTCTAGACTAAATTTTTATGCTGATTTCAAATCTGCAGCCTGTTTTCTTATGTCATGTCTAGTTTTTGAGTAAGATGAATTTCTACTTTTGAATGGCATTAACACAGGTTTGATATAAGATGCTTTTTAGGGTATGTAATTCATTGACAAGAAGGTGAACAGGGTCAGATTCATATCAGAGACATAAATAAAAATTTATATAATCGAAAAAAAATAAGTAGTAGAATCTATCCTAACTAGTTGAAGTTTATCTTACAAAGTATCATAAAAAGCTATTTCTGGCTTTTTTGACCAAAAACTAAAATTTCACTTTGCTCAAAAACTAGACGAGATAGAGGAAAACCCATACAAGATTTGAAATCAGCTCAAAAAACTGGTTAGAAACATATTAGCGTATTCGTGCGAAAGAAATATCTGAACGTCAAAAAACATTATTAGCAAAACATGAAAAATATGCAAATTAGGTACAATATTTCACAGTGACATGTCAGTATAATCTCAGAAACAACGTTTTTGGGAAGTAAATTAGGTAGTAATCATAACATAAAACAAAAAACCCTGTTTGATATTGCTTTATACCTTAAATTTGCAAATAATTGTATAAAATTTACTAAATTTGCACAAATTGAAATATGCAAATATCTCTCAAACTTGACGTGCTGGAGTAAATCTAAAACTAGGTTCGTAATCAGCACAAAAAACTGCATAAAAAACAATAAATTTCTGTTTTAGGACAGAGCAAAAGTTTAAATTTGCTGACCAGTGTTATATTGAAACAATTATCTTTTTTGTAGAGGTGGGCAGAACGAATGATTTTGATGTTTGAATTAATCTTTCGGGGATACACAAAAGCACAGCTTCTAACCCTCATAATTTTTTATCAAATTTAATAATATCTCAGTTTATAATAGTTGGGAAAGGGGTAACATTATCGAAGCTTTTTTAATTTCTTTTTATCTTATGAATTAGATTGATTGGTTGCCTTAAGATATTGTGCAATTTTATCGAAAACCATGACTTTTTTTTTTGTAGAATGAACAGGATGAATAATTTGGATATTTGGATTTGTGCGGGTACGCACAAAAGCATAGCTTCTAACTTTTATATATTTTTTTAAGTAATTACTACCAGAAATTTTGTAAGATAAAAATAAATTTCATATTTGAATAGTACGTAATTTAAGAGCTTTCCATAATAACCTACATTCCTCAGTAGTTTACATAACTTAGTCTAAGCTCTTTTTTATATATCATAATTTAACTTTTTTATTAGTGATATGTATATACCGGGTGTCCTAAAAAGGACTGACTGGTTTTAAAATTCAATAACTTGCAAACGGTGACAGATATTTAAAAAATTCTTGCAGGAGGGTTATGCATAAGGTCAAAAGTTTTTTTACAGTAATTTTCGATTTTAGTTCGAATTACGAAAAATAGATGGCGCTACCATCAACAGACGCTAAATTCAGGTTCGATTTTTGGCACTTTGGGACCCACTCATTACATTTTCATTTCCTTTTTCCGCATGGAAGAACAGAAAGACCAAAATATCGATCTTGTATCTAGCGCCTACTGCTTACAGCGCCATCTATTTTTTGTAATTCGAACTAAAATCGAAAATCACTGTAAAAAAATTTTTGACCTCATGCATGACCCTCCTGCAAGAATTTTTTAAATATCTGTCACCGTTCGCAAGTTATTGAATTTTAAAATCAGTCAGTCCTTTTAAGGACATCCGGTATATATACATATGAAAGGTTGTATAAAATCATATAGAATATTCAAAGGTTGAGTATTCAACCAGAAAACCAATAAATCTTCACTTGCTAAACACTGCTTGGAGATGAACCACTCTTTTGATTTTAATTCAGTCAAAATCATCTCTAAACCCATTTCTATATCCTCCTGAGACCCAAGAAAATTTGAAACACTTTATCTTTGTCTTTACTACTTTATTTTTATCAAAAGGGTAAAAAAAAATTATTTTCAAAGATTTTTAATTTTTTTTTGTTTTTCAAATTTGGTAAGAATCATATCCGTTTTAATGGATGTTCATATCTTAAATATGAGGAAATGTAAAACACAGTTCATTTCAAATTTTCACAAGTAAAGTGATATTGAAAAGCACTAAATTAACAATAAATTGAAACATACATATATTTATTATTAATTTAATGAACAACACTGAATTATTTTACACATATTTAAGCGAAATATAAATCTTTGAAACAATTTCTTTCACTGGTAATCCACAAAAGCCTATTGCAGTTTGGATATATCAGTTTAGTTTTCTTTTAAAAACATATTATTATCAATGAAATGTCTAAAACAATGATTTGCTTTAAAGATTATGTGCGCTTTTGCTTCTTGTTCTAGCTGTTGTGAAATATCAGGAGGATATGAAATACTTGAGCGAACATAAAAGGAAACATAATTAAAATCAGATTTCATGATGCTCGTGAAAAATATTATTTATTGTATTAATTTAACTTTTTCTTTATATTTATGAATTTCTAACAAAAGAAAAAGTTAGCCGAAATAATTGTCTTAATTTACATATTTAAATAAAAATTATATGTACATAAATCATAATTTGAACTTACTGTAAAGATCTCATTCAAATCAAATATTGGGCTTTTGATATTTCACTGTTTCACTTCTGTTAGTTTAACTAATTAAGCCATCAGCAAAATTATTAACTGATTCTTTACTAGCCTTATTTTCAGCTTCAGAAGAATCTTCATAAATTTTATTAATATTAAAATATTCATCACTACAATCACTAAAATCAAGACCGGAATCATACCCATTTGCTATTATTTCTAATGTTGTTAATCTTTTAGTTAAAATAAAACACAAAAATGTGTAATATTTTATAAAAATATGTAATATTTTATGAAAATATTACATATATATGTATTTTTATAAAAAGTAATCAAAACATTACAGAGAGATTAAATAAACATAAAAAACTTGGGAATCTTCACATGATTAAAACCAAAACTAATATTAAAACTGACTATATAACTTTACTCAAGTAAGACCCAACATCCATTTTAATGGATGTTTTTAAATTGGGCTTTAAAGCAATAAATATAGCCAAATTACAGTTAAACACTAGCTAGGGTACTATAAAAACATTAAAATTAACATATACACTCTAAAATGTGCTTAAAATGAGTAAAGAAAAATTGGAACTTACTAACACCTGGTTGAACACCACGTTGACTCACCAACTTCGCCATATTACAAACGAACGAGAAGCCGTTGCCAGATTCTAAAAACTTAAGAGTAATCTTTGAAGTATATATTATATTGGAGTATCAGGACTCGCTTCCAAAGAAACATTTGATGTGATTAGTAGGTTTAAACAAAACATCCATCTTCATGGATGCGGGGTCTCAGGAGGATATATGAACTTATCTTTCTAGAAGTATTTCATATCTACAAAAATTTTGACAATATTGTTAATAGTGGATTCGCTACTCCACTTTTATCACATCACTGGAAATATTTCATAAAATCGTCTTTTGCTTAATTACTACCAGTATTTTTCACGTATTTGATGACATTACCTATTCTCTTCTCCTATTGGCTGGTACCAGTATTTTCCTGTTTCCCCTTTGGCTAATGAAGTTCTCGAGTCCGCTTCTCCTCTATAAAACTAAGCAATTTTCCGTTGTTCATTGCACTGAGGATGGCACGCTAAAGGCTACCAAAACTAGTCTGCTCAAAGTTTGCATATTCTGGCGTTTTTAAACTTTGCTTTTAAATTTATATCATTCTGCGCCAAGTGCATCTTAATAATTATTAATAATTATTGAGTATGGATGCATTAAGAATTCATGGAATACTGGCGGCTTGTGAAAGGTTGTGTTATTTTGCAGTCTACAAATCCAGTTAACTTGCGTGAAATTGTTGGTAATAGCTGGTATCGGATAATTCAATTGAGAACACAAGATGTTGTTTTGCACTTGTACTATTAATTTAGACGAGCAGGGAGTAAGGTAGCAAGTCATTGGATTTTGCAATCCGGTGATTTCTCCAGAAAAAATGAAGCCAGTTGTCGTTCTAAGGCGTTCGTCAAACATGAAAACGTAAAAACAAGTCCCACATTATGAAAAAATTCGTAAAGCCCTCAGGCTTGTGCATGAATCGCTACATCATGCTATATGATCTTAAAAAACAATTTTAGAATACTACAATACTTACAGATACCATATAACATATTTTGAAGCACTTGAACAAGACAGAAATCTGAGCTCCGAAGTCATTGCGTCAGCTTTTTGTTAGACTCGCGTAGGGCGACAGATATCAACATAGTACAGAAACGACTCAATCAGTGGAAGGCGAGATGATGACTTCGAGAGATGGGCAGCTAAGCTAATGACGCGAGAAGGGAGTGGCTTAAGGAGGATGTATCCCATACCTAATAATGTAATGTTTCGAGGTAAAAAGTCTTGCCTCGAAAGGGCGTGGTGAAACTAGATTCTTGGAATTAAGATTAGAAATAAAAATAACAAAATGCCTTTTTAAAACATTCGAAAAATTAGCTTCTCTCAGAATATTATAGATTGGATAGCTGATGAAAATTTATAAAGGGTCTAAAAGATTTAGATTCAGATTTTGAATAAGATAATTATTAATATACGCGTTTTAAATTTAAAGGGAAATTAGATAGGAATAAATAATAGATGTTATTAAGAAATAGGGAAATAATGAATATGCCAGAAACTTAGAACAATTTAAATGAATATCGCGAAGTACAATTTTTATATAACACATCTATACAAAGTGATTCAAAACTTATCGTTTAACTTTCGTGGGGAAGTAGTAGGTAATACGTCAGGAAACTGATTTTACATAGGAAAGTATGTCCGCAAATGTACGCATGCGTGTGTAGAGGGCGGTGTATGTACCCAACCTTCCATTGTGTCCCAATCATTATTTTGACTTTTCTAAAGCTAATATTATTACTTCGCCTGTTTCCACTTCTCATTTGAAATTCCACGAAGTCTTTTACATCTTTAAAAACTACAAAAGTTTCGTTAATGACCTTTGTTCAACTCCTTCATTTTCTGATGCATGGAAACTTCTCGCTTAATTTTGTTCTTTCCGGTTCTTTTAATCTTTATTTTTTAATAGGTTTGTTTTTTACTTTTTGTTTCTAATTTTACCTACTGTGCCTAGTGAGAGGCTGTACTCTACCTTCTTGGAATAAAAGTTGCATTCATTGCCACTTAACTGTACTGTTTCCTTGCGTTCACTTTGCTTGTCCATTTTGTTCAATGTAGATGACATTTGCAAACATACTTTTCTATGTGAAATCGGTTTCCTGACATATTCCCTACCTCCCTACTAAATTTGAACGATAAGTTTTGAAACACCCTGCATATATATATATATATATATATATATACATATACATAGCATTACATTTCTCCTTAAACTTAATTTTATATAATTTTCTTAAATTACCGGCTTCATTTTCCTTTTTTCTATTTTAAACTTCTTTAAAGTTATTTTTAACCTTATATATGTAGTTTTAAACCACAGTTAAGCTTTTTCTTAATGGCTTACATACTACAAAAACATTATTTCATCCATAGACTGAGTGTGAAGTTTAATTCAACTAGGAAACTAGCACTTATCTAAAACAAGTTTGAAAATTAAAGTTATCGTTTACACTCGCAATATTATATAAATCTTTCAAAATCAGCCCACACAATCCTAAAGCTATCAATTTTCCATAAACATCAAAAAATCTGCAAAAATGTCTTTACGCAAAGCATTTATTCTGTTAAATTCTATGCAAGAATATTCCCGCTTCCATCTTTAAGGTAATCTGAAATTGAAAACGTGTAACAGCAGTTGAAATTTTGAAGAGATATGCGCCACCAACTAAGTTAATGAAACTTTGTTAGTTATAACAAGAAAGGAAAAAAATCATGCGCCAAGTATAGATTATGAAACACTTTCCAACAAAATCAGAATAATGTAACAAAACTTCGCCGTTTAATAAGATGAAATAGAATGTCTAATCGAACAATTTGGAAAGTCATAACATATTTGAAAACCCAATTTCTGCAATTCTTATCTCAACGAAAAATTATCTGAATGCTTTGAGCAGCCCTGTATATGATATATAAATTTACTAGATGCATGCAAAATTTTAGTTCAGTTAGGAAATATACACCGCAGATGAAAATTCCCCTTCAGCAGTTTCCGCTAATAAGGAGAATGGTACGTGAATTCTTTTGTGCAGCACTGTATACGAAGTATAGAATTTATACACAAAGAGTTACCTTAAAAAAAATTGGTTAAATTTAAAAGAAATACCGAAATTGAAAAAACACTCCCAGCAATTATTGCTCAAAGACGGTACTATAACCGATTTCTTTTGTGTGTCCCTGTAAATGAACGATAAATGCTGTGAAGGATCTAGTCAATATTAATCATCGTGATTCTGTAAATTCAGTGATCTGTGCCAATTTCAATATATTTGAAATAGCGTAATGTCATTAAAATACATTGCAAACAATTTTTCCCCGTTGACCATACTATAAAGAAACTCTTTTGAGTGCCCCTGTAAATGAACTATTAATGCTATACACTTTCTATTTAATACCGAACATTCCATGGTAAACATCATTAACATGTATCAATTGCATGAAAATCTGAGTTTATTTGCTCGAGTTAGTGCGTGGACAGATAGACAGTCATACAGAACAATCCGTAAACAAAAGCAAAGATGAAGTACAAAAATCCTTTACTAGTAAAAGCGTGTTTTTATTAAGATAAATTGACAATCATACATAATTTTATGAGCCGTATTAACTATTTTTGTGCAAAAATTTAAAAAATATGTTTGATAAAACATATATTAGATTTTAAATGAAAGATTGAATAAGCAAACACAATTTTAAAGTAAAATTTTAAGATGGCAAATGAATTTTAACTAATAATAAATTACAAAATGTGTCCATTTAGACGTGAAAAAGTTCATTTATTGAGTATTTATTGTTGAAAATGGAAGATTTTGTACATTGACACAACATGCGATATCTTTAAATAAATCATGACGATACTTTTATGCAAAACACATTTTTCATAACGGCGATATCGCCTATACTCACATTATTATGCAAATTATTCAATATTAATGTATACAAGTTCAAAACAATAAAATTTCCATAATCATAAACTCCAATAAAACAGTCATAATTTTATACGAAACATTAATTATTCCAAACTAAGCTAAAAGTGATTTAAAAAAATACATTTAAAAGGCATATAAATACCTTGATTCAGATCGACATATGTTTCGTCGCTCCGATGGCGAAATTTTCAAGATCTTTATTGGTACAAATATTTTCGCCATATGTAATCTCCATTGAATTGCCTAAAATTTGGAAAGAGATGCTCTGCAGAATAAGAAACAATATTTGAAGTTAATTGAAGCTCACAAATATCCATTTTTACTTTCTTCTATCGTTACAAGAAGAAAGTATTAGATTCGTGAAAAATTTCGACTTCGGTTTTCGATGGATTTATTGCGTTTTAGAAGGTTCTGAACACGATTTGACGGTTTTTAGAAAATGTCTGTCTATCACTCTGTGAGTCTGTGTGTGACAAAAGTTTTGTGGGTGCTCTATCTCAAGAAATAATGCACGGAATTTCACAAAACTTTCGATTCAGTTACACCTTGATATAAACTGATTCTGATTACATTTTGGTGTAAATCGTAAAACAGGTGGCGCTGCTGTGCTGTCTTTTTCACGATTTTCTCAATAGCTATATCTCAAGAACTAATGCACGGAATTTCATAAAATTTCAGATTCAGTTAGTCCTTGATATAATTTGGTGCTGATTACGGCTTAGATGCCGTATATCCCCTTGGCTGCCATCTTGGATGTTTTGAGATTTCTTGGCGATCTTTATCGATATGGAACCCGTGTGACGCGTGTGTTCTGGCGTGATATGTTTTGGCAACCCCGTTTTTCAGCGAGATTGTGCTTGAGAAACCCGTTTTCGCTTTGGATTTTGTGCATGTGCTTTGATATCGTGTGGTATCTTTCCGTCTTTTTATTTCTATGTTAAATTTATTGGATGTATTTGATTGACTATGGATTCTGTTAGTCCCTTCAAACGCTCTTGTTGATGTAATTAAGAAATATGAGGAAATTTTGAATGATAAAGCAGGTTTGTTTACAATGCGTAGTCATAAGCCTATTTTGGGAATGAAGGTGATGCTAGGAGGTATTTCGTGCTTGAGCTTTCAAGAAAGGAGATGTCTGTTAAGGTATGTTGATAATTTTATATATATTTTGTTGTTTTATTTTATAGCAATGTTTTCTATTAGTCGTTTCTTGTATATTTCTCATGCATTTTTTAGATTGGTGCACAGCAACAGACGTGCATTTACTAACTGCGGCAATAACGAGTTTTGTGCTTTTTTGTGATTGCTGCAGAAGGAATTTACTGAATCCAGTGATTTTTTTTCAGTTAATGAACGCGTAGCGTTCATACGAAGTTTAGTGATTGCCGCTTTAACAAGTTTCGTGCATTTTCCAGAGTGCTACAGAAGAAGTTTGCTGAATCCAGTGATTTTTTTTCGGTTAATGAACGCCACGCGTTCATTACGATACGACGTTTAGTGATTGCCGCTTTAACGAGTTTTGTTTTTTATTTACATTTTATTTTCGTTAAGCCTAGCATGCATATAAGTCGGTGCTTGGCAACATTTACTACTTGGCGGAAAAGGGGTTTTCACGCCAAGAAAAATTCCGAGAAGGCGGCCCCGGGAATTTATGATACCTGTTCCCTGATTACTTTTTGGCAAAAATCGCATGATTATTCATGATTATCGTAGTAGCTCTAGCTAAAGAACTAATGCTCGGATTTTTATCAAACTTCAGTTTCAGTTAGACCTTGATATAAATTAGAGCTGTTTAGTTTTTGGGGTAAATCACCCAATAGATGGCGCTGCTGTGCTACTTTATTCATGATTATCACAGTAGCTCTAGCTAAAGAACTAATGCACGGATTTTTATCAAATTTCAGATTCAGTTAGTCCTGCTTAGTTTCGGGGGTAAATCTCCATATACATGGCGCTGCTGTGGTGCATTTTTCACGATTTCCGCAATAACTGTATCTCGGGAACTAATGCATGAATTTTCCTCAAGCTTCAAATTTAGCTGTTAGTCCCTATTATAAATTGGTCCTAATTAGTTTTTGGTGTAAATCGCTCAATAGGTGGCACTACTATGTGGAATTTTTTACGATTTCTGCAATAGCTCTATCTCAAGAATTAATGCACGGATTTTCATCAAACTGCAGATTCAGTTAGAAGCTAACATAATTTGTTGAGGATTAGATTTTGGTTTAAATCACCTAACTGGTGGCGCTGATATGCTGCATTTTTCATGATTTACACGATTTTAGTGATAGTCCTATGTCAAGAACTAATACACGGAATTCGATATCTTTAGAATCCTCATGGTGGGCATAGATTGCCATTTAATTTTGGCACTCTTTTAGAGAATTTTGAAATATTAACATACATGAGATAGAAGAAAGTTTTATGATTATATTTAGAATTTATGTTATCTTTACAATTTTTTTTCATTATACACGGTCTCGTGATTTTATTTACCAATTTCTTGTTTTTAAAATTTTTTGCGAAAGTATTTGTATCAACAAAGATCTTGAGACAGAATGTCGCCATTTGAGCGATGAAATATATGTCGATCTGAATATTTTGAGGTATGAAAAGGTATTTATATGCCTTTTACGGTTATGTTTTATCATTTTTAGCTTAGTTTGGATAATTTTAAGTGATTTTCATATATGATTTTATTAATTATTCCATCAAATTATACGTAAGAAATTGTACACTTCTTTGTTTACAGCATTATAGAAAATTGAAAATACAGAACATTAGTTGAAGTTTTTATCAGACGCTGCATAGTAACCTACCAAAATCGGAATTTTATCGATTACTAAATGCGCTGAAGTGATAAAATATTAAAAAAACTTTAAAGGAATGAATATATAAATTTGAATATTTTATCTGCAATTAAAACTTTACAGCAATTACAAACCAATATTGGTCGAATCTTGAATATTGGATATTGGATCTTGGATATCTCTAATATTGCTTTAATTTGTTAAATGTTGACTTCATATTCGAAATATTTTCTATAAAATTCAAATATTTCAAATATATATACATATATATGTGTGGCAAAATTCGACCGACAAATTAAGAGGGGTGATAGAAGGAAGGCATCAAGAAGATGAAAAATTACCATAAAACATGGGATCGCAAACCACATATTTAGTCACAAATACAGGGTGTTTCAACCTAACTGGACTTGCGTTGACAATAATAATTTTGAGAAAAATGAAACATTGCAATGAAAGTGCAACGATATGCACAGTCGTGGGAAAAAAAGTAAACACCCCCTACTAACTCCTCAACAAATTATCGTAGAAGAAAGTTACTGGTACCAAACGATTGGAAATAAAGTCTACTTTTAAATGCTGTATATAAAATTTGCTTAGGGGACCATCTACATATTAAAATGAACCCAAACTTCATTTTTTTGAAGGGTGATACCCAATTTTAACAATACATTTCAAATCTTTGGTTCAAACTATGCCTAGACACCAAATTTCAAGACATTTGAATGATAAGTTTTTGAATTATAAACGTTCAAAATTTAGTGCTTCTAATGTTATATTAAACTTTCATATTTTCATTAATATCTCCAGAAATTATACTCCTAATATGCTAATTTTTTGTGTAGCTATAATACTAAAATAGCCAAATATAAATACGTTGAATTTGTAATTTTTATAACTTTATGAGATGAATTGTGAATTATGAAATTAATATTCGAAAAAATTATGAATTGCAACCTACAATTTTTTTGATGGATTTAGATTTATTAAGTGCTGCTTTATGGAAATTCAAAATTTCACATTTTCCTTTCAAGTAATTTTCAAATTATGCTTAAAAAACGGCAAAATGATGGTTTAAGGAGCCGTCTACGATAGAAGTGACTGGATATTTTAAAATTTCTTACGCCCTCCTGTAATCTAGCAGTCTTTAATGACTGCTTGAGTGGCGCTTAACATGCCTTGATCAAGAAGGGAGCTCTCTCGGTCAACAATCGAGTACCAAACTTCAGTTTGGATAGAGCCCCTAAAATAAGTTCGGTTTAAAATAATTAATTTCTCGGAAACTTATGGTACGAATTGCATAAAAATGTGTTTTTAGGCTAATTGAAGGGTGTAGAGTTCATTTATGCTGTCAGAAATGTGTGCCTCTATTGAAGAAAACAACGTTATGGTACGTTTTAATAGGTAGATGGTCCCTTAAGCAAATTTTATATACATAATTTAAAAGTAGACTTTATTACCAATCGTGTGATACCAGTAACTTTCTTCTGCGATAATTTTTTGCAGAGTTAGTAAGGGATGTTTACATTTTTTTTCCACGACTGTACCTTATTGTGAGTGAAATGTTATAACATCCCGAAAAGTTCTTGAAAAACAGGGTGCTCAAGCAATCGATGATACCGTAATGAACTGGCAATCGCAGTTAAAATGTGGAGCGTCCAGTGCATAATGCTGGCGCGCATCATCGAAACTTCTACGACTTTTTTTTAGATATTATCAAATTTTCAACAGAGGTGAGAATGTCAATTAAAAGTTTTATTATAATATACTTTAGTTTTCTGAAAGTTATTGCCTCAACACAAATTGAATTAGGGCAGGACACCCTGTATTTTTTATTAAATACGTGATTTGCGATCCTGCCTTATATGGTAATTTTTCATCTTCTTAATGCCTTCTATCACCCCTCTTAATTTGTCGGAACACCCTGTATATTGGGTTTATTAACTAAACCTAGGCGAAATATCTCTTCCTATATTGACAAATTTAAATACCCAAATATAAAGACAATACTTAGCAAGAGTATAGCCAATATTAGCAGAATATTGTTTGGCCACTGGCTAGATTTCGCAATTTTAAGGGGTCTCGGGACTCTTAAAATTGGAAAAAATGAAAAAAAAGGACCATTTTCAACATTTAATATCTGGAAATGTATTTGATATCAAGACACAATTTTAAATGGGAATGAAAGATACAAGTATTTTCTTTCATTTCAAATATTTGAAAAATTGCAAGATACAGAATTAGCCATTTACAGGGGGTTCGAAACTGTCAGACATTTCACGAGCAGAAAATCGGCATAACAGGTTATGCGCACGATTACAAAATAAATTTTGCACCTAGAATGAAAATTTTGGTGCCTACTTATACCTCAGATTATAGTAATTACCCTGAACGTAAATAAATTTGTATTTAAAGCATTTTTATATTTTTAATACAAAGTTGTATTTAGCTAATGCAAAATTTAGAAAATTTCAACAATATAAACCCTTAAAAAATATTTTCTTTTTACAATAAAAATTAAATTTTAGGTTCAGTTTATGCAGACTAACATGAAACATATGTTTTGAAAATTTTATGAAAAAATATTCAGAAGTTTTTGAGATATCGTGCGCGTAATGCCGAAAAACGTCATTTGAAGAAAAATGACTTCAAAGTTTTGGAAACATGGCTTCAGCTATTGAGCGAGTATAATTCTAAATACCATAACTTCTGTTCTAATGGGAATTTCAAGATACCAATTATATCAAAATGTTCAGAAAACATAGAAGTTTAACATCTAAAAAAATTAAAATTTCGAAATTTGTAGAGCTTAAGAGTCCTGAGACCCCTTAAATTAGTCTTTAAACCTTTCGATAGACAATGTATCGCGTGCCATCAATTCACTAGATGCAACTTTTACCGATTAAAACAAGTTGGAAATTGCACGTCAAACGTGGCAAATGAGGTGCGTTCGTACGATAACTAGTTTTATAAATATTTTTTGCATTGCACAGTGTACTGAATGTATATTTTAGTGCACTTCATAAGTGCTTATCAATTTCATTCTGTTCGAAAAGCTGTAACATCATTAAAATGCACTTGAAATAATTTTTTCCCCTTGGCCGTCATGTAACGGAAAACGTTTGACTGCCCATGTAATTATCCGATTTTCATAAAATTTGAAATGGCTCGACAAAATTATGCAAGAATATTATATTTTAAATTTCAAAAGATTCGGTTGGGTAGGTTTTGCGCTGTTATAGGCTGACAGACGGACAGATAGAAAGACAGGCGGACTGAACGACAACTATAAGCGCTACGTATTTATATAATTTCGAACGCACCTAAAAAGAAAGATGAAACGATAAAATATTATAGAGAGACAAATAAAAGAGGTTCTGCTCTCGAAACTGGTAGACGGGAAGTGCTGGGTTCGATCCCAATCGCGCCCGTCGGCCTAATCGTTCGATGTTTTCGTGGTTTTCTTCGAACCATGGATTTCCATGCGTTAATACGGGTTAGGTTCCCTTAGAAAGACCCCCACGAAGGGCACTCCCCCTCGGGCCTATATCCCTAGTGTAGATAATCGGCCGTCACAAAATCAACCAACCAACCAAATAAAAGATTAAATATCGCACTCTTGCTTCAAAAGTTTCACAACTAGAAAATTGAGTTTTTTTTTTTTTTTTTTTTTTTTTAGTTATTGCTGCCATTCTTACTTGGTCTTTACGCCTCTACTACTCACCTAAAGTACCAGATAGTGCTCTGAAAATCCAACCACCAGGTAACAGTTGTGCTTCCAAAATGGTCACTGACGCTTCCACAGCCTGAAACAGTTATTCGCATTTCCTGAAAAAAGTATTTTTTATTTTTTTTTTATTGTGACACTTTTGAAACAAGGGTAATAAACCGGGAACCAGGAAAACAGACAATCACCTCATCGAGTTCAAGGATGAAATTCTAGGATTAGTTAAATCTTGATTCGCATATCAAAACGCAATTGGTCTGCCAAATCAAACACCTGAAAACCCGATTTTAGCGGCTGACTCGTTGGTTTACCATTGTGTTTACCTTCTCCCAGTCCTCCATGTTTTCATACCTTTTCGGTGCAGGAAAACACAATGGTAAATCTGCGAGTCAGCCGCTAAAATCGGGTTTTCAGGCGTTTTCCACCAAGATATGACTTGGCAGACTGATTGCGTTTTAATATGCGAATCAAGATTTAACTAATCCTAGAATTTTATTCGTGAACTCGATGAGGTGATTGACTGTGCTGCCGGCTCCTGGTCTATAAGATATATTTAAATATTTTTCTCCAAAAATAAAATTTTTTCCCTTACTTTTAAATTTATTTTTATAAGAAAATTCATTATATTAATTCACTTACACTAAATCTGCTTCTCAACTAATTCTGCATTTTTAGGTGCATTCGTAATTATGTAAATGCTTAGCACCTATAGTCTTCATCTGGTTCCGTCCGTCTGTTCTCATATAACAGCGCAAAAACTATACCCAGCCGAATGGTTTGAAATTTAATATAAATATAATTAATATAATTAATATAATTTTAAAGATTTTTAATTTTGTGTACTAGGGACAGACCAATGTCTTTTTCATAAAAACTCAAATAATGATAAAATTTTAACAATATTAAAATGTAATAGTAATTGATTTAATTCCATGCATCAACTTGCAGTTATTTTAGCTGATAGATTTAATTGTAGGATACGGCTAAATAATTTATGCTTTATCGTTCAATCTAATTATAATCGAATTGATTTTAGTTTCAACTTCCTATTAACTTCTAATCACAATTAAATAAAAAACAATTAATTTTTAATGAATTATTTCAGTGAAAATGTGTTTTATTAATGCAATCAACACGTCACATAATTATGCCGCCTAATAATAAAAAAAAACTAAATTAATTCAGTAATAATACTAATAAAACTATGTTCAATTGTGTCATAAAAACATGATCAATACAATTATATTTATTAAAGAAAATTTGTACGTCTGTTTTTAAAATACGTTCTCAATTTCTTCGAACATATAGCGAATTAATGAAATAAATGAATATTATAGAACTGAAAAAAATAACTTATGTTTGAATTATATATATTTGTGCAATTAAAAGTTATTTTAATCCGAAAAAGATCTTTGTTTTAAGCAAGGTTCTAATTGCAAACCACGGTGAAGTAACATTTCGTCTAGCTTTTTACATTTGCGGAAAAAACAAATGAAAAAAGCACATCTCTTCCTCTCAGCAAAGGAATGGGGTTGCTGTTCGCTACGCGTACGACGTCACGAACAAAAAAGGGTGCGTAGCGTTGAATTCATCCCCGCGCCAACCCTTACTCTGGCGATAAGGTGCTCAAAACGTGAGCCTTCTTGAAAAAGCTTCCGGGCTCGTTCGCGAGTACTGGAGTCTCCGCGGGGTAGTAGATATGTGTTTTCCCCTCGTGGACTAATCAGCTCCTATACCGAAAGGTTGGCTGTCCACGAGTGGGTGATTAGTGATTAGCAAAAACGGCTGGTTTAAAAACCTATATAGTGGACAAGTTGTACAGGAAGCGTATTAAAAAACTATCGATCATAACCCCCGCGCAAAATGCAAGAAGACATTTTACAAGAGCTATACCCTATGATATATTAATTTCTTATTTTTTTACATTTTCGGTTTCGTTTTCGTTTTCGGCCAAAAATCGGACCGAACGTCGTTTTCGTTTTCGGTTTCAGTCAGAAGAGCCTGTTTCGGTCGATCCTAAATTATATATGTATTATTGTATAAATATTATATTATATTATATATATAATAAAATGAAATATATTTATATATTATTATGTTAAGTTTATTATATAATAAATGTATTATAATATTATTATTATTATATATGCTATTAATATATTATTATTAGTATAATAATATTATTAATATATATTAATTAATATAATGTTAATAATAGTTTTATGCAATATATTAATTATGATTAATCATTTAAGCATAATAAATCATTTAAAATGTGACCATGTAAAAATCGCCAACATAGCCATTTGAAAAGCGTAAAAGGTGCTATCGTCGATCAAAACCATGGAAGAAGGAATACAATCAAAATATACAATCTAAAGAGACTTTTCCATTACCAGCGCGAGCGTTTCGCCTTAAACCACTTAAACACATCTTAAATGCAGCAACCTCAAATAACAAGCGTCAAATAACTAGCGCAATAAACACAGCCAAGAGGAAGGAGAAAAATATCCATAGGGAGCGGAGGTACACCGAGACGCTAGTGGCTGTAAACGCACAGTACAGCAAACTGCGATCAAATGAGTGGCGAACAGTATCTTTCTTAGCAGCTGATTAGTAGGATCTGCTGCGGATTTGAGAGAACATTTTTACGTGTTTGTAGGACTTCCAAAGCATATGTGTTAGTAATAAATAATATTTTCTTTCGAAATTTCCGGTGTGAGATTTATTATTTTACGTTCTTGTTTATCGGTATATAATTTCAGATACAATATTATTTCAGAAAATTATAGCAGTTTTTGATCAGTCAGAGCTGAGTTCACGCATTTGCCCTCTAGAGGAATTTTAAACTATTTGAGGTACATTGTTGTGTTCCTGAATTTCCAGCAATGAATTTTGGGTCAATCCATTTCAAATCACCAAGATGGTGTCGCTCGACATTTTTAATTTTCCTAATCTTTAAACCAAAGTTTTCTTCATAGATTTCTGAGTTTAAAAACATGTTTACAACTTATTTGGCGGTGGTCATTTTTAACATGCTTTACAACCATTTTTGAGCGAAAAACGAGTTTTACGGAAAATGCTGTAACTGCTTTATTTTTTATACATGTCATGATGAATGGAAAACCAAAATGTACAGCATAAAATTGTCTACATTTTATGTAATTATAAAAATTTTATTTGACTTAAGAATGTACGCCAAAAACATGTTTGAAAACCGCAGAAATAAAAGGTCAAACACAGCATTTCGCTGCCATTATTTTTCATGAAGTAGATCAGACTCGCCTTAAATATTTTTTTGTTGTTGTTCTGACAAAGATCTCTTATAGGACTACTTCTTTTTATAAAGTTCAATCCTGAAAATCTTTTCCTTTTTCTTGCACTGTTCATTAAAAACTGCGTTAAGTCTGATTTTGGCAATTTTTGCTAATTAATATCTCAAAAGGGACTGAATAAAAAATTCTGAAAATTTAGGATAAAAATAATTATAGGACGTCTTTATAATTTAAAGTTAAATTGTAAATTTTATGATTGAGAGTTAACTGGTTTTTGAATAACAGTTTTCTAAAAACGCACCAAAAACTCCGCTGCCTTTCCTTTTCTTTTCTTCCAGATACATAGC
Organism: Maratus speciosus; assembly: GCA_963932465.1. Taxonomy (NCBI): domain Eukaryota; kingdom Metazoa; phylum Arthropoda; class Arachnida; order Araneae; family Salticidae; genus Maratus; species Maratus speciosus. The sequence goes on from OZ010799.1 coordinate 106,857,898, forward strand.
ATTACAGATACTTTTAGTTTAGATACGTTCAAATTGGCGATAAAGACATATTTTACGCGAATTTTACCTTGGTGATTTGAAGTGGATTTGACCCTATGACTCCAAAATGCTATGGTTTTTATTTTGAGATGGAGGTAGGGGTGCGGAAAGATAAATTGTAACATAAACTCGCAATACAATTTAATATGCAATTAAATTATTTGGTGTTACAATAAATATTCGACCTCATGTGAAAAATAAATAAATAAATAAATAAATAAAGATAAAAATGTGAATTTTACTAATAAGAACGAAAGGTGTATTTTCAAAAATTAAAATGAGGCATATATGAAACTGAGCAGGTGTTAAGGTACGGGGCAGGGCACCGTTTGAAAACTTTCTTGAAGGGGTGCTGCTTTTGAATTTACTGGGCGCAGCTGAAGAGCATCTCATACAATTTTATTCTGACATATATCTTTGAAATTAGCCTAAATACTCGTTAAGAAGCTACGTCGCTGAAGCAAAAACACCAGCTCGCTGATGAAATTTTATAAAATATCTCATTTGCATACGCCCCGCCCCCTTGCGAAGTATCGTACTATTTGCCCTTTCGATTTTAGAAAATACACCCATTTTTCGAATCAGGGAAATTCATATTTTTTCTATGAGTATTCTTCTTCTTCTTCTTTTAACGTTCTGTTGAATATTTTATGTAACGAAATTAATTCATTGCTTATCAAATACTATTACGACTTACCCCTTCGCCCTCAAACTTTATTTATTTTACCATTGAATCATAATGTTTTTTATTTAGAATGTTCCGTACGTTTTTTAGAATATTTGAACATTCCTTAATTTTATATTCATTAAGCAATAATGCGTAAAAATTGTCTTTACCGTCATTTTGAAAAGTAAAAGGAAAGGGGGCGGATTCATTCTTAGATAAATGGAGCTAAAGTTCTCGTCAGGGGGCAGTTGATGCATCGCTTCTCAAAGCAAAAGGTGTTATATCTCTGAATCTAATGAAGATAAAAGCAAGCGGTTTGCGGTATTTAACGCTAAAATCTCAGTATTTTTTTTTTTTAAGCCAATAAAAAAAAAATTCCATTTTTTTTAGAATTTTTATTTTTGGACCCCCTTAAAATAATAGATACATGAACCCATTATGTAATTAACCTTGATATATTTAACTAAAATTTAAGTTTTTAGTCTTTTCCCAAACTTCAAATTTCGCAGAAGAAAAATAATAATCTATGAAATATCTGACGTGAATCTCGTACACTGAAGTTTTTAATGGGATGGTGGACGTTAAAATTTTTGTCTATTTAATTTTCATCATAGGGATAGGAAATTTTTTGCAAATATACATTTCACCATAAGTATAATGAATAACTTAAAAGGAATTACCAATCTTTTTATAAATTTAAGATTTTCTTTTTAATTAAAAAGTTTAAAAAGCTCCATGCGCCTTAATTTGTGAGATATTCCATGGATTTTACATTTTTATCCCTTAACCCTTACCGGTGGAGTAATTCTTTTTATAAACTGATGAAATAATGGTCTGACACCGATATTTATAAACGAATTTATTAGAAAATAAGAACTTGCTTATTTTCATGTATATTATAATAGGAAAATTTAAGTTAAATATTCTTGGTGCCGTTTGTCAGTTTTGGAATTAAAATTAGGTGTCCTATTTTAAGGACACCGCGCCGGAAAGTGTTAAAACTCTATCTTATATATAAAAATAAAAATTTGTCTGCCTGTCTGATATTCTATACAAATCCACAGTTTAGAAGCTCTAATTGAGAAATGTTACGTACATGTGTATTAAAACAATGCTGAGGCAACTAAAGTAATCCGGAATCAAAATAAATTATAGTTAATTTTCAATTGATAAAAACCCTCACAAATTTAACATCAATTTCCTATCAAATTGCAACATTTTTCTTTATAGCAGTTGCCAACAATTAAAAATCCACAATAAAATTCTTACAACTACATTTACTTTTCTATTGCAAGATTTTCACGTGAAGAATGAAAATGAAATAAATAAATGACGAATTTAAAAAAAAATGGAGTGTTATATCATAACTTTTCTATTCTATGCGAGCAGGTGAATATATAACGTCATATGGGTTTGAATTTAAAAAAAAAAATGTATTGAAACATGATGAAAATCCGACTATGGAAATATTGGCATATTTTAATATTTTGAGGTTATCTGAATTTGTTTTCGCCATTTTAAAATCTATACCATATATATATACCTGTGTGTATGCGTGTATATTAGAATCTCCACAAAGGTTTAGGTCCCTAGCGCTCATTCTTAGTGAAGAACTGAAATAAAGATTTCAGATTTTAAAAAAGTAAAATTCGTAAAATTTTTGTACTTGCCATTTTTCTTTAATCATGGAAAAATTATATAAATAACAAAATACTCGGAAACAGCTCTTCATCAAAAGGTTTTAATCTCGGTCTCAATTCAGGTTACAGATTATATTTACAAAGTAACTATGTAATCTGTCGTCCGGATTAAATAAAAAAAAAAAAGAGTGAAAATTACGTAAATTAACACGCAATTGTTGCTTTTTCAAAACAAACATTCTTAAAATTCCGGGCAACGCCGCACAGTGGAGTATTTGACCCGAAATCCTGGTCAAAAATATTTTTCGGTATAAATATAGTCCGATTGGCTTGAAATTCCTAGATGTTATTGGGTATCACTATGGCATGTTTGGTATTGTAAATGAAGTCAATAGCCTTTACGGTTCATTTACAGAGACACTCAAAAGAATTCTCTTACATTATGGTCTATGGGGAAAAATCGTTTGCTCGGTATTTAATGATATCACACTTTTAAACATGCTGAAATTTATATACATCACTAAGGTGTAGTAAGGAACTTATTGTAGAATATGGTGTGCATAGAATATATCGTTCATTTACAGGGACACACAAAAGAATATCGCTGAAGAATAAATTTAACTATTGAAGTGTATGACAAATAATTGCAGGAAGTACGTTTGTAGTTTTGATAGGCGTTTTAAAATAGAACAATTTTTTTTTTAAATATTACTTGGTGTGGATACATTCTGTAGAACATATACAGGGCGGAACAAAAGTTTCCGTTTATTCACGGAAATGGCTGAATGTACATTTTAAACTGTGCTATGCGTTTCACTGAACTAACTTTTAGCATACTCTGGAGTGTACAAAAAAATCCATAGCTTATTTTAATATTTTATATCTTAAAAACTGGCGGAGTGTAGGTAAGATTTTTAGCACTTCACATATATATATTTTATAAATATATATTTTATAAATATTTTGCCAATTAAGAAAAAAAAGAGAGTCATCATTTAAGAAGAGCACTAAGAAAAAAGAAGTTAATATATTAATTTACTAAGTAGAAATTTTAAAAATACGAATAAATCACATGTCCATTGACTTAACATTACCGAAGGGAGTTTGGAAGTTGAGCGACTTGTAACCTTAACTATTAACTGTTTTTAAGAGGAAAGTTATTGTTGAGAGGTTTGTCTTATTCACTATTAATGTTTAATTAAATGTATTTAATTTTACTATATATAAACTTATTATTTACATTTAATAATGCTTATTGCATTTAAATTACATTTAATAATAATTATTGCATTTAATTTATGTTTAATAGTGTTATATTTAATAGTAGGTTCAGTAAAGTGGAGTCTATATAGTATAGATTGTTAGTTTTTGAATGTATTTAATATATTACCAGTTTCAAAATAATTCTTCAGAACTCTTCTTCATCTTCTTCATCACTCTCTTCTTGGCTTTTATCGGGACTACCATCAGACCTTGCTGCAACAAGAAGTTGTAGGGTTTCGCTACTGCATAGCCTGCTCTTTTTAGTTGATAAACGGAGTTATTAGAAAACATGAATTTGCGTATTTTCACGTACATTGTAAAAGGAAAATTTTAATGACATTTTCTTGGTGCCGTTTGTCAGTTTTGGAATTAAAATTAGGTGTCCCCTTTTAAGGACACCGCCCCGAAAGGGTTAATTTCCTCCTTTCTCTCCTTATGTTACACACATGAGCCCCAAGAACTAATTAAGGAACCATTTTTCAATAAATAAGTATATACAATTTGAAGGCGATCGGATATTTCTATCAAACGATATCGAGTTGCGTGCGTATGTTCGTACCTACATACGCACATATGTACAGTCGTGGAAAAAAAAAAGTAAACACCCCTACCAACTGTTCAACAAATTATCGTAGACGGAAGTTACTGGTACCGAACGATTGGAAATAAAGTCTACTTTTAAATGATGTATATAAAGTTTACTTAGGGGGCAATCTACATATTAAAACGAGCCCAAACCTCATTTTTTTCAATGGCAATACCCAATTTTAACGCGATATTTCAAATCTTTGGTTTAAACTATGCCTAAGACACCAAATTTCAAGTCATTTGAATGATAAGTTTTTGAATTATAAACATTCAAAATTTAGTGCTTCTAATATTAAATTACATTTTCATATTTTTATTTATATCTCCTGAAATTATGCTCCTAATGTGCTAATTTTTTGTGTAGCAATAATGCTAATGTGCCCAAACATAAATAGGCTGAATTTGCAATTTTTATAATTTTATAATATGAATTATGAATTATGAAGTTAATATTCGAAAAAATTATGAATTGCAGCCTACAATTTTTTTGATGAATTTAAATTTAGTAGGTGCTGCTTTATGAAAATCCGAAATTTCACATTTTTATTCCAATTAGTTTTCAAATTATGCTTAAAAAACGGCAAAATGATGGTATAAGGGGTCGTCTATGATAGAAGTGAGTAGATATTTTGAAATTTCTTATGCTGTCCTCTTACCTAACAGGCTTCATAAGGTGCCTTGTTCAAGAAGGGGGCTCTCTCGGTTAACAATCGAGTAACGAACTTCAATTTGGATACAGGGGCATTCCACATCAAATCAGGCAGTAAAATATCACCCAACAAACACTCAACTTACGGCCGAAAGGCGTATATGTCGCGGCAAAAAGAGTTAAGGCCATTTGTAACCAAACAATGTTGTGCCGTAAATGACCCGCCGCTAGTTCCGGCAGCTACTGCCGGAACGGTAATGTTTCAGCGGTGAGAGAACTGTTGCATTTACTTTGCCCGGCAACTCTTAAGGGGCGGTTTCTGGCAAAAATGTAATGGATCGTCATCGTTTAGAAAGTAGAGGGCTAATATCACCTAACCCGAATATTTAATTAAAGAGAGGAAATATATTTTTCTCTTCATTTCTTTCTAAGTAAGTTTAATTATTTTAAATCTGGGTTTTAGTAAAAATATAAATATGTCGTGAGATTTATATTTAAAGCAGTAAAATAGATTACATATTTTTATTTAGTTTGAAAATATTTTACAAAAATCAAAAATTGTCCCCAAAATGTACATAAATTCCCTGTTTATATATTTTTTAAAAATATGGAAAAAAACAACAACATAAAAGCGTTTAACGTTCTTGCCTTTAAAATATCTTTAAATAAATATATTTTGAACACACTGGAATAAAAAAGATTATATTTAATGGTTATTTTATATTGTTTTTGATTGCAAAGATAATCAGATAGCATAATATAAAATATACGCTGATTTGAATAATATATTAATAGCAAAACACTGCAATCTTCGGACATATATACTACTTAAACATGTTTAAAAATTTATTGATAAATGTCAATTTATTTATGCTCTTTTTTTTTCAGCATTCATGAAAAAATATTTGTTATAATGAAAAGGAGAAAATGTTTCAATAAGCAGTTATTCTTGAGCGAGGAGAGGGGGGGGGGGGGGGGAGAGAGAAAAGGTAACTTAAAAGCTGTTACTAAAACATGAATTTTTAATATCATTTGAAACATATTTCCATGTAAAAGAAAATACTGGAAAAGAAATTTTTGTTTCTGAATCCACTGTAACGGAATATATAAATAAAATTTCTTGCCTGTATTAAATTCCTAACAATTTAGATATATTTAATGATTTTACTACCATTATTTTACTCTTTAGAAATACAGATAAAACTTGCATATGTATAAAAATAATTAAGTGAAAAATTGCACAATAAATCAAGAATTTTCGCAGAATTAAGTAAAGAATTGCAGAATAAATAAAGAATTTTTGTTCATTATTATTTGGTTTCGAGTCCCGACCTGGATACATTTTCACCCAGTTGGAAAAATTATTTCTGGAAAAATTTAGAATACGCATTAAAATCTGACATTATATGAAAGTATTAAATAAAATGCGATATGTATATTTTATGCCCTAAAATAAACATGAAAAGATTCTATTAATTGTTAGGCATTTCAGTAAAATCGTCTTGAGTCAAAAATAAGCCTTGATATATATATAGACAAACAAGATATTTTTTATGAGCATATCAGAATAAAATGGAATGCATGTTATTTTTAAATCTTATAATTTTTAATTGCGAAGATAAATGGGTAAAAATTTACAGAAAAGAGATAAAATGCCCATTTAAAGGATAAATCGGAGGGGAAAAAAAGTGTTTTTGTGTTATCTGAAAACTGTATGGAGAGTTTAAAAATTCAAACAATGTATCTTAAATCTTTATTTCTCTAAAAAAAGGGAAAAAAAAGAAAGAAAAAAAAGAAAGAAAAGGAAAACAAAGCTCTTTTTCCAAATGACTAAAAATAATATTAACAGAAAAAATATATGATTTATGAAAAAATGACTTTTATTTATTATAATAAGGTATTGGCTCATAAAACTACTCTCCCTCCCTCCCTCTCCAGAAAAATCAAATAGATGATGGGACCTTCAAATGGCTCAAGGTTAAGCAGTTTTGAAAGTTCTGGTCCAGTACGATAAGAGGGGAGAGGGAGAAATTCTCAGAATTTTTCTTTAGCTCTGCGTTTTCATTTCTGCTTTGTCATTCGCGTTATTTACTTCGTCGGAATAAGTGGACATGGTTTCAAAATGTATATCGGTAAGTTTGTTAGTTCATGTTGATTCATTACAAATTTATTAATTTCATTCTATCTGTTTTTTTGCATCATTTTATCTTAAAGAATATTTATATTTTAGTTTTTATAATTGCAAAAGAAAATGTAAAAGATATTTTCATTTTTAGTAAAATTCCCTTCAATAATTTATTTTTAGTTTTTCGAAGTTATCGAATTTATTTTTAAACATTATAAATATCGGATGATATTGTTCTTTAAGGGTCTTGTACCTTTTAAACGCGTCGAACATTAACGAAAACTTCAAAGTTTGAATTAGTCTATTTTCAAAACCTTTTTATGTATAAACATGAAATTTTGGATATTGATTAAACAGATTGTGCTTTGTGATATACTACCAGCAGAAATTTATCAACCCTTTACAGAATTTTTGTATTGTTTAAATCAAAATAGCTCTTTTTTTTACCCCATAAGTCATTGCGCGCATATCTTGAGAAAGTATGTATGGATTAGCATGAAATTCGGTAAAGATATTAAATATATATATGTGTTTAAAGTGATCTACTCTTAGTCTAAAATTATTTCATTAACTATATAAAAAAATATTTTCGTAAAAAAAAAAAAAAAAAAAAAAAAAAAAAAAAAAAAAAAAAAAATATGTATTTTCAATGAATATAAATAGTCATAACTAAAAATATTACCATTGTAAATACTTAAAAGTAGATCATTTTAAACACACATATTAGTTTAATATATTTACCAAATTTCATGACAATCCATACATCCTTTCTTAAGATATGCGCGCAATGACTTATGGGGTAAAAAAAGAGCTATTTTGATTTCAACAATACACAAATTCTGTAAAGGGTTAATAAATTTCTGTTGGTAGTATATTACAAAGCATAATCTGTTTAACAATATCCAAAATTTCACGTATATATAAAAAAAGGTTTTGAAGATAAACTAATTAAAACGTTGAAGTTTTTCGTTAATTTTCGACGCGTTTAAAAGGTACAAGACCCCTTAAAACAGTTTATTTTAGTTTAATTATAAAAATGTGAGTTTATACTCGAGAAAATTTGAGTGACTAAAACAATTGAATTTAATTGAAATTTAGAAGTATCAAGATTAATATAATATATATTTTTAAATCACTATTAAACTATTATTTACATAAAATATATAATGTGAACATTAAATAGTCCACAATATTATTTAAAAGGCGACTAAAGTAATGTAAAAGATGTTACAAGTTTAAAATATACATTTTATTTAAAATTTCTTAGTACTTTCAAGCCTTCCTAGCTCATCATCAGAGAATATCTTAATAACTAAATGTTGTTTATTGTTTTTAAAATGTGAGAGCCAATAATTACTAGAGTTGAAAGTAGAAGTAGCAGTAGCAGTAGCAGTTTCTTGGATTGAATTTAATTAGAGGAAATATATATTATTATTATTAATTACAGTTCCATTTATTTATGACATCACTCTGTTTCTCATAGGTCACTTTCCATGGATATAATTAAATTATTATTTTATGATATAATTATTTTTGTGTAAAAAAATGGAACTGCAATTAATAATAATAATATATATTTTCTTTACTTAAATTAAATCCAAGAAACTGCTACGTTTACTCAGTAATTATTGACCCTCTCATTTTCAAAACAAAGTGACGTATTTGTATAAATAAACAACATTTAGTTATTAAGATATTCTCTAAGGATGAGCTTGGAAGGCTTGAAAGTACTAAGAAATTTTAAATAAAATGTATATTTTAAACTTGTAACATCTTCTTCATTACTTTAGTCGCCTTTTAAGTAAGATTGTGGACCTTTTTAATGTTCACATCATATATTTTATGTTGAATCAAGGTGAAAAAATTGCGTTTCGTCTTATGATTCTATTATTTACATGTCTAATAATTATAAATAATTCTCAAGAATTTTGAAAAAGTTGAAATAATATATTTTTTCAAATGTTTGGCTATTAAACTGCAAGAGAAATAGTTAAATATTATCTGATAAAAGCAAAATTTTAAAATATATGAGAAATATTATACTGTCATTCGTTAACTACATAAAGATTAAACTTATTTTTATGTAATATTTTATAAAATGATCAGAAATGATGCAAAAATTTAGATAATAATGATTTAATAAAGCTTTGATCAATAAGCATAATTATTTAACAGATTTACCAACGAAGCTGTGTAAAATATAGTGGAAATTTAAGTAAAAAGAATATCACAAACACACACATTTTTATATAAAATATATAATAAACTATATTAAAATCACGTATATTATTTAAGCATAAATTCGAAATTTATTCTTCAAAAGAAAATACTTTTTAGAAGGTTAATTGAATGGTAAAATGTTTTGGCAGGTAAAAAAAAAAAAAAAAAAAAAAAAAAAAAAAAAAAAAAAAATCTTATAATTATTTAGACATACTTTTCAAGAAAATCAAGTTCATTTAACTTGAACTTTTTCAAAAATATTCAAAATACAATATTTGATAATGAATTGATTGATTAGTTTATTTTTTCAATTATACACTTTATAAATTTTTATGAAATGCAACTATTTAAAAATGCATTGCATATAAATTTTGTAACTATGTAAGTGAATAAATGAACAAATAAATTAATGCACTATGTGAAATATTGTGTTTTGGAAATTTTTTGAAAAAGTTCAAAGTGAAAGAATTTCATTTTCTACAAAAGTATATCTAAATAATTATAAGATTTTTTTAATCCTGCAAAAATATTTTATAATTTAATTAGGCTGATAAAAAGTATTTTTTTTTATAGAATAAATTTTGATTTATTCCTAAACAATCGTTATGGCACAACAGTGGCAAGTGATTACATTTTAAATAACCCTAATAGGCTTTTTTGTGGGCAGCTTTGGGATAAATTTAATTTATGACAACCACAAATGGCAGAACAAAGGCAAGCTTCTGGTTAGCTTTTATTTTTAGTGGCCATTAAAAGAATAATTGTGGGCAGTTTAAGGCTAGAACATTTTCAGCGAAAAGTTAGTGGCATGATTGTGGGCAACTTCTTGTATTTACGGCCAATTATCTTGTGGCCTTATTCTGTCCGGCGTGACACTTTTTTTACGGAGCCGTAACTTTCACTGATAGCGGGCCACCATCGAACGCCTTCGGCCAAGGCTAACGAACCCATCAGTGGCCCATAAGTTCAGTGTTTGTTGGGTCAATATGTAACCCACCATCACAGATTTTAATGAAACTGCGTGTGTTTGTTCTTACTATTAAGATATGATCACCAGTAATTTTTTTTGCTCCTTGGTGAAATAGTTTCTGAGAAAAAAATTGTCAAAATTTTGAAAAACTGCCGTCAGTTGGCATTCTTGACTGCTCGGTTTTCAAATGTAGCATGTCATATGTATAATCATATTTCAATATCTACTTTACAAATAAACTTCAAATAATTTATGCATGATATTTAGGGTATGCAGTTAATGAAAAAAATATATTGTTACGCTTATAACATTTTAAGTGTGTCTAAAAAAATTTTTAAACTTTGAAGTCGTGAATTTTTTATGAAAAATTATGCATTAACAAAAAAAGCATTATCAACAAAAGGCGGTATTTTTATTAAATTTATTTTTTGTGGAAGATATACTTAAAGGTATCCTTTACCTGATTCTGAAATAAAAATAGTGGGATTTTGGGTGTTTTTAGTGGTATTTTCTAATTAAAAACATTTTGAGATGCATTTCAAATCAAGTCAAGCAGAGTCATTCCATGTCAGTTCCCCTAAGCTATTTAATCACTGTCACAAATTTCAATGAAACAGGGTTTGTTTATAGCTCATTTTAAGACGTAATCACCATTAATTTTCTTGATCCTAAGTAAAATATTTTTTAAGATAAAAAAATATCAAAATTTTGAAAAATTGTTTTACATTTTTTTAATGACAGTTCTATATTCAAAGACCGCATAAAAAAAAAAAAGTCATTTTAATATAAAATCACTAAATAGGTTTCAAATATGTGACAAATAATGTAGGCAGATTATTATTTCTTGTTTTTTGTCATGTTTAAACACTAAGAGTGTCTTTTATCTTGTGAATTTTTAAAATCAAGAATTTTGTCAAAAATAATGTGTTAATTAAAAATTTATTATTAACCGAAGGCAGGGTGTTATTGCTTTTTTTAATTGTACGTAGGAATATCTTTTAAATGATTATAAAATAAAAATAGTGAAAATATGAGAAAAAATTATCAAAGTTTTGGAAAATTGCCACGAGGTGCCATTAATGATTGTTCAATTTTCAAAGGCCTCATTTTATATATAAAATCCTATTGCAATAACTAATAAAGAAATCTTCTTCAAATAATTTAAGCAAGGTAAATAAAGTATGTAGAATATGAAAAAAATATTGCTGTAATGTTAAAAAAATATTTAAATGCGTCTAAAGAATTGTATAATCTTTGAAATCAAAAATATTTTACAAAAAATAATGAAATTATTAAAAAAGCTTTATCAATCAGAGGCGGAGTTTCTATGACTTATTTTTTTAATTTTAAGTTGTACATAATACTACATTATAACTGGATCTGAAATAAAAATAGTGGGATTTTGGTTGGTTTTAGTAGTATTTAAATCATATTTAAAATTATCAATATTTTCAGATGTAAAATTTATCCAATGTATCATCCCTGGAAATATTTTTATTTATACATTTATTTTATTTTTCAAATTATCTTTTATGTTCATTTCTTAAGGAAAAAATAAGCAATATTGTTTTATAGCAAAACTTCTCGGGCGAAGAGCAATTATCCCTTTCCAAAAAAGAGAAAAATCACTAGCTCCTCACCGCCCAATAGAATTTTTCAAAATTACACTCCTAAACTTTAAACTCATATTTGGCTGCTAATATTGAAAAAAAAAAATAACAAATTTCACTCTTTTGAAGAAAATTTTGACATATTGCGCTTTAAATATATGCAAAAAATGCATAATCGATTATATTTATATCTTTCAAATAACTATATCTAAAAAATTATTTAAAACTTAATGAATTGCACTTTTGTAACTTTATTCAGTTTCTAATGATATATAATTTAATTTATTTCATCACAATATTGCTGAAAGATGGATTTTCAACATATGTATGTACATATATGTGCGTATATATATCCCTGTTCTCAAACAAATTATTTAAAAATTATTCATTTATGTTTAATAATGCATACATATTGTTTATACACTTATAGAAAATACATATGGTAAATTTATGATATGTCAATAATATCTAAAAGTAAAGAACTTATCTAATAGTATGTAACGAAAAATTTAACATCAGGTGTAATGACAACAAAATTTTATAATTGTTTTACTTAATTTGGATGAATGAAAAAAGCGTACATGTTTATATTTTATTGAAGTACAGGTGAAAATGTCACAAAGACATTCCTATCTCAACAACAACTGAGTATGTCACATTCACACTACAGCTGATTTTTTTCTTTTTGATCTTTCGGGTTTGATTTCAGATGGTAATGAATTAATTAGTTTTGTTAGAAGCGTCATTGCAGTCAGCATATTAGGTTCACTATTTTTTTTAATAATTTATTTTGATTGACTCGATGAACAATAACATTTAAAGCGACCATTTCATGAATTTTCAATTAAAATCTGATTTATAAATTCATGATGTTGTTTAGTTATTATGATCGTCTTAAGATAATAAGTTGGTATTAAGATATTTAAATGTAGTTTATTTATTATTTGAACAGTTGAAAGTATTTTGCAATAAGAGTGGGCTCTTGATTTTAAGTCGGTTGTTGAGCAGTGTAGTGTTGGTAAAGGAACTGGTACTATTTAATTTAATTTTTATTGCTGTAAATAATATTTGTTATTTTATTATTGTATGTATTATATTTAAGCAAGAGTAGCAATACACAATATCGTAGTCATTATAGTTAATCTTAGCATGAAAAGCTTCAATATTTATCATTAAACATTCACATTTTATGAAAATTTTGATAAAATTGTTCATATTTTCACTATTTTTATTTTATAACTATTGAAAAGATATTTTTTACGTATTATTAAGAAAAGTAATTACAGCCTGCCTTCGGTTAATTATAAATTTTTGATTAACACATTATTTTTCACAAAATTCTTGATTTTAAAAATTCACAAGATAAAACACACTCTTAGTGTTTACACATGACAAACAACAATAAATAATAATCTGCCTACATTATTTGTCACATATACATTGTTTGAAACTTATTTAGTGATTTTATAATGAAATGACTTTTTTTTATGCAGTCTTTGAATATAGATATGTCATTAAAAACATTTTGAAAAAAATTTCAAAATTTAGATTTTTTTTATCTTAAAAAATATTTTACTTAGGATCAAGGAAATTAAAGGTGATTACGTCTTAAAATGAGCTATAAATATACCCAGTTTCATTGAAATTTGTGACAGTGAATTAAATATCTTAGGCGAACAGACATGGAATAACTCTGCTCGATTTGATTTGAAATACGCCTCAAAATATATTTAAATAGGAAATACTACTAAAAACACCCAAAATCCCACTATTTTTATTTCAGAATCAGGTAAAGGACACCTTTAAGTATATCCCCCTCAAAAAATAAATTAAAAAAAAATACCGCCTTTTGTTGATAATGCTTTTTTAGTTAATGCATTATTTTTCATAAAAAATTCATGACTTCAAAGTTTAAACATTTTTTTAGACACACTTAAAATGTTATAAGCGTAACAGTATTTTTTTTCATAAACTGCGTATCCTATATATTATGCATAAATTATTTGAAGATGATTTGTAGAGTAGATATTGAAATATGATCATTTTTATGTCATGCTGCATTAGAAAACCAAGCAGTCAAGAATGCCAACTGACGGCAGTTTTTCAAAATTTTGACAATTTTTTTCTCAGAAACTATTTGATCAAGGACTAAAAAAAAATAAATACTGGTGATCATATCTTAATAATAGGAACAAACACACGCAGTTTCATCAAAAACTGTGATGGTGGGTTACATGCCTGCCTGAACTGACATGGAATGACCCTACAGCCCTTAAAATACGCTCGTTTCAAAATAATTAATTTCTTGGAAACTTGTGGTACGAATTGTATAAAAATTTGTTATTAGGCTAATTGAAGGGTGTAGAGTTCATTTATGCTGTCAGAATTGGGTATTGTCATTGAAAAAAATGAAGTTATGGTTCGTTTTAATATGTAGATGGCCCCTAAGTAAATTTTATATACATCATTTAAAAGTAGACTTTATTTCCAATTGTTTGGTACCAGTAACTTTCTTCCACGATAATTTGTTGAGGAGTTAGTAGGGGGTGTTTACTTTTTTTTCCGCGACTGTACGTACGTACATACATACAGACAGAATATGTAGGTGAAAAAGCTCTCCGGTAATATCCTGTGAGTTAAAAACCTGCAATACGACAGTAAATATATAGTTCTTATCTCTTCAATTCGGTGGCTGCAAAACAGAGCATTTAAATAATCATCCCGAAATTTTTTTTTATAAATAATGGCAACAATATGCGGAAGATTTTTTTGCAGAAATTAACACTCAAGATTATAACTAATACGATTATAATTCAAACATGGCGGGGCAAAGCGCGGCACATATTTAAAAAGCTTTCGATATGTATAAATTAGAGCTAAAAACGCTTTAAAAATAATCCTTTTACACATTTAATGTTTTTTTATTACAATAAAAACGAAACTATTTAAATTAATACATAAATTAACACTAAGCTCTTCTCTTTGTTAAACACGTAAGCCCTGTTTAGTTCCCATTCAACAATTCATTGGGCCAAAAAAAAATTATATCTGAACATAACAACAATGCGAAAAACCACCAAAAATCACGTCTTCTCAGAAAGAAACTTCCTCTTCAGCTGAGGCCAGGAGCCACCGGATAAAACTCAAGTTCCTAAAATAGACATAGATCGATGCACCAATTAGTTAGCTATTAAAAAATATGATTTTTACAATTATTCACGAAATTTTAATTTTTGCATTTTTGGCCAGGTTTTTGGGTCAAATACTGTGCGCCGGTCACTTTAGCTAGTTACAAATAAATCTGTGTATCGATTTTTTAATCACTTGAACAGTTACTTATTTAGAGTTGTTTTCTCCATTTCATATCGATTTTCTTCAAAATTTTGCCTTTTAATAAATTAAAAATCGAACTTAATCATGTTAATGAAGTCGAATTTTAAAATGTATACACCGTTTTTTTGTAAGCGGTATCAGGTTTCTTCCTTATCAATTTCATGAATTTTGATCAAAAATTAAAACGCACTGAGCATTTCAAAAATCAAAGAGCGTTGAAAAATCAGTTTTGAGAAAAATAGATTTAAAGTAATTAAATGGCCAAAAAATTGTTGTTGTACAAAATTAAAACACTTGTAACTTTGCGAAAAATCATCGCGATTGCATGCAGTTTTTCGCAAATCGCTCAGTACAAATTGCAGGATAATAAAGCACACAAAAAAATTTTGATTTTCGGGTCGATTTTTGTGCTAATAAAGGTCCACGGTCCCCTTAAAACAATAATTACGTCAGACCATTATCTAAATGAGCCCATATATGTTTACCAAAATTCGAAGTTTTGAGTCTATCCCCAAACTTCAAATTTCTATGAGCATAAATAACATACAGAAATAAAAAAGAAAAGTGAACAGTTAAACTGATGGCATTGAGCTCACAGGACATTCACACTAATTGTATATTATACTCGTATTTCAAAGAATAATGCCACTCGAAAAATAAATTAAGGAGGGATTGCCCCTCCCCCCCCCCCCCGTTTCCTCTCTTTATACTTAACCAATGAGCCTCCAAAAGTCACCAGGGAAGCGCCTTATCGAAATAAAAGGGTATAACAAATTGAAACAAATCGGATAGAAAAACCTATTTATTTAAATTAAGGGAGTATTATCCCTCGTTCTCCCTTTATATTTAACTAATAAACTTTCAAATCTAATCAGGGAAGCGTCTTATTAGAATAAACCGATATACCAAATTTGAAGCAAATCGGATAGAAAAATCCATTTATCTAAATTAAGAAAGTTATTAGCCTCCGTTCACCCCCTTTAGAATTAAACAATGGACCTTCAAACCTAATCAGGGAAACGCCTTATCAGAATTAACCGGTATACCAAATTTGAAGAAAATATGATAATTCTGCAAGAAAAACCCATTTATCTAAGTTAAGTGGGATTAGCCCCACGTTCCCCCCCTTTATACTTAACAAATGAACCCCCAAAACTAATCAGGGAAGCGCCTTATCAGGATGAACCTAGGAAAAAAATTTGAAGCAAATCGGATATTTCTATCAAGAGTTATCGCATTATGTACATACGTACGTACGTACATACATACATACAGATCTGGCGGGCACATTAGCTCTCAGGCTTTGATAGCCTGTGAGCTAAAAATCTGACGGGAATTTAAAAAAATATATTTATATATTATTGTCTTATTAACTGTATACACAGACATACATATATATTATACATATTAATATATTTTTATATTTTTTATGTAAGATATAAAAACAACTATAGAAATATATTCTATTAAAATTTTATTTGTATCTAACTTCTGCAGTTTTTCAATTTTAAAATTTCTCGTTATATGGAAAAAGAAAAGAGTAATCTATTTTCAACTATTGGACGTCTTAACAATGTCAAATTCTATTCAAAACTTTGTATCAAGAAATATAAAGCACAATTTCAAACTTCTGTCAGTGTATTTATATGACCATTTTACTCAGAGATTTCGAACAGGAATGCTATAACTCAGATGAAAAATGTAGTTTCTGTATGTTATAAAAAAGAAATATGTAACAAAGGCTCAAATATGGAAGTAACTGCTTTTTTTCTCGTAATTTAAGTATTGCGCGGCAGCGCAATACTTATTTATTTCCAGTGTCACTTCTCAATGTTAATTTAACATACAAAAGCCTATGGAGATCATAACTTTTTCATTTTTTCTTCCCACCTTTTTGTCCCTGCTGCCACTCATTTTTTTATTCTTTACTAATTCTAATGATATTATAAATTTAAAGTGTAAAAACGATTGCCTGACGTCAGGATCAAAACGAATGGTAAAATGCCTTTGCATATAAGTGAATTATAACCCAGAGAGAAACATGGGCCAATTTTCTTTTACATTATTCAAATATTTTTCTTAATAATTTAAAATTTCGCTTTTTTCACTGAAAATCAACGGACATTGTTCATAGAAAATGTAACATTTTTACTTCATTGTTGCAAAAATTTCAAAAGCCGTAATATTAATTTATTCCTTTTTAGTTGAAAGATTTTCACGTGAAATATTAAATTGAATTGTTTTTTTTTTTTTTTTTCAAAAATTAAAAAGGTGAATATGGCGTCATAGTGTAAATAACAAAGATATTTTCAGAATAAGTTTTTGCTTTGGTCAAGTTTATATTTTAGTAAAAAGTTTCTAATGATAGCTATTTTTAAAGATGGCTATTTTAAGATACTTTAAGATACGTTAGATACATAAGATACTTTATTATTTAAAAAGATAGCTATTTTTACGCAAGTAGCGAACTTAGTGGGGAATTACATAGCTTAAATTTTAAAATGTATTTTTTTCCCCCGAGATGAGAACTATTTATACCTCTAGTTAAACTTAGGTAATAATTTTCTGATGTGTTTACATTACCCCTTGGGAGAGAATAAGGTTTAAAAATTTAACTTTTATTTTTTTATTTTTTACTGTATCACAGCTATAATATTGTTAAATATTATCAGTAAGGATTCGACACAATTTACATTTACATTCATAGCGTTCCTGAGTGGGAAATAGGGTATCTAAATTTAAGTTAAGTTAATTTTTTATGTTTTGATTATAGATTTTTTACGTTCAGATTAGAAGTTTTTGTCCAAACTACCGCAACCTGCATTACTACAGTGGTGAAATATTTTGAATTACACATTGGTAAACTGCATCCCACAATGTGATGCAATACCGCATACATCAAAGCCTGATGATGATACTCTCTATTAATTTTGAAATGCGTTCGTCTGAGTGCTGTAGTTATGAAAAAACTTGACATATTAAACAAAAACATAAGTTGAAGAACAAATTAAAAAAACAAAATTTATTTCCTACATTGTTTAAGCCCGAGAAGGGACAGATATTAAGTTATTTCATTCAATTAATTCTACATTTAATGTTAAATTTTTGCAACAAATTAGTTAAGCCAATTGAAGATTAAAAAATAAAAATAAAATTCATACAATATGATAGTTAAAATACCCTAAAAAATTAGATTCCGTTCAAATTAAATCGAAATAAATCTTAGACTTCTTCCATTTTTAATTGAAAATATTTGTGTTGCAGATTTTGTATTATGTTTATGACAATAGTGTATAAAATGATAAGATGCATACAAAATACAAAACTTAAAAAAAATGTCTAAGATTTATTTCGATTTCATTTGAGCAGAATCTAATTTTTTAGGGTGTAATTTTAGGGGTTGTGTCTAAATTTAAGTTCGGTACTCGATTGTTAGCCGAGACAGCTCCGTTTTTGATCCAGGAAATTTAAGCGATACTCATGCAGCCATTGAAGACTACTAGATTACTGTATAGCCTAAGAAATTTAAAAATATCTCGTCACTCCTATCATAGACGGCCCCTTAAATCATCATTTTGCCGTTTTTTAAGCATAATTTGAAAACTACTTGGAAGAAAATGTGAAATTTTGGATTTCCATAAAGCAGGACTTAATAAATCTAAATCCACCAAAAAAATTGTAGGTTGCAATTTATAATTTTTTTCGAATATTAATTTCATAATTCATAATTCATATCATAAAATTATAAAAAATGCAAATTCAGCGTATTTATGTTTGGGCACATTAGCATTATTGCTACACAAAAAATTAGCACATTAGGAGCATAATTTCTGGAGATATAAATAAAAATATGAAAATGTAATTTAACATTAGAAGCACTAAATTTTGAATGTTTATAATTCAAAAACTTAACATTCAAATGACTTGAAATTTGGTGTCTAGGCATAGATTGAACCGAAGATTTGAAATACCGTGTCAAAATTGGGTATTGCTATTGAAAAAAAAATTAAGTTTGGTAATGAAGTTTGATATGTAGATGGCCCCTAAGCAAATTTTATGTACAACATTTAAAAGTAGACTTTATTTCCAGTCGTTTGGTATCAGTAACGTTCTTCTAGGATAATTTGTTGAGGAGTTAGTAGGGGGTGTTTATTTTTTTTTCCACGACTGTACATTTTCACTGCAACATTAAATATACCTTTTTTGCTTGTTATTTGACATATAATCGTTGTGAATTATACTGAAACAGAGTAGACCTTCTTTCTGATGGAGATATAAATTATGAATCATTTGTTATGCATAAAAAGTGCAAAAATAAAAGTGGTCGTTTATCGTGTGTATATATTTTGCTCTGAATATTTCACATTAAAAAAGAAACTTAAAGAAAAGCGCAAACTGTTAAACTTCCGAGTTTATTTTACGACTTTAATGTCACCTTAGCTGAAAATTTAGTATGTAATGCTAATTTTCTGATGCTAGTCACTTACAGTTTCACAGAAACATTAAATATACCAAAAAATCTGGCGTATAACGCGCACCTACGATTTGAGATTGTATTTTTTCTATTTTTAGGTATATTCACCGTATAACGCGCATCGTTTTCTTTAGAAAGATACTTGAAATGGGTGTGCATACGCGATGCTCTTATCATTGAAATCATAAATTCTAAGGATGTTCATAGATTTTTGGTTTAACAATTGTATGCTGTTGTGACAAGCAATACATGGATGTTAAAAGGTGAAACATTACAAAACATATACAAAACATTTTCAAAAGGAGGCGATTTGCGTCATGCCAGACTAGAAAACGTGTATGAGTGGATAATAAAAGCATTGAATGAACCTGACATAATTCAAGAGTCATTTAAAAGATGTAGTATGTCTAATAATCTAGATAGAACAGAATACGATTAGTTATTTGTGGATTTTAATTTACATATTTTTGAAATGTAAAAAAATTAACTTAAAAAAATTACCTTGGAACACAAGGAATTTAAAACTCATCGCGCATAATATTGTACAGCACGTCTTAAATTTATTTCGAAAAACTATTTGAAAAACACTATCTGATACCAAGAAACTTCAATATAAATCAACAAACGCTATCTTAAGTTCATTCGACCTGAAAAATACAATATCTCTCAGACACTTTTTAAGTTAACAAAACATAACAACACTTTTTCTGATGTGGCTAAAAGAAACTTTTGATCAAAAAACTGATTTTCTGAATGTATCACTTGACCGTAAAACGAACGAATAGCCATTGCTATTCTTAATCTTCCAAAAAATCGTACTGTGATTAAAAACAGCTCGTGCTCTGACATTTTATTTGCTGAATTAGATGTAAAGGCCAGTGACTGACAAAATAGTACTAAAATATTTCACTTTTATGTAAACTCTAAAGCTCATGCAGGGCTCGCAGCGTTCCTAAAATTTCGCACTTTGCTACCACTAAATTGAAACGATAATCTTTGCTGTATAGTTCTATAATAGATGTTAAAGGAACCTACCACGAAGAATTCTTATCATGGAAGACGGTATTATTCCGAGTGACGCAGCCTTAAGCCTAAAATCGTATCGTATCGTATCGTAGAATTCGTAGATGGCGGAACTCATATATACAGCTAACTCGACATCAAAGAAAATGCGAAAAGCCGCCTGTTAATAACTCATCAAATATAGGTCCTATTGTTCTGATTTTTTTTAAAACAGTCTTATATCTGCAGTCTAATCCTATTCTGAATTTTTTACAATTCTACGTGCAGTATATTTTCAGATCTGTAAACCCATTTTGAAAGCAATTTCGATGGTGTAAGTTTGTCTTTTTTTTTTCTCCGAAACGGTCTAGATTTTTTTTTAAAACATTAATATATAAAATGAATCTGTTTTTGACGAAGTGGATAAGACTAACCTAGTATCTAGGAAAACTCTCAATTTTTATATAATCCGCATGAAAAAATGGACTTCTTAGGATCGCGGATTACATGTTATTCTATGGGCTAGCAGACAGAACGTTGCACATCGGTTTTGCGCGGTTTAGGTCACAGTTAAAAATCTGAATATTGGCAATAAATCTTTTTTTAAACTACGAAAACAGTTTATTATGTGCTTTAAAATACTTAGACTGATTTTTTAAAATGGAGCAGTATTTTGTAATTATAGGTATTTTATTTCATTGTTATTCATAGTAAGTAAACATTTTTTAAGGAGAAAATATTTCACATTTTTAAAAAAATTCTCGTATCGAAATTCGATATTTATCGAAAATTCTCGTATCGAAATGAAAATTCATTGCGTTCGCCATAAGACTTCGCCATGTATCACTACGCGATACACGAAGTTGACTGAAGAAATAAGAAATATCAAAGATCTTGAAATGGTATTCCAAGGGGAGAAAGTGAGTACGATTTCTAATTATCCAGACAGCATTCTTTGCAACCGATCCTTTCTAATTAGTATAATGTTCTGAATTGTTTTTATTTTCAACAATACTTATAACTGTTTTCCTTACAAAATAACGTTCATGTGTGGCATAGGTATTTCTTGTGATATGTGAGTGTAATACAGATAGATTACTAATTTAATTTTGAGTTTTTTTTTTAAAGAAATTAAACAAAATCTTTCATTTTTAAAGAACGCACAATTTAAATAAAAGGTATGACGAAATCAAAATTAAGATTTCCAATCCCGTTTATAAAATGATTCATTTGCGAATCGTTTCTAATAATAATATAAACGAAAATTGACATCTTTCGTTTATTTATTTATTTTTTTATACAACTCTTTTCAGCTTCAAAAATTAAAGCATCATAGTATTTTATTTTTATAAAATTTAACCCAAAGGGGAAAAAAAATTCTTATTGCCGTTTATCTCTGTAACAAAAGAAAAACAGAAAAAAAAAAAGACCACCTGAAGCATTTCTTTTATGCTAATTGATTACAGCATTGGGTGCAAGACCTTCAGTCTCAGGACTGATTTCAGTCTTGGACATATTTTTGACTGATAGTAAATTCTACTTTATATACTTAAATTATCACGATTAGCTCAAAATGAACCATTTTATTCTGACTGGTTGTTTTGAGCTCCTAAAAGTAAAAAATTTCATCATGATACTTTTCCTTATTTAGTAATTAAAGTTTATTGATAAATAAGATAAAACAGCTTTTTTGCAAAAGTAAGATACTTGTTTTTATTTAATTTTAAAGTTAATATGCTTAAAAGAAAGCTTTAAATAATTTACTTTTAAAAAATATAAAAGTAGCCAGCTCCCTTATATGATATTTGTGGTAATGAAGTATAATTGTAAATAAGAACAATTCAGAACATGTTACTATTTAGAAAAGATTGGTTTCACAAAATTTCATTAGCAGCTGCATTGTAGCTGTCATGATAATTAGACTTTGTATAAACTAATAAAGTGATTACTCAGTAACCATTTCAATTAATATATTAATCTGACTCGCATCTTAAATTAAATATTAAGTTTTTATTCTGCTTTCATTAAACCAGTCACTATTCTGTAACATTCCGCATATTCGGACTACAAAAACTCTTTTTTATCAATTCCACCTGTATACTGGAGGGTTGCCGTGCCACTTACAGTGTAGCGCGTTTATCGCCTCGTTGTGCAATAGCATTTGAAAGATCACCACACTAACATAAAAAAGTAGCAATAAAATAAAAACAAAATTAATCAGTTGGTTGTAAAAAACCCGCTCTATTCTCGGTCGGGGGAGGAACATCACAAGAAAAAAAAACCTCGCGAAATTTGACAGTATGTCGGGGGGGGGGGGGGAATCCAAAACTTCATGAAAATAGTTGTAACTTTTCTAATAAATATGTTACACATAACATATGGTAGTAATAATCAGTATATCTGATAACAAGTAATTTTTTAAAATAAACTATTTAATGATTTTTTTTAATCCCTATTACTGTATTTGATTAATAGTAGTTCAAGAGCCATAATTTTATATTGTAAAATCCTTAAAAGCACTCTGCAAGCAGTCCTTGTTCAATCACAAAAGCCTGCCACTAAAAAATTTTAATGCAGAAGATGTAATGTATTTCTCAGATATAAACAATGAATTTTTCAGTTAAGAAGCACATGTATTTTACAAATATTGCTATTTCTTGGAACACTAAATATGATACATTATCGCCTTTAACACATTATTTTGGAGTAATGAAAACATTGTTATTATATTAAATTTTTTTTGTAAATGAGTGTTATAATCAGAGCAGCTCATGACAGGTTTTTCTTGCGGCACTAAAATACATGCTTTCCAAAAGTTTTTTTTTTTTTTTTTTTTTTTTAAATAAATTTTTGCCTTATTTAATGGAAGAAAATTCTGCTAAAAATAAGGCAAAGGGGTTATCTACATATTAAAACGAACCATAACTTTGTTTTTTTCAATAGCAGTACACAATTTTTACAGCATAAATGAATTCTACACAATTCAATTAGCCTAAAAACAAATTTTTATGCAATTCGTACTATAAGTTCCCGAGAAATTAATTATTTTAAAACAAGCTTATTTTAAGGGCTGTATTTTGATGTGTATATCACACATCAAAAACCTTAAAGATTTAGTATCTGTAAGAGGACATTATTACAACTTTATATTTTTTTCATTCTGTAGCACAAATTACTCAGCTTAGAATTTGCCAATCATTATTTTTATTTTACATATTAGGTATAGATCACACATTATTAAATTACCTTAAAGATATTACCTTGAAATATAACATCCAAATATGCCTGGGCAAAATCATTATAAACAATGGTAACTCATGACTGACAGTTTTGGCAGCCATTATTAAAAATAGTGAAAAAGAATAAATTGGCCAGCCATGCATTTAGTGTTCCCAAAACTGTCAGTCATGAGTTACCATTGTTTATAATGATTTTGCCCAGGCATATTTGGATGTTATATTTCAAGGTAATATCTTTAAGGTAATTTAATAATGTGTGATCTATACCTATTATGTAAAATTTCATAATTTGCACATTTTCTGGTTCCAAGGAATGTAATTTAAAGCATGTATACGAAGTAAATTTAATGATGTATGAAATATGATCTATATAATGCAAAATTCTATAATACGCACAACTTCTCATACTAAGGTGTGCATTATAAAGATCTTCTACTGTATTCGTATGTAGTTCACACATCAAAAACCTTAAAGATTTAGTATCTGTAAGAGGACACATTATTACAACTTTATATTTTTTTCATTCTGTACCACAAATTACTCAGCTTAGAATTTGCCAATCAAAACATTGCCATCTTGATTTTTTTCCACTGTCTTTATTTACCTTAGAAGTGATTAAGATTTTTTTATATTGTAAATCCTAAAGGTTATAATAGCAAAAAAGCATCTTTAAGCCCTTGGGAATGAGCGACCGGTATACTTGGCCACTTAAGGTGTTCAGAATCCTTCATTATTCTCACCACTTATTTTTAATTGTAAAGTTTACCTTCTTTAATGGGGGCATTTCTGTGATTCAATTACAGAAAATTTTCTGTTTTTAAAAACCTGTAGTAAAAGGTTAAAAATTAACCAAAGGGCTCTTGTCGCGAAGGGGCATCTTGAATTACAGTGAACATTAATAACCCTTGGCTTTAATTGCCAGTACTCTTCCAATTGAGCTATCTGTACGACAGCCCAGCAAACACAATATTCGCTCAGAACAACTATTATCATGACATCAATTGATTGTGTGAAAAATAATTAAAAGTGTACATGATTATATATTTTATTATTAAGCAACAGACTTTGCAGATCCGATTTTCTAAAAAGCTTTAAAGATTGAAATCTCTAGGCTGGAGTGGGAAAGTGGTAATTTTGAGGAATAGGATGATAATTTATATAGAAGAATTTTCTGTATAAAAATAAAGATTTAAATTTTTTTAATGTTGGGGAGTAGGGGGAGGGAGAAGAGGTGAAATGTACAGTCGTGGAAAAAAAAAGTAAACACCCTCTACTAACTCCTTAACAAATTATTATCGTAGACAAAAGTTATTGGTACCGAACGATTGGAAATAAAGTCTATTTTTAAATGATGTATATAAAATTTGCTTAGGGGGCCATCTACATATTAAAACAAATCCAAACTTCATTTTTTTTCAATGGCAATACCCAATTTTAACGAGATATTTCAAATCTTCGGTTCAAACTATGCCTAGGCACCAAATTTCAAGTAATTTGAATAATAAGTTTTTGAATTATAAACATTCAAAATTTAGTGCTTCTAATGTTAAATTATATTTTCATCTTTCTTTCCGAGATTAGAGCAACATTTAAGCAATTCTTTTAAAATTCTTGAGTTTCATTAAATACCCATTTTATTTAATTGGAAATTATGTAATTTTCAGAAAACGATAATCTTTGTTGTAACAGTTATATTATAGATGTTAAAGGATTCTATCACGAAGAATTCTTATTTAAAGTACTGGCGGCAAAGTGCGAAAATTTTAGGAACGGAGCGAGCCCTGCTCATGACGTCATTGGGAGTTCCTAACAAACTGTTTCTGTGCATTTCCTGGTATTTCCTTCGCTATATTCCGGGAGATGACACCTTCATACTATGAAAAACTTTCCCAGAAATCGGTTGTTTCTTTGAAAGAATTCTACCGTGAGCCATGATACTTTTGAAGATACACAATTTTGACCATGATGATTTTTAACCATGACAACCTTTGATGATTTTTTACCATGATACACAAATATGGCATCATTTTCACCATCATAACCATTCGCCCTTTCCGAGATTAGAGCAACATTTAAGCAATTCTTTTAAAATTCTTGAGTTTCATTAAATACCCATTTTATTTAATTGGAAATTATGTAATTTTCAGAAAACGATAATCTTTGTTGTAACAGTTCTATTATACATGTTAAAGGAATCTACCACGAAGAATTCTTATTTAAAGTACTGGCGGCAAAGTGCGAAAATTTTAGGAACGGAGCGAGCCCTGCTCATGACGTCATTGGGAGTTCCTAACAAATTGTTTCTGTGCATTTCCTGGTATTTCCTTCGCTATATTCCGGGAGGTGACACCTTCATACTATGGAAAACTTTCCCAGAAATCGGTTGTTTCTTTGAAAGAATTCTACCGTGTGCCATGATACTTTTGAAGATACATAATTTTGACCATGATGATTTTGAACCATGAAGATGTTTGAAGATTTTTGACCATTTTACCCAAATATGGCATCATTTTCACCATCAGAACCATTCACCCCTTCCGTGATTAGAGCGTCATTTAAGCAATTCTTTTTTTTTAAATTCTTGAGTTTCATTAAATATCCATTTTATTTAGGGGAGACTAAAGAGGGTTGACCATACGGGGGGTTGACCCACCCATCAGTTTTCATATTTAAAAGAATTTCAGAGTTTTATCAATAGGTGATAACCAATGCTATTGGAATGTTCAAACAACAATTTCTGTTTCATACAGATAATCCAAATGGGTGTGGGAAAAATCAATTGTGAAATGTTTTGAACCTAAAAGTTGTGTTTTTTAGAAATACTGTGTAAGCTTTTTTCAGATAAAATATATCACAGAAATTTAAGAAAGTAGGTATTAAGTAATGCAGAAATATCGAGCTTTCACCCAGGCATAAAGATCATACAGTAAGTTAGGCTTAACATAACAAGGTGCTAATCTTTAGAAAAAGGTTATGTGGGGAGGCTTGATCCAGTCAAAGTGAGGGACGGTTGAGGAGATGTTCAGGGAAACGAGAATTCTCGTTTTCATTCAAAATACATCATTGACTAAGGGCGTGGCTTCTACCTTATAGAATACGCATTTATATCATGCCATCCATAATTTTTTAGATTGTAACCCATTTTATATTAAATTCGTTCATTGAAAAATACTTACTCATGCACAAACTTGTGAAACCTATCTAGAACACCAATTTACTAAAGACTTTCAAAACAGGGAGGAGCTTCTACTGTTTTAAAATTCAGAATTGATAAAAATTGCCCGTCGGCAATGCGTTAATTAAGGGTGTTTGGAACTCTTTTTATTATACACTGTGCAAAATGAATTATTAATGGCTATTGATAAAAATGACTGTAAATTTATTCGGCAAAGTTACACTAAAATGACATTATGTAAAAGAAAACGTTTAAAACTTATTAAACAAAGATGTAAAAAATGGCAATTTGCATAGCTGCCAACATCTTACGCTTTTCTTTACCACAAAAATTTTATAGTAAATTTTACTTTTTTAAATCGCCGTAATTGGACGATTAAATAAGGCAAAATTTTTTATTAAATTTTTCTAGTCCAAAAAAGCGGAAGAGTTGGCAGCTATTAATTTGCACTGCACGAAAAAAATTAATGAAATATACATGCGAAAGTTGATAGAAACTTTTCCCATTTAAATATTACTTACAATAGATAAATAGAAACTGTGAAAAAGACTAGAAAGTACGAAACCAGCAGTCTCAACCGTGTCAAGGGCAGTGGTATGTTTATGAAACCACGTTACTTTAATTCCCAAATTCCACAATGGCTTCAAAATTTGGCAAAAAACTTTTCAATTTAATATGTATGTGAAATATAGCCTTTTTCATATTTCCAAATAAATTTGTTCGTATAATTCGGTGCCAGTCATTTATTTTAACATTTTAGTACTGAAAGTACTTTGCCTCTGAAAAGGATAAAGGATGTTAATGATAAGTTAAGTACTCAGGCGGCTATGAAAGAACATAGCATCGATCGAAAAACTTTAGGAAGGTATAAAGACACATTTCAACATAATGAATAGAGTGAGATGAAGAAAAACTATCTGAAACTAGAGTTGTGAGGTCGAATGTCACAAAAAATAGGACAAGGAGACCAAAAAAAAAAAAAAAAAAAAAAAAAAAAAAAAAATCGGGACAGTGGCTATTAAATCCGGACATTATAATGCATGAGACCCTAAGGAAACGGAACCAGTCTCTAGCGTAATACTGTCTTAAATGTTAAAATTTCATTTCCCTTTTGCACAAATATACCTGCTCAGACAAAATCCTGTTTAAAACAAAATGTTTCTCCAATGATATTCGATTACGCCTAAACAGGTTTGTTAAAGCATCATATTTTCAAAAATATTTTTTTATAATAATAAAACCATGTAGCATAAAGTTATTTTGCTTTTTTTAAACTGATTTTATTTCTCTTCACAAATATTTATATATTAAACATAGTGGGTCAAGCTTCCCATATAGTGGTCAACCCTCCCATATGTGGGGAGCTTTGATCCATTATTTTCTCATGGTTAAAACCAATCATTTTTCAAATTTCTTATATATTACACTTATGTAGCAATTTTATTTTGATAACTGATTGTATAACGAATAAAATGATATATAAAAATTTATTCTACGCTCAATATTTAAAAAATAAAAAATCATTTTGGAAAAAGTGGGGCAACCCTCCCTAGTCTCCCCTAATTGGAAATTATGCAATTTTCAGAAATATTTTATTTTGTGTTTACCAAGAATCTTTAAAAAAAAAAAACAAGTGTCCAGTCTATTTTTCTGCAGGAATAAGCATCAGGTATATGACATCACCACATACACAATTATAGTAAAATGTTTCAATTCCTGTATGAAAATGCATCTTGTGTTTTCAGAATGACGTCATTATTTTCATCGGAAACATTTCCTTTTACATATTGCTTACTATGAAAGGTTATTCGCTGTCATTTTATTTACACAGTTTACTTAATATTATTTCTCAGTAAACAATCTGCTCTGACGCGATTAGTGCATAAATAAACAGAATCCTTTTAATATGTTTATATTTTATGAAAACCATTGGCATTTTCTTAAAAATATGACGCGAGTTTCAGTGGGAAATCACGCTTCTGATTGGTGGAATGTAATATGGCAAATTAATTTTATTACTGAGATTGTTGCCAAAAGTCCAGCAACAAATTCAGCCTTATTTAAGCGCTACGTAAGAGAAATATATAGAGAGGTTATTTTTATAATATCAATATAATACTTATCTGTGGGGCAGACCGGCCATTCTGAATAAATATTTGTCCTATGCGGATAATTCAACAAAATCTAAACAAGAAATACGCCATGCGTGGAGAGGTATACGCATACGCAGGCGCTGATCGAATCGCACAGTACAGCATACAGCGATAGAATGTGTGACGAACCACTACCCCCTACATACTACATGCCTCTCGCATTTGACTCAAAAATGGAAGTCAGCAAGTTTGATAGATGGCGCTACTGTTTGGGGTATGTTATTGCTGTATTTACATGGATCGCCTCATAGACCTGCCTTTGAAAGCTTTTATTTTTTTTATTTTTTGCAGTAATTTGTGATTTTTTTAAACAAAATGTTTACTTTTAATTAAGTTAATATATTCTCTATAAATTGCCATATTGCTGTGTGCCTTACTGCTGTTCATCCAGCAAAATAAAGGAAAATATTTCTTTTCACCATTCCTGTAGAAGACAGTCAACGAGTCTTTTTAACTTTTTTTCATTGTATTTTTAAAAATACAAATAGATATTTTTACTACTATTATTTGCATGTTTCTAATAACATTCCGTTGAATAATAATAAATTAAATTAATGTACAGTTGCTATTAATAAGATGTATTTTTATTAATTTACAATGCCTTAAAAGGAAAAGAGTACCTTAATCTGAAAGAATCTGAAATAATATTGTTATTATTAATAATAAAAATGATAGATCAAAGTATTTCTTTTTATCAGATAACTATGCTAAGCCTTTTCTGTATGAAAATGAAAATACAATAACATTCAAAATTATTTAAATTTCTTCCAGCAAAATAATAATAATAATAATAATAAATGATGCATGATGAAATCGAATACGAATTAGTAATGTGATCAAAATAAATATGTATTCATAGCATTGTGTTTTGAAGCAATATAAATATTATGTAATTGAAATATATCAATAATTTCATTCCTGAAAGTACTTGATTATTACTTGTAATAATTAATAATACAAATATAAAAAAAATGAAACTAAATTAAATGTTAAAAAAAAAAAAATGCAGAATTGACGTTTTGAGGCCTTGACCGGAAGACTTGCTAGTTTCATTATCATAATAAATGTAATTAATATATATAGTATTATTATCACAATATCAATAAATTAATTATTTTATATAGAAAATATAAAATAGGGAATTAAAAAAAATACTATTATCAATTTATTGAGGCAACATGTGTGTGTATCGGGGGGGGGGGGGGGGGGGATAATAAAAAAGATGAAAAAAGTGTCTTGGAACATCAGTGCACAGAATCGTATTTCCAACTTATTAAATTTCTTGAAAGTACTTGATCTATTACTCGTAATAATTAATAATGCAAATAAAAATGAAACTGTGAGCTGACTGTTTTAAACACTGCCAAAAAAAAAAAAGAGAGAGAGAAAGAGAGACAGGGAGAAAGAAAAAAAAGCTGCAGAATTGACGTTTGAGGTCCTGACCCGAAGACTTGCTATTTTCATTATTACAATAAATGTCACTAATATTTATAATATTATTATCACAATATCAATAATTTAATTATTTTAGATAGAAAATATTAAATAGGGAATTTCAGAAAAACACTGTAATCAATTTATTCAGGCAACGTGCGTGTGTATGTGGGAGGGCCGAAACTAAGGGGGGGGGGGGGCAGAGGGGGCATGTGCCCCGGGCACCAGAATGAAGGGGCGCAAAACGAAGGATTTTACCTTTAGAATGGATCATTTTATTCTGACGAACTGGTGACTTCCATTATTATGGAACAGCGATTATAAATGAAGTGTTAGGTGAAGATGAAAGAGCAGTCGTAAAAAGTTAGAACTCTCATTTTCTGGTTAGAATGGGAACAAAAATGGCAAAAAAAATTATGCCCATTTTTTTCCCATTCTGACCAGAAAATCAGAGTTCTCGAAAAAAAAAATGCCCATAATTTTTTTTTTTCAAAAAAAATTTTGCCCATATTTTTCCCATTCTGACCAGAAAATCAGAGCTCTAACTTTTTACGACTGCTCTTTCATCTTCACCTAACACTTCATTTATAATGGCTGTTTTATAATAATGGAAGCCATCAGTCCATCAGAATAAAATAACTCGGTGAAAGCGGAAACTCGGTTAGGCAGGACTCGGATAATCAGGACTCTACTGTATATTTCATTTTAAAAATAATCTTTAGAATATTTTTGCTGGTGTTTAGAGGGACCTCCCCCTCGGATCCGCCACTGTAGATTACGTAGTTCAGTATTACATATTTTAAATTTTGAAATAAGTCGTCTATTATAAAATTAGTAAAATTCTCTTTGTAAATATACTTTGTGGAAGAGGGAGGGGGGAGGTGCGCCAAAACCATGTTTGCCCCGGGTGCAAAAAAGGCTAGTTTCGGCCCTGGTGTGTGTGTGTGTGTTGGTGGGGGGGTGGGGGGGGGTAATCAAAAAGATGAAAAAAAAGTGTCTTGGAGCATCGTTGAACAGAATCATATTTCCAACTATTTAAATTTCCTGAAAGTACTTGATGATTACTTATAATAATTAATAATTCAAATATAAAAGAAATGAAACTGCGAGTTAAATGTTTTTTAAACACTTAAAAAAAAAAAGACTTGCTACTTTCATTATTATGATGAAGGTAATTAATATTTATAGTATTATCATCACAATATCAATGATTTAATTATTTTAGATAGAAAATATTAAATAGGGAAGTTCAGAAAAATATTGCAATCTATTTATTGAGGCAACTGTATGGTACTAGTACTGGAGTGTCAAGTAATTATGTTATTAGAATTAAATTTTAATTCACAATGGGAAGTACAACTATGAAGTTAGTTAAATATTGTTGATAGATTAATATAATGTCAAAAAAAACAGGAATATAATAATTATAATTATTAATTATTAATTAAAAATTATTTTTAAAGCAATTCCTTAAGATTGTCCTTCACTGACACATTCACCCCACATTAACTTTGTTTATTATTAATATTTTGCCTGAAAGAAATACATGTCTTACTATTTAGTAAAATTTAATTTAATCAAATACTTTTATGTTTTGCAATAACCTTTTTAAACTTGCTCATAGTTTTTGATCCATTGTTAAAAATTCATGTACCATTTTATAGTGTTAATAAATATTTTCACTTCATAAACCTTGTTTATTTTATTTTTGATGGAAATCTATTTACAAGTAAATGTAAGTGCTATTAATTTATATATTATAATTAATTTTAAAAAAGAACATATAATTTAAAATTCATATAATAAAATAAATTATGTGCGTTATTTTATCATTCATCATTTGAAATTGAAGAGAAATTATGAAATAATTTCTCTTTTCAAATATTTTATAGAAAAAATGTCATTTAATACAACAATTAAAATAAATACGAAAAGAGAAAGAAAAAAAGGGAAATTCTAGGAATAAATAAAAAATTTTTAACAAATTTTGCTTTTTAAGCTAATTTATTTTAAAATTTTCTATTTAAATATTCTCAAAACAACTTTTGTTTACGTTATTTATCTATAGGTTTTAAAAATCATGTCAATTGTCACCGATAGATGGCAGAGCATTTTGGGGCTAAGATGACTTCCAGTTCTTATATGGGGAAAACAGTGAATGCGAGAGGCATTTAGTATGTAGGGGGTGGTGGACGAACTGTATGATTATTAGCAGCTGATTAGTAGGATCTGCTGCGAACTTGAATATCTTTTTTAGTGTGTATGTACATTTAAAAGCATGTGTGTTATTAATATAGAATATTTTCTTTTGAATCTTCCGGTGTGAGATTTGTTATTTTATGTTCTTGTTTATTGCTATATAATTTTAGATATAATATTGTTTCAGAAAATTATACCAGTCTTTGTTCAGTCAGAGCTGATTTCACGCATTTGCCCTCTAGAGGAATTTTAAACTAGTTGAGGTACATTGCTGTGTTCCTGAATTTCCAGCAAAGAATTTTGGGTCAATCGATTTCAAATCACCAAGGTGGTGTTGCTCGATATTTTTAATTTTCCTAATCTTTAAAGCAAAGTTTTCTTCATAGTTTTCTGAGTTAAAAAAAAATGATTACAACTTTCTTGGCGGTGGTCATTTTTAACATGCTATACAGCCATTTTTGAGCGAAAAACGTGTTTTACGGAAAATGCTGTAAATGCTTTATTTTTTATGCATGTCAAGATGAATGAAAAACCAAAATGTTCAGCATAAAATTGTCTACATTTTAGGTAATTATAAGAATTTTATTTGACTTAAGAATGTACGCCAAAAACATGTTTAAAAACCGCAGAAATAAAATGTCAAACACAGCATTTCGCTGCCATTATTTTTCATGAAGGAGATCAGACTCATCTTAAATATTTTTTTTTCTTGTTCTGACAAAGATCTCTTATAGGATTACTTCTTTTTATAAAGTTCAATCCTGAAAATCTTTTCCTTTTTCTTGCACTGTTCATTAAAAACTGCGTTAAGTCTGATTTTGGCAATTTTTGCTAATTAATATCTTAAAAGGGACTGAATAAAAAATTCTGAAAATTTAGGATAATAATTGTAGGACGTCCTTATAATTTAAAGTTAAATTGTAAATTTTATGATTGAGAGTTAACTGGTTTTTGAATAACAGTTCTCTAAAAACGCACCGAAAACTCCGCCGCCTTTCCTTTTTTTTTCTTCCAGATACATAGCATTACAGATACTTTTTGTTTAGATACGTTCAAAATGGCGATAAAGACATATTTTACGCGAATTTTACCTTGGTAATTTGAAGTGGATTTGACCCTATGACTCCAAAATTCTATGGTTTTTATTTTGAGATGGAGGCAGGGGTGCGGAAAGATAAATTGTAACATAAACTCTCAATACAATTTAATATGCAATTAAATTATTTGTGCTACATTGAATATTCGACCGAAAGTAAAAAAAAAAAAAAAAAGAATTAAAGATAAAAATGTGAATTTTACGAATAAGAACGAAAGGTGTATTTTCAAAAATTAAAATGAGGCATATATGATACTGAGCAGGTGTTAAGGTACGGGGCAGGGCACCGTTTGAAAACTTTCTTGAAGGGGTGCTGCTTTTGAATTTATTGGGCGCAGCTAAAGAGCATCTGATACAATTTTATTCTGACATATATCTTTGAAATTAGCCTAAGTACTCGTTAAGAAGCTACGTTGCTGAAGCAGAAACACCAGCTCGCTGATGAAATTTTATAAAATATCTCGTTTGCATACGCCCCGCCCCTTCCGAAGTATCGTACTATTTGCCCTTTCGATTTTAGAAAATACACCTTTTATTCGAATCAGCGAAATTCATATTTCTTCTATGAGTATTCTTCTTCTTCTTCTTTTAACATTCTGTTGAATATTTTATGTAACAAAATTAATTCATTGCATATCAAATACTATTACGACTTACCCCTTTGCCCTCAAACTTTATTTATTTTACCATTGAATCATAATGTTTTTTATTTAGAATGTTCCGTACGTTTTTTAGAATATTTGAACGTTCTTTAATTTTATATTTATTAAGCAGTAATGCGTAAAAATTGTCTTTACCGTCATTTTGAAAAGTAAAAGGAAAGGGGGCGGAGTCAGTCTTAGATAAATAGAGCTAAAGTTCTCGTCAGGGGGCAGCTGATGCATCGCTTCTCAAAGCAAAAGGTGTTATATCTCTGAATCTAATGAAGATAAAAGCATGCGGTTTGAGGTATTTAACGCTAAAATCTCAGTATTTTTTTAAGGCAATTAAAAAAAATTGCATTTTTTTTTAGCATTTTCAGCCCCGGACCCCCTGAAAATAATAGATACATGAGCCCATTATGTAACTAACCTTGATATGTTTAACTAAAATTGAAGTTTTTAGACTTTTTCCAAACTTCAAATTTCGCAGAAGAAAAATAATAATCTATGAAATATCTGACGTGAATCTCGTACACTGCAATTTTTAATGGGATGGTGGACGTTAAAATTTTTGTCTATTTAATTTTCATCATAGGGATATGAAATTTTTTACAAATATACATTTCACCGTAAGTATATTGAATACCTTAAAAGGAATTACCAATCTTATTATAATTTTAAGATTTTTTTTAATTAAAAATTTAAAAAGCTCCATGCGCCTTAATTTTTGAGATATTCCATGGATTTTGTATTTATAACTTAACCCTTAGCGGCGCGGAGTAATTCTGTTTATAAACTGATGAAATAATGGTCTGACACCGTAATTTATAAAAGAATTTATTAGAGAATAAGAACTTGCTTATTTTCATGTACATTATAATAGGAAAATTTTAGTTAAATATTCTTGGTGCTGTTTGTCAGTTTTGGAATTAAAATTAGGTGTCCTATTTTAAGGACACCGCGCCGGAAAGGGTTAAAACTCTATCTAATATATAAAATTAAAAATTTGTCTGCCTGTCTGTTATTCTATACAAATCCACAGTTTGGAAGCTAGAATTGAGAAATGTTACGTACATGTGTATTAAAACACAGCCGAGGCAATTAAAGTAATCTGGAATCGAAATAAATTATAGTTAATTTTCAATTGATAAAAAAACCACAAATTTAAAATCTATTTCCTATCAAATTGAAACATTTTTCTTTATAGCAGTTGCAACAATTAAAAATCCACAATAAAATTCTTACAACAACAATTACTTTTCTATTGCAAGATTTTCACGTGAAGAATGAAAATGAAATAAATAAATGACGAATTAAAAAAAAAATGGAGTATTATATCATAACTTTTCTATTCTATGCGAGCAGTTGAATATATAACGTCATATGGGTTTGAGTTTTTTAAAAAAAGTATTGAAACATGATGAAAATCCGATTATGGAAATATTGGCATATTTGAATATTTTGAGGTTCTCTGAGTTTGTTTTCGCCATTTTAAAATCTATACCATATATTTATACCTGTGTGTCTACTTGTATATTAGTTTCTCCACAAAGGTTCAGGTCCTTAGAGCTCATTCTTAGTGAAGAACTCAAGTAAAGTTTTCAGATTTTTATAAAAATAAAATTCGTAAAATTTTTGTACTTGCCGTTTTTCTTTAATCATGAAAAAATTATGTAAATAACAAAATACTCAGAAACAGCTCTTCATCAAAAGGTTTTAATCTCGGTCTCAATCCAGTACACAGATTATATTTACAATGTAACTATGTAATCTGTCGTCCGGATTAAATGAAAAAAAAAAAAAAAAAAAAAAAAAAAAAAAAAAAGAGTGAAAATTACATAAATTAACACGCAATTGTTGCTTTTTCAAAACAAACATTCTTAAAATTCCGGGAAAAGCCGGGCACTTTAGCTAGTTACAAATAAATCTGTGTATCCATTTTTTAATCACTTGAATAGTTAATTATTTAGAGTTGTTTTCTCCTTTCATATCTATTTTCATCAAAATTTTGCCTTTTAATAAATTAAAAATCAAACTTAATCATGTTAATGAAGAAGAATTTTAAAATGTATAGGTACACCGTTTTTTTGTAAGCGGTATCAGGATTCTTCCTTATCAATTTCATGAATTTTGATCAAAAATTAAAACGCACTGAGCATTTCAAAAATCAAAGAGCGTTGAAAAATCAGTTTTGAGAAAAATAGATTTAAAGCAATTAAATGGCCAAAAAATTGTTGTTGTACAAAATTAAAACACTTGTAACTTTGCGAAAAATCATCACGTCTGCATGCAGTTTTTCGCAAATCACTCAGTACAAATTGCAGGATAATAAAGCACACAAAAAAATTTGATTTTCGGGTCGATTTTTGTTCTAATAAAGATCCACAGTCCCCTTAAAAGAATAATTACGCCAGACCATTATCTAAATGAGCCCATATATGTTTACCAAAATTCGAAGTTTTGAGTTTATCCCCAAACTTCAAATTTCACAGAGGATAAATAACATATAAAAAGAAAAAAGAAAAGGGCCCAGTTAAACTGATGGCATTGAGCTCACACGCTGCTCACAATAATTGCATATTATACTCCTATTTCAAAGAATAATGCCCCTCGAAAAATAAATTAAGGAGGGAATGCCCCTCCCTCCCCCCCCGTTTCCTCTCTATATACTTAACCAATGAGCCTCCAAATGTCATCAGGGAAGCGCCTTATCGAAGTAAACCGGTGTAACAAATTGAAGCAAATCGGATAGAAAAACCCATTTATCTAAATTAAGGTAGTATTATCCACTGTTCTCCCTTTATATTTAACTAATGAACTTTCAAATCTAATCAGGGAAGCGTCTTATCAGAATAAACCGATATACCAAATTTGAAGCAAATCGGATAGAAAATTCCATTTATCTAAATTAAGAAGGGTATTAGCCTCTTGCCCGGGCTAATCTAAAGGGGGGTGTTCGGTGAAAGATTGGGGGGTGATGGGGGGGGGGAATTTTCAGTTCGGAAATATATTTCTATAGTTCTATTGTAAGAACATTATGTTTGTAGGTTTCCTAATTTTACAAATTACTATAAAAAAAAAAAAAAAAAAAAAAAAAAAATTAAGTAAAAGATTAGAGTGGAGTTACAAATATTTAACAAAACCCTTATAAAATCAAAAGTTTCTTTTTTTCTTTTATTTTTTTTTTATCCTTATTGAAACATTTCTTTATTTGGGATTAAATTTTTTTAGCACTATTTTATCACAAAGTGACGCGTCATCTTCTTCCTCTGGATACTGAATAAGGTCTTCAACGTGAGCTAAAGCTGCGTCGTGGCTCACCTTCTTTTGTACCTTACCATTCTTCTTCATCACTCTCTTCCAATTTCATGCCTAACGCTTCTTCTACAATTTGTTCATCAGTTACACACTCGAAGGCAGTGTTGCCAGATTAGGGACTTTTTTAATTCAGATTATTTGACTGCCACCACTTTTTTAAAAGTATAATTTGCCTTATTTTTCAGCATTCATATTGTACTGTTAAGGGGACCGTGAAAGCCCTTTCTCCGCCATGTTAAATTCACCAACTTTATGTACCTCTTTCTCAGAAATGGTGAAAGATAGAGGTCCAGATTTTTTAGAGTAGTTAGAATAAATGATTTACGTATTTTAACAGACCATTTTTTTTTAAGTGAAACTCAAAATTAATTATTTATTGAAAGTCATTTTTAAATTAGCATTTTTGGTAAGATTTCACTGCCTAAAGTAAATAATTCTCAACAAATCATTAAATCCCTGTGTTAAGGTATACAATATAACATAAGTATTAAAAAAAATCCGAGATCTTAAGTTTAATAGATATTGAAAAAAAGAAACACAAACATGAAAAATCCAAGTTTTGAGAAAAAATCAATTAAAGATTTAAATGGCCATTAACCCCTTGGGGACGAGCGACACGTATACGTGCCGGAAATAGGCCTAAGGATCCTCGTTTATCCTCACCAGTAAAATTTTACTGTAAAATTTTCCTTATTTAATCCGAGCATTTTCCCTATTTGAATAGGCACAAACTTCTGTTTTTTAAAACTGGTAGCAAAGTAATAAACAGTTCGTAAAAGGCTCCCGTCGCGAAGGGGTTAAGCTGTGAAGTACTCTTAGAAAGAATGAATAATTTCAACACTTATTTTTTTATATATAAACCTGTGTGACACATCGTTGGAAAGATAAAAGTTTAAACTATTTAAAGATACAAAAAAGTAAAAATTGATTTTTTGGTTGAATTTTGCTTTCCCGGTCCCCTTAAATAGGCCGAATATTTTTATTTAAAAAAAGCGGTGACAATCAACAATCTGGGGGCAAAAATGTCCCCAATCCGGCAACACTGTTCGAAGCCTGGATTGTTAGTGTCACAATTAATCCATTCAATGATATTATCTTCATCGACATTTTCTCCACCAGCAACAGATTTTGCTAAATTGGCTAAATCATGAATGGAAACTTCTTCCTCTTCCTTTTCAGATTCTGATAGAGATTTTTCTACGCTTGGCAAAATCTTCCGCCAGGACTTAAGTGTCAGGACTCTTAAAGCTTTAAAATTTTCGAAATTAAAATTTTTTTAGATAGTAAACTACTATCTTTTCTGAACATTTTGATATAAATTTTTCCTTGAAATTCCTATTAGAACAGAAGTTTTGGCTTTTAGAATTATACGCGATGAATAGCTGAAGCGGCGTTTCAGAAACTTTGAAAACTTATCAACTTTTTCAAAACTTATGTTTCATGTTAGTCTGTATAAACTGAACCTAAAATTTCCTTTTTATTGTTCAAATAAATATTCTTTATGGATGATTATACTGTTGAAATTTTCTAAATTTTGCATTAACTAAATACAACTTTGTATTAAAAATATAAAAATGCTTTAAATACAAATTTATTTAGGTTCAGAGTGATTAATACAATCTGAAGCATACGTAGGACCCAAAGTTTTCCTTCTAGTTGCAAAATTTATTTTGTAATCGTGCGCGTAATCTGTTATGCGGATTATCCGCTTGTCAAATGTCTGACATTTTGTAGCCCCCTGTAAATGTCAATTCTGTATCTTCTAATTTTTAAAATACATGAAATGAAAGAACATGCTTATATCTTTCATCCCAATATAAAATATTGTCTTAAAATAAAATACATTTTAAGATATTATATGTTGAAAATGGTCTTTTTTTTTTCGATTTTTTCAATTTTAAGAGTCCTGAGACCCCTTAACTAATTAGTTAAGGGGTCTAATTAGTTAAGAAATCAACATTAATGTTGATTTCTGAACCGACTCCCAAGCACTGTTTACGGTAAATGCTATCGAGAATCGTGTAATCTTTGACGAAGCTTTTAAGATCATCTCCCTCTTCAAATCTTTTTGCCAGTAATTTCGATCTGTATTTTTTCTTAATTGAAGAGATTACACCCTGGCCCATAAAAAAAGAAAGAAAGAGATTTAGACTCTCGGTTAAGCCGCAAAGCGGATAATCGAGAGTTTACTGTATATGATCAAAAAAAATTTTAATCATGTTTTTAATCTCAGAAAACAATGAAGAAAACATGGTTAAAAGATTAAGAAAATTTAAAATGCCGAGTGACACCACATTGGTGATTTAAAATGGATTGACCCTTTCAAATTCCCCCTTCTGGTCATTATCGAAAAAAAAAAAAATCTATGTGGAGTCTGCTTATGATATTTTCATGTCAAAAAAAATTTCATCAGATTAAAGATTTCATGTCAAAATCATGGATTTATTTTATTTTATTTTTTACTCTAGTAGCTGCTCTCGTGGGAAATTGCACGACTAAAACTTTAAAATTAATTTTTTTAATCATATAGAACCATACTACAAATTTAAATTTGGCAACAATATTTCAACGAAGTTTTATTTTGTGTTTAACCCTTTCAAGGGCGGTGGCTAGAGGGTCTAGCCACCTAATTTTAATTCCAAAATTGACTAATGGCACCAAGAATATTTTA
This sequence comes from Maratus speciosus, assembly GCA_963932465.1. NCBI lineage: Eukaryota > Metazoa > Arthropoda > Arachnida > Araneae > Salticidae > Maratus > Maratus speciosus. Next base: position 106,898,404 of record OZ010799.1, read on the forward strand.
ATAAAATGTTGCTTTTGTTATTATAGCGCCAAGTAGCGTTTTGTTATTGAGTAAGAAATTCGTTTGAATATTCTGGTGTCAGTCAATTATTTCATCATTTTACGAACAGAATTCCTCTGCCCCTGAAAGGGTTAAAGTGTCAACTGTTCGAAAATAGAGCAACTAAATTTAATGAAATTGATTTTCGTGTTTTTTAAATAAATCTTCATAAGCTTCTACCGAGGGAAATTTATGTTTCAATAATAAAAAACAAATACATGAGGAAATTTTTTACGCACCACCTCTGGTGGTAAATTAAATAACAAAAATTTTAAAATGGAATTTTTTTTAAATGTTGCAATTAAAGTTTAAGTTAAAATTCGGTAATACAGATTCAACATAATTTTATCTTGTGTTTCAAGCGTCTACTGGCCGGAAATAAGACAACTAAATTTAATAAGATTGATTTTTATGTTTTTTTTTAATTAATCTTCACAATAAGCTTCTGCCGAGTTTTATTTCTGTTTTGATATTTTAAAAATGTACATGATAGGATTTTTTTTAATGCTTTTTGCATCCCTGATGGTAAATTGCATACCTAAAATTTTAAAGTGATTTCTTATGTTTTTAACCCCTTAATTCTCGCTCACGTCAATATCACGGGCTGAGGTGTCGTTCGTTATTTCTCGTGCTTGTCATATTTCCGGGTTGGAGATTTAATTGGTGTAAAAAACTTCTGAAAGCAGAAACATTTAACTGGCATTTCCGTTTGAAGTCTTTGAATATTCCCGTTCGGGTTTGGCTCTTGGCGCTGATTGTTATGCAGCGATTTGTATTGCATGTTTCGAAACACACTGGTTATCAAAAATTAAGGAAAAGTCACAAAATGCTAATTTTCAAATACGCGAACACTCAAAAGGAAATAATATAATTCGAATAATTACTATCTCTACAACAAAGCTAGCCCATATAACATCTCATTCATGTCACACATGGTCACAAGTGTCACAGTCACTACGGTGAAGCAAAAAAAAATAGGAAATTCCATACATCTCATTAAGAGTCTCAAATGATCACTATATGTGACTCCACTTAGAAGTCAATGTGACTGCTGCTTTGTGATGAGTCACCAGGTGACTTTACAATGTAGTTAAATTGAGACTCTCATGTGACTATCATTTTGAGACCCAATTTCATAGTCATCATGAATGTTGCATTATGATAAGTCATAAATAATATCATATTATAGTCACATGGAGACTTTTCTTAAAAGAGCCCAATGGTGACTTCACAGTTTTCTCTCTGTTGGCATTATTTGGTAACTTATCACAATGCAGCGTTCACGATGACTTTGAAATTGAGTCTACAAATGACAGTCACATGAGAGTCACAATGTAACTACATTGTAAAGTCACATGGTGACTCGTCACAAAGCAGCAGTCACAGTGACGTCTCAGTGGAGTCACATATAGTGATCATTTGAGACTCATAATGAGATGTATTTAATTTCCTATTTTTTTGCTTCACCGTAGTGACTGTAAGACTTGTGACCATGTGTGACAGGAATAGGATGTTATATGGACTAGCTGTGTTGTAGAGATAGTAATTACTCGAATTATATTATTCCCTTTTGAGTGTTCGCGTATTTGAAAATTAGCATTTTGTGACTTTTCCTTAATTTTTAGTCAACCAGTGTATATAACACTCAAAAAATTATTAATAATCAAAATTTAATGTATATATATTATTTCAAATATTATTTGTAAAAATGTGTGTGATGATGATAAATAAAGATCTAAGATGTGAAAAATAAAGGTTTTATTCCCATTATTTTGTGTGGTGTAAAACAAACATTAAGACACAGACTTCTCGCATGATGGCTTTTCTACAAATGTGAATTTGTTCTATAACATCTTTATTTTTCGCCTTAAGAAAAAAAACAACAACAACAACAAAAAAAATCTATATAATTCCATATTTCATTTAGAAACCTTATAATTATTCAATTTCTGTAATAAAAGAAATAGGTACTTTTTTGATGATTTTTCCAAATATTAAGCGACCGTGAAGGGGTTAAAGGGGCTATATTAAAATTTATACTCTATATTAAAAATTAATAGGATAATTTAAACTCGTTTTTTCATTAACAATCGGTTACACGCCGCTGCGAAAAATATTTTAACAAGTTATTTTCCTCCTTAGATCCACCCTTTGGTAACATACGTATAGTAGGTATTAACTCTTTAAAGAACAAACAACTGTGTTTCAGTAGTATTGTATTCTTACCGGAAATTTCAAAATATTTGATTTCAATTTAAAAAAAGCTATTTTACAATTTTTTTTTTCATAAAAGTTATAAAGTAAAATTTAATGAAATGTTGCTGGTGCAAATTTTAATTAAAATTATATGATTTAGGTAAAATTAGGTATATACTATATTCCACCGCCTCTCAATAGGTTAAGGCTGCTAGTCACTCAGCTTTCGAATTCCCCTCACTAATGCTAAGTGTATGGGCGTAGAATGCGGTCGTATATTTAAAATATCTCGTCATTAAATTAGCCCCACCAGTGGCCGACAGGTTCTGCTCTCGAAGCTGGAAGACAGAAGGTGCTGGGTTCGAACCCAATCGCGCCCGTCGGCCTAATCGTTCGGAGTTTTCGTGGTTTTCTTCGAACCTTGGATTTCCAAGTGTAAATACGGGTTAGGCTCCCTTAGAAAGACCCCCACGAAGGGTAGCCCCCCCCCCTCCTTAGGGTCTATATCCCTCGTGTTGATAAATTGGAAGTCATAAACACAACCAACCTCATTAAATTAATTTTTAATTACTTTTTCCTTTGCGCTCTTCTTAAAAAATGTTTATTATTTTCTTACTTCTCAAAATATGTCTAAAATCTATGCTCAATTTAATATTTTATGTGTTAAAAGCTGACGAACTGTGAGTAAGATTTTAACACTTCCTATAAAATTAAGTCTACAGTTTAGAAATATTTTGAGAACTAAGAAAAAAAGAGGCATCCTTTAAGAAGAGTACACAGAAAAAAGAAATTAAAAATATTAATTTCCGGAGGAGATATTTTAAACAGACGAATGCTTCAAACGCTCATAAACTTAACATTAGTGAAGGGAATTCGGAAGCTGAGTGACTAGCAGCCTTAAGCTATACTAATTATAGTAACAGTTGTAGATTAGAAAGTAATGAAAGAAGTAAATGCGGTTTCTTTTATTGCATCTAGGATGACAAATAATTAATATAGGCTTCACACAAATATTCTTTTTATGAAATGTATGCTGAGCGGAAGTCATCTGACAAATGGTTTCTATCTGAGTTTTTCATGTCATTCATTGCCCCACCAGTGGCCGAGAAGTTCTGCTCGAAAATGGTAGACGGGAGGTGCTGGGTTCGATCAATCGCGCCCGTCGGCATATCGTTCAGAGTTTTCCGTTGTTTTCTTCTAACCTTGGATTTCCTTGCGTAAATACGGGTTAGGTTCCCTTCGGGTTAGGTTAGAAAGACTCCCCATGGATGGACCCCCCCCCCCCCCCTTAGGGCCTATATCCCTCGTGTTGATAATTGGCCGTCATAAACACAACCAACCAACTATATCATTCATTTTGGAAAATAAAGCCTCCCAGGCTGTTTCGAATTCAGACATTTTCTCCTGGAGGAAATTTTACAGCTCCAGAGAGAACAGTATCGAATTCCAAGAAGAAATTTACACATTTAGCCCAAACATAAAATAACAAATTTAGGAATCCGGTACTCTTTGAACTAACAAAATACTTGAAACAGCGACCTCTATAGGAATTGCAGTCACTTTATAAGCTAATTGAATTTTAATAGAAGTGTATACATACATATATAGTTTTTAAATTTATTTTTAAATATAATACACTTTTTATGAAAGAATTATAAATTGCGCATGCATTGCACGCGTGTTTTTTTACATTTGAATTGTTAAAACCAGCCAAGACATCTGTAATGAGTACATATAGGTATTATAAAAAAGATCTACAATAATGATAATAAAAAAAATGTGTAAATCCTGAAATTATTATTATTATTATTATTATTATTATTATTATTATTCATTTTGTGCCTTTATACGTTTAATACATTCAATCAAAATTTCTTGAAATTCTACTCAAGTTTTTTTCAGAAATTCTGCGCGAAATGAGCAAAATTACCTTTTTCAGAAAATTGACTTTAAAAATGAAATTACCCATTGATCATATAAAAAGAGCTCAAACTGTTATAGACATAACTTTTCTTCTAAAGCGAGATTTTGCATGTTTAAAAAAAAAAAATTATTAAAAAATGCATGTTATTAAAAAAAATTGATTTTTGCCATTTTAAATTTAAAAAGTACCAGATTGAATGTACATTCAGTCTGGTAAGCACGTGCTTTCTTAAATCTCGAAAATATATTGGTTTCTGAGATTTCTAAAGATGAAGAAACCTTTTCGGAATAATGGTTAATACGGAAGAGGTTATTGTATATTTTCGCAGTTAAATATGTATGTCTTCTTTTACAGTGCACTAACTCTTTCGATTACTTTGGGAGCGGACAATACTTCTCAATATGCAGGAAAAATCTGATGCGATCAGATCGAGCGAATAACACGATAGAGAAGTTCCAGAATTTGATTACCGCAAGAACATTTGAGGCAGTTACCCTGGTCAGAGAGTACCGATATTTTCCAATAATAGTCGTTGCATTCATAGACGAAGAACTTGCATCCTTTTCCTGATGTGGAGATGACCCTTGCACCATCATGTGATAGTGGGATCCACACTCACCAAACCCGTTTTTACCGCGTGTGCGAAAGCTTTTTTTTTTTTACATTGCTTTCACTTTGTCTTCTAGAAGGAAAGGACATGTTTACAAACAAACACTTCGTGAACCAATCTACTATTACATTTTAGCCTTAGTAATTATTGCAGAAATCGTCATGGCGAAGTAGACAAATCATATCATTGACCTGTTAAATGTAGAGCAATCGGGAATGGTCCCATACCCTGTACCGGAAGATTTGGCGATTTTTTCGGCGCGTTTTTTTTGGCGGTAAATGTTTCGATCTGGTTTACGTTTGTTCGTCGGATTTTGAAAGATTTTGACCACTTTTAGGGTTGCTTTTTTTTTCGGAAAGTCCGTTTGCTGACTTTTATGACGCTAAGGATGGAAGAGCGTTGATCATGAAGCTTATTAGTTCATTAGTCACGTGAACGATTAGTCAGCGTAATTTTGAACAAGTTAGATAACAAATTTGCCCCCACGCCAGACACACATTCGGATTACACGCTGCTTCTGTCAATGTAAGGTAAGTCTCGTTAATTTTTCCAAGATTGCGGAAAAACATCATTTTTAAATCTTTATATTATTTATAAAGCAATGATTTTGCACCATTTTTAAAAATAGAAAATGATGTAGAAACATGGATTTATAAATAACATAAAGATTTAGAAACGAAGTTTCTGCGCCGTCTTGGTAAATTTCTTCCGATACAATTGCACAAATTTTAGTAGCATTCGAAATAAATCTAAACAAATGTGCTTTTTCAAATGAATACTTGTTATTGTTTTATTGTGTGTATTTACACACCCTGTTTCAGACCCTAACTGGGGTACTTTTTGTAAACATTAAATTCTTGCTAATTGTTTTTTTTTTTTTTTTCTTGTGTTTGTGTGTGTGTGTAAACATTTAAAAATTATTTTTATATATTTTTTTGTATGATTTAATAAAAAATTTTTGGCAGTTGTGAGCGAGATTTTACCTGCATTAAAAATAATAGTTTTTAAAATATTGTTGAAATTTATAAAAAGTTTCTGGCCTGTTTTTTTCTCTTTTTTATTGTCAAAAATATTTTAAGAACGGGGGGGGGGGGGGCCCTGACAATAACAAGTATTCATCTCAAAAAGCACATTTTTTTAGATTTATTTAGAATACTGCTAAAATTTGTGTAATTGTATCGGAAGAAATTTTCCAAGATGGCGCAGAAACTTCGTTTTTAAATCTTTATGTTATTTATAAATCCATGTTTCTACATCATTTTCTATTTTTAAAAATGGTGCAATATCATTGATTTATAAATAGCATAAAGATTTAGAAATGGTGTTTTTTCCCCATCTTGGAAAAATTTGCGAGATTTTTTTCGCCAAGTTCTCCAAGCGGCAGAGGATATGGAACTCATCCCGAGAAATCAGATCATCTGAACCCTTGTATACGTAAAAAGTTTTAAAGACGACATTTTCATATTTAACACATTTGTGACCGGGAAGAGTAATCATGTTTCTATTTAAAAATCATCAGTGACTGAGACAATTACTTCTTACATTATAGAAAATGCATTTATATCATGTTGTCTCTATTTTTTTGAGATTGTAGGACATTTGAAATTAAATTCGTAAATTGAAAGTTATTTATCGATAAATAAACTTCAGAAACCTATTGCGGAAATCAATTTACAAAAGTATTTCAGAAGAGGGTGGAGCTTCTACTGCATCCAAACAACAATTAATAAGTATTTATAGGTACGAAAATTATGTTTTTATAAACAGATGCTGCTGTAATTGCGATTGATAAATGTTGGTGAAATATAAAAATATCTATTTTAAATGTTTGAGCTTTATATCCTTTAAATACAAAGTAAATTTAAACCTATAATTGTTAGACCTTATAATTATTCAATTTCTGTAATAAAAGAAATAGGTACTTTTTTGATGATTTTTCCAAATATTAAGCGACCGTGAAGGGGTTAAAGGGGCAACCATACTCTATATTAAAAATTAATAGGATAATTTAAACTCATTTTTTCATTAACAATCGGTTACACAATGTTATAATTGTTTTATAACCCTTTCCGGCACAGAAAAATTCTGTTCGTTAAATAATGAAATGTTGACTGACTCAAGAAATTTACAAACGACTTTTATAGAAATTAAAACTTTGTTACTTTAAACTTTCATTGTAAAATTAAAATTTTATTAAAATATTCTTGGTGCCGTTTGCAAATAAAATTAGTTGGTCCCGACGTGGGACTTTTGCGTCGGAAAAGTTTAAAGCTTCTTGAAGATATTTCGCTCTTTATAAATTTATTTATTTGCAATTTTTTTTTTCAGAAAGAATACTGAAATAAAACAGCCTTCTTTTATATGTATGCATAAATTCGTGTGTTTTTTCTATGAAATACATTTATTTTTTTCACAATGCGTCTTTCTAGAGAAATGTTTAGGGGTACTCAATTTTGACGCAAGAATATAAAACTCCACGTTTTTAGATCAGCCTGTTTGGGCTATTTCAGAAAAGTGTAGCTCGTGTAACCTTATTTTTAATTTTCTGCTTTTAAATAATTACATACTTATGCTGTGAACCTCAACGGCATGTTTAGTTATCCAAACACAGTTCATTCTTTTTTAAAAAGCAATGCTCGCAGTGAGTTTAAATGTAACATTTTTGCTTTTAAAGAACTATTCAGTAGAGTCCTTTAAGATTTCTCTAGGATTGATCCAATGTTATTCTCAGGAAGCTGAGCTTTGTTGCAAAAGGACCATTAATCTTTCTGTAATTATTTCAGCTGTCAATTATCATTTCTGACAGCCGATTACTAGAATGCTTTGCACAATTAAGAATTGTCTGATTCAAACTAAAGTATTTTAATTTAAAAACTATATAGTGTAATATTTGTGGTGTGAAACTTTTTATTATTTTATACCTTTTTAATTTCTATATTTGCAAAAATCGAGAATTCACTTTCTTCAAAACTGAATTAAAGTTTCTTGATTTCAGACTTTGTGCCTTTACAAATATTAACTACTTTTACTAGAGAAAGAACATTAGAGACTCTTCTAGCATCAAGATAGGTTGGTTTCATCTACATGATTTGAATCTGCGTGATTACTGAAAAAACGACACTCTTTTACTCTTTATGAAACGTATGTTATTGGATCAATCTTCAATAAATCGCATACAGTTTACATAAAAAAAACCACTTGAAATAAAGCTTTAATAAAATAACTTTAAATAAAATAGATAAATAATATTAATAATAACAATAATAATTAAGCTTTAAAACAAAGAAAGAACAGATTATTAGAAACTTTTAAAAAACGATTTACTAAGAATTGCTTAAAAATTAAATTTTTTTTATTATATGCATCGATTATTAAATCCTTTGATTAATAACTATGTATTACTATTTAATTCGATTATTGATTGTTTATGGTATAATTAATTAATCATTTACCTGTTTTAAAAGTATTACATAAACTACATAATAACTATTAAACGGTAAATAATAAATCCTTCTATATATTAAAAAAAGTGACGATTTGGGAATGTGCCAAACGAATTGGAAATGGACCGATGAAAAATCTGTGTAGATACCGCGAAACGCATCTGATTGGTCAGAGCTTTCTGACTTTTCTTAGCAGGAATTGTGCTGGGCGAAAGCCATGAAAGTAGAGAATTTAGATAGGATGGGCGGGGAAAGGGCAGAATCTTCTGCATTTTGATAGACTTCTGTTTTGGGGTTTTTTTTTAAAAAGGTCGATGGCAAAAGTGATTTTCATAGAAAGAAGATAATTTCCATTAATTAATGGTCATCTGCATTTCGATAGCCTCCCTGTATTTTTTATGAGGGAGGGTGTGTAAATTATTTAATTATTATTAGTATTAAAAAAAGAAAGAAGAAAATATTTAAATTTTACACATATATGTTGGCGGAGAAAAGGCGGCGAAGTGAAAATTTCAGAGGAGAGGAGATTTATATGATAAGATTATTTACTGTAACTACAAATTAGCGAGTTCATTACAAAGATAAGAAAAAAAAATCCAAATAATTTTAATAAATTTGTTACTTTTTAAATTTTACATATTTTTCAAATTTACAATGTATTTAAAACTTTAAATTTTCTATTAATTTATAATTTTATTTAATTATAAATTTATTTAATTTGTAATTATTTAAATAAATTATAAATTTTATCTTTTTTTAATGATTTTATATTTCATAATTCTTATAATGATGAAACTCTGTAAGCTCTAATGATTATATGCTTGGAGATAAGGAAATAAAATTATCAGGAGTTTGGGAGGAGTGCGTTTTTACCAAATGGAATCTAAAAATTGAATGCATAGAAAATAAGGGATGGCCAAGCAATCCAGAATGGAAACGCGAAACAATTACGTCTGGGGTTGGTTACAAAATAGGGATTGCTTCGCGATTACGCGGGTGGTTGATGAGCATAGTGGGCAGAGGAGCGAAGCCCCCTTAGTAAGTTATATATTTATTTAGGCACTTCTGGGAATGTCATACTCAGCTATGTACAAATGTAAAATTTTCGAATTTATTTCCTTTAATTACTTATTGACTTCATTGGGATGTATTGTATACAAATTGTTCTTATATCATTGTATATAAATGATAAGGATTTTGAGGCAATATATGAGCGTATAAATGATAAATAGGTTGTTTATTTATTTATTTTTTAATTGGTTTATAAAAATTTTCTCGCGCTTTAAATGTAATTAATTAATTTGAATCTGACTCTTTTTGAATTATTAATTGTCCAACCAGAAACAAAATAAATCATACAGCTGAACAATAATTTCACCAATGATTTGTATACTATTAAACGTTATTTTTATGTAATTGTACATATTGCATTATTATTATTATAGTTAATTAATTATTACTTAAACTCAACGTTTTGACTCATTTTTCTAATAAATTATTTTTTTAATTTATGGGAAGGAAAAAATAGGTTTTAATGAAAACAATTTAACTATTAATTGACAAATAGTCACTATTAATTATTAAAATAGTTAATACTTTTAAAATATAAATTAAATAAATACTTTTTTAAATAAAATTTTAATTTAATATACTATTACTTTATTAAATTATTAAATAAAAATTATTAGTAATGTAAATATAAATAAACTGTCAAGTGCGAGTATTACTCGCGCATAGAGGGTTCCGTACAATAAATATATTAATTAGTAACTGTATTATTTTAAAAAATCGTTAATACTTCAACCATTATGATAGCGGGACAGATGTCATATACGCCCGTTGTCATATTGGCGCGACTTTTTTCTCACGTCAATGTCACATACGCACCAGGAACTTAACTGGCGCCAAAGTGTCGTTATTTTGCTTGATATGGTAGCCAAGATATAAATGATATGGTAACGAGGTTTTCGCCAAATTGGCTTCGGAAAAAAAATCGCGCCAATATGTATATCATATCTGTGTTGAAAACACATCTACTGTCCTAACAAAATAAACTTTTGTGACGATCACCGAAAAAACTGCTGGAACAATAATTTCATACCTTCCTTTACTTTAGAGTTCCATTATAATAGTTTACTTCTTTGAAATTAATAAAATGCAAAGTTAAGCAACGGTAAGTTACTATTAGAAAAACCAAATCTATTGCATAATAACACAATCTTTAGCGATACAATTCAACGATTAACCAAAAATATTGCTGGAACAACATATTAGCACTTTTATTTACACTCAAACAGAAGTTAAAAAAAAAAAAAATTAAATTATTTTTATAACGTGCGCATACAGATGCGATACTTCAGAAATTGCTCACGTGATTTGCTAATTCGTCGGAGCAAAGAAATCAAATAAATTCTTCGGATTTCTATATTTTATGAGCTATTGCATATTTTTTTAATTAGACGCCAACATACTTGTTTGCAAGTACATTACAATTGTTAATTTCTTAAAATATATACGTTACTATAGTAATGGAAATAGACACTTCATGCGGAAATATTTCTTTTATAATGTTAATTTTTTATTTAAGCTGTTTTTTTTTATAAAGTCAGTAACATTTTTTTTTTTTACCCGATGCGTTAACCTTTTTCCCCCTCTTGTTGATGTAACCGTTTAATTCTTTAATCAAAAGAATTGATCAACAAAAATGTTTATTTGAAAATTTCCGTTGCTATAGTAACGGATGCCTTTTTAGAAATTATAACTTGAAAATCTGACGTTTTGACGCCAAAGACATCGCCAAATTCGAAAAATATGAAATACCTCTCGAACTATTGGACTTAAAAGAATTTAGTTAGTACCATTCGATTCAGCATACAAAAATACACCAAAATATGTTGATTAATGCGAAATCCAGACTTTTTTTTATATATATAGATTAAAAGTTGTTAACTAGGTATAGAGTACGCCGCCCCTGTCCTAATGTATGTCCAAACTGGCTTATCTTTAAGGGTTAATATCTCAGCTAATTACTGATGATTTTTTTCGAAATTCATTATCAACAATGCTCTTATACTTCTGCAACGATAGGTATATCCAGCGATGCTCAACAATTTTTCTGAATGCCCGTAAATCGAAATTTGTGTATAACAGAAAAATGCTAATTTCTCGAAAACTATGTGACCTAGGTTAATCGCTATAATTTTCCGGCAAGGTTTACATTAATATCTACTACCTCTAATTTTTTCATAATTTTAGTTTCAGTAGTTTCGGAATTAGAGGGGGGGGGGGACATATTTTTGCGTTACATTTTCGACAATATTTTTAAAAATATAATATCTAAAATTAAAAGGAATGTATTTTTGAGTTCAGCGTTAAGAAAGCTTTCACAGGATACCCCACATAATATACAAAGAAAAGATTTTTTTCTTCAAGTAGCTTAATTTGCCCCCCTACATTTTTACTAAATATATTTATGAATGTTTATTAATCTGAAAATATGTGGGTCAATATTCTTTATTACTTCCCCCAATTTGAACTTTCCACGTTCCATAGTTTACGTGTAAAATGGCTGTGACAGACAGACGGAAGGACAGACACAGGAGTGATCATATAATGGTTCCGTTTTTACTTTTTAAGAAGTACGGAACCCTAAAAATTAAATTGAATACATGATTACATGATATTTAAGTATTGCGTGGCAGCGCAATACTTATTTATTTCCAGTGTCACTTCTCAATGTTAATTTAACATAGAAAAGCCTATGGAGATGATAACTTTTTCATTTTTTCTTCCCACCTTTTTGTCCCTGATGCCACTCATTTTTAATTCTTTGCTAATTCTAATAATATTATAAATTCAAAGTGTAAAAACATTTGCCTGACGTCAGGGTCAAAACGGATCATAAAATGCCTTTGCATGTAGGTGGATTATAATCTAGAGAGTAACATGGGCTAATTTTTATTTACATTATTTAAATATTTTTCTTAATAATTCCAAATTTCGCTTTTTTCATTGAGAATCAACGGACATTTTCTAATAAAATTTAATTTTTTTCCCTTCATTGTTATAAAAAATTCAAAAGCCGTAATAATAATTTGCCTCTATTTAGTTGAATGATTTTCACGTGTAACATGAAACTGAAGAAACTGAAATAGTTTTTTTTTTTTTTTTTTTTTTTTTTTTTTAAGAATTAAAAAGAAGATGAATATGGCGTCACAGTGGAAATAAAAATGACATTTTCAAGCAGATTTTTTAAAGTTCAGATTGTAATTTTTTGACCAAACTGTAGCAACCTGCATTACTGCACTGGTGAAACATTTTGAATTATACATAGGTAAATTGCATCACAAATTGTGATGCGATACCGCACAAATCAAATCCTGATGATGATTTACCCTCCATTAATTTTGAAATGTGTTCGTCTGAATTCAGTAGTTATTAAAAAACTTGACATATTAAACAAAAACCTAATTTACAGAACAAATTAAAAAAAAAAAAAAAAAAAAAATTATTTCCTAAATTGTTTAAGCCCGAGAAGGGGCAGATATTAAGATATTTCATTCAATTCGTTCTACATTTAATGTTAAAGTTTTGTAACAAATAAGTTAAACCAATTGAACATTAAAAAATAAAAATGAAATTCATACAATATAATACTTTAAACACCTATATACTTAGATTCCGTTCAAATGAAATCGAAATAAATCTTAGACTTTTTCCATTTTTAAGTTGTAAATATTTGTACTGCAGATTTTGCCTTATGTTTATGACGATTGTACATAATATGATAAGATACATGCAAAATACAAAACTTTAAAAAAGTCGAAGATTTATTTCGATTTCATTTGAACGGAATCTAAGTATATAGGTGTTTAAAGTATTATATTGTATGAATTTCATTTTTATTTTTTAATGTTCAATTGGTTTAACTTATTTGTTACAAAAATTTAACATTAAATGTAGAGCGAATTGAATGAAATATCTTAATATCTGTCCCTTCTCGGGCTTAAACAATTTAGGAAATAAATTTTGTTTTTTTTTAAATTTGTTCTGTAAATTAGGTTTTTGTTTACTAGTAATATATTCAGTTTAACACCGTGCATTATAGTAGCTATAAACAGAAATTTACCCAATTATTAAAATATACATAAAGCACAAATAATTGTACAAAAATTATTTTCAGGTGCATAAATATATTTAAAATACAAATTTAAAATATCTCAAAATACATCAGAAAAACCTAGAACGTTTTCATTCATTACAAGGCCGTTTTTAGTAGGATTTAAATGTTGTTATTAATTTCTTTGCGCTTATTCGAGAACTATCGAGAAGAAAACATTGTAATTTAAGTTTAAATGTTGTACGTCAGCTGAGATGCCAGATAAAGTTATTCAAATTTGATTTGATTTGATTTGAAATTCACCACAGTGGAGATTGCTTTAAAGCCTATAGCAACAATGGCTGTCGCCTCTAATGAACTTTATTTATACACAGAAATCGTAACACAAACCAGACATAACAATTTTTTTTATTTCTCTACATTACATATAAATATCACTTTGAAAACACAACCACAATTACATCCATGTGTTACTCAGGGACTCGAATCCGGACCTTCAGCGTGACAGCAGCCTTCGCTTACTGACCACGCCACCGGGCGACTAAAGTTATTCAAATTTTCAACAAAACGAACTTTCATCTATTATGCAGCAAATATCCCCATACACCATGGATATCGTATGACAGTGCATCGTTACAAGCTGCATTTTTATTAGCAATTATTTCAATTGATTTTCTTATGATGACCTCCTGTTAATTATTTGTACGAAAGATAATTTTTGATTTATTAAAATCTACTTTTATAGGTTGAGTTTGAGCTAATCTTGATAATGCAGTATGGGGTCTATTTAATCTGAGATCTGCTTTATGTTCTTTAATTCTAGCACGAAATTCTCTCATCGTCATGCCAACATAAATAAAATATTTACTATCTTTTTGTACAGGTATAACGTTTACTCCGGATCTATTGATTGCTTGGACATGATCTTATTTTACTGTTTAGCAGATCTTTTAACTTTGGGGCAGGGGCTGCGATTAATTTTACATCATATTTAAAAAGGGTATGCCTTATATTTTCAAAAAGCCTTGGAGTGTAGTTAATCTTACAAAGTTTAAATCTTTTATCCATAACTGCGCTTCGTTTTTCATAATCTTCTACTTCAAACTTGTTTACGATTTTTACAATAAAACTGGATGTAACTGCATTTTCTATTGCAATTTTTCTAATTTCATCTAGTTCTTCTTTTAGTAAATTGCTCGAACAAATCTCAAATGCTCTTTTTATATAGTAATTAAATGGTGCTAATTTGTAACTTATAGGTGAACTGCAATCAAAAGGAATAGTGGCATTAGATCTGTTAGCCTTCCTAAAAACTGTGCGATCAAGATTTTGTTTCGTTGTATTCCTGAATTTTATTTTGTTCTCTAACATATGGATTTTTTCCAAGAAATAGTATAATTCATCTTTGCTGTGATACCATATCTAGCGTTAATTTTATTTTGTTGTCTAACATATTGATTTTACCTGCTTCCAAAGCTTTTTGAAAATATATGGCATACCCTTTTTAAATATGATGTAAAATTAATCGCAGCCCTCCCCCAAAGTTAAAAGATCTGTTAAATACTAAAATTGATCCTGTCCAAGCAATCGATAGATCCGGAGTATACATTATACCTTTCCAAAAAGATAGTAGATATTTTATTTATGTTGGCATGACGATGAGAAAATGACGTGATAGAATTAAAGAACTTGAAGCAGATCTCGTATTAAATAGATTATACTAGATAGATTATAGAGATACTGCATTATCAAGATTAGCTCAAACTCAACCTATAAAAGTAGATTTTAATAAATCAGAAATTATCTTTCGTAAAAATAATTAGCAGGAGGCCATCATAAGATAATCCATTGAAATATTTGCTAATAAAGATACAGCTTGTAACTATGCACTGTCATACCATATCCATGGTGTATGGAGATATTTACTGCATAATAGATCAAAGCTCGTTTTGTTGAAAATTTGAATAACTTTTTCTAGCACCTCATCTGACATAAAACATTTAAATTTAAATTACAAAGTTTTCTTCCCGATAGTTCTCGAATAAGCGCAAAGAAAATAATAACAACAATTAAATCCTACTGAAGACGGCCTTTAATGGTTGTAAACGTTCTAGGTTTTTCTGATGCATTTTGAGATATTTTAAATTTGTATTTTAAGGGGGTCCGGAACACATTTTCAAAAAATTTTTATTTATTGAGTTAAAATTTTGATTTTTTTTGTGATGGTTAACCATATCATTTGTAAACAAAATCAAGTGATAAAACTTCTCATAGCTTTTTAAAAAAATTTTTGAATTTAAAATTTATGAAAAAAGTGGTATAACTTAAAATCGTTATAACTCGAAATATTATTTGTAGAATTTAAATTGTTTTTCATTTAAATAAACAGAAATATATATTTTTTAATTTAGAGCCAGCATTTAAAAAAATATTAATTTAAAAAAAAAATTAAAAATATTTAACGAAAAAATTACAAAAAAAGTGGTGCAACTTAAAAAAAAATCATATTTTCAAAAGTAAATATTTTTTTCAAATATGCTGACTCAAAAGTAAAGTAAAATAATTGAAAAAAATATGTTCCGAGTTTCAACCCTGTATCTTTAACGGTTCTCGAGTTATAATAATTTAAATATGAGAAATGGTGAAAAAAACCTATCATCAAGAAAAACGCAATTTCACAAGAACTCGTTTCCTTGACAACCATAGCTTGAAAGGCAGATTTTGAAAACAAACCAAAACGAAAAAATTAATATTTCTTGTTCTAATTAAGATAGAAACATGATTTAAACATCATTTTAAGCAGAAAACGGCAGAGAAATTTTTAATCCAATTAAAAAAAAAAAATTGAAAAATTGAAAATTTTTTTGTGTCCCGGACCCTCTTAAATATATTTATGCACCTGTAAGTAATTTTTGTACAATTATTTGTGCTTTATGTATATTTTAATTATCTAACTCAAGCTGAATATAGCACTAGAATTTAAATTTTCATTATAGAAATTTATTCTTTGCCTACTTTTCCGCTTTTCATTTTTAGTTACTGAATTTTGAAATTTTAACCTAAAATTTATTAAACTTTAACTTATAAAATTTTATTATCTTTCACATTACTGAAGTTTTACTAAAGTATATTACTATCAATATTAATGTTTTGCTGAATTATTATTTTAATAAATACGTTATTATTAAATTGATAAGATAATTAATAATTAATTTATTTATTTCATTTTGAAATATAATAATTTATTTAATAGTTATTAACAATTTAATAATTAAATGTTATTAATTAAAGTTTTATTTTTTAATAATAATTGTTATTATTATTATTGCATTTTATTAAAATTTGTTTAAAAAATTAATATTTTAAAAAAATAATAAGAACAGTTTAATAAAAATGAAATGTATTAGAAATATTTATGTTAAATTAAACTAAAAACAAATAATAATAACTTGAAAATCAATACCCTATCAATATGTTTTTTTTTTTCAATTAAAAAACTTTAAAATAAAACTATCTTGGTATGATTCATAACATGATGGTTTTGATTTTAAGGTTTTTAAAAGTTATTTTATTGTTTGGTTATTTATTGTTGTGAAATTGATATCATACAATAATCAGTCTAGCCATAATTGTAGCTTTCTATATTTGTCGGTTTTTTCTTTTAAATTCTTAAATTATTCAAACATTTGAGAGCAGGACTTCCTCTGCAACCTATGTACTATGCCAGGGTCGGCGAAACTTTTTACATCCACGTGCCAATATTTTTCCAAAATATTTCAACTGAATATGGCGTGCCAACAACGCACCCCCCCCCCCCCACGACCCCACATTCCCGCAAAAAATAGCGAATTATAAGTTAGTTTAATTCTAATAATAGTAAATAATAGTGTCAAAATTATATATCATTATTAGATTATTAAAATAGCTAACATACCTGCGGGTAATACCAACATACGCATTATAGAAATAATTATAGAAAAATATAATTATAGTTTTCATTTCATTTTACAAATGTTATAGCAATCAAATTATTATTTTTTTCATAACTTATGAAAAAAGTCATGCTTTATTAATTTTATTAATACTTTTGCATTTTAACAAATTAAAGATCAATTATCAAATTCTAGCAAAAGTTAAATAAAGCCTCATCTGCAGGTCAAAACGCGTTAAATTATGCAGAAATGTTACAGCAAAGAATAATTTGATTTCCTGGATTTCTCTCTTTCTATGCGAATCATAGGTGCCATCATAACGAAATCGAGGAAATGGGGAGTTGGTAAGGGTCAAATATTTCTAAGTGGGAAGTTCAGTGATATAACAAGTACACAAGTACCTATTATAGAAAACAAAAGCTATTTTCAATGAAGCTCGTGTGTTAATAAAAAAATGAAGAGGTGCCGAATTTTGGAAATTTGACTGAATTTTATTTAGAACTTCAATAAACGGCGTGCCAAAAATATCTTCCCGCGTGCCATAGGTTCGCCAAACCTGTACTATGCATATGAATGTTTGAACTAATTGCAACTACGAGATGTCACTTACATCTCAATAGCTAGGGAAAAGATAAAAATCCGAAGGAAACAAACATTAAAAAGAGGACAGAGAATATTAAATATTTAATTTTATTTATCCATTTTTTTTTTCAAGTTCAAGAGTTCTACTCAAGAGGTCATACATGAGCAACGTTAGACCAGACTTGTAAACAATATCAGGGGGGAAAATGTAAACAGTGGTGCTAAAGTCATTAAAGAGTAACTTTTTGGGGGGGAATAAACAGAGTGATTAATTTTAGATTGGCCAGAAAAAGTGTCTACCATTGCTGAATTATCAATATGGGACTACAATAAAACAGTTCGAAAATTGATTATTCTCAAATGGAATTCAACATTATCAAGGACTTGTTGACAGAATTGCTATCTCTAGAGTCCGGATTATATGTATTAAAAAAAGCCCAAAATATGCACTCAAAACTTTCAAAACATGCAAAAACATTCACTAAAAACTTTCAAAACATGCAAAAATATGCACTAATAAATTTTCACGTACTTCTATTTTCCATGTGAAGGCACGCATTACCACTCTAAAACAATGCAGGAGAAAGAGGAAGCAATAATTATTAACGAATACAATTTTTTCCTTTATTGGGAATGTTACAATATATAATTATATAGGGGAAATATCTGTACTATCGCACCATTGCCTTAAATCTCAACCCTTGTGACCTCGTTAAGTATTTGCTGCCGCCTGGCCGAAACTGCCCCAATTAGTGTCTAGCGGCAGAGTATCAATCGTATGAGCGCCGTGTTTAGTCTCTATAATTTTTTCTTTAAGTTTTGTGAAAACATAAACTTTTTGTCACCTTCATCATACAGTGAAAAATCATTTTCAAAGTGCTGTTCTTAATTATTTTAACGTAAATACAACAGCATAATCATGTAGTTTAAGTAGATATATCTGTAAGGGTCTTTCTTTTCTTAGTTTCACTGGCAATGTTTCGTTCTTCCTAATGTCGCATCCCTACTGTAGTCCTAATATCACACTGTGCAATATTACGCAAACTATTTTATTTAAGGGTCTAAATGTCAACTTTTTTATTTATGAAGGAATTTCTAAGACTTTTAATGAATATATTTTCCCTTTGAATTGAAACTTCATGACCATAAATTTGCAGTGGTTGACTCTGCTGAGATCTCTTACCAACAAGAATTTTGTCTGTCCAGCATCACTGACAAGTTGTCCAGCTGAAACAAGTCAAATTAGACAGGAAAAATCTGTGACTCAGCATTTATCCAGTGGTTTCGAACCCCCTGTAAATTTAATCCAGTGACAAGTTTAATTGAAAACCGTCCAGCTGTGTATCCTCCTCGCCATCACCAGGTCATACGTTTTTCCGATGGATATAAGCCCTTTGCCACATCAGAATGAGAAAAACGGTCAATAAAAAAAAAAAGGGGGGGGGGGCATCCATGTTGCTCCGCAACGCTTCTGACAAGTACTAGATGTAGAGTAAACTTCTTGAAGATCTTGCTAAAAAGAAAAAGGCCGAAGTAGTAAATAAATATTTAGGCCTCCCCAAAATGCAAAAAATCAGAACAAAATTCTTCTTCCCTTACATTTAGTGTTCAGGTTAAAGTATTTCAAATTCGGATAGAAATATATTGGGTTCGGGTCGGGTTGCGAGTTGAGGACAATTATTTTGTCAGTTCCGATTAAGTTGCGGCCCGGTAGAAGTTCTTTTTTTGTCGGATTTGGGTCGGGTTAATGATTGGTTTCAAATGGAATTTTTGGTTCGGGTTGAGTACAACCCGCTCGTGCAGAACTTTGGATTAGATGTTTGGATAAACAGCTGGTCATTTTCTAATTAGCTTAAAACAGCACAGGCTCAATGAAATAAGCAAAAAAGAAATAATCAGGTTGATTGAGAAACAAGTGGTCATTTTTCATTTAGCCTAACTCTGTATAGGCTCTTTGCAATAAGCATAAAAATATCAGGGTGATTGGAAAACACAAGATGATTCAACAATCAGCCTGGTTGTTTGCAAACAGCCTAGCATGATTGTAAAGATTTTGATTTCTCTATTAGCCTATGCTGGAGTGGTGGATTTGAAACTAATCGCGCCCGTCGCCCTAATTGTTCGCGGTTTTCCATGGTTTTCTTCGAACCGTGCATGAAAACGGGTTAGATTCCCCAAGAAACACGCCCACCAAGGATATCCCCCGTCGAGTCTATATCCCTCCTGTAATTAATAAGTCGTCATAAACAACATTAACACCAATAACTATGACATATTATGACCATTAAGGAAAATCATCATGATATGACAATTAGACTATGAAATATATAGCAATTTAAGCGTATTATTAAATTAACCTATTGCTTTTTAATTAAAAATATTTTTCCTATATTATGATAATTATAAGAGCCATTTACAATAAAAATTATATTGTACTCTAAATACTATTTTAAGTAATACTAGGGAGAAAGCGAAGCTTTCTCCACAAAATTTTGAAATTCTTGATCTCGATTTGGTAGATTTTCAGTCTTGTAAACTTTTAACACTGCTAATCGCGACACGGGCATTGTCTGTTTAAACTTGTGAAAAAACATAGAAGAAAAAAAATATTCTTTTCACAAAAGTTGGAACAATGTGTTTTTCAATCAATTATCTACAATCGTATAGATTTATAGATCTCTATCATTATTACTTCTTTTGCAGATCCTTAATTTGCATTTATCCGCATATACAGGATGTTCATTCTCTACGGTTTCCAATGACTTATTCTTAAACCGTTAGCCATAGATATATAGTTCCAATCAGGGCTTAATTTCTAACAAAAAAGTACCGGAGCCCTAATATTTTGCCCTAATACTAATAACCGTAGCGTCCCACCCCCCTTTTCACTGTCACTCTTTGACATCGTCATCGGAAAGATTCGATGCTTTTATAGAAAAAGGGGAAACGCTGCTCTATTGCTTACTATAAAAATAACAATACATGACAATTATATCTACGTACAAATGACGACTACTTACAACTTTTTTAATCTGCAGAGCAGAGCCGCATTCACAATGAAAAATAAATAGAGAACTAACGTTATTTTCGTACTCGTACGCAGTGGAAGATTAAAAACCTCTAACAAACAATATCTCAAGCTGATGCTCGTTGACTAAAAAAAGAAAATATTCTTTTCCGGTTACATATCTAAATTTTTTTTAAACTTTAACTGAAGTTACCGGTTTCATAGACCGGTGCTTTTTTCAATTTTCATAGTTTAACTTGCAAATTTCAGTTTATCTACAAACACTACTGAAATTTTGTTTCATTTGGAACTTTAGTAATAGCACCAGAGACTTTTGAATAGGTGAATTTTCATTATAACACTCCTGTACAAAAAGTTTAGTACAAAAACAACTTCCTATGAGTTAATCGCGGCTTTTATTCATCTTTCGGTGGAGCGGTCTCACAGACCGCTTCACACTAGTTATGTGACAATTTCTGTGACATCAGTTAAAGGTTAAAAATGATCCAATTAAAAAATATCCTAGTGTCAGAAAATAAAATCAAACTGAAAACAAATTCATTGTTTGCGCTCTTGAATGGCGCCAATATACATGTCGCCAAAATCAGTGCCAGACATAAATCTGCATATATCAATAGGATAAACAAAACACTATTTATATTTCTCCTATTCTGATCGAAATAGCATTAAAAAGGGGAAAGAGTTATTTTACTTTTTCTATACCTGAGTAAATAAAATTTTTAATTTACAGACACATTGAGTTCGAGCGCTTCGGTTTTTCGGAAGCGCTATTGCACAAGGCTCCGGAGCCTTGCATTTATGGGGTCCGGTGAATTCCGAACAATATTTAAATATTTACTAAAAACAGAGAAGAGCCGGAGCAATTTAAGCCCTGGTTCCAATTGCAAAAATATTTTAAATGAGGTAAAGAAATATCTTAAAAGCGATTTTGGTCAATAAAAACATTTCTTAAAAAATTACGAAATTAAAATTTTTATACGGTCCCCCGGTCCTGTAAGTTATACTTCGTAAAATTTCCCTTTTACACTGACAGGTAATACAAAAAAAGTCCCGTTATTCTACGATTAAAATTGGCCGAGTAATAGCTGTTTAAAGTTATTTTTGCTAAAAATATTTTTTTCTGCAAATTGGAGTTCATTCACAAATTTAGTCGAAATATAATTTCGTCAGATATATTAAAGAATGGTTGAGAGTAAAATTAACATTGCAATATAAATTTGAAATATTTAATCATTCTGACATATTAATGCAAAATATACAATTTGTAATAAACATTTAAGAAGAAAGAAAACAGAATTTTTGTTAAACAAAATGATGAAAATTAACAGTCTCAAATATTTATAGAATGATACGTATTTTAAAATATTATTGGATTGCATTAGCCTGCAAAAGTTGGGTTATGTCATGTTTTTTAGCTTTTCATAATTGGTTCTTATGTATTATGTACCACTGAATCCGAAATTGACCTTCATTTTTTATCATCATGTAAAGATTTTCACGTAAATTTTAAAGTTAAAAAAAAAAAAAAAATGCGAAAATTTAATACTATAAAATAGATGTGATTGTTCTGTTTTTAACTTTTGATGATTGACTTTTATGTATTTTTTACCACAGAATCCGAAAATGACCTTCCTTTTTAACCATCACATCAGGATTTTTCCCAAATTGCAAATTTCAAAGTTAAAATTGAACCTCCTTCCCCTCCATCTTATCGGACCAGTCAGCTGTTTAGTTGTAAGAATCCCAGAATAAGCAAAAATATTGAATAAAATAAAATAAAATAAAATAAAATAAAAAAAGTTTTACAGCTATTTTATAGTATCAGATTTTCGCTATATTTTTACTTAAACATTTATGATTTACAGAAAAATTCTAATATGATGGTTAAAAATGAAGGTCATTTTCAGATTCAGTGCTAAAAAGTACATAAAAATCAATTATCAAAAGTTAAAAAACACAGCCATCTCCTCCACTTTATAGTATTCGATTTTTGTTATTCTCTAACTTTGACAATTTATGATTTGCGAAATATCATCACATGATGGCTAAAAATTACGGTAATTTTTTGGATTCAGTGCTAAAAAATACATAAAAGTTAAAAAACCCATTCATCCATCGAAAATCATAATAATATTAGATTGTTAATGGATTTGCGCCAGTATGTAAAATGCAATATCGATTGGATATTTGAAAGGGAGTTAAAGTTCGAGTACAAATTTTGAACTGGAAAACACACATACGATCGTTGAAGTAACATAAAAACTTATGAAAATAACATAATTTTTGTTAAAAGAAATCATAAGAAAAGAAACAGTCTCAAATCTTCACAAAATAAAACATATGTTATTTTAGCCAATCTGAAACTTAATAAAAGTTAACTTGATCGTAATACTTGTCGTCGTAATAATTTTCAAAGCGCAGATAGACATGAAATAAGATCTTCGAATACTTTAAGCACTTGGTATATGACCCCCTCAAAGCCTAGCCGAACTCATTTGTGTTCAGATGCAGAAAAGTGGCATAAGTCATGCACTTTTAAAATTTCATAATTCGTTCAATTTTAGTGTTATATAAACGGGACTTTTTTTGTCTTACTTGTCAGTGTAACAGAAAAATTTTACTAAATATAACTTATAGGACCGGGGGACCGTATAAAAATTTAAATTTCGTAATTTTTTAAGAAATGTTTTTATTGACACAAATCGCTTTTAAAATATTTCTTTACCTGATTTAAAACATTTTAGTAATTGGAACTGTATGTCTATGATTAACGGTTTAGGAATTAGCCATTTGACAGAGTTGAGAGTGGGCACCCTGTATATAATATGTTTTACGCGAATCTAAAAACTTCTATGAAAGTCTTTATATGATTTCAAAATCTTACATTTAAAATAAAGAATCTGTATGCTCCATACTGTAAAAAAAATGACAAACGTTTCTGAATCTACAACAATATATTAAAAAAATAAAAAAAGCAATTTAACAAATTACAACGACCATTTGGAAAATGATTTTTTCAAAGACTAAAATTTAAGACATAAAAAATCGCACGGAGTTGATCATACATTACATATGCCATGGATTAAACATTAATAGTGTTATTACACGTAAAAATTCCAAGCGGCAAAAATCGCCTGCGACTCGTACGTATTACCCACCTGAAACTTATATATTATCCAAGCATTTCATTCGCTGTTCGGGAAAAGACTTTACCATCGTCAGATTTCTAGAAATCTGACGGCCCATTTTAAATGAAATTTCATTCTTAAACTTCTAAACATCCGACAATATTACTTTTTACACGGTCGGATAGAGAAAAAAATGTACTTTTAAATGCAATTTGTTTGAAAGCTGTATCTCAATTTGTTTCTGAGTTATTAATTTTTTTGTAGTTTTTATTACTTTTTGTCACAGTGGCAACAGAAGGTATCATCTCTGTTGAAAATAAAGGGAAATACAGATTACTGTATAGACCAATCAGAAAACGAATAAAATGCGGATTAAACCAATAAAAACCTACAGATATGCTTTTGATTTCCTACCCTGACGAGAACAATAACCATTTTTCAAAATGGTTAATAACCATGAACAATTTATACAATAATCTCTTTCGAGATACCGACAATTCCGAAAAGAATCTTTTATATTTAGAACCATCAGAAACCAATATATTTTAGAGATTTAAAGACGCGTTTATAAAAACAAATTGTCTTTTGCTATCACTGTTTACAGAAAACTTTGTCGAGTAGTTTTTATATCTAGCATATTAAGCAGTTTTCTCAAACTGAAATATCGGCTATCAATTCTCAACTAAATATTTTTAGCAGCGAAACTAAATTTATACGACGGTGAATTGAAAGAAAAAGGTTACAAGCAACAGTATTTGTAATTATTGTGGATTGAAAATTTTTCCCAGAGTGGAGACAGATGGCGCTAGTTGTATTTCATTGGTTGTGCGGGTAGTTATTGTAAGTTCACAGACGCGTCAGATGAACTGCAATGGCAAAGAATTTACGAAAGTGGTCTCACTTGTGCGACTCTGACAAGGTTACGTGAAGCCATCCGACGCATACGCCCTGGAATATTGAGCGATGGTGTCATAATCCTGCATGACAATGCCAGGCCCCCTATCACTCACCAACTCAACAATTGCTTTAAAAGTTCAAATGGAAAGTCTGCATACAACCCAGATTTTCACCAAGTGACTATTACCTTTTCCGAAATTGAAGGAACACTTATCCGGAACAAGGTTCTTTTTATACAATGATATGAAAACAGCTGCCGAGAACTGGTTGAATGGACAGGGACGTCATTTCTCTCAATCCTGGTTAAACAAGGTGGTCATGCGTTCAGATAAATGCCTAAATAGATTTGGTAATTATGTTGAAAAGTGATCCGAAATATGCCTCTTAATTCCCTTTTGTTTTTTCTATCTGTTGCTAACAAATAATTTTTGCTACACTTGTAACTTCTTTTTATGATCCATCCTCACATGCAAGAGTAACAAAATAATATTTATTTTAAAGTTAACCTCTTGCGCTCTAGCGTTGTTAGCGGATGCATGTCGCTCACTAGCCACAAGGCTTCGTAATAATATAAAATTTAAGATAAAACATGTGTTGGCTATGCCAAATGATTACAGCATGATAGATATTTGCCATATGTGTTGATGAGTTTGCAAAAAAAGAATATATATGTTAGATTATTCTAACATTGGAAGGTTTTTCTCGTGAACGGAATAACTGGTTGTTATGTTACCAGTAGTGCAATGTTGAAAATAATAGAATCACAGGTAGAGTTGAATCCTCGTCGACTAATATAACGATATGGTGATTTGAAAGTGTGGTTTTTTTCGATGTCATAGTAGATGAATAATCAATCTGGAAGCCGTACATTAGATTAAGCTGAAATAGAATGTTTTGTAGTAAATCAACATGGATGGTGGAAGGTAGTTGCAGTCATCGAGTGATAGGCCAGGTAACACATTTATCCAGAGTAGGTTTCTCCGTAATAATTGAGGCAATGCGTAATTTAAACTCAGGCTTTTATTGAAAGAGCTTTCGGCGGTGCAGTTTCCACCGATTCATTTTTATCAAGCCATCGCTACGTAGTATTTAATTATGGGTAAGCAATTATAGATAATAGAAAATATCAGACGGCGACCAGGGGAAGTTATCAAAGTAGAAATACGACAAATTCTGCTGAAACACAGCGAGTATCGACTTTTTGTTCCTCCAATGTAAGGATACAAATATGACGTAGATCGCGCTCTCAACCAATGAATAATTAAGAATGTCACGTCATATAAAGAGTGCGGACAGAGTAAGCGGATGAATTTGAAAGGAAAAAGCATAACCTCAGAAATGCGCGGGAAAGTAAAAAAGGAAGCTAAAAGAATATTCTCGAAAGAAAAAAGCGGGGAAATGGAACATTTAATTTAAGAATACTAAAAGCGTAGTATTTAAACAATTTAGACACGTGAGACATAAAATTAAAGGGAATTTAACATAGTTAACGGTAGAGATTATTTAAGGATAAGGATTTAGTGTATATAAAGTAGTAATTTAGAATAAGATAAGGAAATCGCGGAATTAGATCTAATAATGTAACATATATCTATACTCCTAATATAAAGAGGAAAAAATTGTTTATTTGTAGGAGGTAAGTTCTGGAACTACCGAACCGATTCGAAAAGTAATGGTATCAAAATGACGGTGTTAGTCCAACTTAGAACATAGGCTATATCTTATGTCGGTGCCACTACACCAAAGGGGGTGTAGGAGCAAAAAACGTTCTAAAAATTCGATTTTAGCGTTACTGAAGGGCCTAGAAATATGAAATTTTGAATATTAGTTACTTATAAGACATAAATGATGTCTAAGAACAGTTCATAAACAATTCGAAATTTAAAAGGGGTGAAAATGCGCAAAAAGCGTTCTAAAAAAAGTTCTAAATGGGAGTTTCTACACAATCTCAGGAAATACCAAACCGATTTAAAAAATATTGGTGTC
The DNA here is from genome assembly GCA_963932465.1 of Maratus speciosus. Classification (NCBI taxonomy): domain Eukaryota; kingdom Metazoa; phylum Arthropoda; class Arachnida; order Araneae; family Salticidae; genus Maratus; species Maratus speciosus. Next base: position 106,925,288 of record OZ010799.1, read on the forward strand.
ATAATGATGGTGACAACGCTTGCTCCAAGATAGGCTATGTTTTATGTCGGTGTCACTACCCCAAAGGGGGTGCAGGAGCAAAAAACGTTCTAAAAGTGCGATTTACGTGTTACTGAAGGGCCTAGAAATATGAAATTTGAAATATTAGCTACTTATTAGATATAAAGAATTTCTAAGAACAGTTCTTAAACAATTCGATATTTGAAAGGGGTGAAAATGCGCGAAAATCGTTCTAAAAAACGTTCTAAATGGTGGTTTCTACACAATCTCAGGAAATACCAAACCGATTTAAAAAATATTGGTGTCATAATGATGGTGACAACGCTTGCTCCAAGATAGGCTATGTTTTATGTCGATGTCACTACCCCAAAGGGGGTGCAGGAGCAAAAAACGTTCTAAAAGTGCGATTTACGTGTTACTGAAGGGCCTAGAAATATGAAATTTGAAATATTAGCTACTTATTAGATATAAAGAATTTCTAAGAACAGTTCCTAAACAATTCGATATTTGAAATGGGTGAAAATGCGCGAAAATCGTTCTATAAAACGTTCTAAATGGTGGTTTCTACACAATCTCAGGAAATACCAAACCGATTAAAAAAATAATGGTGTCAAAATAAGGGTGTCAAAATGACGGTGACAACCTTTGCTCCAACATAGGCTATGTTTTATGTTGGTGTCACTACCCGAAATGGGGTGCAGGAGCAAAAAACGTTTTAAAAATGCGATTTTTGCGTTACCGAAGGGCCTAGAAATATGAAATTTGAAATATTAGCTGCTTATTAGATATAAAGGATTTCTAAGAACAGTTCTTAAACAATTCGAAATTTAAAAGGGGTGAAAATGCACGAAAAGCTTTCTAAAAAACGTTCTAATGGTTGTTTCTACACAATCTCAGGAAATACCAAGCCGATCTAAAAAATAATGGCGTCAAAATGATGGTGACAACCCTTGCTCCAACATAGCCGATGTTTTATGTCGGTGCCACTACCCCAAAGGGGTTGCAGGAGAAAAACGTTCTAAATTGCGGCTTTTGCGTTGCGGAAGGGCCTAGAATCGTGAAATTTGGAATGGTAGTTAGTTATTAGATATCAATGATCTCTAAGGACATATTCTAAAAAAATCGAAATTTAAAAGGGGGTCAAAATGTGCAAAAAGCGTTGTAAGAAACTTTCTAAATTGCGATTTCTATGCAATCTCAGGAAGTACTGAACCGATTTCAAATATAGTGGTGTAAGAATGATGGTGACAGATCTTGCTCCAAGATAGGCTATATTTTATATCTGTTTCCACTACCCCAGATGAGATGCAGAAGCAAAATGCGCGAAAACCGTTCTAGAAACATTCTAAATGCCGATTTGTCGGCAATATCTCAGGAAGAATTATTCTGATTTCAAACGTAATGATAGGAAATTGATGCTGACAGCCTCTGCTCTAACATAGACGCTATTTTATGTCGGTATCACTATCACCAAGACGTTGCAGGAGCAAAAAATCGTTCTAAATTTCGATTTTTGTGATCGGTAGGGGCTAGCAACTTAAAATTAGGCAAGGTACATACTTATTAGATATAAATGATCTTTAAGAACAGTTTTGAAAAAATTGGAAATTTAAAAAGGGGTGAAAATGCGCGAAAAGCGTCCTTAAAACGTTCTAAATTGCGATTTCTACTCAATATAAGGAAATACCAAAGCTATTTCAAAAGTAATTGTTGCAAATCAGTGGTGACAGTCCCTGCTTTAACATAGGTTATATTTTATGTTGCTGTCACTACCATCTGAGGGTTGCAAAAACAAAACATGTTCTAATTTGCGTTTTTTACACAACTGAGGGGTCTAACACTTTGAAGTATGGCATGACATTTACTTACAAGATGCAACTGCTTTCTAAGAACAGTCGAAAGAAAATTCCAAATTTAAAAAAATGAATGAGTGAAAAACGTTATAAATTACAATTTTTAAGCAAACTTAAGAATTACCAAACCGATAAAAAAATAATGATAACAAATTTTGGTGATAGAACCTGATCAAACATAAGCTATATTTTATGTCTATTCCACTACCACCAGAGGGTTGCAGGAGCTAAAAACTTTCTAAATTGCGATTTCTGTGATACTGAAAATGCTAGAAACTTTAAATATGACATGGTAGTTACTTATAAAATATAAATGCCCTCGAAGGAACGTCGAAAATAAATTCGAATTAAAAACGGTTGAAGCGAAGGGGAGGTGCGAAAAGTATTCTAAATTACGATTCTATGCAATTTCAGGGAATATAAACCTATTATAAAAGTAATAGTTGCGAATCAATGGTAACAGTCTCTAATCCTACACAGGCTATATTTTATGCCGGTGATTCTACCACCTGGGGTTCACAGGAACAACAAACGTTCTAAAAAAGATCTTTAAAAGCTTTTTAAATTACGTTTCTGTGGAATATTAGGAAATAACAAACCGATTTCAAAATTAATGTTGGCAAATTAATGGTGACAGTTCCCGTTTCAACATAGCCCTTTATGTTGAGAGAGGTGGTAGGACTTGGAATTTTAGATGATAGTTAATTTTAAGATGTAAGAAGATGGTTTCTAAAAAATTCAAAACTTCAAATGAATACTGATATGAGCGTATTAATTGAGCATAAAAGTTTCAAAATATTTTCTATATTATCATCTATTTAGTTTTATTAATTTAAGTCTCATTTCTGCCTAATGCAATGTAATAATGATGTTTAATCAAACTGTGTTTTAAATAGTAATTTTTGAATTATTCCTAAAAGTAATAAGTACCTTTTAATAGAAAAAACTTTTAATAAAATAAAATATTACCTTTTAATAAAATAAAAATTTAGTTAGTACCTTTTAATAAAAATTAGACATATAAATATCACTTGGCACATTTCAAATATTACGCGAGCAAAGCCGCGGGGTTTGCTAGTATATATATATATATATATATATATATAAATAATATTTAATCAATTTTATTTAATTAATTAAGCAAATTTGTTTAAATTTTTGTAACTAAAGTTCTCAAATTAACTTAACTAATGCTAATACAAAATGATGACATAAAGAAAATACGAATACTACATGAAATGCATACAAAAAAAAAATCTTACCTTGGAAATATAATTTCGAAATCTACTCTCGGTGATAGGCATCAAAATGTCTTTTACAGTAATACCTCGACTTATGTCAGCAATTCGTTCCGAGACTAGCGACGTAAGTTGACAACGACGTAAGTCGAAGTAAGTAAGTCGAGGCGTAGATAAGCAAAAAAGGATAAGTAATAAAAATTCTCCAAAATCTAATGCGCATATTCTATTGTATTAGGGCATATGTTACCTACATTTAACATTAGCAAAAAATGCATTTGCAATGAAAGAACTTGAATTAAATCAATAAGTTGTTAATTTACAATTTATTGTTCTTCTAGTTGCCCCGTTCGAATCTTTGAAGATGCGAAAAATTCTTGCAATGAAGATTGAACCGACAAAATTTTTCTTTTTTACTTTTAGAATATCTTCGTAACCGCAGGGTGAGTTTTCTAAGATTTTTCTAGTGACTTTTTTTATTTGTTTGTCACTATCACTTGATTGTCACGGGAAAGTTTTCCTTCATAGAACCAAAAGTCTTCAAAAAAGTTCAAATTGTGTCTTAATTAAGGAAACTTTTTTTCCAAGCCAGACTACGTATATGCGGGGTGACGTAAGTCGGGGAACTACTTATTAGAAAGACGTGGAAAATCTGATCATCCAGAACACATAAGCAGAGTATCCCCACACGACTCCTCACACGTACCGACTAGTTTTCATTTAAGTCTTTGTAGGAAAACGACAACACGACTATAAGGGAACACGTTTTCATAGCTATTGCATGATGTATGGGTCTATATCATTGTTAGAAATTATCAAAATACCATGCAGCACGCTGCGTAGGTCATTGTTGGATACGACCAAAATGCCATGAGGTACACTGCGTACGTCATAGAGCTCAAGAGGTTAAGGCTGTTAAATCACCCTGTCTATCTGTAAAACATGTGTGTTGAACGTAAAAATGTTTATTTGAGAATCAATAGAAAAACCTAGATTCTGGGTTGAGAAAACTGATTAATACACTATAAAAACTACTCGGAAAAACTTTTATTTTACAGTTCACATAAATTTTCCGGACATTTTTCGACAGTACATTTTTTGTGCTTTTTTTGTGCGACAGTGCTTTTCTATGAAACACTCTACCTTAAAATAATCCAGAAGACAGATATGACGTTTTAGAATGTATTTTCCATATCTGCCGGGCAATTTACTAAGCAAAGTAAGGCTTTAAGTTGAAAGTTAGATCGAAAAAATTACTTGTTGGCATAGTAACGTCATGAAGTAAAGAGATTTTTAAAAAGAATTTTTATCTATATAGCTTAAGAATGTTTATGCCATTTTAAAAATAGAACGAAACGAAATCTGTAATAAATTCTGTATTTCATCGTTTATTGAAATACCAGAATTTTCAAACTTCCTGAAAAACTGCATAGAAAATAATTTTAAAATTTCAATGAAATTTAGTTTTAAATAGTTCATGTTCACTTTACTTTTTGTTAGTTCTGACTGTCAACTTATTTAAAATTTGACTTATTGTATGTAAATTGTAATATATTAAGTTGTATGTTAAATTGTATGTAAAATCATTAACAAGTTAATATACTAAATAATGAAAAATCTGAAAAAAAAATGAGAGTTTAGTTATTTAAGACGAGGTAAACAGATATTTAGGCGACTCCACTTCTGGCAACGATTCCTTTCAAAATGAAAACCAAAAAAACTTTGCAAGTGCTCGGATCAGTTAGCTTTAGGTAAAATGTAGTCTTTTTTGTGTTATGTATGTTAATTGTAGAGTTATGTAAGGATTGTAAATGAAGGAAAATCCTAAATTTTATATTGATCAGGGAGCTTTTACCTGATTAATTTATGACATTGTACAGATAGTTTTGTTAGGGGCGATTCTCAAAAAGTGGGCACTGGACACAAGTCATAACTTTAAGCCTTTCAAACATAACTTTAATTATCATTGACTTTATTATTTTTTTTTTTACACTGAGTTTTTAATTCTATTTAGAGACAGAAAATGACATAATTTATTGTAAAAGCTTTGTATAAATATCTTAAAATTTTATTATTTTATGCTAAAGAGGCCAATTTCGGACATTCATAACGTTAACTGCTCCAATGTACCACCAAGTAAAAGAGTTTTAACTTTTTTCCAGGTGGTTCTAATGGTAAACAACGGATGCATAAAGAAAATGGATGATTTTTTGATAATTTCGTTAAGAGATGGCATGCTGATTTATTGCTTTTTTGAAGATAGAAGGACTTTTCTATAAAGCATTTTTCGGTATTTTGTTATGTCCGAAAGTAACGTACGTAACAAAGCATTTGATTTTATTATTATTATTACTGGATAACAAAAAGTTAATTATACATATATATATATATATGTATACAGACACATTTACTGCATTCTTAGTCTTAAGAATTTATTAAATACTAAGAGCAACGTCCAAAATCTTTAAGTCGAAAATCTGCAAATGTCCAAAATTTGTAACGTACACAACTGCTAATTAAATGCTTTAATCATTAATTTTCCAGAATAGTTGCTGTCTTTTAATGTTTGTGTATAATTTTGTAGACATACTATTAAAATATTTATATATTATATTTATAGACAAAATACTATACTATTATAAAAATGTGGCCTTAAATTTGAAAATTTTAAAAATTACATATAGTTAACGTTTAATGATCCCACCTTTCGAGAATCTCCCTTAGTGAAAAATAATATTGTGAAAGTTAACTTAAATAGAGCCAACATTTAAATTAATAAAAGTTAAAAGTTAATTAAAAAATTAATAAAATTGTGCCTGCATAATATACAAATTATACTGTGTTGCCAATATAATTAAAGAAATCAAAAATAGCATCTGAGTAAAATGATTGAATAAAGGTGAAAAATGAAGAAATAATATGAGTAAAAATAATTACGTTCATGTGATATTCTTTGATTAGAATAACTTTCTGCGCTGTAAGTAAGTAGAAACTAACATCAAATTACATATATAATAGCACTAAGTCGATAACGCTTCCGGAATGAACTCATCCGGATCCCGATAACCACCTCGCTTTTTCATATTCCATTCCGCCATTTTTATTCAAAATTATTTTTTCGAATAAAACTTCATAAAAGTTACATTTTTGGAAAGGTTATTCCAAATAAATAAACATTTGAGAGATGACTGACATTCAATTATGGTTATATTCCCAAATAGTTTCAGTTGAAATTAGGAGCCTGGTTTCGGAAAAATAAATCGCGTTCGTTGTGAAGGTTTATGCTTTGTTGGCGCCATATATCGGTAGTTAAAATAAAGAAAGAAATTGTCTTTTGAAAAACTTCTTTGAATTCTGAAAACATTGAGAAAAAAATTAATATTTATTATAAAATGTAATTAGAATATCAGTAATATATAGTGCCGTATACTACATACATACCAATACAGTATTATATCAATGCAAATAAATTTTTGTATTTTGTAGGGAAAATTTTAATAAAAGAATTTGAGAAAAAAAATCGGTTAATGTAATCAATAGTTGCAGTTCACTTAAACAATAAAAGATGATTTTTAATGCTCAAAATTTATCACAGGTTTTTGATTTTTCAATCTTATAACGTGTGTTCTTTTTTAACAATAAGCTAACAAATTTATTAGAAATTGCAGTCTTAGAGGGTTATTTTTTTTAAATTATTTATAAGACATTTAAGGTTATTGATTTCGTTAAATACTGTGAACGGTGGCGAAAGTTAATTGACAATATGTTTAAAAATAGTATCATTAGTTAGTACTAATTTACATGTTTTTGTGAAATAGTTCTTCATTTTTTGTGAAAATTTATTTTACCAATTCAATTAATAATTTTCTTTCAAATTAAGTTTCAAGAAAAAATGGGCTATTTCTATAGCTATTTTACCCCACCTGACCCTATTAGTCAGATAAGATAAAAGCATTTATTACTACTTCATAATTTTTTTTATAATGCAATGCTATATCATTATTTTGAAAATGCCAGCACGTCATTCTGACGGGCTATCTTCTAGTTAGAAATATCCGAATACAGTGGGACCTCGAAAATCCGGCAACTTGAAAAATCCGGCATCAAAGTCATCTTCTTCCCCTCTTTTTTTTTTTTTTACATTTCTAACTTAAGGGAGAAAGAAAAACAGCAATAGTTTATGAATTAAAACCTTCGAGATCGAAAGTGATGGATTAGCAGACAGCGAGTTCGTTAACGCTGTGCTAAATAGAACGCCATTAACGCTGACAGCAGCTCAACTGAACGAGGGTGTGGAGCCAACAGAAGGAAAGATGCCGCTGGAAAAATACATAAATTTTACTGGAAATTTAATACCTGCTTTACAGAAACAAGACTGTGTTTCCAAAATCGATCTTCTTCACGTGTATAAAATCCAAGAAAAACTTGTTAAAAGAACGTCCGAAAAAATTGGAGCAAATAAAATTGACAACGGAATTCGGAAATTGCATATTAAAAAATGACTTCACTGTTAATTACTTTTTTTTGTAAAATAGATTATTAGTTAAATTATTATTGCATTATTACATTTGGCATATTTTTTATGGGCGGATTAGCGGACAGCAATTTCGCTTACGCTGTGCTAAAAACAACTGGGATATTTTTCGAATTTTTGAATACGTTGTTAAATTCAAATAAATGTTGATTTATTCGGATATTATTAATTTGATATTAGGTTCTACCTACATAATAAATTCGATAATTGATAAATCCGGCTTAGTCTCGGTCCCGACGATGCCGGATTTTCGAGGTTATACTGTACATCAATATATATTCGAATTTAACAGAATAATTTTCTGCGTTTTATGTAGGTAGAACCTAACATCAAATTAGTAATATCCGAATACATCAATATTTATTTAAATTTAACAACGTATTCAAAAATTCAAAAATATTTGAATGCATCAATACTTATTTTTCCATGTTTTGCTCACATAACTAAAATAATAAAAATATAAAAAAAGTCGAAACATTCCATTAAAAGTTCTACTGTAAAAAGCTTTTTTTTCCTTCAACTATTTACAAGAAATAATAACAAAGAACAAGTGGGTAAGTGTGATCACAGATCGCACAGAGGGTTTCGTTTAATATTCCTTTCAAAACAATTTATCCTTTTGAAAAATCTGTTAGTTCCACATTTCACAACCAGGGGGCGCACTTGATTCTAAACAAACCTGTATCCGAATGAAAATCCGTTTTACATACTATCCGTAGATATATTAATCGAGGGGATTGGGCCCATAGCACCCGAGATAAGTAGGCGCACCTGGCGGAAAAAATGGAACTAAAATATGTAAGGCTATGGTGCATAATTTGAAAGAATGGTCAAAGGGGTGTCGGCTAAAGTTGGAAAATTTCTCCCGAGTTAAAAGGGCGGAGGTTAGAAAAATTCCTTAAAATACACAAGTTAGAGGCCAGAGGGGTAAATAATATAAGACTAGCTGGCTTCGCCCGCTAGCGGGCCCCTCCTTTTCATGAACCACTCCTTTTTTATAAAATCTAGAAGCGAACGAACCTCAACCCGGGTCCCCGCTGCCTACGGCACCGTATAGCAGGCGTGCTGCACACGCACTGCAAACTCTTAAAAAAAAAGCGTATCGCCCTCGAACGAAAGTCAAACCGGGTCCCCGCTGCCTTCGGCACCGTATAGCAGGCGTGCTGCGCACACACAGCAAACTCTTTTAAGAAAGCCTTTCACTATAACGAAAGTTGAACCTAGTCCTCGCTGCCTACGGTATCTTATAGCAGGCGGGCTGCGCATGCACTGCAAACTCTTTTTGAAAAGCCTATCGCCCTGGAACGAAAGTCGAACTGGGTCCCCGCTGCCTACGGCACCGTATAGCAGGCATGCTGCGCACACCTACAAAATCTTGTAAAAAAGGCAATCTCGCTCGAACGAACCTCCAACCGGGTCCCCGCTAGCTACGGCACCGTATAGCATATGTGCTGCGCACGCACTGCAAAATCTGGCATTTCGTCTGTCCCCCCTACCTCCACATGCCTGAAATTTCACGCGTTTTTTTTTTATAAAATTTATCTTATGTGTTATAAAATATCTTAAAGTTTCAAACAGATCGACTTGTTATATTTCCTAATTTTAACAAAATTGAGTTACGTTAGTTCCGCATTCCTCCACCAGGGAGCGCACTCTATTCTTAACAAAAGCGAATCTGAACGAAACTCGGTTAAACAACTGATCACTGGATGTTACTCGAGTTGGTGGCGGTCTTAAGCGTGAAATTAAGAAATTTGCTGAAAGTACTATTCGGAAATAGTGGTAACTAAAATTTTGACTTTTGTATATTTAATAAGTAGCATATATATGAGTATATCATAGTTCTCAAAAAAGGACATCTAAAAAGGTCAGAAACGCTAATCTTTTAATATCTGTAATGAACAGTGCAGGAGGATGAAAGTAAATTTGGAGGAAAACCATTATTTGGACGCGTAAGGTGGCCCAAAATGACTAAACAAAATTTTAAACAATATTTCTGAGATCTGTGAGATGAAAGCTTTCAGTAGATATGCTACATCCAAAAATGACTTTCGCCCCCCCGCCCCCTATCTTCGGTCCTATGTGGAAAACCGAAAAACAGAAGATGCAAAAATACAAGTTGGAACAGGGGTGCCAGGCTGGGATCAATCCCCCCGCTGTAGCTCCAATAGAAGCAAAGTTATAAGCTGTTAAAGATTGAAGTGAACTGAAGAATCAGCCCTTTTTCAGTGAGTAACCAATAGGGTAGGTGCACAGCCCCAAGGGTGCCCGGTAGCTACTAACAAATTGTTATAGAACGATAGTAAAAAGAATGAGCGAAATTTTAAGGTGCATAATGGGGAGGTACGTCCCCCCACCCCTCCCGGGCAGGCCCTCAAAGTTAGGATTTTTTGGAAAATTTTAAAGTGAAGGAGTAGCTGCTGTAATAAGGATAGTATTATAATTTTTGGGTTTAACTTGATGGTAATAAATATGCGTTACCCCCTGAGACAATATTTTCTTCAACTCTTAAGGAAATACGTTGTTGGCATTGCTGGAATTGAATAATCTGCCTAAAAAAGATCCAAAACGCACCTCATTGTCCACTACACATACAGATTAAGTAAATAATAATGTATTACCCCCTGAGACAATATTTTCTTCAACTCTTAAAGAAATACGTTGTTGGCATTGCTGGAATTGAATAATCTGCCTAAAAAGGATCCGAAATGCACCTCATTGTCCACTACACATACAGATTAATCAAATAATAATGTATTACCCTCAGAGACAATATTTTCTTCAACTCTTAAGGAAATACGTTGTTGGCATTGCTGGAATTGAATAATCTGCCTAAAAAGGATCCGAAACGCACCTCATTGTCCACTACACATACAGATTAATTAAATAATAATGTATTACCCCCAGAGACAATATTTTCTTCAACTCTTAAGGAAATACGTTGTTGGCATTGCTGGAATTGAATAATCTGCCTAAAAAGGATCCGAAATGCACCTCATTGTCCACTACACATACAGATTAATTAAATAATAATTAATATCTCAGCTTTTAATTAAGCTATCATGCACTGAAATTATCCGATAGCGGGCGAAGCACGTCATAATAATATCTGTAATGCGAACTAACCCGGATATTTAATCAAAAGTATTTCCTTTTTCTCCCCTCCCCCTTTCCATTGACACAACCTAACAAATAAAAAATATGCGATACGGGCGAAGCACGCTTTTGCCTCCCTTCGAAAGGTATACCTGTCTGATAGAGCTGAACCTCACGCAAATTGATAGATTTCCTAATTTAAGTTATTTCGTGTCTAAAAAAGCACGTGCCGCCAATTTATTCTATTCATCAGAGAGAAATGAAACCGATTAATTAAATAAATAATTAATATCTCAGCTCGTAATTAAGCTATCTTTTTGAACCGGGTGTGTATGAAATCTGCGAGAGATTTCCAGCCCGGATGTCAAAAAATTTAATATTTAAAAAGTTTAAATTTCGTATTAGACTTTCCTCCCCTTAAATTTCTCCCGCGCCATTATGTCTGAGAGATGACGACAACTGCGTTCCGGTGAATGGAAATCTGTTTTCATTGTCTTTTCAAATACAGAAATTAAATTTTTATCGATCGATTTTTAGTGGATTTTTTGCGTTTTAACCTACGCAGAAATTTGAAATTTATACCAAAATAAAGTAGAATTTTTTCCGCGTGTTTCTACACCTATTACGAGTTTGTACGACCAATACTTCGGCAGATGCTATTTTGCTTTTTAAACGTCCACTTCATTTATTGCTTAACCCTAGATCTACCGGGAATTTTATTCAAGTTTTAATAAAACGTTCTACACCAGAATTTTTATTTAAAACTATTTAACTTATTTATTTACCTTATTTTTGTCTGGTTTATATACTTAGTTTATTTTAAAGAAATTTCTGGTTTGAATGAATATTTTGTATGTACCTGTCGGGTCCAATGGACCCGTCTGGTAGACGGAGGGTTAAATTACTCCGTGGTAACCCTGCATCGGCTGATTTGACGGAGCATCCGCTGAATTTACTGGCAACCCTTAGGAGAAACTGAGGAGGATTTCGATAAAGTGCGTTCGCACCTGCGTTCAAAAGGTTGATTGGTTAATTTTAGAATTTAATTAGCCCGTAATTCGGTTAATTACCGATTTTTTTCAAAATTTTATGATTTGTTGTTTGATGTGAGGTGTTCAGCTATAAGTACACAAAATTTCAAGTCTCTAACATGTATAGTTCCTGAGAACGGTCTCTGTGACGGACAGACAGACAAAGGAGTGAGACGAATAGGGTTTCGTCAGATGAACGAAACCCTAAAAATGATCAAAGAATTAATTCTGAAACACTTTCCAGCACATTCAGAATAATGTAACTAAACGTCACCGTTTAATAACGTGAATGGTGATATTTAAGTGAACAATTCTTTAGTGCAAACTTCCATATGATCTGTAATATTTATACACACCAAGTTAATATTAATAAAATTGGCTAAATTTCAAAAATCATACCACAACTGAAACGCACTTCTGGCAAATATTACTTATAGACAATACTGTAACCGAACACTTTTTAATGTTCCAGTAAATGAAAAAAGAAATGAAATGAGCATAGCTCTAGTGCAGTAGAGGGAGCAAATGAGTAAGCATCTTATATTTCACCTTATCATACCAATTTCAATATGTTTGGAATTGTGTAACATCTTTAAAAAGCATTGCAAAAGATTTTCCCTCCATAGATCATAATTTAACGGAATTATTTTGAGTAGAACTATAAACGAACTAGAACAAGTCGGAAATTGTTCGTCAAACATAGCTTATGAGGTGCATTCATACTATATCTAGTTTTATAAATATTCAGATCTTGGTGCAATAGCTGTTGCACTCTTATGCAAAAATGCATGGCTGCAAAATTTATTACGATTCTATATATATTAAATTCAGTAATGGGGGAATAATAGGATTCCGTCTTAAATTGGACGTCATCACCATGGTAACCTCGAATCATTACCTGTCACGGGATATCATTGAATTAATTACGTATGATAGGATAGCGGAATGAAGAAATCTTTTGTTGACATCTTTTTCAGTTTTGATTCGAATTTCGTAAAATTTGAAATGACTCGGCAAAATTCTGCAACGATTGTAAATATTAAATTTCAAACCACTCGGTTGGGTAGTTTTTATGCTGTTATATGTGGAAATGGACGGATAAGACAAGGACTAATAGGTGGTATGTATTTATATAATTACGAACGCCCCTAAAATAAAGCAAAAACTATTATAGTTTTTAATTATTCAGTTTTTAATTGAGAGATATTCAGCGTTTTTTTAGACGACTACTACTGTAAAATCAATCATAAAGATCTAATCGATCAAACAACTTTCAAATAATTTGATATAAAGATTCCAGAAAATAATTCTCTCTTTACGAAATCCAGAGACGTTTGCCACGTCACAAATCGAATTATTTTATATAATGTGTAATCCGTAAATAACTATAGTTTGGAGAAGTGACAGATGGAAAGTATACTTCCTACATTATTAATAAAATACTATTATGATAGTTTAAGATATATAAAATATGATTTAGGCATCTGTTTCTATTTGGAAGTGATATGTAGTTTAAATTCTTTCGGGATAACGAGTTAAATATCTGACAGTTGGAAATGTGCGAAAAATGTCATTATAGACATTTATTTCTGTATTATTGGGATATAGAACTTAAAAACCAAATAAAAAGTATTTTATCACCAAAGTCTCGATCGATTGAATAAGTTTTTTTTTCTTCAAATAATTGCATATTATTATGATCTTTACCTACACAACTGTAAAAAAAAAGAAAATGTTTACGAAAAAGAACGAAAGCATACAATAACCTCTTCGTGTTACCCACAATTTCGAAAAGCTTTTTTATCTTCAAGAACTTCTGAAACTAATATATTTTTGGGAATTAAAAGGATACAATATCTTCAAAATGATCAAAATATAGTTCATTTTTATTAGCTACATCTTTTAAAAATATATTGGTGAAATTTCAAACATGTATCTTTAATTATAAAAAAAGGTATTAACGGTTTTATGCGTGATGATAAAATGCAAAGAAATGCCGCGTTCAATCACCAATCATTATTAATTTAGATCAGCGGTGAATAAGAGACAATAGTGAATTATTTTATTTCTTCCCTTGCGAAACTTGAGGGTATGATTTAACCATAACAATTTGAGTTATTTTGGCCATGTAAAAAGACTACAGGCATATGTACCAAAGAAGAAGGAAAAGAAATACAGTGTATGAATTAGCAAGGGGGAAAAATTAAGCTTGATCGCAGACGCAGAGATGTTTCAAAAAGGAAAAATAAGGGGTTGACATATAAATTACCCACAATCCCAAAAATCGTTCTTTATCTTTAAAAACACCAGAAACTAATATATTTACGAATTTAAAGAAACATTTATTAAGAAATAAAATTTCTTTTGCTGCTACTGATTTTCGGACAAGTTTCCACAAATTTTTTGTAGTGTGTTAAACAATTTTCTGAACCCGGAACAAGTGTTAGTCGGATGCTTTCATTCTCAGGTAAACATTTGTATGTTCAACAAACATCTTTTACGACAAATATATTAAATTAACAATATTCAAATGAACATTAAAATTAATATACTTTTTTTACTCTTTCATGTATTAAATGAAGGGTTGCATATACTTTTTTTTTACTCTATCAGTTACACAATTAAAAATTATTAATTGAGTTCAGTATTTAATAATTAAATATTAAAAAAAGGGTTTCATTTAGAGCTTCATATATCGTAGATCGGACTTTGATTCTTTAAAAAAAAAATACTATAATAAAAAAAGAAACAATCTATATAGTAATAGCCTAAGTAATGTGACTGTCATCAACAATACCGGGCTGATCACTTCATAATTTATATGCCAGGCGGCCATTTTGGCACATTAATGTTAGCCGGAGGCAGGTGAAAATCACCAAATGTGTGCCATCGCCATCATTTCATATATATTATAATAGTTCAAGCTATCTGACTGTCATAAACAATTACGGGCTGACCTTTTCGCTTCTGCCATGCAAGGCAGTGATTTTTAATTAAAATTATTTTTTCGAAAAAAAAAAAAAAAAAAACTACGTAAAAGTTGCCGCGATCGTAAAGAATTCGTGGTACTTTTATGTTATGCCGGGAACAAATCTCGTCAATAGCATTTTTTATCTCGCGAGATAGCATTTATTATTAATTGGTAAATTATTATTGGTAAATTAAAACAATGCTTTGGTGTTGAAATTAAATGTCACGGTTTAGAGTAATATTTATTATTTTTCTTTATTCTTTTCTTTTTCTTTCTTTTTTTAAATAAAGAAATAAGTGAAAGTCATAGATTATAAATATTTCAGTTTTAAATTATAGTATTTTAACTAAATTAAGTGAAAGGATTATATTTTAAATTAATGTAATGAAATACGAAAAAATGCGAGGGAACAATGTTTGGCGATTTATCACTTGCGTCCGGATAGCACAAAAATACCGAATTCTTGATTTCTCAATCAGAATCTTCCGATTTGGCGATAGATTAAGCAAGTAAATTAAATTATGAGTAAAAGTAACATTATACAATGCTGAGCATACCTTTAAGGGAGACTAAACTGATCGCCAAGGGCGACTAGTAGTTTATAATAGCAAATCGTCAAGCATGGATTATGAATCCCTTTCCAAAACTTCCAAAATACTTTAACAAAACACCATCGTTTAATAACATGAAAGATAATGTCTAAGTAAACAATTTGGAAGAACACATAACATATTTGAAAACCCAGTTTTAGGAATTATCATCAATAGTCGTAAAAATATCCACATTCTTTCAAGAAACTCTGTATATGGTCTATAGATTTATATATTTACTAAATAGTATGCTAAAATTCAGTTTAGTCCGGAAACGGATAACACAGTTGTAAATTCCTCTTCAACAATTTCCTCCTATAAATGGAAATGCGTTCGAGATCGTTTGTGCTGCCCTGAATATCTTCTGTAGAATTTATATACACCAAGTAATACGCAAAAAATTAGTTTAATTTTAAAACACCTACCACAACTTCAAACAAACTTCCAGCAATTATTGTACGTAGGCAGTACTGTAACCAAATTATTTTGTGTGTCCCTGTAAATGAATGATGAACGAACGCTATGCACACTATATTCAATAGTAAGCATCTTATAATGCACCTCAATGATATATATCATTTTAAATATGTTTGAAATAGTGTAACAGCATTAAAACACACTGCAAAGTTTCCCCCTACTATACACCGCAATGTAACGGAATTCTTTTGAATGTCTCTGTAAACGAACTATTAATGTTATACACTTCATTTTCAATACCCGACATGCCATAGTAAACTTCGATAACATGTAACAATGGCAAAATTGCATGGGAATCCGAGTATATTTACGCTAGTTAGAGTATGGACAAACAGACAGACAGACAAACCGAATCTTAAACACTTTTCAACTTTGTTGGAATATATTATTATATTAATAAAACAAAACAACTAATTTCATATTCTTTAAATTTCGTACCTTAATTTTTGCCATATGGCTAGCTACTTTAATTTTTCAAATTAAACGTAATTTTTCCTTAATAACTGTAATCGGATTCGAATGGGTTCATTAAGCATGCTTTTTCTTTTTAACGAAAAATGTAATGGCATAAAACGAAATTACAAGTACTCAGTACAAATCTTTTAAGTGCTGGATTATGCAAATAGCAAAACGATTAAGCTTTTAATTCAGGGGTTAACAAAGTGTCTCATTATTTTTCTGTTATTTTAACAGATAAATAAAAAACTAAAATCCATATATAATTTCTAATTTAGTAACCTACTAATTGGAGTACTGAAAAGAAAAGGTTTACAAATAAAAATAGAAACAATCGTTAAACTAAGCAAATTGTAATTTCTTTTACCGTGCAGCAATTTGTTTTTAATTGTTCAGTGATTTGCTTTTTTCAGCCTTTAATTCAGGGGTTAGTAAAGTGTTTTAATAAATTTCTTTTATTTTAGAAAGAAAATTGAAAAGCAATCATAATGTTTAACTTGGTATCGTACTAATTAGTACTCGACTGACTGAAAAATGTTTATAATTAGAAATATGAAGCCACTTTTAAATTGAGCGTTGTAATTTTTTTTCTTGCAGTAATTTGTTAACACGTTCCCACGTAGTTGAAAAATGTTTATGAATTCGGTTTGTCTGTCCGTCTGCCTGTCACGCTCTAACTCGCGTAAATATGCTCGGGTTTTCATGCAATTGATATATATTAATTATGTTTATCATGGCATGTTCGGTATTGAATATGAAGTGCATAGAGTTAATAGGTCATTTTCAGGAGCAATCAAAATAATTCCTTTACATTATGGTCAATGGGGAAAAATCATTTGCAGTGTATTTTAATAACATTACGCTATTTCAAATGTATTGAAATTGATATAAATCACTGGCTTTCACTAAAAGATTATTACTATAGAAAAGAGCATTCATAGCATTTTTCGTTCAGTTGCAGGAACACACAAAAGAAGTCGGTTACAGTACTGTCTTTAAGCGATAATTGCTGCAAGTGCGTTTTCAATTTCATCATGCCCTTTTAAATTTAACTAATTTTTTGCACGTTATTCGTTGTGAATAAATTCTGTACCTCGTATACAGGGTTGCACAAAAGAATTCACGTACCGTTCTCCTTATTAGCGGAAATTGCTGAAGGGAGAATTTCAACTGGGGTATAGATTCCCAAACTGAACTACTAAATTTCTGCATTCATGTACTCTATAGATACAAATCTATATATCGCTGACCCGCAAGAAAAGTGACACACCTCACAAAACCTCACAAAATAGTATAGATTCCCAAACTGAACTACTAAATTTCTGCATTCATGTACTCTATAGATACAAATCTATATATCGCTCACCCGCAAGAAAAGTGACACACCTCACAAAACCTCACAAAATAGTATAGATTCCCAAACTGAACTACTAAATTTCTGCATTCATGTACTCTATAGATACAAATCTATATATCGCTCACCCGCAAGAAAAGTGACACACCTCACAAAACCTCACAAAATAGTATAGATTCCCAAACTGAACTACTAAATTTCTGCATTCATGTACTCTATAGATACAAATCTATATATCGCTCACCCGCAAGAAAAGTGACACACCTCACAAAACCTCACAAAATAGTATAGATTCCCAAACTGAACTACTAAATTTCTGCATTCATGTACTCTATAGATACAAATCTATATATCGCTCACCCGCAAGAAAAGTGACACACCTCACAAAACCTCACAAAATAGTATAGATTCCCAAACTGAACTACTAAATTTCTGCATTCATGTACTCTATAGATACAAATCTATATATCGCTCACCCGCAAGAAAAGTGACACACCTCACAAAACCTCACAAAATAGTATAGATTCCCAAACTGAACTACTAAATTTCTGCATTCATGTACTCTATAGATACAAATCTATATATCGCTCACCCGCAAGAAAAGTGACACACCTCACAAAACCTCACAAAATAGTATAGATTCCCAAACTGAACTACTAAATTTCTGCATTCATGTACTCTATAGATACAAATCTATATATCGCTCACCCGCAAGAAAAGTGACACACCTCACAAAATTTCCTTTTGAGTTTTATTCCACTAATAGGTCTGTCATAGGTGTATCTTGCTACACAAGCAGTTTCATAAGTGTAGTTATACGGAAAATCTCTTTATTACGCTATATGTCCATCTGTGACAAAAAAGAGGGCTGGATTAAATGGGGAGGTAAAATTATCCAACCCCCCAAACCTCATCTTACGTCTTCATTATTACGGGCTTTATGCTTTTATACACCTTTTTATTCCTGCATGCAGAGCTAAGTGCTGCAATTTCATCTTATAGTAAAATTATGCAAATTTCCCATCTTTTGCCTCTCCTGTGAAATTTACTTTTGTCGAGATGTGTTACTTTTCTTGCGTTTGTGCGATATCATATTAGAGACTGCTCAAAGAATTTGGATAATTCCCGATTGTAGGTGAAAATTGCTGAAATTGGCTTTTTAACCCTTTGTTGCATACTCTAAAACTGGGAAATCCCCAATGTTAAATTTAGTATTTTCCTACTAAAATGATCATGCTAGATGAGAAAAAAATTATTTTATGTGTAATATTTTTTTATTATTTGAGTTACAGCTTGTCCACTATACCGGACACTATGAACACAGAATTGAAATGTAGTGCTATTAGGAAAATAAGATTTATGATAGTTTTCTTCTATAATATTATCATATTTAAAAAATAATTGTGGTTAAAATTTAGAAAACATTCATTGATGATGAAATTTGTAAAATCAATCAGTTTTTGGATCGATGGAAAGGTAAATTTTACATTTCACACATGAATATGTTGACTTCCTTTTACATAGTTCCATCTTACATCGCTGTGCACTTTGGGATGTTTGAGGGGAAAGTGTCCCACTTTGTCATATCTGGTGTCCTTGCGTACAGAATTTTCCCTTAGAGTCAATTGTCTTAGTTGTTTGTCTTACAGCGCATCACATTTTCAGAGTCTTAAAAACAAAACCTAGCCTATAACCATCGAGCCGTTAAGACGAATTAATAGAGAGACCTCATTCATTGAAATTCATCCAGCAGTTGGGATGTTTCGAAGGTATAAAGAAATCCACATACACAGATACGCGTGAAACACATAACACTTCTTTTCAGTCGGGTAAAAAGTAGCATAAGCTTTAAATAGGAACTGTGAATGAAATAGGTTGGATAAGAAAAAAATAGCAATTTTGTCCACTGTAGTGGACAGTATGCAACAAAGGGTTAAATGTGTTATGCGTTTCCAAATGATTGAATGAGACATCCTATTTCAACTTTTTAAATGGTGAAGTTTTGTTACATTATTCTGAATGTGTTGGAAGGAGTTTCATAACCTATGCTTGATGCATGAGTTTTCCTTTCTTGTTTTTAATCCTATAAAAAAAGAAGGCAAACAAATTTCCTTCGCAATGCCCATTACTACATATTTATAGATTTTTTTTTTTTTTCATCACAACACAATTCAAATTCGTGAAACTTTAAGGGGTCTCAGGCATCTTAAAGATTCCAAATTTTCGAAATTTTAATTTTTTTAGATGTTAAACTCCTATCTTGTCTGAACATTTTGATATAATTGTTTCCTTTAATTTCCAATTTGAACAGAAGTTATGGCTTTTATAACCACACCCGTCAAGGGCGGATCTGGAGAGTCCTCAAGGGGGGGGGGGCGATTTTAGAAATTTGGAAATTCCAATCTGATGCGCGGGTCGGGGCTAATTTTTTCACTGCGGGTCGTGTTACTTCTACTTTTTGCTGTGGGTCGGGTTTGGGTCCGGTTGACTACTATTTTTTGCTGCTGGTTGGATTAACTTATACTTTTTTGCTGTGGGTCGCGTTTGGGTCTGGTTGATTTCTATTTTTTGCTGTGGGTCGGGTTAATTTCTACTTTTTTGCTATGGGCCGGGTTAACTTCTACTTTTTCGATGCGGGTCGGGTTTGGGCCCGGTTGACTTCTACATTTCTGCTGCGGCTCGTGTTACTTCTACTTTTTGCTGTGGGTCGGGTTTGGGTCCGGTTGACTTCTATTTTTTGCTGCTGGTTGGATTAACTTATACTTTTTGCTGTGGGTCGCGTTTGGGTCTGGTTGATTTCTATTTTTTGCTATGGGTCGGGTTAATTTCTACTTTTTTGCAATGGGCCGGGTTAACTTCTACTTTTTCGATGCGGATCGGGTTTGGGCCTGGTTGACTTCTACTTTTCTGCTACAGGTCGGGTTGACTTTTACTTTTTAGCTGCGCCTAGCGCGTTGGGTTTGGGGCAGATTGATATGCATTATATCCGGTTTGGGTCAGTTTCGGATTGGGTTTTCACTACTGCGACTTGCGAGAAGGGTTCGGGTTGACCCGCTTTTTTTAAAAGAAAGTCTAAGTATTTTTGAAGATAAAAACTATATGCAGTAAAATCTCCATAACAGACACGTCCAAATAATTATTTAGGAATACTTTTTAATCTCCAGAATTATGTAAAAAATACTAATTTGGTATAAGACTGCTCGTTTCTTTATATCTAAGGAGAGTTGTAATTCAGTAAAGAATGCTTTGAAACTTATTAAAGAACACACCGGGTGTCCTTAAATGGATTTTAAAATTTAGTACTTTTCGAATGGTGGCAGCTATTTAAAAAAATCTTGCAGGAGGGTTATGTAAGATGTCATGAGATTTTTTATTGTGATTCTTGATTTTACTGTATAATAGCAGCGATAGATGGCGCTGTAAACAATGGTCGTTAAGCCTACCTCCTCCGGGAACCGATTTAGCCCCTCTTGCTTCCAGCACCATCTTCTTTGCTATTTTAAACTAAAATCAAGAATCGCAGTTAAAAAAATTATCAGGGGTAGAATAAAAAAGAAAAAAAAAATTCTGAAATTCAAAGAAAATTTTCTGAAAGGTTACAGCAGATGTGGGGATTCCCTTCTGGCACTAATTATTTTTGTTGCAGGTCGGGTTAGCTGTTTTAGATTCGGATCGATTTCAGGCTGAGTGTAGATTCCTGCAAGCTGGGTTTGGTTTAACTTGTTTGTTTGTTTTTTTTTCAAAAATTAGCTCAGTATATTATTTCAAGTTAAAAATTATACCTATAATAATAAACATATGGAAGTGTGCTGTTTTCTAAAGAGACCACTGCATTTTTTCTGAAATTCGCTCGTCTTCGATCCTTTGATGAAATTTGCGTTTCTTCTGCAACCCTTTGACGAAATTAGTGTAATTTTGCAGACCTTTTGTAAAATTCGCGTTTTTTTCCGTGACACTTCTACAAAATTCACGTTTTTTCGGCGATCCTTTGGCTAAATTTGCGTTTTTAAAGCGATTCTTTGACAAAACTCGTTTTTTTTTTTTTTCCCACGATTCTATGAAGGAATTCGTGTTTTCTCAACGATCCTTTGATGAAATTCGTGGAGTTTTTTTTCGCGGCTATTTGACAAAATACGCGTTTTCTCCGCGATCCTTTAACGAAATTCGAGTTCTTTTCCGCTGCCTTTTGAAGAAATTCGCGTTTTCTGTGATCATTTGAAGAATTTCGCATGTTTTCCGTGGCTCCCTGATTAAATTCGCTTTTTTTTCTGTGATCATTCGGCGAAATTGAAGTTATTTTCTGCGAACGATTGACGAAATAGATTTTTTATGGAAGCCATTTATCAAAATTTGCGATTATTTGTATGTCCGAGTTTTCGGATGCGTGAATTTTCTAAATTTTTGGAACCGAATGCCTTAACCCTGGAGCTGCGTATTATTATTATTATTATTATTATTATTATTATTTATTTTTTAAAAAAATCAAAATAGGTTAAAAAATTGCGCATATTTTTTATTACACATTTCAAATCTGCACACATTTTAGAGTAAAATATGTCCTAAAATCTTTGTGAAACAGGTTTTTTTTTTTTTTTTTTTAATAGAATTAGATCATAAAAAAAAAAGATTTTCTGTGGAAATTGCGGGTTGCGCAAATTTTTCCACTTTTACGTTGGCCGTGGAAATCGCGGGTTGTGCAGCGAGAGGGTTAAATTTTCGGAAAATTTGGAACATAATCACCCCTGTTCCCGACATCTATAACCCTCTTGCAAGTATAGCGCCCCCTTACAGCAGAATTTTTCCAAATTCAGGGAAGACCTTCATGCCATGACCAAAAACAAACACAAAAAATTTGGCTCAATTCTATGCATAACTTCATACACTTTTCGATGGTACAATATGCAAAATCGCTATTACAGCGCCCCTAGCGGCAAATTTTTTCCAAATTCAGGGAGGACCTGCTTGTCATAGCCATAAACTTAAAATAAAAATTTGGTTCAATTCTATGCATAACTTCATACACTTTTCGATGGTACAATATTCAAAATGGCACAGAAATCGCTATTATAGCACCCCCTAACCGGCGAATTTTTTCCAAATTAAGGAAGGACCTGCTTGCCATAGCCAAGAACTTAAAATAAAAAATTGGTTCAATTCTATGCATAACTTCATACACTTTTCGATGGTACAATATGCAAAATCGCTATTACAGCGCCCCTAACGGCGAATTTTTTCCAAATTCAGGGAGGGACTGCTTGTCATAGCCATAAACTTAAAATAAAAATTTGGTTCAATTCTATGCATAACTTCATACACTTTTGGATGGTACAATCTTCAAAATCGCACAAAAATCGCTGTTACAGCGCCTCCTACCGGCGAATTTTTTCCAAATTCAGGGAGGACTAACCTGCCATATCCAAAAACTTAAAATAAAAATTTGGTTCAATTCTATGCATAACTTCATACACTTTTCGATGGTACAATATTCAAAATGGCACAAAAATCGCTATTATAGCGCCCCCTAACCGGCGATTTTTTTCCAAATTAAGGAAGGACCTGCTTGCCATAGCCAAGAACTTAAAATAAAAATTTGGTTCAATTCAATGCATAACTTCATACATTTTTCGATGGTACAATATGCAAAATCATTATTACAGCGCCCCTAGCGGCGAATTTTTTCCACATTCAGGGAGGACCTGTTTCTCATAGCCATAAACTTAAAATAAAAATTTGGTTCAACTCTATGCATAACTTCATACAATTTTGGATGGTACAATATTCAAAATCGCACAAAAATTGCTGTTACAGCGCCCCCTACCGTCGAATGTTTTCCAAATTCAGGGAGGATCTCCTTGCCAAAGCCAAAAACTTAAAATAAGAATTTGGTTCAATTCTATGCATAACTTCATACACTTTTGGATGGTACAATATTCAAAATCGCACAAAAATCGCTGTTACAGGACCCTCTATCGGCGAATTTTTTCCAAATTCAGGGAGGACTTAACCTGCCATATCCAAAAACTTAAAATAAAAATTTGGTTCAATTCTATGCATAACTTCATATACTTTTGGATGGTACAATATTCAAAATCGCACAAAAATCGCTATTACAGCGCCCCCTACCGGCGAATTTTTTCCAAATTCATGGAGGATCTGCTTGCCATAGCCAAAAACTTATAAAAATTTGGTTCAATTCTATGCATAACATCATACACTTTTTGATGGTACAATGGCGGCAGACAGACGGACAGACAGACATTTTCTATAAACATGTTTTTTGGGATCTCTGACCTCTAAAACATGAAAACCGGAAGTCGAAAAAAAAAAGATTACAATACTTTCTTCTATTGAAGATAGAAGAAAGTAAAAAGTAAATTTTAAAAAATGCATCTCTGTAACTTATCAAATCAAATTAAATTTCTAAAGATTTCGCTAAACAAATGTACAAAACAAATATAATTTTTACGAATGACAAATAAGTAAGATTGCACACCAACTTGGGCTCGGGAGGAAGAATTTAGAGGAATGCACGGGTCGTGGTCGGGCCAATAATGCTTATCATACGGGCTGACACGGACCGAATGTTTAGCTTTTATTCCGGGCCGAGCCCCGACCTGGAAATTTTGGCCAGTGCAGACCTCTTGGAAAAATGAAGTCCAGGTCAGGCTCTATCTCGAGGAAAAAGAAGTCTGGCCCGACACGAATCTGCAGAAAAAATTAAGATCAGGGCACGACCCGACTCTAAAAGAGAAAAGACCTGATCCAGCCCGAATCTTGAGAATTTAAACTGGCGCGACCCTGGTCGGGTCGAACCAACTTGGGCTCGGGAGGAAGAATTTAGAGGAGTGCACGGGTCGTGGTCGGGCCAATAATGCTTATCATACGGGCTGACACGGACCGAATGTTTAGCTTTTATTCCAGGCCGAGCCCCGACCTGTAACTTTTGTCCATTGCAGACCTTTAGGAAAAATGAAGTCCAGGCCAGGCTCAATCTGGAGGAAAAAAAAGTCTGGTCCGACCCGAATCTGCAGAAAAAAATAAGACCAGGGCACGACCCGACTCTAAAAGAGAAAAGGACCCGACTCTAAAAGAGAAAAGACCTGACCCAGTGACCAGAAAAGACCTGACCTCGTGGATTTAAATTGGCGCGACCCGATCCGGGTCGCGCCGCGCTCGAGCTCCGCCCCAAGTCATTTTCCGTGAGGATGCATAATGTCGTTTTACAAACCCTTTATTAGCCCAAGGGGGGGGCGATCGCCCCTTCGCCCCCCCCCCCCCCCTAGATCCGCCATTGACACCCGTTCAATAGCTGAAACGGCGTTTCCGAAACTTTGAATTCATTTTTCTCCAAATCCATTTTCTCCAAAAACGTTTTTGGGCACCCCTGATTATTTTTTCATCAAATTTTCAAAATATATGTCTCATGTTAGTCTGTATAAACTGAACCTAAAATTTCTTTTTTATTGTTCTAAAAAATATTTTTTAGTTGAATATACTGTTGAAAATTTCAAAATTTTGCATTAGTTAAATACAATTTGGTATTAAAAATACAAAAAATCTTTAAATACAAATTTATTTAGGTTCAGGGTAATTATTGTTTTCTTAAGTATAAGTTGGCACCAAAATTTTCATTCTAGTTGCAAAATTTATTTTCTAATCCTGCGCGTAAGCTGTTACCACAATTTTCTCCTCGTGAAATGTCTGATAGTTTGCAGTCCCCTATAAATGATAATTCTGCATCTAGAAATTTTTTAAATGCATGAAATTAAATAACACCCTTATATCTTTCACCCCAATAAAATTGTGGTTTAAAATAATATACATTTTAAGGTATTAAATGTTGAAAATTGTCCTTTTTTTCATTTTTTTCCAATTTTAAGAGTCCTGAGACCCCTTAAGATTGCGGTACAGATGTCATATTCGCCCCATATTGGCGCGATTTTTTTCTGACGCCAATGTCATATACGCAACTGGCGCCAAAGTGTCGTTATTTTGCTTGATGTGGTAACCCAGATTATGTTGTTTATGCTGTTGATGTTTTCGCCAAATTGGCAACCGAAAAAAATCGCGCCAATATGGGGCGAATATGACATCTGTACCAAGATTGCTTACGCTTAAAAACAATATGCGATCTTTTTGTTAATACAAGTACAAAAGTAGCGCCCATAGGCGGTGCTTACTGTGAAAAAGATGAACACGTGCAGTTATGAATGTACTAAGATTATAATTAAATAATATTCTTAACTACCTCAAAATGTTTTAAAAAATACAAATTAGAAAAACAACCTAAAAAATTAACATTTAACGAAAATTTCTGAAAGAAAATTTTCAACTCTGTTATATGTTTCTGAATTGAACTACATTTTAGAAATCTATGCAGTACATGTACTAATATATAAATTATATACAGGGATTCACAAAAGAATTTGAATACTAATAAAATCATAAGACGAAACGCAATTTTTCACCTTGATTTAACATAAAATATATAATGTGAACTTTAAAAAGTCCACAGTTTTATTTAAAAGGCGACTAAAGTAATGAAAAAGATGTTATAAGTTTAAAATATACACTTTATTTAAAACTTCTTAGTACTTTCAAGCTTTCCAAGCTCATCATCAGAGAATATTTTAATAACTAAATGTTGCTTATTTATACAAATACACCACTTTGTTTTGAAAATGAGAGAGCCAATAATTACTACAGTTGAAAGTAAAAGTAGCAGTAGCTGTTTCTTGGATTGAATTTAATTAGGGGAAATATATATTATTATAAATTGCAGTTCCATTTATTGAATATGAATACATTTATGAATATATAAATACATGTATATCCATTTATAAATACTTTTACAACAGTGGACGGTAATTGCTGAAATTGGATTTTGAATTGAGTTATGCATTTTAAGAATTGTTTACTTAATCATAGACTTTCAACTTATGAAACGGTGAAGCTTTGTTTCATTAATCTGAATGTGTTGGAAAGTGTTTCATAATCTATGCTTGACGCATTATTTTCCTTGATTTTATTATTGTTGATGATTTTCAAAGTAAAAGGATCGTTGTACTAATAGAGATCATTCTACCATTATTTAAAAATAAAGTTTTTTAAAACTTTAATGTTAGTGCAAAACCAAGCTATTATCGAAAATGGAACAGTCTAAAATTAAATGTCATTTTGAACATTCTAGTAAAAAAAGGAGAAAATTAAGTTTTGAAGATCTACATAAAATAAGATATTCTTTCAGAATGTGGCCTTAATTATTCTTGCCATAAAAGAAAAGCTAGAACTTTCTTGATGAAGATATTTTTTTTTTCCATTTTCATAAAAAAGTGCAATGAGAAAAACCGCGACACGTAGAAAAGAAACATTACGATGGACTATTTGAGAACAAAATGTCTTAAATGCTGCATTTTGAAAATGGACAAAGTTTTAAAATTTAAGTTAGGTGTTTAGTACAATGACTTAATAAATTATCTTTCGCAACATAACTGAAAATACGTATTTCTGAACAGTATTTGAATTTATAGTGTTAAATGGTAACTAAGAGAACATTTTAAATTAAAAATCAAAGACCTGATGCTTTTTTTTAACTAAGCAGTCCTTCGATCATCTTCAAATCTGATTATTTTTAGTATTTAAAAATTTTCTTGTAATTTGCATTATTTTGTAGAGTGCAAATAAAAATTCGAAGAAAGTGTAAAAAAGCTTTATGTATTTACAAAAAAATATTTATGAGATACTAATAAAATGCACTAATGCAAAACACCAAAGTTCAAATTAAATATATATATATATATATATATATATATATATATACAGGGATCTGTTTAGGAAAATTTTAGGTTCTTTAAAGGACCCTTCACAAATTTTTTTTATCTTAAAACAGGACTCTTCACATAACTTTTCATTGCAAAACAGGACGTTCACAAAACTTTTTATTCCAAAACAAAACCCTTCACAAAATTCTTTGTCTTATAAATAGACTTTTAACAAAATTTTCCCACCTTCAAATTGAACCTTTCACAGATTTATTCATTTAAAAGTAAAATCTGACTTGTAAAATAACAGCTGAACTCATGAAATAACATATTACTTAGCTTTTTTATATATGAAAGATAGAACTTGAATATAATGGAAGTTTCAAATTCACAAAATTATGACTGGAATTTTCACAAATATAAGAAAAACTTCACAATTCCACAAAAACAGGACCCCGTGAAAAAAGCCTTGATATATATATATTCTGCAAGTTTTATTAACACTCTGCGGTCTAAGCTATTTGAACCCTAAGCTATCTCCCTCTGGACTGAGGGCACTTGGTGCTTTTCACGATTTAAAAAAAAAATATGTATTTCAATATATTTTTTTTATTATAAACTTCAAACTATTCTTATTCATAATCAAGGAACTATTTAAATGTACTAAAAATTAATATTTATTATGAAATTATTGATAAAAGCATGTTTTATATTTTTAAAATGTGCCGTATAAGAAAATATCATTGTTTAACATAAAATTTTACATAGACTTAAATAAAAACTTACCCAAAGGTTGTACAAATATCCGAAAATAGGTTTTATTTGTATGTAAACATTATTTAGTAAAATTTGCTTTCAGGGATACATTTCAAAGCACATAGAGCAACACCACAAGATTCACAATAAGTTCGAATTAAGATCCGATTCTAGATATTTTCATATACTTTATTCTGTTTAGTGCTGCCAAGTATTTTTTTTTTAAATAAAAGGTTCGTAGGTAATATATGAAAAGACAGCGAACGTTTATAGGAGGTATTTTTATACCTCTGAGAGTTAAAAGTTGATTCCGAGAGACTCTCGGACTTAGTTTGCTTCACCGAAAATGGAAACCCTTTCGACACTCGGGCTTACAAGGAAGGTCTCTATACGGGCATACTCCGAAAAACCTAAAAAAAAAATTAATGTTTATGAGGATAGGTATGTTTATAAAAAAATTTCGGCGGAAACGCGATAGACCGTCCGTAAAAACATAATGAAATTTTCGATATTTGACGATTTATCACCGGTTGGCGATGGAATAAAATTAAAAAAAAATACTTTTTTATGTCAATTACTCTTTAAGATAAAAATGTTTCATATTTAAAGTGTTTAAATAAATTTAATGTAAATAACTTTAGTTTTGTCAGTTTTAGTCTGATTTAACTATAGTTTTGTCATATATATATATTTATAATGAAAGTTAACTATTAAAATTTATGAATTAAAACAAAATTTAAATTAATCAAAATTGTTGCTATGGAAACGACGGCTTCTTTGATATCGAAATAAATAGCATTCTACATCTTGCCGTTATTTTGAAATACGCTTAAATATATGAAAATATTTTTTATATATGAAATTGGTTTTAAAGTAATAAAATTAAATAACAAGCAACATAATATATAACACAAAAAATGTATTTATTAACTTCTCTCACTGTTTAAGTTTAAATTTATTAAATGCTATTTACACGCATTCGAAAAATCAATTAACCAGCAATTTTCAGGTACATTAAAATCGTTTGGTTTTGGTTCGCCAAATCGCGTGACGTTTTCTTCTTTTCGCGCCAAATACCGTATTTTCCCGCGTATCCGCCGCAGCTTAGTTAAGTCTTTTTCAAACTGGAAATTTTATTGAAAAAAGGAAGTCAAATAAGTGCTAAGCAGAAGCAAGTCTTATTTTATTTAAAATAAATTCTGGTGGGAAATCGAGTTATCTGAGGTGCTGCGGATACGCGCGAAATAACGGTACTCATTTTTTTACAGACTTTCTACTGTAGTTCCGCCGCTAAATTTGACTGATCCTTTTTTACATACATAAGTATTTTAATTAGAATTTTTTTTCAAAATATTCAGAATATGCCCGGTAAGGAGACCTTCCTTGTTAGAACTCAAAGGAAGATTCTCAAAAGGTGGGATCATTAAACGTTAACTATACGTAATTTTTAAAATTTTCAAATTTAAGGCCAATTTTTTTAATAGTATAGTATTTTGTCTATAAATATAATATATAAATATTTTATAATAGTATGTCTACAAAATTATACACAAACAGCAACTATTCTGGAAAATTAATGATTAAAGCACTTAATTAACAGTTACGTACGTTACAAATTTTGGACACTCTTTCGCACGTAAGTTACAGATTTTGGACGTTGCTCTTAGTATTTAAAAAATTCTTAAGACTAAGAATGTAGTAAATGTGTCTGTATACATATATATATGTATCATTAACTTTTTGTTATCCAGTAATAATAATAATAATAATATCAAATGCTTTGTTACGTACGTTACTTTCGGACATAACAAAATACAGAAAAATTCTTTATAGAAAAGTCCTTCTATCTCCAAAAAAGCAATAAATCAGCCTGCCATCTCTTAACGAAATCATCCGTTTCCTTTATGCATTCGTTGTTTACCATTAGAACCACCTGGAAAAAAGTTAAAACTCTTTTTCTTGGTGGTACATTAGAGCAGTAACGTTATGAATGTCCGAAATTGGCCTCTTTAGCATAAAATAATAAAATTTTAAGATATTTATACAAAGCTTTTACAATAAATTATGTCATTGTCTATCTCTGAATAGAAGTAAAAACTCAGTGTAAAAAAAATAAAAAATAAAGTCAATGACAATTAAAGTTATGTTTGAAAGGCTTAAAGTTATGACTTGTGTCTTGTGCCCACCTTTTGAGAATCGCCCCAAAGTGTTAAAGCTTGAATAAGAAGTAGGGATGCTAATTTTTTATTTTTATTTTTATCAAATAAATTATATCTAATACTTATTAAACTTTTTTTTTTACAGATAAGTGAACAATTTGTTATTCGTAATACAATAGTGTTTATGTATTTTTGCTCTTTGTTTTAAAACGTAATCGAAAAGAGCATGATCCGTTTGCAAACGTGTTGTCTGATTTTGGGAGAACAATACTGGAAGAGTTGAAACAACGACCGTTAACAATTTTTTAAATATATGCAACAGAAAAGTAGCAATTTATGAAACACTTAAGACATAAAATAGCGGAGTTCAAAAAGCCTGAATGTCGTACACTATCTAAATCTACATTAGAAATTATTTGCAAAATAAAGAACTTCTTCAATAAAAGTCCTTCTATTTCGACCCATCCAGCTTCTAAAAAATTTAAATTAGTGTATATTAATAGTTTATAGCTTTAATATTATAACCTGCACTAAAATACTCAAAGAGTCAGTGAAAAAGTAATCAGTGAATCAAGCAAAATTATCAATGTTTTAAATTTATTATTAACAAATTAATTATTTTTAATGCTTATTATTCTATTTTACAAGTACAGTTAAACCCCGCTAATCCGAATCCACTAATTCGAAATTCCGTTTAATCCGAAACTATTTTATTTTCGAAAATTGTACTTAAGAGATTAACTGAAAATATTGATTTATTGTACTAAAAACAAAAGAGAACTTTTTGCACTTTTTACTACGAAATTTTCCGGATTACAGGATGAATGTTAAGAAAAACGTGTAGAAGTTAGAATTAAACAAAAAATGGCAGTAAAGCATGTTTTTTATTTTTCAAATAGCTTAAACAGAAAAAAAAACAATAATGCAAAAGTACAACATATGTACACGAATATAAATGGAAAATACGCACCGTAGGCCTACTCGTGGAAGCCACCTTAAAAAAAATCTCGTTTTGTTTACCAGTCACTATAAAATTACTTTTTTTTTTAATGCAAAAAGCATTTAATTAAGTTTATGAAAATTTTATTTTTCTTTTCAACACCTTGATTTCGCAAATTATCTACAGAAATGCCCCCCCCCCCCCCTCGTTGACGTAGTGACTGAGCTATTTATAGATTCGCGATTTTGTACCGTTTGTAATGAGTTGTTACGTAATTTCTTATTCTGAAGTTCTATTATATTGTTATAAACATAAAGAGTGATTAAACAAGCAATACTCTTTTTTTTGTCTGAAAGTGGTGCCGGATTATCCAGCATGCCGGACCATAGGAGGCCGCTTTAGAGGATGTTATTATACTACTGAGTGCTGATAATTTACATTTTCTTTTTGCAAAAAACTTCTTATTTTCTATTTTTATCAGAATTTCGGGTATCCGATTTTTTTGTAATCCGAACAGGCACCGGTTCCAATTAGTTCGGATTAGCGGCGGTTTTACTGTAATTAAAATATTATTTTATTTAATACAATATTGTATATTTTTTATTTATTAATTTTTTTATCATTAATGGTCGTTGCATTATCTCTTCCAACAGAGTCTAACTCTGTGGTCAGACATGATCTTTTTTTATTGTTTTTCAAAGGTTTCAAAGCAAAGCGCACAAAATCAACAAAAGTAATCCTTTTCACGGAGGTGATAAACATGCCAGGGACCCTCCTCCACTATCGTTGCATTCTTTTGTTGTGCAACAGAAGAATGACCACAATCAAACAAGCGGAAAATTAAGTGCATTTTTGAGAAGGTATCATTAATGTAAAACTATCATTTTGCCAACTCAGTGTTGGCTAAAGGGGAAGACTAGTGATTTTAATATTTTCGATTACGCCAGCTTGTAGTTCGTCCAACTGCACTATAGAAAAAGAGAAATGTTTCTTAATATAGGAAAATATAATATAACTACGAATGAAAATATATAATAACTTCTTGCGTGTTACCTACGATTCCGGAAAGGGTTTTTTATCTTAACCCATTACCCGCTGGTGTTGCGTTCACGATACGGTCAAAATAAATGCACACATATTTAAGTTATTTACATACCCACCACTATTTTTCAATTCAAAAATTGGCCTTAGTTAACGATGTAAAATTTTAAGATCAAATAAAGCGAAAGTTATCTTTCAGAGCTTGTGGTGGCAAATGGCATTAGTTGAAAATTTCAACCTTATAGTTTTGGTGGTTAATGGCTTAAGAAACCTCAGAAACCAATATATTTTTTTATTCGTCCTTCTAACGAAGAAAGTATTGTAATCGAGATTTTTTTCGACTACAGGTTTTCGACAGATGAATAGAATTGAACCAATTTTTTTGTATATGTTTTTGCTTATGGACAGCAGGTCCTCTTTGAATTTGAAAAATGTTCCGCCGAAAGGGTATGCTGTAATAGCCATTTTTGTGCCATTCTCATTATTGTACTATCGAAAAGTGTATGAAGATATGTATAGAATTGAACCAAATTTCAAATTTATGTTTTTGGCTATGACAAGCAGGATTTCCTTGAATTTGGAGCTAATCAGCCAAAAAGGAGCGCTGTAATAGTGATTTTTCTCAATTTTTTCAAGCAACTGATGTGCAACAGAATAACGAACGATATTTTTTAAATAAATGTTATGATCGAGATTAACTTGTTTTTGCTCTGATTAGTAAAATGAAGCAGAAATTTAAGAGGAAAATCAAAATTGGTGTATTATTGAAATAACACTGAAAGTGTGGATGTAATAACACTGATAATTGTAAAAAAGTTTTGAAATATTAACATGTATGAAAAAGAAGAACGTTTTGGGATGGGCACATCTGACTAGTTATACTTAAGGAAGCATTTATAAAAACAACAGGGAAGAGTGGGGTTGAATGGGGCAGTGGGAGGAATGGGACAGTAGGTTTTTCCTTTATGTATCATTCTAAACATTTCATCAATCAAACACTAGATGAAGCAATGTTAGACGAATCTTCATTAGGAAAAAGTTGGTAATCTGCTCAAGTTTACAATTGTATAAAGAAAAACATTATTTCAAGAATCAAAAGTAAATTTACTTCATATACTTTTTATTCTTTTTGTATATTAATGATTTGTTTATGCGTAGATGTAATAGTTTCCCTAGTTATGGAACATTATATTGTATATTATCCATAATTTAAACTAAGCCGAAAAGCAACATTTTTGTTTATACAAGAAGTGTAACATACAAGTGGGTAATGGGGAGGAATGGGGCAAGTCCAATTGCTTCTTTTTAATAAGATGAATGTAAATCGCTAATATGCAAACATTTGTAGAGGGTAATATATGAATTATAGCATTGATAATTTAATCATTTACTTCAAATTGTAAATAAATTGAACTGATGATTTTTTAACGTCATCTGTGACTGACAATCCTGAATTTCCCTTCCAGTGACGAAGATACCGGAATTTTATATTGTGGCATAGATATTCTCAATCTTTGTTAGACTGCATATGTAGCCGACATTAAACTAATTGTGCCTTATCATGCTTTGTTTTATAGCTGACCCATACCTCCCTACCAGTGGGGAGGTATGGGACAAGGTATGGGTCACATTTTGAAACTTACAATTTCTTTAATTATGAAATTGTTTCTGCAAATTATGTTTCTATATTGTACAAAGACATTAGAAAGTGTTTCAATTTGTATTCTATAAATTTAAATTTTTGTTTTTATGTCAAACAAAGTTTGATTTTCTTGCTTTTGTAAAAAGTGTCCCATTCCTACCCACTCCCCCCTATCTTTTGCTGCCATTGATTTTTTAAAACTTCTCGAGTAGTTTTTATAGTGTATTAATAATTTTTCTACAACCAGAATATAGGTTTTTAGGATGTTATCCCTTCTCAATTAAATATTATCAGCTGCATAATTGAATTTACACATGCAAGATAAGAAAATAATATTAAGTTTAATGTTAATGTGAATGCTGGTAATTTATCATGTTTGTCTGTAAAGCATGTTTGTTGAACATGAAAATGTTTACATGAAAATCGATAGTTTCTGATAAAACTATATTCCAGGTTGGAAAAACTGATTCATACGCTATAAAAACTACTCGGAAACGTTTCGCTAATTCACTGGCAGCAAACGTAACTAAGTTTTTATAAATGCTTTTTTTAAATTTCGAAAATAACGGGAATCTACAAATTAGTTGAGTAAAAAGAATGATTTATTGAAGGGAATTGACAGGAAAGAAATTAAAGTACATACTGTTGTAAGGTAGAAAAATAGTTCAAGTCCACCACTATCACAAATGTTCGATGACTTTCCTTTCATGACTGAGTTTCGTGAAACCAAAGACAGCATTTCGCATTTCATCACCGATGTACGTCTCCATTATCGTAATGCCGAACAACAATCATTATCGCTCGATAACCGGTAGCTTCAGTTATGACGCCTAACGTCATCTATGAATAAACTTCGGCAATATTACTACTAGTCTGACTTTCAATTAGTTAATTTCATTTAATATTTCGGAAGTTCTTAACTTGCGAAATTGCTCAACTAATTTGTAGACACCCTGTATATTAGTCTCCAAAGTTTCTAAAGAAGAGAAACCCTTTACGAAATCGTGGATAAATCGGAAAACGTTATTGGGTATTTTTGTTCGTCGTTGTATTATATTTTTCTAGATTAAGAATTATTAGTCTTAGTTACAGCGAGCATTAGAATGAGTAAATCTGAAACTGCAGAAAGTTTTGGGATTGGCACATCAGACTAGTTTAATAGTCTTGTACATCCTTTTCGAATTTTAATAAATTGTATAAATTTATTCTTCTTTATAACATGAAAATTGTATAAAATAATTATCTATAGATGTCTTTATCTGTTGCCGAAAAATGACAGCATAAGATGGATATTTATTTGCTTAAAATGGAGGCTTTTTTCGGAGTTTATAGATTTTTCATTTTTCAAGGTAGCGAAATGTAAAAGGTAAGTTTATTTATGTTTTTTCTACCAAGGATCCATGTAAATAAGTCAAAATCTTAACTTGTAGACTCGCTTGTAGACTTAGCAGCTTGTAGTAGTAAAATCATCTATTCTAGCGCTGAGTCACTATTTTTATAACGGAGTTGTCGAGACACAAAGGGTAAAGTATTTAAGAGGCTACACTAGTCACGCGGAAAAATTGGAACACTAATGCTAAATCAATGGGGGGGGGGGGGGGGCGCTATTTTCAAAATATCTCGATTTGATTTCAATATTTTTGAATGTTTTTTTTTTTTGTTTTTTTTTTTTTTTTGGATAGAATAGCTGAGGACGATCTACAACCGGGCTAGTTTGTACTTTTTCGATTTTGATTATAGTATTTTTTTAAATATTAGGATAGTTTAAATTTCAGAACCGGCTCCAACCGGTTCCGAAAGTGAAAGTAATTTTTCAAAAAAAAAAAAAAAAAATATGAAACCAAAATCGAAAAAGTAAAAACTAGCCGGTTGTAGATCGTCCTCGGTTATCCTATTCAAAAAAAAAAATCATTCAAGAATATTAAAATCAAAGCGAGAAATTTGAAAATAATGCCCCCATAGACTTAACATTATCGTTTTCCTTTCTTCCCGTGACTGAGGTGCGCTCTTAAGAGCTTTAAAAGTTTCCAACCTTAAAAGGTTTTCTAAAAGAACGGAAGTGAAAGATTGTTGTCTTTCACATTAAGACATTTTCCTCGCATTTTATGTTACCTAGTATTTAATATTTTTGCTAAGCAACTATCATTTAGTATTTAACTAGTCGGATGTGGTAATCCCAAAATTTTCTTCTATCTCATACATATTAATACTTCAAAATTCGCTATCTCAGTGCCATAATGAAATCACAATCTATGCCCATCATGAGGATTCTAAAGGTCTGAAATTCCGTGCATTATTGCTTGAAATATAACTATCGCTAAAATCGTGTAAATCCTGAAAAATGCAGCATAGCAACACCCCCTATTGAGTGATTTGCATCAAAACATAATCAGCAACAACTTATGTCAACGTCAAACCGATTTGAAATCTGATGAAAATCCGTGTATTAATTTTTCAGTTAGAGTTATCGCGGAAATCGATAAAAATTCTGCATATCAGCATCATGTTTGATGCGATTTACGCCAAAAACTAATCAGCACCAATTTATATCAGGGACTAACTGAATCTGAAGTTTATTGAAAATTGGTGCATTAGCTCTTGTGATAGATCTATTGTTGTAATCAGGGAAAAGGCGGCACAGCAGCACCACCTGTTGGGGGATTTACACCAAAAAGTCATCAACACCAAATTATATCAAGGTATACTTAAATGTGAAGTCTAATGAAAATCAGTCTATTAGTTCTTGAGATAAAGCTATTGCAATAATCATAAATAATGCAGCATAACAAAGCCACCTGTTGGACGATTTACACTAAAAAGTAATCAGCACCAATTTATATCAGGGACTAACTGAATCTAAAATTTTGTTAAATTCCGTTCATTAATTCTTGAGATAGAGCGCCCATAAAATTTGCGTCACATACACACAGACAGACAGAAAGATAGACATGCTCACAAACAGACATTTTGTAAAAACATGTTTTTCGAGTTCTCTGATCCCTAAAACGTGTAAATCCGTCGAAAACCGGAAGTCGAATTTTCTCACGAATCCAATACTTTCTTCTTGTAAAGATAGAAGAAAGTAAAAAATATATGTTAAAATCTATTGGCAGACATTCGGATCCTTGCGTGTTTGTGTGTTTGACCCCATTTCTATATTTTCTCTTAAACTTTTGACTTCATTAAATATTTTATTTTTTAAAGATATCTTAGAGGATTTTAACCTCAACAGTTTTTAATGAATGTTGAAGAAAATTGTAATGTTGAAGAAAATTGTACTGCAAATGTCTATTTTTTTTTAATTACTCTTGTTACAACAACTTTAATTTTCCTAACAGGATAAAACTACTTTCTACTTTAATAATGTTAATAACTTTTGTTGCTATATGTAATCTACTATTCAGTTTTCATTTTTTTACTAAGTTAAAGCTTTAATTAAAAACATTTCTAGTTTGCGCATTCTAAAAAAATGTTTCGTTTAACAAATTACTTTTAAATGAAAGAAACTTGAAACTGTTTTATCTTTATTTAATACTTATGTAATTATTTTATTCGGTATAATCATGTTTCTACTTAATGAAGTTGGATCTGTTAATCTGGCTATTTTTTTGTATATATATAGTCTTAAATATAATCTTAATTAATTAAATATAAATAGATTTTATTTAATGTTGAAATTTATTTCCCGCACGTCTATGTTTTAAAATCACTGTTAAAAAATAAATTTTGAACTATAAAACAGGAATTCTGCTTTTTCAGAATTTAGTGTCGCCACGATCAAAAAAGAATGCATATACATACATAACTGCCAACTCTTCCTCTTTTTTGTACCACAAAAGTTTAATAGAAAATTTTGCCATATTTAAGCGGCAAATTACGGCGATTTCAAAAGGTAAAATTCACTATAAAATTTTTGTGGTACAAAAAAGCATAAGATGTTGGCAGCTATGCATATATGTAAATATAGATAGTACAAAACATAGTATTTCAGTTTCAAGACTTAAGGCACACGCTTTTGTTTTATATAAAATGACGTCATTTGTATCTGATGAATAATCCCACATTTAGGATAGGGTCTTAAACAACACCTACAGAAAAGTATGCATATTACGTCATTATCGCAGAATAATACACAAACCCAGCAAAAGGTGATGTCCTCATTCAAGAAACTAGACAAAAAAATGGCTATATGATGATTCATATGCCTTCATTTGTTTGTAACATTAAGGTGGATACTTAAAATAAAATATAGATATAATAGCCTCATATTTTATCAGAAATCATCCATTTATATTTTTTCAAAATCGTACGTATTTTAATTAAAAATTATGTTCAGCTGTTACGGCAACAAAAAGGTACAATAACCTACTATTTCCCAACTATTTTTCCTTTACTTTCAACAGAAATGGAGTACTTCAGTTGCCACCATCAGTGAAATGGCGTTAAAAACTACAAAAAATATTAATATCTCAAAAGTAAATTGAGATGCAGTTTCAAATAAATTGCAGTTAAAAGTACTTTTCCCCCTATACGACGGTGTAAAAATTGAAAATGTGCGATGCTTAAAAGTTAAAAAATTGCAGTAGAGATTATCAGTATTTAACCGTACAATGATACATCTGCTTTGTTTTACGGCTAGCTTACGAATCGGGGCGTTATTTGTTAGGGAAGACACTTTAATTGCTGATCGAAAGAAACAGCATATCGGGGATAATAAATATGGATTTAAATATGGTTTAATTGCCGATTAATACGTTACAACCAAAAATAAAATAGCAAAATTATTTTTATGATATACTAATTTTTTTAAGAAAAAAATACTGTTCATAGTAAACTTTTGTTTGAGATAAAATTCTTCTGTACCCATTTTTGCTATTTTACATAATTGATTATCATTCTTTAAATATTTTTAACACTTTCCAACATGGTTGGAAAATGTTTATGAATTTGGATGTCTATCCGTGCTGTAAATCGGGTAAATATGAGGGTGGTTCAATAATTATTGACCCTAGTGTATATAAAATATTTGTACTGCGATGCTTGTTGTGGAATATCGAAGCCTAATGTCTTAGATGCCTATATGCTCAATTTCCGAACCGTAGCTGCTATATTCACATAGTTTTGGAGGGAGGAGTGAAAGGGGGGAGTGGGGGTGAAAGGCTGATATTTAGCTTATGGAGCTAGATTTGTGGCAGTGGATGAGACATAACTACTGTCGTTTGGACTTTATTTTGCTTTGAAAAAAATATATATGATTCTCTGAAAGGTTTATTACACAGGAAAAATAATGGGAAAAAATCAGAGATACATTTTTCATATAATACGTGAATCTTTTCTTCTGTTGCACATCTGCAATACAAGTAAAAACTACTGTCGTGTGGCTGTTTTACGCTAAAATAGTGCAAATTAGTAATTATTTTAATAAGTATGTCTCCAAATACCTTATTTTATATAATTATTTATTTTATGAAGCTTAACCTTTAACCCTTTAACTCCCACTATAGAATACGTTCTAGAAATTACGTAGTTCAGAGTATCTGACTTTACACCAGAAAGTATCAACAGTTAATTTGATTTATTTAAATACGAATGTCTGTTATTAATTAAAGCAGATATTGCTATTTTAATTTTCTGGTGTGAATTAGGTATGTATGAATAAAAAAAATCTATTAAATTAAAAACACTGTTTTTTGCATATATGCAAAGCTGCTCACTAAAGGGTTAAAATAAACAAATGAATGGGTGTCGGAATCTATGTTACAAATTTAGAAATTTACAGAAATGAAGAAAATATATGACTGTCGCTGACTTAGGATGCCCAGAACCGCTGCCATCGAAATACTCATGGTCAGAGGACACGAGTAGTGACGTCACCACTATTCGACAGACTTCTCACTAGTGTTGGAATTTACACCAGTTTTGCCAGATAGTGGAAAGTCAATGCCCCAAAATTTCTCAAATTTTCTCCAAATGAGGGATTTTTTTCCGAAAAAATCCCCAACTCAGTTTCTACTCAAAAATGAAAATTTTCTATTTTCTATTTACCACTATAAAAAATGTTTAATAAATTTAAACTCAATTTTTTTCCCCAAATCAAGCCTTTTTTTGAAAAATTCTCCTTTTATAAAAAATAAACATTTAAAATAAACATAATTTTGCATGCATATTTCAAAAGAAGAGAATGAAAGATACATTTTACAACAAGTTCTTTTATGTTTGTTTTCTAAATTATTTCTTATGGAAGATGCTGGCCTATCATTATATTAGCTCCATCTACGTTTATGCAATAAGTTTTTCAAGCTTTAGGCAGCCTCTAATCAGTTGAGATTTGAATAAATCTGAGATGGTGTTGCCCTCACCTGCTTCTATCTGACTTAACCTATAAAACGTTGTTTTAAATTTTTTTGTCGTTCCTTTTGAACTGTGCATCTGTCCGCAATGGCGAGAAAAATCTGCTGCACTTATATAGCGGTCTGGAAATTCAGGTGGGGATAGTCCAAGGCAGACAAGGTGCACCTGTGATACGTGTAATCTGTCATGTTGTAAACAACGAGCACGACCGTGAGAATAATGATTGATATCTCTGATTTCTGTATTTTATTTTCATTTTCCAACTCAAAATCGAGTATGAGACAGATCCAGTGTTGTCAGATGATTAAAAGTAAACTTTACGTGAAATAGTGAAAAAAATTCCCCAAGTTTTTCCCCAAAAATGTTGATAGTCCCCAAAAATTTCCCCATGAACTACTTGTCCCCGAAAAATTCCCCTATAGGTTCAAAATCCCCCAAAATGGGGACAAAATCCCCAATCTGGCAACACTGATTTACACAGGAAATTTTTGAATATTAATTTTCTTTTATCTTATTTGTGGAATATTTATCATGTTATAAAACAAAAATAACTATTTAAACTTACTGGTGAGAATTTGGAATCCCCTAATAAAAAATCAGTCAGATATTTATTTAGGGATTCCGAAATCACGCAAGTAAGTTTAAATAGTTATCGTTTTATAAGATGATAGATATTCCACAAATAAAATAAAAGAAAATTGACATTCAAAATTTCCCAGTGTGAATTCCAACACTAGTCAGAAGTCGGTTGATTAGTGATGACGTCACACTCATGTCCTCTGGCCTTGAGTATTTTGATGGCAGCGCCAGAGCACCCAGTACAACATAGGCCAACTTCCGTTCTTAAATACCCTTCATTTTTTTTTTCATGCTGAACGTTGAAGGATGTTCATATATAATGTTATCACTTTAGGGGAGAGCGTGTGTGTGTATGGGGGGGGGGGTTCTGACGTTTGATATCGTTATCATTTTTTATCCAACCAAAAAAAAATTGTAACTTTATCTTTGCATCGAAATAGTCGCTTATCCCTTTTTATTTATTGTCTGTTATTTTTCTTTTTTTATATAAAAATACAAAGTTATTATTAAAATCATTAGATGAACATACAATTATTTCATTTCAAAATATGAAATATCCCAGCTTTTTTTATTCCTATTCTTCAACTATAATCGCATATAATGCATTATTGGAAACCAGCTGCGGAGTTTGAGAAAATACTTGTGTTTACTACTAAAGAAAAGAAAAAGAATATTTTCCACTTGTTTTGTTGATAAGAAATTGTGATTGTTCCCTCTCCGTTCACAAACATAAGATTAGATACTTCACAGAAAGTGCTACCAGATTGGGGACTTTTTAATTCAGATTACTATTTGATTGTCACCACTTTTTTAAAATAGTATAATTCGACTTATTTTTCAGGATTTTTAATCTTAATATATTTCTGTATTTAAAAAAAAAACAACAAAAAAAATGGTGTCAATCAACAATCTGGGGATAAAAAATTCCCCAATCTGGCAACACTGTTCATAGATTACATTACATGAACACAGCATAAAGTGACATGTTTCATTTATTTGACGTCATGCAAAATTTCCCTTGGTTTTTATATCTGTTATTACTTTTGTCTTTATCAGTTGCTATGGATTATTTTTTTAACTATAAATAGAAAAATATTCAAATAATGTTTCTAAGGCTAATGTCAGACGGACGTCTTTTTGCACGCTTTTTTCCTTATGTATCACCTTACCATTGTGTAGGGATAATACGTAAGGAAAAAAGCGTGCAAAAAGACGTCCGTCTGACATTAG
Source organism: Maratus speciosus (assembly GCA_963932465.1). Lineage (NCBI taxonomy): Eukaryota > Metazoa > Arthropoda > Arachnida > Araneae > Salticidae > Maratus > Maratus speciosus. The sequence continues at coordinate 106,967,347 of OZ010799.1, forward strand.
CCTAAAGCTTATATATTTTTAAGTATTTAAGAAATAAAAGTATTTTAATAATATCCTAAGATGAAATGCAATATTTCCCCTTAATTCAAATATAAAATATATATGAGCTTTAAAAAGTTCATTGTTTTACATAAAAGGTGACAAAAATAGTAAAAGACATGTTACAAATTTAAAATATACATTTTATTTAAAACTTCTTAGTACTTTCAAGCTTTCCCAAGCTCTTCATCAGAGAATATTTTAATAATTAATAGCTGTTTATTTATATAAATACGTCACTTAGTTTTGATTGCTTGGATTGTCCAGCTACGTGTTTAAAGTGAAAGTGAAACATGAGAACAGAATGATGTAATAAAATAAATGGAACTACAGTTAATAATAAAAGAAAATTCTCTAATTGAGTTCAGTCCAAGATACTGCTACTTCTACTGTCAACTCTAATAATTATCGGCTCTCTCATTTTCAAAACGAAGTGACGTATTTGTATAAATAAACAGCAATTATTTATTGAAATATTCTCTGATGAAGAGCTTGGGAAAGATTGAAAGTATAGAGAATATATTTTTATCTCTGGCCATTTCTATTATTTGGTGTGAATTCGAATAAAAGAACCATTTCTTTTTACTTCTTTCATTTCGAGAATCTTACGCGCGCTGGGGTAGTTTTACTTCAAAATTCATTCGCTCCCAAATTAACAGGACTTTTTACAAAATCACTCCCATTGGACGTGACGTAAGCTTGCCGCGTACCTTGAATTCACTTATTGGCCGGAGCGCGGGCGACGTCATCATTTTGTATTAATTCGAGCTATGACAAAAAGCGTACGCATAGAAAATTTCCTCAGAATTTGTTCGATTTTTCACCTGCCAACATCCGCCTGACTGGTAGTTTCTTTTGATAGTTGTTTTTTTATTCTAATTTACTTCACGATCGTACGATGAAGTTATTTACATCTTATTTACATCCTACTTTTCATGGAAATGTAGGAATAGTTTTTGATGATGTGCATTTAATGTGCGGATGGAGGCCTAAGCTGACTCATTATTTCCTTATGTAGAAACTTCCTCTTTTTTTTTTTTTTTTTTTTTTTTTTTTATTCCTCTGCCTAAGTATTTTCACTCCACGACTTGCACCAACGTCCACACAATGCAGCGGCTGATTATCGAATCATAAGGATTCTGTTCACGACTGCTATACAGCACTAAATTTGTAGGATTTACATAACTTATACCACAATGCCTTACTCTTTGATTTAATGCTTCACAGTACGAACGCCAGAATGTCTACAATACCACATGTATACAATGCATCTCTCTACCTCCTTTAAATAAATTGATCTAAATATAGTTTCAAAGCTGTGGTGCACTGCTAAAAATTACAGCAATTTAACCTCCTATTCAATCAACAAATCTTAAGAAAAGTAATGGAACAATTTATTTATTATAAATTACTGCAAATATGTTAAATAAATCCTCTAATGCTCATTCATTAAATTTAGGGTATTGGCCTTTTTTTACATGCAGCTTAAAAACAGATAAGACCATTACATATAAGAAACATATAATACCTGGTTTATTATATATTAGTTCTTCAGTGTCTCCCTGCTAATTTTATTATGTGAAAATTTGTCATTCATTTCTACTGTTAAAAAAATATCATGTTGCAGAAAAATTTTGCTTATAGTGAGGCTTGTCGCAGAAAGCGTTAAAAAATTCTGTCACAGGGCTCACGCATGACACTGATTTTTGTTAACGAAAATCCGATCTTCTCAGCGTTTTGAAATGTTTCATCCAACTTTATACCTAATCTTCATTTTGAGTTTGTAGATTGGATATTACTATAATTTCTAAAGTTTTTGTAACCTAGAAAACTGATTATAGTAAGTGGAATTTTAATACTAAAATTTTATTAAATATCTCTCTTGTGTACATGCCGTACAAGAAATTGAAATTCTTTTCAACAATAATTCCGGAAAACAATTGTAGCTAATAATTTAAATAGGTTGATAAAACACCAATTGTGCAATTAAAATTAGTTGAAGTATAAAATAAATATAAGAAGTTAAGTTGAAATATCTAGCAAATCTTAAATCTAGCATCATCAAATTTACAAACTATTAGTGACGACGTGATTCTAAGAATGTTTAGCAATCAATGGCAAAACAAACGCAAACCCGAAAAGAAACGAACGATAAGAAAATTCCGCCAAACGTAGCGGAAACGCCCGCACCTGTACAGGGCTTTCTTGATTATATCGGGCTTGGACAGAGCTGTCTCTGGTGAGAATCACGGGATCAAAGGAGGGAAGGAGATTTGAAATCTTAACCTCGCACCGATTTTTCTTCTGTTTGTTCTGTGTATTACTGTGGTGTGAGCAGTGAACACGTGCTTTGGCTTTGATAGTTTGTATGTTTGTAACGCTTTTTCGTTAGATGCAAAATTTGGATTAATGTAGTTTAAAACGAGATGATTAATTCTGTAAAAGATTGAAAATTAAAAATATCCTGTGTAAAACTTTCGTTAAATTGTGAGAGAATGCGTACCTGGTTATACTGAAAAAATGCCTCGATATTGCTGCATTCCGAACTGCACATCGAATAGGCCTGGCGAAAAATACATTACATCATTTCGGTTTCCAAAAGATGAAATATTGAAGAGAAAATGGATGAAAATTATCCCCAGGGATTTTACTCCAAATAATAATAGTGTTGTTTGCATCAAACATTTTGAGAAAGATTCAATCATTTCGGTTGATAAAGTCACATCAAAGGACGAAACATTGACAGTATATGAAAGGAAATACCCAAAATTATCAGATGATGCTTATCCAACAATCTTTCCGAACTGTCCCAATTACCTAAATAAAAAAAATTCCAGTGAGGAATACAACGATTGAAAGAAAAAGGAAGATGGAAAAACTAAATGATGATTTATTGGATAATTTTCTTGAGAAGGAAAAAATTAACTGTATTTCTGATATTAAAGAAGAACTAAAACGAGAAAATAATAGTATTGAGGCATTTCTTGAAGCTAATAATATAAATGTTCATTATTGTGATGAATGCGTTCATTTTTTATTTATCAAGTGTGATCAACGTTTGGAAATTGTGAAATCTGTGCAAATGAATAAAAATTTACAAGTAACAGTCTTCAAAGGTAAGCAAATAATTCCCAATTTTGATATAATTTTAACTAACAATACTTTGAATTATTGGGGAGAGTTAGAAAATGTTTTGACCAATGTTAACAATTACGAAATTGTTGAATCAAATGAAAAGAAAATAGATTATAATTCCAAGGCTATTGAATGTTGGAAATTGTTTTTAGAGGAAAATTTTGATAATGAAATTAGTGATATAATAGCATTTATTTTGGAGCAAATATTATTAGTACAAAAATCTATACATGGAAGAAATTACAGCAGTAATTTAATAATATTTGCTTATTGTATTTACATTAGATCTACTGCATGCTATTTATATTTATACAATTCGAAATTACTTTGTTTACCCTCTTTAAGGCATTTAAGAAGAATGTCTGCAAATTTAAAAGTTTCACCAGGAATAGCAACAGTTGAAAATAAATCATTTTTGAAAGAAAAATGTGATAATTTGAAACAAAATGAAAAAATAGTCAATTTGTTAATTGATGAAATATATGTTAAACAAAGTATTTCTTATAAAGCTCTTAAAATGGTGGGATTTGCAAATAATTCGGAAGATCAAGCAACTACTATTCAGGCATTTATGTATAAATCACTTTTTTCTAAAAGTAAAGAAATTATTTCATTAGTGCCTGTAAATAGTTTAAATGCAGAAAATCTTTTCCAAATGACACATGAAGTCCTATTATTAATGGAAAATATCGGTTTTAGGGTAATATCCATAATATCTGACAATAACCGTACCAATAGAAATATGTTTATAAAATTGTGTGGAAACAATGAATTAAAAAGTTATATTAAACATCCTTATAATGATTCAGAAAAATTATTCTTATTGTTTGATACTGTCCATTTAGTTAAAAGTATTAGAAATAACTGGTTATCACAAGTAAATAAAACATTCTATTTTCCTAATCCTCATGACTGTACCGAAATTTTAGAAGCTTCTTTCACTGCACTGGAAAATATTTATAACAATGAAAAAAATGCTGTTATAAAATCTGCGCCAAAATTAACCTACAAATGCCTCCACCCAACCAGTATTGAAAAACAAAATGTTGCATTGGCACTTAAGATTTCTGATAATACGAATTCGGTTTCTTTAAAATCATTTGGTGACGAATTAAATAATTTCCAGTATTTAACAACGGCAAAATTTATAGAATTGATAAATACATGGTGGGAAATAGTGAATATTAAACATCCCAAAAAAGGTTATAATATTCGTTTAAAGGAAGATATTCCATTCAAATCAATTGATGTCGATAGGATACATTTTTTAGAAATGTTTTCAGAGTGGGTTGATTCATGGCAAAATTTAAATCAAAAGCCTAGGCATGGTCGTTTATCCCCAGAAACATTTTTCGCACTTTCACATACAACTAAGACGTTGATAGAACTAATTAAATGCCTTCTTACGGAAGTTAAAGCAAAATATGTCTTAACAGGAAAATTTCAAACAGATAATTTGGAAGGCAGATTTGGCCAGTACCTAGGTTCGCAAAGCTGGGCCCAGTTCGAAAAAACCCGGTGGGTTTTTTCAGAATGGGCCCACTTGAAAAAGCCCACTGAAAAACCCATAATGTGGGTTTTTTCAATTTTCAGAAATATTTAAAAATTTAAACAACATATACATTTAATGAATTTAAGTCATTTCAGTTAATTTTGAAAAAAAAAATTATATATAAAAGCCATTACATACACATCCGAAGTAAAATAAAATGTATTTCAGCACATTGAAACTAGTAGGCAACATATAGTACATAATTATAGGTAAAGGTATATCATGTCTTTATATAAAAAATTCAAATTATCTATATTCATGGAAATTAAAAATATGTATTTTTACTTTCTTCTATCTTTACAAGAAGTATTTGATTCGTAAAAAATTTTGATTCCAGTTTATGATGGATTTATACGTTTTAAAAAGGTCCTGAAGGCAATTTGACGGTTTTTAGAAAATGTGTCTGTATGAGAAAAACATTGTGTGTGCTCTATCTCAAACTAATGCACAGAAATTCACAAAACTTTAGATTGAGTTAGACCTTGATGTAAACTGGTTCTGATTAGTTTTTGGTATATATTTCCCAACAGGTGGCGCTGCTATGCTGCATTTATCTCAATTTTTGCAATAGCTTTATCTCAAGAACTAATGCACAGATTTTCGTAAAACTTCAGATTCAGTTACAAGTTTACTTTGCTTATTAAGTTTTGGTGCATATCGCCCAACAGGTAGTGCTGCCATGCTGCATTTTTCGTGATTTCAGCAATAACTCTTATCGCAAGAACTAATGTACGGAATTGAATAAAAATTTAGATTCAGTTAGACCTCCAGCACAACAGTGGCGCTGTTGTGCTGCATTTATCTTACTTTTTGCAATAGCTTCATCTCAAGAACTAATGCATGGATTTTCATCAAACTTCAGATTCAGTTAGACGTTGACGTAACTGTTAGTGATCAAGTTTTGTTGTAAATTGCACAACAGGTGATACTTATATCTCCTTGTTAAATGCATACAATTGAACGAACCTATATTTTACCATCCTCATGATGGGCATAAATTGTCATTTAATTTTGGCACTGTGATAGCGAATTTTGAATTATTAACATGCATGAGACAGATGAAAGTTTTGGGATTGGCACATCCGATTAGTTTACCCCCTTATTTTCTTCCTACTTATATATTTTAAATTTTAATATTCTATTCATTATTTGATTTTAAAGCAAATTAACAATTTTATATCTTCTATTATATTTAAAACTAATTTATGCGAAACACTGACACTTAATTTAAATTCATATAATTTATACAATTTATAACTTGTAAAATAGCATTACAATTATATTGTATATAAGGGAACAGTATTTTTTTTATGTATAGTGTATATAATATATAAATAATACAGTATACAATAATGTAATTAGGCATATATTATACTTTTGAAAAAAAAAACCGATTTTCCCCGGGGAAAATTGGGGTTTTCATGAAAAAACCCGAAAAAACCCATGTGGGTTGGGTTTTTTTCAAAAAAACCCGGGTTTTTGCGAACCCTGGCCAGTACAGACAAATGTCTAGTTCAAATTATTACATATCAGTTCAGCAAATTTTAGAGGCTGAGAAAAAATTAAGAATTAAAAGCATTTTAAAATTCCATTCTGAATCACATGGAGAAATTGGAATTAAAGAATTTATATCTGCTCATACAGATAATAATGTAGAGGATACTGATATATCTTTTTATGAACCAATCTTAGAAAATATAAATGCTGAAAGTATTTTAGAAAATGATATTAAAGTTATTGAATATATTGGTGGTTACTGTGTAAAAAAAAAATGAATTTAGCTTGCGAAACATGTAAGGAATTATTTATGTTGAATACCTTGATTTGTATAGAAATTGATAATGAGGAATACAGTTATCTTAAAGAATTGGATAGAGGTGGTTTAAAATATCCAACTGCTTTTGTCGTAGATGTATTAAGTATGTGTTTCTTTCTGTATGTGTATGTATTCTGTATAAGTATGTGTTTTCTTTTTTTTCAAAGAAATTGTATCAAAAGATTATGAAAGTGAATTTAAAAAATGTAATAATCAATTTTCTACATTTGTACAGCTTTCAATGCTAGGTATAGAAATGGCTGATATCATTCCAATTAGTAATTGTCCTAAATGCCATTCAAGTATTCTTTCTCTAGCGCATCAAATAGTTAAAAAAATTTCTAATGTTTGTTTAAGTAACTATGTGAAACAATGTAATGATAATATTCATTGTATGAAAGATCAAAGAAAACTTAAAAAACTAAAGACATAATTTTTTTAATTACTTGCACTTCATTATATATTATTTGGTATACTCTTTAATGTGTATACAATATATTGTCAATTCATATTTTTTTTTCTGGAAATAAAAACGATACTGTATTTCACAGTAAATTAAAAATTAATTAGTAAAAAAAATTATAGAATAAAATATTAATATTCTATTTGAAATTGTCATTTGTCAATTGTGAAGAAGTTTATGTGTTGATTAGCTGTACGTTGATAAAGGTAAGTAAATTTATTAAATAATACTGTATTTCATCAATTGAAAAGCAAAGATTTTCAAAAGTTTTTGTTAGAGCTGTTTTATACATACTATATCTAGAATTCAGTATCTTTCCATTTAATTAATACATATATTTCTTTTCTTTTTCCTTTCCTTTTTTTTTAAATTAAGAAATCATGTTTTCTCTATTATTAATAATAATAATAAAATTAATTGTATTCGTTGATAGGATTTTCAATCCCATTAAATAGGCGTGAGTAAGAAATGTGAATTGGGACTTACTCTTTTTCAGGATACTAATCCATTAATAGTGTAAATCCAGGTTTTACCTTTATCCAAAAGTATTAGTTGAAGATATTATTAACTTTATGTGCAATATGATGTATTTATATTCACCAATGAATGACTTTTATGCCTCCCTTAAGTAAAGAAATTCTAGATTATTTCAATATTAAATGACGATGCAGAGACATTTAAATGTTGTTTAATTAAGACTTATTTACGTTGTAATAAGAGAGGTTTTTATATGCTCTTAATTCGTTAGCTACATTTTTCAGAATGAAAGAAAATGTCTACATTACAAGATACATAATAATAATAATAAATCAGTTCACTGTAGTTTATGAGTATAATTTAGCCACTTAACAAGTCATTATCTTTACAGGAATTTCAAGGTTAAATCCATTAGCACTATAAAGAGATTTATGGCTAAGTTGAAACGTTATATTGTTTATATAACTGAAGAAATTAGTTTATTTTTAGCACAGTTATTCATCTCGATGATTTGTGTCCATCATTCGCAATATAAATTAATTATTCTCTGAACCAAGAAAAAAAGAATGTTATACATTAAACATATTTGTAAATTTATAATTTTTTCCCTTTTTTTTTTAATGGAATGAACTGAACTTCATCTATTGCAAAGCAAAGATTTAAAAATGTTTCTGTTGAGGATGTTTCATACAGTAAATATATATATATATATATATATATAATACACTACATGTTTTCATTCATTTAGGTGATCTTTTTAGAATTTATGTGAAATTTTGTTCCATTATTAAAAATGATAAAAATCTATTGTATTCATATAAATTATTTACTCTCTGAACCGAGAAAAAATAAATCAAGATATGATGTTATGATGGCTTAATATTTGTATAATATTATTATTATTATTTTAAATGACAGGAGTGATATTTAATAACTTTGAACTTTGAAGCTGTATACTTTACAATAATTATACAGTAAATTTTAGATATTTTTCTTTTGAAATTTGCATTTATTTATTCTGTAATAATTCCTGCAAATTGATTTCCTATATGTTGATGAAGGGAAGTAAGTTTATATTTTTCTGTATTTTTCTTAGATAAGAACAACAAAATCAAATAAGTATTCAGAAACAAAATTATTTTTATTTATGAAATAAACGATAGTAAAAAAAATATGCGTGTTATTTTAGATATAAACTTGATATTGTAGCATGGTAGGCATTAGATTTCAACCTTCCTTCCATTCCCCTAGCGGCGAAAACGCTGTCCAGGCCTGTTATAATCAAGATGGCCTTGACCTGTAGCGCAGGATTTTTCTTTTATTTTGATTACAGCGGTTATACCACTGTATTTCAAGAAAGAATTGGCATATTCGTTTTTACACAATTTCAAATTAGTTTGAAATAGCTAAAAGTATTAATAATTAAATTTTTCTGGTGTGCGTTTTATGATTGTCTAATTCCTTTTTTTCTGTAATAGTTTTTGACACACTGATTTGGAAGAAAGTTATTTTTATACTCATTTGAAGAACTCAGGTTAAGATTAATTCCATAACTTCATGTATTTTTAGTTATGAAAATAAAGAGCCATTTCATGTATTATAACGCTTTCGAAAAAATAAGTTTTTCTAAACTTTAATCTTACTTTATATTATAGTCATTGCTTGAAACAGGAAAAAATTTGCTTCCGCAGTTAATTTCTCGGTAGTGTTTATCTGAAATTGATTAAGCACTTACGGTTGAAAGTTGAAAAGAAAAACTAAAGTTTTGTATTATTTGTTATGTTTTATTTTATATTACTAGGGGGCTCGGCCCCCTACGAGCTACACTCGCCAACCCCCGTCCAGACACCGCAGGCTCTAAATGCACGCTAATTTGATCGGCTTTAAAAAGATTTCGAAAGATTGAATTATAATTTAAAAAACAGTGGCGATCTCCCTATAAACGAATTTCTATTCATTTCTCTTTGATTGGGGAATTTTAACGCCAAATCCGCTGCGGTACTACTTGATTATCCCGACGACCCATTTCGCCAAATTATATAAATCGCCAAACCATTCGCCAAATTATACAAATTGACATAATTTTTATTTTAAATAACGAAAGAACAAATAAATTCGTACAACATTAATAAAAATACAAATAAAACGTCGAAATAAAAATAACTTGATGACGTAGACACGTGTAACAACATTTCAAAATAAGCTAATATAAAAGGAATTAAGTAAACAGAGTCTTTGTCTCCTGGTATTTTTTAACAAAGCGAAAAGAAAGTTCTTTTAAATGAGATATTTTAAATTAATCGTTTTTAATCTGACGTAATTTTTACCAAGCTATTCTTTCTCTTTTAAATAATCGCGTGAAAGTACTTTTGTTAGCAATGAAATATTATTTGCGGTTTCCTAACAAAAATAGTTGAAAATATCCTCTCAAAATATTAAATAAATGTCTAGCGCAATTTCTAAATTTAAACTTTTTTGCAATATTATTTTGTGTTCATTTTATGTAATAACTATAATGTGACGTAAATATGACATAATTTCTCCTAAGACTTCTAACGCATGTTAATGAATTTATTATTTTACAATATCCTTTCTCTTTTAAAATTCACGTGTGTACTTTTTATGACGTAATTTTTAATAAGTTCCTGCTTTTTATACATAATTATTTAATTCTAATTTGAAAGTTTTTTTCCTGTTTATAATAGTCACGTGTAAATAAATTTTTAATTTGAAGCAAACATTATTGCTTGCGCTTTTTATACAGTTGGCAACAGTTTAAATTAGTACAATTTTCTGAAATCTGTAAAAAATATCTCTAGAAATGCAGAAAATTTGAATTTAAAATAGAAATAAAACCTGAAAAAATGAGTCAAAATAAAAAAAATAATGCAATCTGCACTCCGGCAAATTCTAACGCATAAAATGATCTAAAAATGATTACACTGCCATGTATAGTTTTTGTTGCTATAAAACTTTTTTAGTGGAACGATTTTGTCCAACTTTAGCATTAAATATCTCTTAAAATAATTCTTCGATTTGAAAACTGTCTGCATCAGCGTGTTTATCAAACATTTCTGTATAAAACCACTGATTTTCATATTTTTGTATGCATTATTTTTCTCAATATTAACGAAGAAAGACCTCCGGTCACAAAAAATTCAAAACCGGCGGCGGCGGTGACAGCGGTAGTTACTTTTTTTTAGAATAGAGAGATTATTTTTCTCAATATTAACGAAGAAAGACCTCCGGTCACAAAAAATTCAAAACCGGCGGCGGCGGTGACAGCGGTAGTTACTTTTTTTTAGAATAGAGAGATTCTGTAATTAAGTGAAACACCTTAAAGTTGAGTCATGCATTCGGTCGGAAATTCCGATTTTGCGCAAACCGCATTGATTTTCTTTTTCCTTTTTGAAAATTGGGAATATTTTTCCGAAATTGAGTAAGCACTTGTGGTTAAAAGTTGAAATGAAAAAGTAAAGTTTTATACTTAAAATCCAAATTCATCGAAACTCAGTTTTTATATTTCAGTTTATAAGAAAAGTTTGTTTCAATTTTTAGCACTGGGCAGGGTTCGTGCGCTTGAAGGACTTTCAAGGACTTTTTACCAGAATTTTCTGATAGTTTGGCTTAGTTCATGGAAAAAAAAAAAAAAAAAAAAAAAAAATCTATCTTCAGATATAGCGACCAGTAAGTACTTTACAAAATTTCTGATACTAAAAAACATCTAAAATCCCACGAATCCCCTGATGAGTACGTACCCTGGAAATAGGGTGCCACTTAAAAGGGCTAGGGTAGAGCGCCCCGCCCCCATTTTCTACATTTAATAATAGTTTAATCCTCATATACTTATTTTAGTGTGGGTAAAAACAAAAATAAATAGAAATAAAAGATTAGCGTTTTATTATGGAGTTTGCACGATAACAAGCAGGTACCGATTGGTTTATCCGACTCGGTACAGAAGTGATATTCAAGTAAAAATTTTGAAAACAAAAATGGTTCCATATAGTGTGAAATTATGTAAAAATAACTAAATAATTATAAAATATATACTTTCGTTAAAGAAATCCTATTATGTTTAGTTACAATATAAAATATTTTGCTTATAAGTAATTAGTTACTTATAAATTTAGTTACCTTCTTAAAAACGTATCTGAATTAACTTGCTATGAAATGCATGTGTTTTTGCAGTTTCAAAAATGTAATTAGAATTAGCTCGTAATCGATTGCAGATTAATTAAAATCTCTTTATTCTGAAAAAAAGTAACTAATGCTCACAGCGCCGCCGCCGGTTTTGAATTTTTTGTAATCGGAGGTCTTTCTTCTTTATTATCCCTCTCTATTCTAAAAAAATTGTAACTACCGCTGTCAGCGCCGCCGGTTTTGAATTTTTTGTGACCGGAGGTCTTTCTTCGTTACTATTAAGAAAAATAATGCATACAAAAATATGAAAATCGTTAGTATTATACATAAATGTTTGATCAGATTTGGTCAGATTAAAAACGATTAATTTAAAATGTCTTATTTAAAAGAACTTTCTTTTCGCTTTGTTAAAATATACCGGGAGACAAAGACTCTGTGTACTTAATTCCTTTTATATTAGCTTATTTTGAAATGTTTAACTTATTTTACTTAATCAAAGACCAAAACAGCGATTGTATCTTTGGTACTACTTAGTTATCCCGTTGACCAAAAATCTATCATTCCTTAAACTATAAGATTAAATGCGAATAATGGTTGATCGTAAATGTCACATTAACTTGACTTAAAGCAAGTTACACGTGTCTACGTCATCAAGTTATTTTTATTTCGACGTTTTATTTGTATTTTTATTAATGTTGCACTAATTTATTTGTTCTTTCGTTATTTAAAATAAAAATTATGTCAATTTGTATAATTTGGCGATTTATATAATTTGGCGAAATTGTTCAACGGTATAATCAAGTAGTACCGCAGCGGAATTGGCCTTAAGATTCCCCAATCAAAGAGAAATGAATGGAAATCCGTTTATAGGGATATCGCCACTGTTTTTTAAATTATAATTCAATCTTCCGAAATCTTTTTAAAGGCGATCAAATTAGCGTACTTTTAGAGTCTCCGGTGTCTGAACGGGGGTTGACGTGCGTAGCTCGTAGGGGGCAGGGCCCCCTAGTTAAGAAAAATATTCTATACTAAAATATAAAAATCGGTGGTATTATAGAAAAATGTTTGATAAACACGCTGATACAGACAGATTTCAAATCGAAGAATTATTTTGAGACATATTTAATATAAAAGTTCGAGAAAATCGTTCCATTAAAAAAGTTTTATAGGAGCAAAAACTATGCATGGGAATTTAATCATTTTTAGATCATTTTTTACGTTAGTAATTCCTGGTGTGCCACCAGCATTTATTTTTTTAACTTGACTCATTTTTCGAGGTTTTATTTCTATTTTAAATTCAAATTTTCAGCATTTCGAGAGATATTTTTTACATATATTAGAAAATGGTATTAATTTAAACTGTTGCCAACTGTATAAAAATCGCAAACGATAATGTTTGCTTCAAATTAAACATTTATTTACACGTGATTATTATAAACAGGGAAACAAAACCACGTATAAAAAGCAGAACTTATTGAAATTACGTCATAAAAACTATATTTACGCGTGAATTTTAAAAGAGAAAGGATATTGTAAAATAATAAATTCATTAACATGCGTTAGAAGTCTTAAATAGGAGAAATTACGTCATATTTACGTCACACTACTACGTAAAATGAACAAAAAATAATATTGCAAAACAGTTTAAATTTTAAAATTGCGCGAGACATTAATTTGATATTTTGAGATGATCTTTTCAACAATTTTTGTTAGGACAGCGCAAATAATATTTTATTTCTGACAAAAGTGTTTTCACGTGAATATTAAAAAGAGAAAGAAAAGTTTGGTGAAAATAACGTCAGATTAAAAACGATACATTTAAAACGTCTTATTTAAAAGAAGTTTCTTTTCGCTTTGTTAAAAAATACCGGGAGACAAAGACTCTGTTTACTGAATTCATTTTATATTAGCTTATTTTGAAATGTTTAACTGATTTTATTTAATCAAAGACGAAAACAGCCAACGTATCTTTGGTGCTACTTAGTTATCCCGTCGACCAAAAATCTATCGCCCAACCAAAAGATTAAATGCCAATAATGGTTGATTGTAAATGTCACATCAACTTGACTTTAAGCAAGTTACACGTGTCTACGTCATCAAGTTATTTTTATATCAACGTTTTATTTGTATTTTTATTAATGTTATACTAATTTATTTGTTCTTTCGTTATTTTAAATAAAAATTATGTCAATTTGTATAATTTAGCAAGTGGTTTGGCGATTTATATAATTTGGTGAAATTGGTCGACGGGATAGTCAAGTAGTACCGCAGCTGATTTGGCCTTAAAATTCCCCAATCAAAGAGAAATGAACAGAAATCCGTTTATAGGGAGATCGCCAATGTTTTTTTAATTATAATTCATTCTTCCAAAATATTTTTAAAGCCGATCAAATTAGCGTGCTTTTAGAGTCTGCGATGTCTGAACGGGGGTTGACGAGCGTAGCTCGTAGGGGGCAGAGACCCCTAGTACATTAAAATTAAATTTAGTTTAACTTTTAATACATTGCACTTTAAGTAAATTATATTTTGAACAAACGTAATTGACATTAAATTGCACAGTGCGTGTCAAAAGTTTAAGCACAACATAAAATTCCAAAAATAAAATTTTACTGACTGAAAGTTACTTTCCTTTTATCATGACCTACAAATTGTTGTTTAATAAAATATTTAACAGATTTATGCTTTAAAATTTATCTCATATAACAGAATTTATCAAAAGAACAAAAATGAGTGTGTCAAAAGTTTAAGCACAGTAGTTCTTCAGTTTTAGTAGAACAAGAATAATAATAATAAAAAAAAATAGTACATGATTATTGCTCCATTCTGCTGATTTACTTTGAATTCTGTATTGTTTCTGGTTCAATTTTAAACCACCCGTTCTTAATGGCATCTTTCAAATCTTTAACTGGACAATACTGCTTCCATTTGGATAAACTACATGAGTGATACCCCACATATTTTTTATAGGGTTTAAATCAGGTCTTACTGCCGGTCATTTCAAAACAGATACTTTTTTCGACTTAAGCTACGTTGAAGTTGAATTTGAGGTATGGATCGAAGCATTATTATGTTGAAATAACCATTTTTCTCCCCCCCCCCTCCCAAAGGCTCGACAATAGGAAGCAAATGATTAGCAAGTGTCTCTTGGTAATTTTCAAAGTTTTCACGACCACTGATGAATGCTAGAGATGGCTGGACATTGAAAGAAATACCCCCCCCCCTCATATCATTACACACACATCCACCACCATTTTGTCGGCTAAATATACTTCTAGGTTCTTTTCGGAGATCATGCCAATAGTACTTAAAATCATCAGAGCCATCGAGTTTCCTTTTTTTTTTCATCACTGAATATGACATTCAGCCACTTATCACCAAATCACATATGCTTTTATGTAAGCTATATATTATTGTGTCGTTTCAGACATGGTAGCAGAGTCTACAGTTTTTTATGTATTCCGATTCCGAAAATCCTCTCTGAACAGTTTTTTTTTTCGATATTTGTCCCCCAACTGCATGTTTTAAATTCGAAAGAGAGCAATTACTAGTTGAAGCCAAGTGTCTGACTCCTGCGGTATTCGCGCAAGGCAGTCACTCATGACCTTCCTGAACGGAATTTTCATTTGAAATTATTACCAAGAGCCAAAACTTGATGAATACCTAGTTTTGATCTTTTTAATGTACACTGGTTATCAAAAATTAAGGAAAAGTCACAAAATGCTAATTTTTAAATACGCGAAATCTCAAAAGGATGCAATATAATTTGAATAATTACTATCTCTGCAGAACAGCTAATCCATATAACATCTCATTCAGGTCACACATGGTCACAAGAGTCACAGTCACTACGGCGAAACAAAAAATAGGAAATTCCATACGTCTCTTTTATGAGTCTCAAACGACTACTATATGTGACTCCACTGACAGGTCACGGTGACTGCTGCTTTATGACAAGTCACCAGGTGACTTTGCAATGTCGTTTCATTGAGACTCTCGTGTGACTCTCATTTGAAGATTCAATTTCAAAGTTATTGTGCACGTTGCATTATGATAAATCACCAAATAATGTCACATTAAAGTCACATGGTGACTTTCTGTCACATGACTTTGTCAAATGGTGACAGAGAACCTACTGTAAAGTCACCACTGTGAAAAGTGGTGAAAAGTCACCATGTGACTTTAATTTGACATTATTTGGTGATTTATCATAATGCAACGTTCACAATGACTTTGAAATTGAGTCTCCAGATGAGAGTCACACGAGAGTCTCAATGAAATGACATTGTAAAGTCACCTGGTGACTCGCCACAAAGCAGCAGTCACAGTGACCTGTCAGTAGAGTCACATATAGTAGTCATTTGAGACTCATAAAAGAGACGTATGGAATTTCCTATTTTTTGTTTCGCCGTAGTGACTGTGACTCTTGTGACCATGTGTGACCTGAATGAGATGTTATATGGACTAGCTGTTCTGCAGGAATAGAAATTATTTGAATTATATTACTTCCTTTTGAGTATTCCCGTATTTAAAAATTGACATTTTGTGATTTTTCCTTAATTTTTGATAACCAGTGTACTTGCAGTTTCAGACGCAGACTTATATTTCTGTACCTTGGAACAAAAAGGGCCAATGTCCAAAATTGAGAAATTTGAGTTAAATGCATGAATGAATCCAGGATGCGATATAAAGTAATTGATAAAAGGGCCAAAGTCCTCCCAATATTAGATCATTGAAAAAAAAATATTTTGTCGAGGCCAATGTTACTTACTGTTAATGTAAAGATGACCAATTTAAAATGTAAAAAAAAAAAAAAAAAAAAAAAAAAAAAAAAAAAACTAATTCAATGTAACATTAGATTGTAGCAAGAAAAACATTACTGAATTGAAAGACACAACTTTGAAAAAATAATAGTACAGAAATCGTAGCATTAAAATTCCTGAAACTTAAATTGGGTTTCCTGCCATTTGAGAAAAATTGACATTGGCCCTTTTTGTTCCAAGGTACAGATTTTACTCTCATACTCCAGATATTTATCACCTCCTACTCCGAAAATTCTTCCGGCTTAAACATTTTGTACTAACTCAAAAACGACAATTGACTGCTTTTATACACCCAGAAATCGTTTGCGTGCGCAACCGCTAACATCAGTTTCTAAAATTTGCATAAAAACGATTTTGTACTTAAAATTTTGACACTGTTATTTTTGTTCTATTCCTAAACTCCATGGTTTGAATTAAATTTAAAAGTTAAATTCATTGAATATAGTGTTAAAACTGCTATTATTAACACGAGTTGGAACCAATCGAAATTCGACGAACTAAAATGTTAGAAAGGAACTGTCAGATCGAATTTATAATAAACCTACAAAAATAATTACAATAAAAAATTCATCTAACATTGTTTGTCTCACTTTTAAAACAAATAATATTTTAACCTAAAATTACCAAAACATTATTTCTACAAACTTCAACTGCTTACAATATTGAAAAATTAAACTCTATTAGAATACGTAATCAAGATGAGTAATTATGATGAATTTATCGATTGAGGCTTTTATGTTTGTTTTTGGGATGAAAAATCAGTAAAAAGGATTTCGCTTTTTCACATCATAAAATTTCCTCCCATGAAATCTAAATTGTACGTTATTTTCACATTCCCAAAGTTTACATACGTACCACTCAAATTCACAATTTGAAAGTATTTTAACGCGTAATAGATTATTAATGAATGTATTTCCAAACTTAAAGTCACGTTTTTCCGATACAACTTTTCATGTGAACATTCGCACAAATTTTAATGTAATCTCAATACCTGCGAAAAAAAAAATTCAGAAATTTGCCTTTAGTTGTCATAGTATTGGCCATTTAGTATAGGTCAAATATTTAGTTTTATCAAAATAAATGATCGTTTTGTTTTAAATATAACATAATTTTTACTCACTGAATCATTTTGCCTAGCGTCTCAAACTTAGTATCAGCGTAATGTAAAAATAATGAAATGTAACTGATTTACGAAGAAGAATGCGTGTTTTTTTTAAATGTATGACATCATTTTCTGTTCAAATATGATAAAAAAGCTACTTTTATTTGTAATGTGAAAATGGCATCAATACGGATATAATCAATAAAAATAATAAACCATGACTATTTTCCCTTTACATTCAATATAAATGAAGTACTCCAGTTGCCACGATTAAAAAATTTGTATTAAAAACTACAAAAAAATTAATATCTCAAAAATAAATTGAGATACAGCTTTCAAATAAATTGCATTTAAAAGAGCATTTTTTTCCTTATACGACGGTGTTAAAATTTAAAATGTGCGATGTTTAGAAGTTTAAAAATTTGCCGTAGATATAATTTCAAAACCAAAATTTTATTTCAAATTTCAAAGTGTTGCCATTCGCAAAATGACGTATGCGTTACGCACAGATATGTTTGTCCTTTATAATATAGATATACAAGACAGATATTGAAATAAAGTCAATATTTAAAGTTTTATTGTTATTAAACTTTTGACACGCACTGTAATGCATTGTAAATTAATCTAAATACATTATATAGTAGAATTTAATCCAGATTAAATTTTATTACATTACACGTTTACTAAATTATACTCTGAACAAACGTTATGGACATTAACTTGTGATAGGTTACAAATTAATCTAAATTATATTTTTAAAGATGTAATTAGAATTGGCCTATAATTCATTAAAGATTAACTGGATTATACAATTAAAAACGTAATCGGAATTAACTTGTAATCCATTAGAAATTAATCTAATTATTTTTTTGTTTTTGTTTTTGTTTTTTAATAAAATGAGAATTGATTTGCAATCCATTACACGATAATTGGACTGTAAATTTAAAAAGCATAATATAAATGACTTTGAAATGCATTGCATGATAATTAATCAATTGCATTGTGAGGAGATTATAATACCTTTTAATCTGTAATTTAATTACTTTGTAAGCAGATTCTAAAACACTGACAAAAAGCTTGCTTGTAGATGCGCTTACGGAATATCAGTTATTTTCTCTAGGCGGGTATAACCAAGGTAAATTGTTTCATTTTGTATACTGTTTCGATTTTCTTCTCTTTTCTTTCTTTTTTTTTTTTAATTTAAATTTTCGCCAGTTTATGTACACATTTTATGCTTTATACAATTATTTGCACTGGTGCAAATAGCGGACATAGAGTGAAATTTTTCCCGCAGATGACACACTGAAAGATTGGTTCCTAGAACCTAAAAATTTCTAAATTAACGTTTCCATCAAAATCATTAAAATCACTTTCTAAACACACAATAAAAAAAAGAGAGAGAGCGAGAGAGAAGAATTGCTCGTTTAATTATACTAGGGGAACGTACCCGGGCTTCCCGGGTTAAATAATATAGGTGAAAGCATTTTTTTTAATTGAAAACTAATATATTTTTTTATATGGAATAAATTTTTTAGATTGCCCACTTACATTAAAAAAGAATTTCTCACATGGAAAATACGAATTATACAATCAAATAAATTTTTTAAATTTATCAAAAGCGGTATTTTCTTATTAGTCGCATGCTAAGAGTTATTTGACCAAGATTTTGCTACTTATGGCATCTTTTTATATTCCGATAATTTCAGAGCTTATACATGCCTGTTAAATTTGTGTTTTATTCATATTATTTTATTTATTTAGTCATAGGGAAGTTTTTTTTTTTAATGGATATTAGACGTAAGAAAATGATGAACTCTTTATTTTGTTTTAAGGGCAAACGAATTAATCTTTCGTATTCGAGCTCCGCGCGATATAAACTAAACTCTGTGGCTATACAATCCATGAAGGATCTGTGCCGACAATGCCCATCTCTGTTTTCTTGACTCTGACCCTGACCCTGACCCCGAGGTGCTATGCAGCACGCGTCCCGGCCAAGTTGTCAGCCTAACGCGAGACCCTCGGTGTTTAGTTCCCAAGCAAGCTTGGTACTCATTTTATCGACCCCAAAGGGATGAAAGGTTGAGTGAACTTGTGCTCTGACCACTACACCACTGGGCTTAACCGCGGGATATAGATAAATTAAAAAATATTTCATGCTTTAAAATAGTTTTTAAATGAATAAACTGAGATGAACTTTGCAAACAAATTCCATTTAAAAAAAAATCTTATTTGGTGATCTAAAAATTTAAATTGTACGATTACAAATATGTTAGATTTGTGTTTTTTCAATATTATTCTTTTATTTGTTTATAAAAGAAGTATTAATTTTGTTAATTTGTCTTTCACAAATATGCTAGACTGGTGGTTTTTTAATATTATTCTTTTATTTGTTTATAAACGAAGTATTAATTTCGTTATGCAAAAATAGTCAGAAACAAATGCTGAAAAATATTTGTTGCCTTATGTGCAAAATGTTTATTATTATTATGTAAGTATTGAAACCGGCACGTGATAAGATACTCTTAAAATAAAATCATGCTTAAAAATTATTTTAGAAAATATAATTCATCAGTCAATTAAGATAGAGTTTTTAAACAAATTGCATTTGAAAGTAAATTTCTTTCCCTATGCGACGAAAATTGAAAATGTACGATGGTCAGAAGATTAAAAAATTGCAGTAGCAAAAATGTCAAGACCGAAATTTGATAGTGAAGTGTTGCCATTCGCAAAATGACATCAGCGTTACGCACATATACGTTTGTTCTTTTATAGATACTTAATCAGTAAAATATAATGAAGATCAGTTATTAGGATGGTGATTATCAATTGAGGCTCTTTCGATTACATTATTTTCAAAAGTGAAGCATTTTCACCTGTGAAGAATTTCAAAGTAGCTGGGCTGTGAAAATGACGCACTTCTATAAAACATAATTCATGTTTAAGAATTAAAATACACGCTTTTTTATAAAATGACGTCATTTCCATCCGCTAAAGCAATCCGCTTTTACAATCCAGTCTTAAATTTCGTCTATAGAAAAGTATGCATATGACGTCATTATCACGGAATAACAGACAATATTCTTGAAATAGCTCATATTTTAATTTCAACTTTTTTTTTTTTAGGTTTTGTGAGAAAATGGCAACAAAAAGATACAGTATCGCATAATTTCGACTATTTTTCGTTTACTTTCAATGACTTTTAATAGAAATGGGGTACTTTTGTTGCCACAATAAGAAAAATGTTATTAAAAACTACAAAAAAAATTAATATCTCAAAAATAAATTGAGATACAGCTTTCAAACAAATAGCATTTAAAAGAGCATTTTTTTCCTTATACGACGTTGTAAACATTTAAAATGTGCGATGTTTAGAAATTAAAAAAAATGCAGTAGAGAAAATTGCAAGATTAAAATTTTATTTCAAATTTCATAGTGTTGCCATTCGCAAAATGACGTATGCGTTACGCACAGATATGTTTGTCCTTTATAATATAGATAGGATTTGGGGATTTATTGTATGCTCCCTCTTCACGTGTCCTTCTTCAAAACTTTGCTTTTTGAATGTTTCGGAATAAGGTCACACACTGGGTCCACAATCTAAGGGATATTTCACAACATTTTAGTGAAAATTACTGCATATTAAAAGCATATATGTATTTGGTAGCTATTATGCATCTGAACAAAAATTTACTCACAAACATTTATTATTATATGTGACACTAAACTCTGCCTAATAAGGAGAGTGTCTACTTTTTTGGAGAAAGGTTTACGCGATTTTTTTTTTTTTTTTTTTTTTTTTTTTTGTGCACAGAAAAGAGTTTTCGTCTTCGGACATTTCATTTATATATTTAATTTTTTTTTTGTCTAAAAGAAAATGAATAACATGTTTTGTGCAAAGTACGTGCGCGCCATCGACTTTCATTCGGGCGACCACCATTTTTCTCTGGTAACATGCATCTGACACAAGTTTGGTCGCCATATTATGAAATTGCATTACATTTTCTGGAACATTCTCAATGTTTAGTTTTAAAAGTACATTTTTGGCATAATGGTGGTTATTTGGACAAAAAATGTAATTTTTTTCGTCCTTACCCTTTGAGCTCCGGTGGTTGAATATCTTCTCACTCAATTTAAATCCCCAAGTATCATAATGGCACTGGAATATTTGACCAAATTTATTTGTAAATAGATTGATGCATTTTTTCGTGTATATTGTTAACCGAATTTTTTATTTGCAAAATACTGTTGCCAATGTGACATTTTGGAGTTTTGAAGAAATTCACCCACCAGAGCTCAAAGGGTTAAAAAAATTGCGAGGTTTAAAAAATACTTAATCGATGGAAATTATACTTTTTAGTAGTATAAGCTCTAGCTTAAACGATTAACTTTATTTTAAATAATTTTTTAAAAAAAAGGAAATCGGTCTTATAGTTTTCGAGAAAAATGGTTACATAGTTTGAAAAACAGCGTTTCGAGAAATAAAATTTTGCAATAGCGTTATGTTCAACCAGCGGCGTTACATTCAATGAGCAAAAACCTATGCATGGAATTCAAATATCATGAAAACGCTTCAGAAAATCTACACACATGAGAGATGCAAAATATGCTAAAAAAATCAACAATTTCGACCCCAAAAAATAGAACCGCCCTTTAAAAGAGGAAAACATTAGTCGACTTTAAACATTTTGATAAAAAAAAGATAGTCAAACAACCATTTACAGTCGAACTTCCCTTTCACGAAGTCCCGATTTAACGAAGTTCTCTACTTAACGAATTTTTCTGCTGAACCTTGACTTTGAACACAATTAGCATGTAAATTAATCTCCATATTACGAAAAATATACTCTATATAACGAAGTTTATTCCACTTTTGTGCGTGTACAGCAATCAAACGGGGAGGTTGTTGTTGTGACGTATGTAGGAATTTATTTCAGCGGATTGTATGAAAATGAAATTATTTATTTAATCATTTCCATTCAAAAGAAGAAATTTAAAAAGCCTTCCATACAAGAAGAAGGGGATTCCAGTTTCACGAAAATGTTACAGATGAGTTGTTCGGATACTTAAAAAAGAGGGAAAACTTTTTATGAAAAGTGTATTTTTTTATAAGAAACCTGAAACAAAGAAATATTAAAGACATTTTAAAAGTTAAGGATTTGAAATACTGAGAAAAAGAGAAAAGTTGCGCTACGCTTTAGTTTTTGTTCAGACATTATTCTAATAAAATTTTTCTCATGTGTCTACATTGCATTAATACATACCGAGTGTCCTAAAAAGGACTGACTGATTTTAAAATTCAATAACTTGCAAACGGTAACAGATATTTAAAAATTTCTTGCAGGAGGTTTATGTTAGCAATATTTAATTTATGCTGTCAAAAAATTCGCGTGATGTTCGATCTTTATCCTCAAAATTAATTATCTATTTCTCAATATAAAAAGCATAGGTAAGATAAATTGGGCTTACCTTATATTTATGTATATCCTTTTTGACATCTGGTATTTATCCTCCGGATAGAGTAAATAAATCTATATTTTGCTCCTGTATTTCTTATTTATTCCGTATATGTGACTGATGGTCTGAACTTCATGTTGTTTAAAAAGACGCATATTTTGAGTGTCTTGTGAAGTTAAATTAGTGCCGAAACTTATGAATAGAAAAGTAAAATTACATTTAATAAGAGCTTTAAGGCATACATCTCTCAGTTTTGAGAGTTTGAGTAACAACTGGAAGTAGAGAAAAAATACATGAATAAAATATTATTAACAATAAAGAAACAGGAAATTAATCCCATAAATCAGCATAACAAAATAATTTGTATCAATATTTATATTTACGGTAATTTAAAATTAGAGTTAATAAATGTCTTATAGTTCTTGAGTATTGCAAAAATATTTATAATAAAATATCTGTTTACGATTGTGCAATCACTTTTCAGTTTCACTTCCTTCTTTTAGATCGTAAACACTTTCGATAATTACTTTTGTAAATCACATTTGACACATGAAAAGCAATTTACTTCACTTGATTATTTTAATGTCCTTGTTTGGAGATTATATTTCACAATATATCTGTCAACAATTCCCCCCTTAATCTCCTAACGAGGATTGTTCTGTAATTTTAGTTTGTTTCTATTATTTAGAAATTCAGCTTGGGCTCTGGTTTAGTAAGTATGTCCGCCGTCATTGACTTGCTTGGGCAATAACGCAATTCAATAATTTTATCTTCTTTAAGCTGTTTAATCACATTATATATAATGTCAATATGCTTCGATTTATTAGAAAACTTTTCGGATTCTATCATTTTTATGCAAGATTTATTATCTTCATAAATTACTATAGGCAATCTTTGCGGTATATCGAGATCTTCTAATAGTTTTAGCAGCCATATTAATTCTTGTGTTGCGCTCGCCGCTGCTACGAACTCTGCCTCTGCAGATGATTGTGCCACACACGTTTGTCGTTTTGTTATCCACTGTATTGGAATCTTTCCTAAAAGGAATAAATTGCCTGTTGTCGATCTTCTTTTTTTTAGATCTCCACCCCAATCTGCATCAGTATATACTTCTAGGATGGGTGGTTCTTCTGTGCTAATTACTAAATTTAAGTCTTTTGTTGAATAGAGATATCTTATTAATCTTTTAACACCTTTCCAATCTCTTTCAGACGGCGTTTCGTTTTTTCTGCTCAAGATGTTTACTCCTACTAAAATATCGGGCCTACTTATTGCAGAAACATATAACAGCGCACCTATTGCTTGTCGGTACTTAGTGTTGTTTGGCATTTGTGTTTCTTCATTGTCTAATCGTTGAAAGCCTGTTTCCATTGGAGTGCCATATGGCTTAGAATTTTCTAAATTGAATTTTTTTTGCAATTTCTATTATTGTTGCTGTTTGATTTAGTTTAAAGCCGTTGTGAGTCTTTTGTATTTTTATTCCGAGGTAATTGGAAATTTGACCTAAATCTTCAAGTGCGTACTTAGATTTTAGTTTATTTATTATCTCATTTATATTTTCATCTTTTCCTGCGATGAGGATATCATCCACGTATACTGCTACATAAACCGTGTTTTCCCCTTCTTTTCTTATAAATAAACAATTGTCAGCATTGCTCTGTTTAAATTTTAATTCCTTTAGTGTTTCACTAATGTTTAAATACCATGCTCTTGCAGCTTGTTTCAGTCCATATAGCGCTTTTTTTAACTTACAAACCTTATTGGGTTCTGTAGTGTTTATATACCCTTTAGGTTGTGATACATAGACATTTTCTTCCAATTCACCATCTAAGAATGCAGTTTTGATGTCAATCTGCCTAATATTGAGATTGTGGTATGCTGTGGCAGTTATGAAGACTCTTAAACTTGTGTGGGAAACTACTGGCGCATAAGTTTCATCGAAATCTACTCCGTATTTTTCTCTAAATCCTTGTGCGACCAATCTCACTTTGTAACGCTTGATTTTTCCGAATTCGTCATATTTCGCTTTAAAAAGTCCATTTCGATCCAATTACTCTTGCTCCTTGTGGGGGATCAACTAAACACCAGGTTTCATTTTCATTAAGGGAATTCATTTCCTCTTCTGTCGCTTTTATCCAGTTCTGTTTTTCTATAGGATTTTCTATACTGATCATATCTTCCCAACTATTAGGTACATATACTGGATCGTGCCGGACTGCATAAGCAAACCTGTCCGGCGGCACACCTCTATTGGTTCTCTCTGATCTTCTCACTTGTGGAATTTGTTGTTGTGACGCGGGTGGTGGACTTAGTTCATTTTGTGTTGGTGTCAGATCTATTTCCATTTCATTCGTGTCTTTCTGTTGTGTTTGTTTGTTTGTTTCCGAGGTTAATTCTCTTCTATTTAGATTTTCGTTAGTATCCGAATTATTTTTATTTTCTATAAATTTTACACTTCTGGCCAATATTACTCTTCCGTCACTTGTATAGATTCTGCACGCCTTAGAGCGACTGTCGTATAAGACAAAAGTGCCTTTTTCCGCTCTATTATCTAATTTTCCTCTCTTTGATTTGTGTATGTAGGCGTATGCAGTACAGCCAAAAACTTTGAGATATTTCAAATTTGGTCTCCTGTTCATCCATAATTCATAGGGTGTGGTGCTTACCGATTTTGAAGGTAGCCGGTTCTGTAAGTGATTCGCGGTACATATGGCTTCCCCCCATAATTTGTGCGGGAGATTTGCTTCATTTAGCATACTTCTAACCATATCAAGTAGGGACCTATTCTTACGCTCTGCGACACTGTTTTGGCTTGGGTTAAATGGTACGGTAAGTTAATGATGAATCCCATTTTCTTGTAGATATTTTTCTATTTCGTTCCCCGTATATTCACCACCGTTGTCCGATCTGATCTCAGTAGGCATTTTTCCGAATTTGTTTTTCACCATTGAGACGTATTCCTTCACCTTTTCTGAAGCCTCACTTTTATTTGCCATTAAATAAATTACACAAAATCGTGTATAATCATCGATAAAAGTGACGAAGTATTTTTCCCCCCAATTGTGGGTGTATTTATAGGGCCGCATACATCAGTATGGACTAACGCGAACCTTTTTGTAGCTCTATATGCACCTGATTTAGGAAATGGGGTCTCGCTGATTTTTGACTTGATGCATACCTCAAATTTAGCGTTATGTTTGCAGTTGTTGATTTTAATTCCCTCAACTAAGTCCTTTGATAACATGGACTTTATTGTGTCGTAGCTCCTATGCCCTATTCGCCTATGCCACAAATCTATGCAATTTGCATTTGAACAGTTGTAGGTGACATTTGCATAGTGCTTCTGATTTTTATTTTTACTAACATGTATTTCGTACACATTGTTTTTAAGTTTACCTTGAAGTATAACGTTGCCTTCGTGAATTATATCACATTTATCTTTTTCAAATTTGACTTTGCAACCGTTTTTAGTTACCCTACTCACTGACAGCAGGTTAGTTTCTATGTCAGGAGCGTATAGTACGTCACGCAATATAACTTGTTTGTTTTTATTTTCGGTATGAATTATTACCTCTCCAGATCCATATGAAATCAGTTTATTACCATTAACGACTGTGACGTTTGTTTCATTATTATTTGTAATTTTGGTAAAAAATTCTTTTGAATTTACTATGTGACTGGAACTGCCACTGTACACTATAAAAGTGCCTTTATTTTCGGACTCTTCGGTTAGTAAAGCGACACTGTTGTTTTCATTTATTGTGTCTTTTCTTTCTTCATGTTCCGCATTTTTATGTAAATTATTTTCTTCATAAACTAGTGATGTTGAATTGTTTTTATTTTTATAGTGTCTGTTATTAGTGTAACTGTTGTTGTTTTTCGTTTTTAGAAACCAGCAGTCTTTATTTGAGTGGTTTTTCATTTTACAGTGTGAGCAGTACTTATTGCTGCCTCTTTTCTGTTCTGAATGATTAAATTTACCTTGAGTTTTATAGGCTTTATTGCTGTTTTCGGATTTTTCACGATTATCTACCCTACGAGTATATTCGTCCGTAAGCTTGCTTTTTATAAATTGTACGGTTAACTCAGCTTCATCTCTGGCTCCAGAGCAGTAACTAGGGTATCGTAGGACGGCGGCAACGAGCACAGCAGCAGTGCTGAAATGTGCGAGTCAGTTATGTTTTCACCAATCGCTGACAGTTTATCCACTATCTCTAAAATTTTAGTAATGTGGGCTGTCATATTGCCACCTTCAGTTAATTTTGTAGTTTTCGTAGCAAGTACAGCTTACTAGAGAGATTAGATCTCTCATGGATTTGTTTAAGTGCGTCCCATGTTTGCCTAGCTGTATTTAAATTTTTGACATGCACTATTTGGCTGTCGTCAATGGACAAATTTATTAAAGCCCTTGCTTTTCTGTCTTTCTTGGTCCAAGCATCGTTCAATGGAGTGGGGGCCTCTTGCGCAATAACTTCAATAAGTTCGTTTCGAATTAATAGCATTTCGACCTTGAACCGCCAATTTGTATAATGGTTGGCGTTCAATTTTTCAATGGTCGTGCTATCTTTTGTAGAAGAGGCCATAATGTTACTAAGATTCGTTTTATTTTTTTTTCTAATAAATTACCCTATCGGACTATTACCAGATTTGTATTTTTATTGATAAATTGTTTTTTTTTTCAGTCTCATAATCAATTTGTTAGCAATATTTAATATATGCTATCAAAAAAAATTTATTTACTCTATCCGGAGGATAGAGTAAATAAATCTATATCTTGCTCCTGTATTTCTTATTTATTCCGTACATGTGACTGATGGTCTGAACTTCATGTTGTTTAAAAAGACGCATATTTTGAGTGTCTTGTGAAGTTAAATTAGTGCCGAAACTTATGAATAGAAAAGTAAAATTACATTTAATAAGAGCTTTAAGGCATACATCTCTCAGTTTTGAGAGTTTGAGTAACAACTGGAAGTAGAGAAAAAATACATGAATAAAATATTATTAACAATAAAGAAACAGGAAATTAATCCCATAAATCAGCATAACAAAATAATTTGTATCAATATTTATATTTACGGTAATTTAAAATTAGAGTTAATAAATGTTTTATAGTTCTTGAGTATTGCAAGAATGTTTATAATAAAATATCTGCTTACGATTGTGCAATCACTTTTCAGTTTCACTTCCTTCTTTTAGATCGTAAACACTTTCGATAATTATTTTTGTAAATCACATTTGACATATGAAAAGCAATTTACTTCACTTGATTATTTTTATGTCATTGTTTGGAGATTATATTTCACAATATATCTGTCAACAGTTTATGCATAAGGTCAAAAGTTTTATTACAGTGATTTTCGATTTTAGTTCGAATTACAAACAATAGATGGCGCTGTAAGCAATAGTCGCTAAATACAGGCTCGATTTTTGGTCCTTTCTCTTGTTCCATGCGGAAAAAGGAGATGGAAATGTATTATCCGGGCCACGAAGTACCAAAAATCGAGCCTGAATTGAGCGTCTATTGATCGCAGCGCCATCTATTGTTTGTAATTTGAACTAAAATTGAAAATCACTGTAAAAAAACTTTTGACCTTATGCATAACCCTCTTGCAAGAGTTTTTTTAAATATCTGTCACCGTTTACAAGTTATTGAATTTTAAAATCAGTCAGTCCTTTTTGGGACACCCGGTACACACACACACATATATATATATACTGCTTGAATTATATTGCCTGAATTATATAATACTGCCTGCATTTTCCCAATATTTCCATTTTATGTGTATTATTCATTTAATGCATATGTATTTTATTATACAAATTTCATGAATTTGAGGTGATTTTTATTTAACGAATTTTCTTCATAACGAAGTATTTAAGTGTAAGGACGAGATTTCGTTAAATGGAAGTTTCAATGTATTTTGCACCCCATTAGGATTCGAAACTCGAAACAAACAAGGAAATTGAAATGGATAATTAATCGATATTTAATATAACTATCGAAATATTAGTTTTCCCATCCAAAAGCAGACCTTCGTTCCCCACGCAGTTCAATTTCAAAAATTGTTCTCCAACATTTTTAGCATTTTTAAACAGACGGTAAAAATAAAAAAAGTTGATTATCGCATTTAAAAAAATAATTTAACTGTAGGAAAAGGTATTTTGAAAACACTCTACGTTGGAATCAAACGTGTACTTTCTGCTGATGAAAATCGTATTTCGCTATTTAAATTAGGCATAGAGTAATCACCCAATTAAATTTTTCAAAAGATTTACATAGGATTCTGCGTAGTTTTTTAAGCCCCCGGTATGCTATTTATTTCTCCCACCTATTCAATGTGTCGTCTCCAAAAAATAACGTTGCGTTGCATAAGACAGCCGTAAAACAAACTAGATGTATCATTGTACAGAATAAGCTCTTCTGCAATTTTTTAAACTTCTAAACATAGCACATTTTCAGTTTTTATACTGTCGTATTGGGAAAAAAAGTACTTTTAAATGCAATTTGTTTGAAAACTGCATCTCCATTTATTTTTGAGATATTATTTTTTTTTTTTTTAGTTTTTAGCACCATTTGTTTAATTTTGGTAACTCAAGTACTGCATTTCTGCAGAAAGTAAAAGGAAAATAGTTGAAAAATAGTAATTATATCTTTTTGTTGCCATTTTCTCACAAAACTATAAAAAAAAAAAAAAAAATGTAATTAAACTACGTGCTTTTTGAAAAAATATAAATGAATGATTTCTGATAAAACATGGAGCTATTATAAACACTATTTAATTTTAAGTATTTATATTAATATTACAAACAAATGAAGGCATATATGAATCATGATATAGCCGATTTTGTTTTGTCCAGCTTCTTGAATGATGAAATCTCTTTTTTTGGATTTGTGTATTATTCAGCGATAGTCACGTCCTATGCATATTTTACTGTAGATGTTGTTTAAGACAGGATCGTAAATGGGGAATTCTTTAGCGAATGCGGATGACGTCATTTTATATAAAATAAAAGCGCGTGTTTAGAATCTTAAAACTGAACTAGCTATATTTATATACATATATATTAGTTTTCATCGGGGGCGACACTAAATTCTGAAAAAGCAGAATTCATGTTTTCTAGTTCTGTATTTTTAGTCGTTTACAAAGAAAGAAAGGTAGGCTAAACGCTAGAAGTTAATTTTATCAACTTTCGAAGAAATCGCAACTTTTTTTTCCGTTATTTAATAAATGAATTATCTGTTGAGTCATAAACGTTTGTTGCCTCATAATGAGAGTTTTTTCCTTTCTCATACTGTAAAAAATTAAGATTTCAATGCTTTGTTTCAGTATAAGTTATAATAAGTTATAAGTTTATGTACTTTATCGTAGTAGTCAAAATTGAACATGCACTCTTAAGAAGGTAGCAAAAACTTAGTAAAATAAAGGTAAAAATTTCTTTAAAAAACACTCTTTCATAACAATTCAATGTTTATCTTGAAAATTATGCCTAATTTTGTTAATAACGCTCATGTCTTTTCCAAAAATTCCCGTTAGAATAAATTAATTTGGTGTGAGCACCAAAATCAATATTGAAAAATTCACTACTCTTTTCACGTTTCGAAGAAAGACCAAGCAATTGAATTTAATTTAAAATATAGAAATTTTGTTCTAAAAAAATAAATATTTAAAATATCATTTTGGGATTTCTAAATTGATTCCTCAACGTATAATCCTAAATCAATTAATGATAAAGTAATGAGGGATAAAAACACATTTTTAAAAGAATATATATTACACTTATCATTTCATATTTATAATTTATTTTCTACTTTTTCGGATTTCTAAATTAATTTCTCAGCGCACAGTCGTTAATTAATAATGATAAACTAGTAAATGATTTTTTAATATAACACTCATCACTATTTATTAATAACGTATTTTCTACATTTTATCTATAAAATGTCTCATTGTTGCAGTTTTCTAGAGATCTGGAATATTTTCGCGACCATTTATTGGCGCATAATTAAATAAATTGTTTTTCAACGCCCATGCAATTGTACGAGTTACAGGTAATATTTGGCGATTTGTACCCTATGACGAGCCAACTGAAAAATACCTTATAATAAATGTATTAATTTTTAATTAAGTTACAAAAATATTATAATGCTGTATTGTCATCTGAAACACACATTTTTCTTTTTTAACTCTAGTCTTTCAGGAAGTGGGTTAAAAATCGATTGCAAAATTACATCCTTACATATAAAAAACAGGCTGAGTTAAATATAAGAGTGAAGAAATAATTTTCAAGAACTGATTGCCCATCTTAAATTTTGCTTTACAGACATCCAAAAAAAGGAGAACAGCGATTTTTGAGATAAACAGGTGCTTTACTCCTACTACTCAAACTATCTTCTTCGGCGCGACGGACGACATACAAGGTCAGTTCATGACATTTAAAACCCCAATAACCTTAAATGCCCCAAGGAGTGGCTCATCTTTACACGGGCTAGTTCCATGGGGTTTTGTAGTGTAAGTCAAACAGCTGATAACCGCTATAGTCGCCGTTATTTTCGAAAAGTTTGCTTCGCCTTATTCAATTAATGAGATATCTCCAATAAAATAAGTGTACATTTTCCTGTTCTAAAATACTGGTAGTCAAAAATCGTAGCATGGGACACACTACAAGTACTCATGGAACTAGCATATGGTGATTGGTACAAAGCAACGCGCCCATCGCCGTGCAAAGATGTTCCACTCCATGTGATGTTTTAAAAATCATGAACTGACCTTGTACGTCGTTAGTCCACCTTTCGTGTCCGTAACTCATTGGTTGCATTTGATCATTAGTCTCAGTCAGAGAGTACTCTCGCGTTAGTGCACTTGGATTAGTGTTGCTAGATGTCCCTCGTAAATCATGGATCGAAACGCTCTAGACACCATTAATTTCTTACACTTTATTTTGCCAGCATTTATCGCAGATAATTGTTCCATTAGAGAAGACGAAGAAAATTACTTTAAAATGCTTTATTCCAGAGCATTTGCAGCCCTTATTTAGGCGAGACATCCCTCATAGCATGCATGGTCACAGTGACGTCATTGTGACGTCACTGTAAGTCACTGTGGTCACATCACATCTGTGACCAAAATGCCACCACTCAGTGATGTCACATTGTGACTGAAATGTGAACTTCTTAGAAAACTTAAAAAAATTACAAAAATTATTAAAAACATGTTATTTACTGTAAAAAATATTTTTCTGCCGGATTTAAAATTTTTTTTAAACCGTGGTCCAAGTTGCCTCTGTGCCTCTAACCAAAACTTTTTATTTTCATATAACATAAAATGTAATTAATTCATCAGCGACACAAAAAGATTTCCTAATTATGCGAATTTCATATTATTAAAAAATGTTTTAGGTAAACAGACCTCGACTTATCTTTTATAAAGATTTTTGTAAATGACCATCTGTTATACTAGAAGTTTCTAAAAGAGTAGTCGAAACATTTCTGTGGTTTCAAACTAAAAACTTTCTATTACAGTTAAGTCTGCAGCTTTTAATGAGCACGCAGAAAGCGTCTTCAAAGTTTAGTCATATATGCATTCTTGCTTTATAATTTTCATTGAAGTCATTTTTTTTTCCTCTTAGTGTTTCACTATTTTAAATAACTTTTTTTTTTTTTTTTTTTTTTTTTTTTTTTTTTTTAAATTCTACTTCTTTCAGACGTTTAAAATAAAATTGACATTTTCCGAATATAAAATTAATGTACAAAATTTAGGCAAAGCCCATGACATAATTAATTATTCATATTTTATTTTTTGTTTTCAAAATATATCTTTAAAAATTATTTTACAAGATGTCTTATTCTACAGAAAATTAATATTAAGATAATGACAGATTGACAAAGAAAAACTCATCTCTTCTAGATAATCTTGTTGTATTTTTTAAGAAGATATTTTGTATATATTACCTGTGATACAAATTTTACTTTTAAAAAAAGGAGGGGGTCATCATTATTACCATTAAATTAATTTATACACATTTTGGAAAATTAAGCAATATTTTATCTAGTAAACTCTAATTATGGATAATATTATTATTATAATTTACGTAACTGAAACTTTACAATTCAATAAAACTGATAAAAATAAAAGGTGAAATACAATAAAACATTTTCAAACAGGAAATTGAATTAGGGACAATTTGATAAGATTATTACGCCTTTAATTTCCTTCTGAAACTGTTGTATAGAAAAACAAATAAAACCGAAAAAACATCTGCTTCGAACTTCGAAACTTAAAAATCGTCTGCATCTGCACTATTTCAGTTGTTAGGACTCACCGCAGAATAACGGATAAAAGTAACAGTGAAGCTTTTTAGAATAAACGCGGGAAGTTCTGTGGACACTGGACAGCATAGACGTGTTGACACGGATTTAAAAAGTGAAACAAGAGCGTTTTCAGGATCCAAGTTAGTTCAGCTAATAAAATATAAACCCGAGAAAATTACGGTAGCTTTGACTTGTTGAAGATGATTCAAGTCATTGCTATGGTACTTATTATCGGATTTAATTGGTTCCCCAAAATCAAAGTATCACGTACAACGTCAATGAAATTAGGTATGTAAAAATACTATTTTCCCTGTTTGCTTTTTTTTAACCGCAACAATTTTAGTTAGCTTCTCATAAACATGCTGTAGAGCATAAATATTTCACTACATTTATTTTTTATTTTGTTGAAATATCTAAAATATTATTTTCCCTGTTTGCTTTTTTTTTAAATTACAATGATTTTAGTTATCTTCTAATAAACATGTTATAGAACACAACTATTTCATTACATTTATTTTTTATTTTATTAAAATAGCTAACTTCCTTTTCAACAGCTTTGATCAGATTATTAAAAGTAGTGATTTAAATTGCATTTTAATCTGCTTTATTTTCTTATTTAAATATTTGGTTAAAACCACATGGTGTCATAAATATGAAAGTATATGGACAAGTATTATAATCAGTCATTAATATAATTAATAAACATTTAAAGATAATTAAATTATTTAAAGAAAAAGTCTTTTTATGTAATAAAATTATTGGCAAACATAATTTTTTAATTTTGTATTAAGTGATGGTCTTAAACAATTTGCATTGCATGTTTTTATTTTAAAAAATTGCATCTGCTCAGAAGAGGAATTTAGAAAAAATAAGACACAACTGAAACGTATACTATTAAAAGAGATCGTATATATGTAATGTTAAGAAAAAAAATGATTATTTAATGTATTATTCAACCTGAGGAATGTTTTAAAATCTATAAAGAAATAGTCATAGCGAGTGAAAGCTTTTCAGTTGTTAAACATTCTTACTGAAATGTTTTCAAAGTGAACTAGAAGTCTGTTGGCAAATGAAAATATAGAAGTTAAATACGCAATAAATAGAAGATAAATAGTATAATAAATACGCTGATAAATCAGTAAGTGTTTAAATATGATTTTACTTTGAAAATAACGCAAATACTTGAACGGTATGAATCTAAAATATAACAATCATCTTTTATTATTTACTTTTTTTTCTGGATAATTTTATCATTTTCTCTCCTGAATGATTTTATCGAGATAAATTTCAAAGTATCGATATTATACACTCTTTATAAACAGCGTGATTAAAATGGATTTCTTATTTATAATTACCATAATCTTGTAAATAAAATATTAGTAATAATAATGAACCTATGTGTGGCTCTATTTTGTGTTTATGGGCTCAATTTTTATACTTTATTTACATTAAAAAGTAGTTAACCATTTGATACTGTGTTCCTTATTTTGTTTTATTGTGTCATATAAAAATAAATATGATTATTTGTATTTCTAATACAATATATACAGTAGAGCGCCGATTGTCCGAATAAGTCGGGACCGACCCTAGTTCGGATAAACAAAAGTTCGGATAAATGGGCAGACAGTTTAAGGGATGCTCCTGACTATTCTAAAACCTTCACACTTTATCTAGGTTTAGGACTGACAGCACCAGTTAGTACTGGAGTGCTTAAAAATTGTTTTTTTTTTAATTGTTTTTTGTTTACTTTTTTATTTTTTTATTTTTTTTTCTTTTTATCATTTTCTAAACTTCAGAGATTATAATTTAAGCAAAAAATAAATTGGAAGTTAGGTGTTTTTTTTCTTTTTTAGAGAGAGAAATATTTGGATAATTGGAAATTCGGTTAAAAAGAATTCTTTGAGAGAAATATGCTGTTCGGATAATGGAAGTTCGGTTAATTGGAGTTCCGATAATCGGCGTTCTACTGTATTTATAAAACTTTCACCGGACTTTATTCTAAAAATTTCGTTGTAGATTCTAATCTGTTTGTACTATTTATGATAATATCAGAGTTATAGATGTCATGGCAACATATATCCAGCCAGATAGATCTTTGGCAAAACATAAAAACTTTCACATTAGACGCAAAATAGAGTAGCTGCGGTGCTGTGTTTTATAAACAATAAGGTATTATTGTTTTAAAAAATCATAGGTAGTAAGAGTTATTTTTATAATATATAATTTCATAAATAAAAATGTAATTTTGGCAATCAATTATTAAAGTTATTTTTTAATAATCAAAAAGTTGTTTTATATATGGATTTTACTTCAAGCAAACCCTGATGTAAAATAAATTAACCCTTTGTATCACCGTTCTATGCATATCCAAAAGTTTTACTTACTTTTACAGTGAGCTTAAAAATACGATTTTATTTATTGCTGCTATCTTCCAACATAACGATTATTGCCGAAATTGTTCTTAGAATTCTCAACATAATGATACTGGTGATACTCAGTTAATTTCCTATGCCAAAGCTGTATTTTTCATTTGAGTAGTTTCAAATGATTATTGCTAAAATGTACTTCGGAAATTTTGTAATGCATGTATGTGGCATAAAAGACGTAAACAATACGTATATAACGACTATATGGCACATGATGAGCGTTTCGAGTGTATATATATATACGTGTATATAACGCATGCATAAACTTCACAATGATCTTAGCAATGTCGTTACTGCAATTTTTGCATAATCAAATTTATAGGGGCCTCTATAACAAAGAAGTTTCCTATTTTCTCAGCCCCAACTTGTTTGAATTACAATCATATATATATATATATTTTATGGTAATTAATATCATAAAACATATAAAATTTAATTACTTAATATCGGCATTTCTTTTTATCTTTCATTTTTTTTATTATAAATGTTGTGTAATCGAAAAAAATTCAACTTCACCAGTGGCTTCGAGTTTGTAATGCGTATTAAATGAAATAAATTATTTTCATTCAGTATTTTCTATAGTTTAAAGAATATAAAAAGTACTGTATATATTATAAAATATTATATTTTCAACACAAATTTTATTTTGATAAAGATTTGAAAATTTAAACAAATTGTTTCTTTGGTAATTTTAATGCTTTTAACAAATAGCTAATTTTGAAAAAAAAAATGTGATAGATCGATCATTCAGTTGTCTTCAATATTCTCATTTATTGCAATAGAAAAGAAAGGTGTAACAAAAATTGAAGTCTGCGGGGCATTGCATTTTGATTCAATAAAATTCTTTTGGTATACCCTTGTTATAGCGGCCCCCAAGTTTTAACTGCGATGTATCGCCGAAGTATATTAACGTTATAGATGTAAATGATTTTACAACATGCATAATTATGACTATGTGTGACATGCATACGTGTTTACAACTGTACAAGTATTTCATAGTGTGACTTCACAACATTGCCGCTAGTCACATATTCGTCACAACGTTAATGACAAAATTGTCACAAATCACACAATTTTCACAAAATTGTCACAATGTGACTTCAAAGCAGTGTCGCTGTCGTCACAGAATCATCACAGTGTTAAAGACAATTTCGCCACAAATGACACATATTTCACAAATTGATCTCAATGTGACTTTGAAGCATTGTCACATTCGTCACAAATTCGTCACAAAGTTAATACCAAAATAGTCACAAATGACACACTCTTCACAAATTTGTCACACCGTGACTTCACAAAGTCGTCACAATGTGACGTCACAAAAGAGCTCTAAAACGGCCATAACGACCTCACATTCTAGTCACAGTGACTTCACATCGACGTCACGTGACGTCACATCGACGGTCACAATGTCACAGCGTGACTTCACAACGACGTCGACGTGACGTCACCATGCCTTACGGGATCTGAGAACACTAGTATGGATGTACGCAATCAACGGATACTTGACACGCGTCACACAAAGCAGGCAAAACAAAGGAAAAAATCCGAACAACTTGTATGCTGGGCTACAGAGTCGGAGTCGCAGTCGTCCATTTTTACTACCAACTCCGCAGCCCTGTTTGCATGCGTCGTTTTCTTTGGTTCGTGGAATTATTAATTATTATTAGAAATAAAGAATTAAAAATTCCACGAACCAACGAAATCGAAATATGCAAGTTGTTCGGATTTTTTTTTATTTGTTTTGCCAGCTTTGTGTGATGTTGTTGTGACGCATGTCAAGGCTTTCATGCAATCCTCTGTAAAATTACGTCATGTTCTGAGAATTCATTCACGAGTTGTAAGAGTTTAAATTTATCAGGTTCTTATAATTATTCTTTTTAAATAATTACCCCATAAAAAATATTCATAAAAAATGATTTATCCATAAAAAATGATAATGGCCCCTCATGATGTTGAGCAGTAACAGGTTTGAAGGCTTACGACCATTACAGCCTGCGTTACAGAGGAGAGAGGACCGAAAGGTCATCGGGTCCGAAACGTCCTACTTCATCTTCAATTCGAAACGAGGAAGGAAGGAAATAATACTTTCGATATTTTTGTATTTTTTAGTACAATGAGCAGAGCATGAGATTATATAGTTTATTTATTTAACGTAATATAAATCTTTTGTTCAGAATTTAATCTGTTTTTAATTTGGCTTTTGTCAGTTACTATGTATGAATAGGGACTTCGTTTAAAAAAAAAAAAAATGTTCAAATAATTATTTTACAGCGCATATATTTTTATATATTTGAGAATTACGCGATTTTTATCATGCTAGATTTCGCAATCAATTGATTCCATATTAATTTATATCAATTCCATATTAATCATTGATTATATATATTTATCTCATAATACAAATGTATAATCTGCAGTGGGCGAAGCTAAACACAGGCTTCAACCAGTGTCGCCAAATTGGGGACTTTTTCAATTCAGATTATTTGAATGTCACCACTTTTTTTAAATAGTATAATTTGCCTTATTTTTCAAATTTTTAATCTATTTTTAAATTGGCCAAATATATCTATCTCAGAAAAAGAGGTGACAATTGACATTCTGGGAACAAAAAAGCCCCCAATCTGGCAACACTGGCTTCAACATTTTTGTAATTGAGTATATAACTGGATAATCAAATCCCAATTTTTTGAAAAGAAAAAGCATTTTTATCAAATCTCCTATTACTATTTCTACCTGAAAAGTAGAGCATACACTATATAGCTATAAAACACCGGACACTTTCAATTTTAGATATTTTGTCGAATATTCAAAGATATACTTGTCGGATTTTTGTGAACTTCAGGATTATGAAGAATATGCTTGACTTCATATTTATCAATGGCGATTTGATCAGAAGGACAATAAGGCGGCCAACAAAAAATGAAAGATAAGAAATAAAAATATTTGGGATCACCCTGTAAATTAAAAAGCACGAAAGGATCTATCGCTATAGTTTACGATTATTTGGATATTGTACAATATGTGTATTCATTTGTGTAAGAACAGCACGTATAATCATGAAGATGTTTTGATTTCTTTTTTTTTTTTAAGTTCAAAAAATTCTTGCATGTTTTTTGTTTATATCATGCAGGGTATTCTACCAAATTTAACGCCAGTTAAAATGACAAAATGTAGTAGAAATAATATAGTGCAATTGGAATGTAAATATATTAAACATTTGTTAAAATACGAGCAGCTGTATGAAATATTTTTATCTGCGCATGCGCTCACGATAAAAAATATTTATTTTTCATGATATAACCCTGCGCATTCCTGTGTCGCGTCTGACGCGACATCATTTTTCTTTGCAAAATTTGTTTTTGGCACCAGTTAAAAACGAAAATAAAATTTGCCTTATTTAATCAGAGCATTTTTGAAATTGTGCACTTGAAGGAAACTTCTTTTTAAAAAGTGGTGCCTACTGAATAAAATTTGTGTAAGAGACGCCGTAGTCGAAAAGGTTAATAGTCAACTCTAAGGACTCAATTCATAAAAAAGCCAGTCAAATATCGTGAAAATTAAAAGATATCAGCGATGTTGTGAGATGATTTTTCGTTGCTCTCTAAAAGCTGCTGAATAAAAAAGTATTTTCCACAAATTGTCCTTTTTTATTAACTGGCTCTCAGCAAAGGAGTTTGTATTTATAGACCAACGGTAGGGGAAGGAAAAAAAGGCCGAAATCGGAATTAATTAGGGGAA
This sequence comes from Maratus speciosus, assembly GCA_963932465.1. Classification (NCBI taxonomy): domain Eukaryota; kingdom Metazoa; phylum Arthropoda; class Arachnida; order Araneae; family Salticidae; genus Maratus; species Maratus speciosus. The sequence continues at coordinate 107,006,821 of OZ010799.1, forward strand.
AACCGGAAATTGTTTTAATCCATTTAGTTTAGGTCTAGAATGAATGTACTAAGTTTTCCCCTCGTAGTAGGTGAGCGTTATAAAATATGTACAGATTTATAGTCGAAAAACAGGTTTTTTTAATTACCATAACAATATCTAAAAAAAAAAAAAAACTAACTCTATCGAAAACGTTGTCAATACAAATGTTGTAGAGCTTAAAATTCTGAATAAAATGAGTATCCACACTTAATATTTTTGTTGAACATTAAGCTCACAATTCTACTTCAAAGTTTAGCCTAAATCGCTAATTAAAAGCTTAAAGCCAGAACACACCCGGTTATCAGTCCACCCTCCTTCTAAATTTTATATACATGTATTTTTTTAATTATCATTATCGAGGCATTTACGATGTTTTTGTGATTATTTTAGGTCATTATTTTGGATATTTTGAGAATTACTGTTAGCCTCATGATTGCGGGCCCAATGGTAGGGGATGAAAAAAAGGCCGAATTCGGAAATAACTTGGGGAAAGCTGGAAATTGTTTTAATACCTTCGACATAGGTCAGAATTTAACGTACTAAGTTTATCCCTCCTGCTACGTAAGCTTTTAGCGCTAAGAACAAATTAATAACTTAAAATTGTATTTTTTCATGATTTTTAGCATATTTCAAAAATGATTCGTAAATGATGGGAAATATTGTTTATTATTTCCAATATTGTATTTGAAATATGGGTAGTATTTAATATGACGCATAAAGAGTGACTAACTCTGCGTATGTATTAAAATTAAGCAGGTTGAAAATAAAGTGCGAGGATTGGAGGGGGGGGGTGGGCAAACAAGTGCACCTTAATCAAGAGGTTAAACCGTTAATTCGCAAAATATCCGAAATAATGACTTAAAATAATTACAAAAACATCGTAAATGCCCCAATAAATAGCTAAAATAAACGCATATAAAAATGTGAAGCATGGTGGACTGATAACTTGGTCTCTCCTGGCTTCAATCTGTTGATTAGCGATTAAGGCAAATTTTGAAATAGAATTGCGGCCTTAATATTGAACAAAAATATCAATGCGGTTACTCACTTTATTCAGAATTTTAGGCTTTACAACATTTGTATTGATGATGTTTTTGATAGAGTTAGCTGTTTTGAGATATTGTTAAGTTAATTTGGTCTCTCCTGAATTTCAGCTCTTGATTAGCGATTAAGGCAAAATTTTGAAATAGAATTGCGACCTTAATTTTGAACAAAAATATTAATGTGGGTGCTCATTTTCTTAAGAATTTTAAGCTCTACAACAGTTGTGCTGACAATTTTTTTTATAGAGTTAGCTGTCTTGCGATATTGTTAAGGTAATTAGAAAAAACGTGTTTTTTGAAAATAAATAAGTACATATTTTCTAACATTCACCAAGTACGAAGAAAAACATAGTACGTTCATTTTAGACCAAAACTGAAGAGATTAAAACCTTTTCCAGTTTCCAATTAATTAATTCTGAGTTCAACCCCCTGACCACGGAGTTAAAACGTTGAATAAAATTGTGACCTTAAAGTTCAACAAAAAAATTAAGTGTAGGTACTCATTTTACTCAGAAGTTTAAGCTCTACAACATTTGTATTGACAATGTTTTTAATAGAGTTAGTTTTTTTGAGATATTGTTATCGTATTTTTTAAAAAACGTGTTTTTGACTATAACTCTATAGATATTTCCTAACGCTCACCTAGTACGAGGGGCAAAAGATGGCATATTCATTCTAGACCTAAATTGAAGGGATTAAAACTATTTCTAGCTTTCCCCAAATTAATTCCGAACTCTCTAACCACTGGGATATTAATGAATGTCAAAGAGTAGATTTAGAAGAAATGCTCAGATTATCATACTTCTTATTTTCTTGGAATAGGCTCGTTCTGGTGGTTTTCGAAAAAGAACGAAAACATCAATAAAGAATTAAAATTATAAACGACAATTTATGGCAAACCTTTTATCATTTAGCTGTTTTTAGAGAATAAGTAAAAATAAGACACTCTGTCGCCGATATCTTTCTGAATTTCTACGCTATTTGACTGGAATTTTTTATAAGTTGCTCCATAGAGTTGACTATCGAATTTTGAAAAAAAAATACTTTTTTATCGTGCGCGCATTCGCAGATAAAAAAATATTCATACAACTACTCACATTTCATCACATATTTAATATCTTTGCATTCCAATTGCACTATATTATTTCTTCTACATTTTCTCAAATTTTCTGAAATCTGCGTTAAATTTGGTAAAAAAAACCTGCATGATGTAAACAAAAAACATGCAAGTATTTTTTGAACTTCAAAAAAAGATATATCTCCATGAATATACAAGCTATTCTTCCATAAAGGAATACATATATTGTACAATACCCATATAATCGTAAGCTATAGCGATAGAACATTTCGATGCATTTTATTTTTCAGGGTGATCCCAAACATTATTATTTTTCTTCGATTTTTTGTTGGCTTTCTAATTGTCCTTCTGACAAAATCGCCATTGATAAATAGGAAGTCAAACATATACTTCATAATTCTGAAGTTCCAGAAAAATCCGATAAATATATCTTTAAATATTCGACAAAATGCATAAAATTGAAAGTGACCAGTGTACATTAGATATAGTAAATTTCTGACAAATATATAAAACGACGCATACTTTCACTAGGTCCCTGAATGAAACGCATAACTTATAAAATTGTACAAATGTAGAAATAGTCAATAAAATGACAGCAGTTTTAAATTTTACTTGAAGTAATTATGTTTGTAATTTTTTTATGTTTATGTAAGCAAATTTTACAGTGGATACAAAGCACACACTTCGGAAACCTTTTCTTTTCTGGTGTTACAGTGAAAGTGTGTAGCATGAAGAGTATGATAAGGACATGTCGAATATTCTACGTCAAACGTGGAAAATGAGATACGTTCGTACTATAATTAGCTTTATAAATATTCAGATCTTGGTGCAATAGCTGTGGCACTCTCATGCAAAAATGCATGAATGCAAAATTTATTACTATTACATGCATTAAATTCAGTAATACGAAAATAATGTAATCCTTCTTAAACAATAGAGGGGCGGTGGGATGTATCATATCCCACATTCTACATTACTGAAACACAACTGCTTGCCCCTCAAAGAGTTAAATAGGACGTAATCCCCATGGGAACGTAGAATCATTACCTATCATGGGATATCACTGAATAAATTACGTGTGATAGGATTTAATTAAATGAAGAAAACTTTTATTATATATTTTAAAATTTTGATTGGATTTTCATAAAATTTGAATTAACTCGACAAATTTCTACAAGATTAGACATATTAAATTTCAAACCATTCGGTTGGTATTTTTGCGCTGTTATATGCGGCAGACCAGACAATGAGTATAGGTGATACGTATTTATATAAATACAAACGCACCCAATAAAAATGACAACTTCATTTTCAAAATGTTGCAATCAATGGTGTGGCTAGCACAAAACCACGTGTTGCATTGAACGCGATGCTTTGGAGATCAGTAATTAAAATATTAAAACTGAATTTTGAATTTTAGTTATTATTATTATTATTTAATGCCATTCAAAAGAACGAGGAGGACTGCACTTGAAAAAAAAATCGTTTTCCGGAAACTGGAATGGTGCTATAGTATCTCTACTGACAAGGGAACCACTTTAGGTGTTGCTCGCACGTAGAATCGAGACCTGGTGCATTTTGTAGCCCTATGCATAAAAGTTAGAGAACCGATAAAAATTCTTTGTTAAAATCATATTTTATATATTTTTTTATATTTATAATTTTTTATTATTGGATTTTTATTTGTTAATTTTACACCAAAAGAGAGTTAAGTCGCCAGATATGGCATTTAAAAATTTTCACTAGCTTTATACTTGTAATAGGTTTATGTCCAAACCATTACAACACGGTACGTAGCGAAAATACTGAGCTAGGGTTGCCAGAAAACTGTACAGGACGAAAAAGACGCCAATCTTTCCCCGCCAAATATGTAAATATAATATTGTATTTTTTTTTTAAATCAAATTCGCAGGTTCTTGAAAGAATTTTAAAACTTTTTTCAACATTTTATAGTTATTATTGACTAATTTATATTTTTAACTATTTTTTTTTTAACTTTTACTTTAACAGCCCGAAAAGTGGTCTCGAAAATTGCATTTTCAGAAAGTTAATCTGCTGTAAAATCAAAAAATATTATTTTAACAAAAAAATGTTATCGATTCCCAAACTTCCTAATATAGAGCTTTAAAATGCACCAGATTTCAATACTAGGTGCGAGCAACACCTAAAGTGGTTCCCTTGTGAGATCAAGCAATTATTAGTCACCGCTCAATATCTTATTTTTAGCAGCATGTTTCAATATCTAAAGTAAGATGCTGTTAGTACGTAATTGCGTCAATCACATTAATATTTTACAATGATCCCGAGGAAAAATTTCAGATGGCTACACTATACTTTTTAATTTCTTCTATCTTTACAAGAAGAAAGTATTGGATTCGTGAAAATTTTCAAATTCCGATTTCCGACGGATTTACACGTTTTAGGGGTTAGAGATTCCAAAAATCATGTTTTTACAAAATTTCTGTCTGTAAGTCTGTGAGTCTATGTGACACAAATATTGTGGGCGCTCTATCTCAAGAACTAATACACGGAGTTTAATAAAAATTTATATTCATTTAGTTCATGATATTTAAATTGGTGCTAATTAATTTTTGGTGTAAATCACTCAACAGATGGCGCTGCAACGCTGCATTTTTCACGATTTCCTCAATCACTCTATCACAAGAACTAATGCACAGATTTTTATCAAACTTCAGATTCGGTTAAACCTTGATATAAATTGGTGCTGTTTACGTTTTGATGCAAATCGCCCAACAGGTGGTGCTGATATGCTGTATTTTTCTCGATTTCCGCAATGGCTCTATCTCAACAATTAATACACGGATTTTCGTCAAACTTCAGATTCAGTTAGTCCCTGATATGTTTTGGTTAAATCGACAACAAAGTTGTGCTGCTATGCTGCATTTTTTATGATTGCCACAATAGCTTTATCTCATGAACTAATACACGAATTTTCATCAAACTTCAGATTCAGGTATACCTTGGTAAACAATGGTGCTGATTATATTTTGGTGTAAATCGTCCAACAGTGCTGCATTTTTCACGATTTCCGCAATGGATTTATCTCAAGAACTAATGCACGAATTTTCATCCGACTTCAGATTCAGTTAGACGTTGACACAAGTTGTTGTTGATTAGGTTTTGGTGTTAATCTCCCAAGAGGTGGTGCTGCTATGCTGCATTTTGCAGGATTTACATGATTTTAGTGATAGTCATATCTCAAGAACTAATGCACGGAATTTCATATCTTTAGATTCCTCATGATGGACATAGATTGCCATTTAATTTTGGCACTTATTAACCATGTATGAGATAGAAGAAAGTTTACAGTAGTTTAAGTCATTGCAATTGTTGATTAAAAACAAATAATAAAGAAATTATTTGTTTTTCCTGATGTATACTCATATTTATTTATTTATTTTACTCATGTTATATTTAAATACGTTGTTTGAATTAAAAGTGCAGTTAATTAAAAATGAATGGAAAACACATCTCAAAGAATGCAGTGCGAAAACCTCGCATATGGTTTTACCAGTAATAACCAGTCACTATTCTAAAAAAAAGTAACCAACGCTGTCAACGCCGCTATCAATGAATTTGTTGTGACCTAATATTAAGAAAAATACTGCATACAAAAATATGAAACTGGATGGTATTATAGAGAAATGATTCATAAACACGCTGAAGTAGAAAGTTTTTAAATAGAATACTTATTTTAAGAGCTATTTGAGGTTAAAGTTGGAGGAAATCGTTCATTAAAAAAGTTTTATAGGAGCAAAATCTGTACGCAGCAATTGAATTATTTATTCTAAGGTTATACATTAAAAACTCGCGGTTCGCAAACTCTCTTTATTTTTTTTTAATTTGACTCTTTTTTTAGGTGCGTTCGTAATTATATAAATACGTAGCACCTATAGTCGTCGTTCAGTTCGTCTGTCCGTCCTCATATAGCAGAGCAAAAACTACCCAACCGAATGGCCTGAAATTTTAAATATATGATTGTTGCAAAATTTTGTCGAGCCATTTCAAATTTTATGAAAATCGGATGAATAGTTTAATGACAGGGACAGTCAAAAGTTTTTCTTTACATTGCAACCATTGGGGAAATTATTGCAAGTGCATTTTAATGATGTTACAGCTTTCCGTATGGGCTGAAATTTTAAATATATAATTGTAGCAAAATTTTGTCGAGCCATTTCAAATTTTATGAAAATCGGATGTATAGTTTAATTTCAGGGGCAATCAAAAGTTTTCCGTTACATTACGGGGAATGGGAAAAAAAATTATTGCAAGTGCTTTTTAATGATGTTGCAGACTATGCACTTATGAAGTGCAAAAAAAATATATATATATTCAGTACAATATGGGATGCAAAAATAATTATAAAACTAGTTATTGTACGAACGCACCTCATTTGCCACGTTTGACAAGCAATTTCCAACTAGTTTGTAGTTTATTTTAATTTTATGTTCAAAGTGAGCATTTCCAAAGATTTTTTTTTTTTTTTTTACTTTTTTTTTTTTTTTTTAGAAAAGGCTATTATTTTCAATTGTTGCCAATTGATAAATGCTGGCAAAGAATAAAATTTCCTCTAAATTAAAAAAATTATTTACACGCAACAATTATAAAAGAGAAAAAAAAACCCCTATGAAATTAGAATTAAATGGTTACGTGCTAAAAGCAGGAAAATATTGAAAAATACGTGATAAAAATTGTTTTTACATGTGAATACATATTTAGAAAGAGAGAAAACTATGACATAATGAGTTATTTAATATGTGTTGTTAAAAGCAGTATATGCGGGTGAAATTATGTTCTATTTCAAATGGCGAACTAATATGTCCTTATTAACTACTGTTGCCAATTCTAAGACAGCGCGAATAATAATATTTCCTTTATAACGATAAAAAAATTTTCAGGTGAATATTACAAAGAGAAAGAAAAGTTTCATGAAAATAAGGTCAGATTCAAAACGTTACATTTAAAATCATTTTCTTATAGCGTTGCTAAAAATACCGCAAAGCAACGAATCTGTTGAATTAGTTCATTTCAAATTAACTAATTTTCAGATGTTTAACTAATCTTATTTAATCAAAATCGAAATCAGCAATTAACAGCAGCTGATTTGGCCTTAAAATCCCTCAGTAAAAGAGAAATGAATGGAACCCCGTTTTCAAAAAAGATCGACGGTCTTTTTAAAGCCGATCAAATTAACGGATTTTTAGAGTCTGAACGGGGGTTGACGATCTTAGCTCGTATGGGTCAAAACCCCCTAGCATAATAAAAAATATATATAATGAGAAACAATCAAATGTTTGTGTCTTTCCTTAAATCCAAAGAAAAAAAAATCTGTCATATTTGCATATTTACTAATACGCAAGAGAGCTTAGATATAACTCTTTTTTAAACATTTATTTCTCTTGGATTTTTTCATTTTTAAACTTTTGTATCAATAAATTTGCGTATAAGCCAGTTTTATTAATCTTTTATGTAAGATTTTATTTGTGTTTATGTTATTGTTTCTGTTTAATTTTTAATGAAACTTTTATATTCAGTTAAATAAAAGACAAAACTAATTATTTATTACAATCTTATGACAACAAAATACAAAAAAAAAAAAAAAAAAAAAAAAAAAAATGTTACGCAATAAACAATTACTTTATAATTTATTTTAATATCTAATCTTTTTTTTCTCTAAAAAATAGAGCTTGTTTCTAAAAAAAAAAAAAAAAAAAAAAAAAAATTGGCTATTATCGTGCATTATATAATTAGGCTTTCTAATTACAAATATTCATAGATCTATTTATTTTAATTGAAATCAACGAATCCGAAATTGTATAAGAAAAAGGTAACTGAAAATTTATTTTAAAAAAAAATAAATAAAATTGTCAAAACAATTTAAGTTGATGCAATGTAGGTTGAAATTCGTGGAAAGTGTTGTAGAAAATGCGTTTGAAGCACTTCGTAAATAGTATGTAGGTCGATATTCATTTTTTTAAAACTATTTTCAAAGCAATATTATGAATTAGTTTTATAAAAAACGAAAGGAAAATTTTAAATCTGCTTCAGTAGCATCTAGCTCATGCGAAACCTTTTAAATGACTACATCGAAAATACTGCTATCAACCTAAGCTTAGTCTTGTGCGTACGCACAACTAAAGAAGAATCGAAGGATTGATTAAAATGGGTCGCCTGTGTTGTTTCGAGTCTTTTCGTTTTCTGGTGTGAATCAAAGTCCTTCTACCCAAACACTTTAGAGGGGAAGGTACTTCGATTCGAAAATGCTGAACTGAGTGTATAACACCAGAATTTACAAAAGAATTTATTTCAAAATAAGCAAAAGCTTTTGTTCAAATACTTAATACTGTTTGTTTTCCTTCGCATGCGTCAGGTGTTCTTTGATTTTATCAAAATAGGGGTGATCGGTGTTCGTTTAGCTGCGTTTGGCTGAGTGTCAATCTTAGTGACAACCAACAAATGAACAACTTCGGAAAATACCCAGTTCAGCGTAACTCCTTTGGATAGTAGAATCGTCCCAGAGTGCTAGGCACTGCTTTTCAAAACGAACAGTAAAAGGAAATTTTTTATTCCAATATTTTGGTGCCAATGTGTCATTTAGGATTAAAATCAGGATGTCCAAAAGGTGTTCCTTATGTAACACCGCCCTTGAATGGGTTAAAAATGCTCTTTCTTCCGTGATTTTGTGAGATTTATTCTATTTTTCAAAAAATTTCGCTAGATTTAAGGAATTCTTCCCTAAATTCCTAAAAACATTGGAATTGACCTAAAGGACATAGACGGAAAAGCATAGAAAACATGCTTTTCAGTTAATTATCCTGAAAACTTTCCGAGATGTGACTGGCAATAAATATCCCTTGTTATCACCTTATAAAATTGATAATTTAATAAAATTTAAAAATAACATTTTTTTTCTTTTCTTTTTACCAATTTTGCCAAAAACTTCTAAGCCGAATTACATTACTTAGGTTATAGAGATACTAAAAATGCATAGCTTCGAAATTTTGTATAATTTTGTGTTTGTCAAAACTGTGTGAAAAAACGATATATATATTTAAAAAAAATAAAAATCATATCTTATATTTACACGAAAAATCACAATTTCCTGTCAGAAATTCCTCATGTGTAGCCCGTTTAATACATACACATGCCAAAAATTTTTTTGTGGGCACCACATAAACATATGTATAAATATACTAGCAACCCCTGCGGCTTTGCTCGCGTAATAGTTGAAATATGCCAAGTGCTATTTGCATGACTATTTTTTATTTGAAGTACACTTTTTAGAATAATTCAAAAATTACAAATTAAGCCACAGTTTGACTAAACTTCATTATAAAAGTTCAATAGACAGAAATGAGATTTTAATAAAAGGGGCATTCTCACAATCTTTTGACTTTTGAGAAAAAAGATCTGACAAAATTAAACTTCCTAAAATAACATTTTAATCTGATAGACGAATGCCTTAATGGTTTAAAATAAAGAAAAAATGGTCAGCAGCGAAAATATTTTTATTTAACTGAGGTTTCAGTTAAACTTGCGAGCTTAATTTTCCTTACCATTTTACCCGTACTAACTTTTTACTTTCTTCTAAATTTTTACTTAAATGAATTTGCATAGTACCCACAGGACATTCAAGTAAGAAATAGTAACAACGTAGTACTTTTAATACAGAATTTTTGTATAACATTGTCTTGAAAGGATGTTGAAGAATTGACGGTAAGGGGAAAAAAGGGACGAAATGGTAAAAAAAAAAAAAAGTCCTTCCGGCCAGTGCCGGGAGGAAGAGGTAGCGTTCATAATCCTTATTAAAAAAAAGCCAACTTATATCATGCAAACACACGAAGCTCAATTTAGTGGAAACCGAATATAGGAGATTCAATACTAATTTTTATCAATATAATGAATGAGAATTTCGCGAAATTCGTCAGCTTTATCCAAGCTGCTTTTCTTTAAAGTAACTTATATTTGGCTGCCAAATTCGGCAATTTCTTAAAGTGCCTGTCATTTTAAGACAACATGGTGGATGAGGCTAAGCAGTGAACTTGGTCGAGACCTTAGTAATTGCTGTGCACATGCTCACTCACATCGGAATCCGTTAATATATAGGAGTGCTGTCGCATGCAAAAAATCAGATTTTTCAAAATGTCGCCCACAATAGAAATTGAAACTGCTATATCTGAGCCATTTTTTAAGGTAAAGACAAACAAAAAATGCTCCTGAATCCTTATATCAAGATCAAATACTTAAGAAAGAAACCTTTTTCAATTTCTAATTTTTTTGCACCTCACTTTAAATATATATATATTTTTTAATTTAATGGCTGCCATTTTTAAACAAGATTGCTGATGAATCTGGCCAGCGAACTTGATCGAGGTGTTGATGTATACTATCCACATGCCTTCTTACATCGAAATAGGCGAATACGTGTGTTATCGCGTGACAAATACAAGATCGTTTCAAAATGTTAGCCATGCTAGAAATTCAAAGTGCTATAAATCAACCATTTTTTAAGATATCAACAAAAGAATAAATTTTCAGAAACAAAAACTGCTCCGAAATCTTTGTATCAAGGCCAAACACATAAAAAAAAATCTTTTTCATTTTCCAATTTTTTAATACCTCATTTTGAATTTTAAATTTAATTTTTTTTAAATGGCAACCCTTTTGAAACCAGATGGCGAATGAAGCTGGCCAACGAACTCGGTCGAGACATTGGTATGTACTATGTACAGACCAAGTTACATCCAAATAGGTTCATAAATACGCCTGTTATCGCGTGACAAAAATCAGGTTGTTTTAAAATGTCAGCCACAAGAGAAATTCAAAATGCTATTACTCAGCCATTTTTTTTTAGATATAGACGAAAGAAAAACTGTTCCGGAATCTTTGTATTAAGGTCAAACACATACAAAAAAAATCTTTTTCATTTTCCAATTTTTTGGTATCTCATTTAATTTTTTTTATTTTTTAATTTATTTAAATGGCCGCCATTTTGAAACAAGATGGCGGATGAAGCTGGCCAACGAACTCGGTCGAGATATTTGTATGTACTATGTACACACCAAGGTACATCCAAGACGGTTCATAAATACGCCTGTTATTACGTGAGAAAAATCAGGACGTTTCAAAATGTCAGCCACGCTAGAAATTCAAAATGCTATAACTCAGCCATTTCTTAAGATATAGACGAAACAAAAACTGCTCCCGAATCTTTTTATCAAGGTCAAACACATAAGAAGAAAATATTTTTTCATTTTTCAATTTTTGGTACCACATTTCAAATTTAAATTTTTCTTAAAAATTTAAATGGCCGCCATTTTTAAACAAGATGGCGGGTGAAGCTGGCCAACGAACCCGGTCGAGACATTGGTATGTACTACATATAAACGAAGTTACATCCAAATCGGTTCATAAATACGCCTTTTATCGCGTTACAAAATTCAGGACGTTTCAAAATGTCAGCCACGCTAGAAATTCAAAATGCTATAACTCAGCCATTTTTAAAGATATAGTCGAAACAAAAACTGCTCCGAAATCTTTGTGTAAAGGTCAAATACATAAGAAAAAAATATTTTTCCATTTTCAAGTTTTTGGTACCACATTTCAAATTTTAAATTTTTTTAAAAAATTTAAATGGCCGCCATTTTGAAACAAAATGGCGGATGAAGCTGGCCAACGAACTCGGTCGAGAGGTTGGTATGTACTATGTACACACCGAATTACATCCAAATCGGTTCATAAATACGCCTTTTATCGCGTGACAAAATTCAGGACGTTTCAAAATGTCAGCCACGCTAGAAATTCAAAATGCTATAACTCAGCCATTTTTTAAGATATAGACGAAACAAAAACTGCGCCGGAATCTTTGTATAAAGGTCAAATACATAAGAAAAAAATATTTTTCCATTTTTAATTTTTTGGTACCACATTTTAAGTTTTAAATTTTTTAAAATTTTTTAAATGGCCGCCATTTTGAAACAAAACGGCGGATGAAGCTGGCCAACGAACTCGGTCGAGACATTGGTATGTACTATGTACACACCGAATTACATCGAAATCGGTTCATAATTACGGGAGTTTCAGTGTGACATACGTCAGATATATATATATATATATATATCAATTTTGAACGGAGGGTGGTTTCGGGGTCTGGGGGTCATGATCGATGAAAATATACCAAAATTTTTTGAAATCGCTTTCCTCCGAACGGCTGCAATAGGTAGCTTTTTTGTAAAGAAAGCTACCTAAAAAAAAAAAAAAAAAAAAAAGGACGGTAAGGATGGAACAATAAGGAAAATTACCACCCATTTTTAGGAAAATCATGTTAAGACTAAGTGATAGCTACAATGTTCATTGATTTTTAGAAACAGGTGTTAACATTGGATTGAATTATTTTTTTTTTTTTAATTTACCTCGAAAAGTGCAGGAATAAACCTTGGGGACGGTGAAACTACCAATAATGCCACTATGCTTGAAATTGATATTTAAATGCTGATTTAAATTCTACAGTAAATTTTCTGCCAAAGAATTTTAGACATTATTTCTCTAGCATACTTCTGCACGAGAAAAAACTTGAAAAAAATTCTGTGGCTGCATCTGAAATGATTTTTTGTATAATTTTAGAAGAGAGATGGTAAGGAATCTAAAACCCAGGGACTGAGTTTAAAAAATAATAACAACCATAAAAATGTGTGCCGGTTAATTTTTAGCTACAAATTTATATAAAACAATAGTTCCAGTTTCAGAAAAAAATTACACCGAATTATTTTTATTGAAACAATTTTATCCAGACAGCTCCAAACTTAAAAATCAGCATCAGGGACACGGGACGGTATAGCAGTCTTCCAGGTTTTGAACCCCCAACATCATCCAAAACTTATTTACCTCGTTAATATTGTTGTGCAGTCATGCAATGGAATGTTCCCCAGTATATGAAATAAAAAAAAAAAAACACAAAAAATGTATTAAAAAAATTATTATTCAGGGACATGAAAATCAAAAGATTGTGAGAATGCCGCAAATAAGAACTAAAACTAATTCCATATAAATGATAATTTAGAAAGTATTTTGAGACTTTAATGCTCATTTCATACGCTCATTTCTGTATTCATTTGAAGTTTTGAAATTTTTAGAAACCATCTTAACACATTTACATCTTAAAATTAATCATCATGTCAAATTCCAAGCTTCTTGTCTAACAGTCTACCACCTCTCTGGTGTTAGTGAAATAGAATGTCTGGAAAAATGTTGAAACAGAGACTGTCACCATTAATTTGCCAACATTAACCTTGAAATCGGTTGGTATTTCCAAATATTCTAGCGAAAACGGAATTTAGATGTTTTTAAAGGCTTTCTTGTTGTTCATGCCAACCAGGTGGTACTGACACCGGCATAAAATATAGCCCGTATAGGATCATGGACTCGGCGCCATCGCTAAGACTTTTTTATTAGTGGGGGAGAGAACCTTAAATTCAGTCAGAAGTCAAATTTCAGTATTTGCCAACTCGTTTTATAATTTTGCCAGCTTACCATAGAAAGAAAATGTAATATAGTTCTTATTTGTTAAAAGTTTAATAATATTCCCAATTAGTTTTGTAATTTCTGCCAAGTCTATCAGAAATAGAAAATATATTATAGTTTTTAGTAAAGTTTTAAACAAATTTGCCAACTAAGTTTGTAAATTTGCCAAGTGTAATAATATTTGCGAATGTTCGGGGGAAGGCTCCCCCCGTCCCCCTCCCTCCCCTTAGCGAGGCCCCTGCGAGGGACTATCACTCTTGATTCGCAACCAATAACTTCTGTAAACGATTTATTATTTCCTGAGATTCCATAGGAATCGTGATTTAGGACTCTTTTAGAATGCTTTTCGCTCCTTCCCTTCGCTTCACCCCTTTTTAATTTCGAATTTATTTTCGACTGTTCTTAGAGGACATTTATATTTTATAAATAACTACCGTGCTATATTTAAAGTTTCTAGCCTCTTCAGTACCGCAGAAATCGCAATTTAGAACGTTTTTTGCTCCTGCAACCCTCTAGGGGTTGTGGCAACGACATAAAATATAGTTTATGTTTGAGTAGGTTCTATCTCCATCAATTTGCAACCATTATGTTTGAAACCGGTTTCGTATTTCATACAATTGCATAAAAATCGTAATTGAAAACGCTTATAGAAAGCTTTTCGCTCACTTGATCCTTTTAAATTTAGAATTTTCTTTCGACAAATAGTTAGATAGCATTTGCACCTTTGAAGTAATTACCATTCGAAATTTAAAATGTTAGACCCCCTCAGTAACACAAAAAACGCAATTTAGACATTTTTTGCTCCTGTAATTCCCAGGTGGCTGTGACAACAACGTAAAATATCAGATATGCTGGAGCTGTCACCATCAATTTGAAACCATTACTTCTGAAATCGGTTTATATTTCCTGAGATTGCTTTGAAATCGCTATTTAGAACGTTTCTGAACGCTTTTCGTTCATTTTCACCCCTTTTAAATTTCAAATATTTAAGGAACTCTTCTCAGAGAGCATTTATATCTCATAAGTAATTACCATGCCACATTTCAAGTTGCTAGTCCCTTCAGTATCACAAAAATCACAATTTAGAAAGTTTTTTAAAATGCAACCGCAAGGTGGTAGTGACGCCGACATGAAATAGATCCTATATTGGAGCAAGGGCTGTCGTCATCAATTTCCAACAATTACTTTTGAAATCGGTTGGGTATTTTCTGAGACTGAATAGAAATCGCAATTTAAAACGTTTTTGTCCATTTTCACCCCTTTTAAATTTAGAATTATTTAGGAAATGTACTTAGTGATCATTTATATATTATAAGTAACTACCATGCCTAGTTTCAAGTTGCTAGACCCTGCAGTATTACAAAAAACGCAATTTAATCGTTTTTTGCTCCTTCACCCCCTTCGCGGTAGTGGCACCGACGTGAAATACAGCCTACGTTGGAGCGACGGCTGTCACCATCGTTTTCACACCATTATTTTTTAAATCGGTTCGGTACTTCCTGAGATTGCGTAGAAATCGACATTTAGAGCGTTTTTTGAACGGTTTTCGCGCATTTTCACCCCTTTAAATTTCGATTTTTTAAAGAAACGTTATTAGAGATCATTTATATCTTATAAATAACTGCTATTGTATATTACCTGTATCTTTGCCCCTCAGTAACACAAAAATCGCAATTTCGAACTTTTTTTTTTTGCTCCTGCCATCCCCTTTAGGGGTAGTGGCACCGACATAAAAAGTAGCTTATATTGGAGCAAGGGTTGTCACCATCATTTTGACACCATTATTTTTTAAATCGGTTTGGTACTTCATGATATTGCGTAAAAATCGCCATTTAGAACGTTTTTTAGAACGCTTTTTGCTCATTTTCACCACTTTTAAATTTCCAATTTTTTAAGAAATGTTCTTAGAGATCATTTATATTTAATAAGTAACTACCATGCCAAATTCCATGTATCTGGACCCTTCAGTAACACAAAAATCGCAATTTCGAGCGTTTTTTTTGCTCGTGCACCCCTTTAGGGTTCGAGGCACCGACAAAAAATGTTGCCTATGTTACAGCAAGGGTTGTCACCATCATTTTGACACCATTATTTTTGAAATCGGTTTGGTACTTTCTGAAATTGCGTAAAAATCGCCATTTAGAGCGTTTTTTAGAACGCTTTTCGCGCATTTTCCCCCCATTTTTAATTTCGATTTTTAAAGAAATGTCCTTAGAGATCTTTAGTATCTTAAAAGTAACGACCGTTCCAAATTTCATGTTTCTAGGCCTTTCAGTAACACAAAAATCGCGTTTATAGAACGTTTTTTGTTCCTACACCCCCTTTTGGCCAGTGGCACGGACATAAGATAATGCCTATGTTCTAAGTTGGACTAACACCATCATTTTTATACCATTACTCTTGGAATCGGTTCGGTAGTTCCAGAGCTTACTTCCTACAAATAAACAATTTTTACCTCTTTATAATATTAGTATAGATAGATGAGCGAAATTACATAAAAGTCGTATGATATATATATATATTTGGGGAGGAGCAAAGGAGACTCCTTGGAAAAAGCCAACGGACAAAGTTGTTTCAAAGTTACATCAACAAAGTTGCAACAGTCGACAATTGTATTTCAGAAACAGCATTCAGTTATTGAAATAAACATATAGGGCATTAATTTCAGCGCTGTCCATACTGCTTTGAAATCTAAAATTGTGTATTATCTTTGTCAACATTAGTGAAGAATATTTTTGCCATAGAAACCAACATCATTCGTCGGATGCCGAATTTGAATAGCTCCGCCCCAAACACCGCCTTCCAATGATTTTTTTGCATGTATCTGTAAATATTTATATGTGGTACTCACCACAATTTCCGCTTTTATATATACTTTTTAAAATGTACCATCATTTCCGGCGTATACGCCTCGGCTTAGTTGTCTTTTTCAGACCGGAAATTATATTGAAAAAAGAAATCAAAAAAAGTGCTAAGCAGAATTAAGTCACATATTATTTAAAATAAATTCTGGTAGGAAATCGAGTTATCCGAGGTACAGCGGATACGCGCGAAATTAGGGTATTATATGGATAGACATGAAGATGTTTTAAGGGGGCACAGGACCTTTGAGTTTGTCGAAACAATCAAAAACGTCGCCTTCTTCAAAGTACCAAAACACGAACAATTTGCAAGTAAGATCTTTTTTCCTCTTCCTGACTAAAGTATATATCTTTAACTACATTATCAAAAAAAATAAATGTTGTATGTACAAAATTAATATTTAAATTTCTAAATTCATCTCACTAATGCGTGATTAAGTGCTGCGCGCATGATAAAACTCTAAATTATGCATACAGAAAACAATTTTTGAGCAAAATAAAATCATAACACACCTTCTTCTAGCTTAAAACCAAAATATACGCAAAAAGTTATGTTTAAAATTTAAATCTAGCACAAAATTAAAAAATAAGTTCAAAAATCTCAAATTTTTTTTCAAGTTTTTCAAATGTAAAAAAATAAATAACCAAAATATTTTACTTTTTTTTTTTTTTTTTTTTTTTTTTTTTTTTTTAAGCCTGTAGACTATAAAGAAACGCATATTTGGTTTAATTATTTTTTAAAGCTGTAGCTTACATAGTTTAAAATTAACAGTGCTCGAAAAGTCCAAATTTACTAATTTGAGAAAACACTTTTTAAAGTTTCAATATCTATGGACCCTCCATTATACTCACCGTCTATAAATGATTATAACTCAAGAAATTATACTGATTTTGTAATGCGGTTTTTTCCATATTGTTGAGAAATTTTAAAGCATTCAGAATAAAGCAAAAACCAAAAACTGATTTTTTGAAAGTTTAAAGGTCCTGTGCCCCCTTAACAAAGAAGTTGTAATTTTCCGTTAAATATAAAAGATGATGTTTATTTGAAAAAACATTTTTATCGTTATTACACACGGTTTTTAAACATAAAATTGACAAAAGTACCACTTTATTATATTTATAACCTATATGTTAATGGCATGAAATTCGGTGCAGTAGTTTTTGAGAAAATCCGTTTTATAAAAATAGAAAAACATCCTTTTCTCATAAAATACCGTTATTTATAAGGTGATAATTAGCGAAATTTACTCTCTGATAAGCAGACAGGTCTGGGGAAAACAATAGGAAAATTTATTGAAAGTCATGTTGTCCAAGCTTATCCACCTATGCTAAATTGCGTATTTTTCCCTACATCTGAGAATGATTGATAATAAATTATAAGGATTATTGTCACCAGTTTGTGTCATTTTCAGATTATTGAATTATTTAAAATCATTCGATTATTACAAAAGATTGTTTTATCCATTCCTTTACTGTGCCGCATGCTTTCATTTCTAATAGATATAAACAGCTAATAATCAGCTGTATTTTAAAGGAAATAAAAGAGTAGTGGAAATACATTTACAATGTTTGTTTGAAATAATTAATACATGCATGTCTACATTTATCCGGTGTGAGTTGTATGATTTTCTATTTCATTTTATTTTATTTTCTAAATCGATTTTAACGGTATAGTTGCCAAAGATATTCATTTCAAGAACTCAGGTTGGGATTAACCCTCCGTCTACCAGACGGGTCCATTGGACCCGACAGGTACATACAAAATATTCATTCAAACCAGAAATTTCTTTAAAATAAACTAAGTATATAAACCAGACAAAAATAAGGTAAATAAATAAGTTAAATAGTTTTAAATAAAAATTCTGGTGTAGAACGTTTTATTAAAACTTGAATAAAATTCCCGGTAGATCTAGGGTTAAGTGCATTCTTTTATGTATTTCCACTTAAAAAGAAAAGTTATTTCATTTATTATATATAAAAAAATATTTTTTTCGAAACTTCAGTATAGGATATAAATAATAATAATACAGTAGAGCGCCGATTATCCGAACTCCAATTAACCGAACTTTCAATTATCCGAACAGTCTATTTCTCTTAAATTTTTTTTTAAAAACCGAACTTTCAGTTAACCGAACAGCCTATTTCTCCCAAAAAAAATTTAAACGAACTCCCAATTATCCACTGGCTTCGGATAAAATTTTAGATAAAGAAAAAACTGATAGTAGATCAGAAAATGAGGAATGTAAGAAGAGATGGGAAGAATCCTAAGCTATGAAGAAAATGAAAATAACGAGTGGTTAAATAGTGACGTGCATGACCCTGGATATCAGATTTTAAATGATGATAAGATTGTGGAAGAGATTCAAGATGAAAAAGAAAATGAAGAAAATGAAAACGATCCGGATACCCTGAAAATGACCCGGGTCCATCGCATAACGAAGCCTTTGAATGTATTGAAACAGCTATGAAATGGCTCGAACGGCAGAAGAGCGCCGATCCTGTTCAACTAACGTATTTAAGAAGAATTTGAGATATGGCAACTTTGAAAAGAATGTCTTCGTTGAAGCAAGCAACAGTCAAAAGCTGTTTTGTTTAAATTATAATCTCTGGAATTCAGAAAATGATAAATAGAGAAGAAAAAAAAGTTTTTTTTTATGATAAAAATGTAAACAAAAAAAATAAAAAAAGACATGAAAAAACAAATAATAAAAAAAACAATTTTTAAGCAAGCCAGCACTAACTGGCGCTGCCAGTCCTAAACTTAGATAACGTGTGAAGGTTTTAGTATAGTCAGAAACATCCCTTAAGCCGCTATCAGATTCACCAACTTTTCGAGCAATTTTTGAGCCAACTCTTGATTTCCTCCAACTTTTCGCGAAATGTTGTCTCGACACCCAGTGTGATAGCAAACAGCTATATCCCCAACTTTTTATCCGCATCTCAAAAAAGTCTGTCCTAGCCGCAACTTTTCCTCCCTCCTTTCAACATTTCAGCGAATCAGAGATAAGCGATTGATACGAAAATGCGATAAATATTGACGGCTGGTACTAGTAGTACTGGTTTTCCCGGGTTTTCCTCCAACTTTAGCAAAGACAATTGTAACCTTTTTCTCCCTTTCAACTGGAAAAAGTTGGGGTTGAAATCGGCTGTAAAGTTGGTTGCTCGAAAAGTCGGTGAATCTGATAGCGGCTTAAAATTGTCTATCCATTCATCCGAACTAGGGTCTGTCCCGACCATCGAGCTATAAAGAGGAACTGACATAGCCTTAAAATAGTGAAGCTTCAACTGTAACCGCTATCGCAGGAGTTGTTTACCGCCAGTGGAAACTTCCACCAGTACATTTATATACAAATTTTCAACTTATTTAAACGCCTGATTATTACAAAATTTCAGTCATAAATAATGGTAGAAACAGATTTTTATTTTTACTGGTAGGAGTTTACTTTGGCGGTAGTTAGGCCCTGCGTTTCCGCCATGTTGTGACAACCAGGGAAGAAAACTGGCAGTTTTACAAGACATACTCACACCAGTAAAAACAAATAGAATTTTTTACGACATTTTTGAGACAAAATTTCGTGAATAAGACGCTTAATTAAGACGAAATTTTCTGTTAAATTTTACCGGTGGGACGTTTGCCCTGGTAGTAATCAGAAACTGAAGATCCGATTAAATAAAAAACAGCCGCCATCTTGTGACAACCTCCTCAGTTACTTCACTCGCAACTGGTAGATAGTACACTATATGTCTCCTCCCCTTTATTCATAACTCCATTGTCCGGACTTGTTCGGATAATCGGTGCTCTACTGTATCCCATATATTTTTAACACATTGTATGCGGGCAAGTTTTCGAAAATGAGCACTAAATTTACGTTCACAAATGCCACTGTAAATTAAAACCTGCTCACAGCCAATAAGAAGCAAGCATGCTTGGATTGCACCTTCTTTTTTCGTCCGTACAAAATCTCCGGTACCAGTAATAATTTCTGTCCCCAACCCACAAAAACGTATTTTTACGTGTCCCGCATACAATGTGTTGATATAATAAATTAATAACTGCTTCATCGAGCTTCCATTAAATAAAAAATAAAATAAAATAGAAAACTCTTCTTTAGTTGATTTTTCGCGGTAAATTTTTGTGGAATTTCATTAACGCCAAATGAGGAGAATAAAAATGACAACTTTATTTTCAAAATATTGCAACCACACGGTGTGCGGATAGCACAGTGTTGCATTCATCGTGACTATTTAAAGTTCTGTAATTGAAATATTAAAAATAAATTTAATTGTATTAATTATTATTCTTATTTTAATGCATTCAAAAGCAGCAGGTTCATCGGATAGTACGTCAATAATCTTTTTGGTTTTCGGAAACAGGGTTGGCGCTATTTTTTTTTTTTTTTTTCCAAAGACAAGCAATTATTAGTCGCCGTTCAGACTAACGTCTAAGGACAGCACCCTCACAAAATGCACAAAGCACAAGTTTCTGTTTCTATTGCTCCTCCGACCGGTTTCCTCCGTTTTTCGACCATTGGCTTTTTATTGCGCATGGTTTTGGACTTAGTCGTTTCGTTACTGTGCTTATTTCACGCAAATATTTTAAATGCATACTTTCTCTCGCATATGTAATGTTAATGGTTTCGTCACTGAAGTATTAATGTGTTGAGAAATCTTATGTTCATATTGTGAAGCTTTATTTTTTATGTTATGAAAGTTTCGAAAACTGTCATCTTGCCGGCAGGCTTGTGTTTCGAGCATGAAGCATTTCCACTCTCTTAACCCCTTCGGGACGGGAGCCTTTTACGAAATTTTTAATCTTTTGTCACCGTTTTTTAAAAACAGAAATTTGTGTCTCCTTGAATCGAGAAAATGCGCTGATTAAATAAGACTAATTTTACAGTAAAATTTTACTGGTGAGGAAAAACAAGGATTCTGAGCGCTTCATGCGGCACGTATACGTGCCGCTCGTCCCCAAGGGGTTAACATGAGTGTATGAGTTAAATAAAGAAAATCTCAATGAATAAATTTCTTAAATGATGATTAAAAAAAACCACCCTCTCTTTAAAAGATTGATTTTTCTTTCTTTCTTTTCTTTTGAAAAGTGATAGATTTGTCTATGTTTATTACCTATAATATAGGGTAAAAGTTAAGTCATTTTAGAACCTTGTGGAAATGAATAACTAAGCTTTTAGATGAATATTTTAATTTGAGAAATACTTTTCCTTTATTTATTTTCTTTTAATTATCGATAAGTGAAAGAAAATATGTGATGAATATGATGAAATTATGTGTCTATTCATAACAATTTATTATAGAATGTGAATTTATTTTAGGAGCATGCGGAAAAGCTATTTCGGTAATTCTTTTCAGAGTTTTCCATAACCAATGTGATACTAAAATCGCCTTATTTTGGTACAATATTCATTTGCATTCTTAACGTGATGTAGTACTGCTCCACCCGCCTGCTTTATCATATGGTAATATGAGCAGCCTTTTCAATTTTCAAATATTTGAGACTCCAACATTTAAAAGTAATCTGTATTTATTCCATCAGGCTGTTTTAAGTTGTACAAGGACACAATGAGGGTGGGTCGGGGGTACATTGAAATGAGCCTCTGCTATCACAATAGGCTGACTTCAACTTTTTTTATTGCATTCAGTGGCTACTTTAATAAAAATTAAATTCATTCACTATGTAAGTGTATTATTTTTACTCTTATATTTACACGTATAATAGTTTATCATTTATTATAAATTGTACGAAATAGTTTTATTCAGATCTGCAGTACCTTAACTTTATTCAATCTAATTAAGTTTTATGTGATGAAAAATATTTTTATTCAGATCTGCAGTACCTTAACTTTATTCAATCTAATTAAGTTTTATGTGAAGAAAATTTCATTAAATTCCAATAAATTGTTATAGATTAATAAGAACTTTCACAATGCATCGAAATTGAGTTTGCAATATTTCATAATACCATCACAGATATGTGAATATCAAACATTTTTGTTAATTATTATTAATAATGTTTTTTGGGGAACTGCTTTTCATCCATATCCCATTCTTTAAGTGGATCCTGCATACAAGTGTTCTGATGAAAATTTATTTTACAGCTTTCTTTAATTTCAAAATATACAGCTAGTTCGTTGAAAACATAAGATAATATACATATACAAATAAATAAACAATTAAAATTAAAATGGAGAAAAGAAAAAATAAATTATATGTCTTCCCCCCCCTTCCCTCCCTCCCGTACGAAAATGTTTACATAAAATATCATTATTTATTGAATCCATAATCACTAAATTGAATCCATAATCACTGACCTTTTCTTAAAATCATTTTCATTAGTAAATGCATGAAAATAGCTGGTATTTTTATTTATGTACTAAGAAATCAAACAGCTTTTCCCATTTCACCATAAAGATAAATATGTCTTTTTCAAAAAAAAGGTTCCAAATTTTAACATTTAATCTAATTTTCAATATGAGAGCGATAAAGAAAATAGAATTATAATTCAAGAAGCATGATAATAATGACAGTAATTATTTAATTTATTTACAATATTTTTTCACATATATTAAAGTTTTGACACTTATAATGTGCCACTGATATTATGTTCTCATTATTTTCGAATGATTTACATTATCATATTAGTTCCGTAAATATCAGGTAATCCGTATAATGCTTGCCTGTTTCCATGTTTTGAGAATTATCCTAATTTTTAATTCATAAGTCAATATTTTAAAAGGAAAAATGATCTAAATTTTTGTTAACTCTTATTTTGGTAACTTACATATTTTGTACTAATACTAACTTATGATAGTACTAACAGTTTTTAATTTTCATTTTTTAAACTCATTTAAAAATGTCCGCAACCACATCGCAGTGCAAACTGAACAAATAAAAAAGTAAAGCAATAAAATTTTTATTTTGAAGTATTAATAAGGGAAGGGGAAGTTGCAGAAACTACTAAAAAAAATTCCGAAATGTTTTCAAAATCCATAAATCTACATTCTGATAACACTTTATTCATTATTTGTTAATATGTAGTACATTTTCAATACATATGAACATGAACAGCTTTTAAAAGAAGGTTTTAAAGTATTCATAGCCACCGAAGAGATCATCTCGTTGTCAGCGAGCGCTTATAATGTAACTCCACTTTCCTACCGTGGGGAAACCAGTTTTCGCCTCCGAGAAACCAAAACTTGGTGCATGGTGCATTTTGTGAGAGTGCTGTCTTTAGACGTTTGTGCCGTTCAGTATCTTATTTTTGTTTCATTATGTTATTGCTGCCACATTAAGTTGGCGTCAAATGCACCCTGTGGCAGAAACGCGGAAACACGGCAGAAAGGGACCGGCCCCTTGCAGAAAACTTTCATCCTCGAGCCGCTACAGCTGATAGAAATATTACTTTTTAGAATTATTATTTTCATTTAAGTTTCCAGAAGACTAAATTTTTATACAAGTAAATAACTCCTTATTTAGTTATCTAATTGTGTTTCAAAAATATATAGTAACATATGTTTTTAAAAAATTGGGTTTAAATTAAAATTCCTTGAAAAGGGATCAGTTTTGCTTTTTTATTTATACCACGAATAAAATGACCTTATCCTCAACATCTAGCACGAAAAAAAATCGATGCGTATGTATACATATTAATATATATTTTAATTATTTGAAATAATTAAACATATGTATACAATGCATCTCTCTACCTCCTTTAAATAAATAGATCTAAATATAGTTTCAAAGCTGTGATGCATTACTAAAAATTACAGCAATTTAACACCCTTTTCAATCAACAAATCTTAAGAAAAGTAATGGAACAATTCATTTATTATAAATTACTGTAAATATGTTAAATAAATCCTCTAATGCTCATTCATTAAATTTAGGGTTTGGGGATTTTTATATGCAGCTTAAAAACAGATAAGACCACTACATATAAAAAGACATATAATACCTGGTTTATTATATATTGTTTTTCAGTGTGTTTTTGTTAATTGTGTTATGTATAAATTTGTCATTCATTTTTACTGTTAAAAAATATCATGTTGCAGAAAAATTTTGCTTTTAATGAGGCTAAACGCAGAAAACGTTAAAAAATTCTGCCATAGGGCTCACAGATAACATTGATTTATTTTCACGAAAATCCACTCTTCATAGCATTTCGAAGTGTTTTATCCAACTTTACTAGTGTAAATGCCCGTCCTAGGACGGTGGATAAAAATTGTGTTTTTCACTTAAAATTTGAAAAAAAACTGATAAAAATAATTGGCAATATGGAAGTGTTTAGATGAGCAAAGTTCGGCTAGTTTGTGTTCTATTAAACACACTATTAGCATTTAAAATACTTCTGGGTAAACCAGGTTTTCCGGCTATTATACCATTACGAAATTAAGATTTCTTAATAAAACAAAAATTTAACAAATATGCAATAAAACTGCGTAGTTTAAAAAAAAGTTTGCTGTGCTGCAACTATTGAAATAATGTTAATAATTAATATCTTTTTTAAATAACACTTTGAAATTGTATTTTTATCGTTCTCCCCCCCCCCCCTTCCCCCGTCCCTCAAAAAAAAAAAAAAAAAAAAAAAAAAAAAGAAAGAAAGAAAGAAAGAAATAAAGAAAAAAAATAAAGAAATAAAAGTCTCGGTGTGTTTTAAATCTGCCAATAAAACTTGTAAGCAAAAGATGAAAACTATTTTTATTCAAGGATAAGTTTTGTAAATGCCTTTTTGTGTTTCGTAACCTTAATGTTTTTATATATCTATGTAGTTTTTAAATTTTTGTAATACAAAGAAGAATCAATCTTAGTTAATGCCTATTTTTAATAACTGTACAAAATGTTTTTTGCTCGAAAAAGATGTTACATTAAAAAATATTCAGACTAAAATTAGCCGCTCCCTTTTCAACTTATTTAAGTGAATTTCACTAAATGACTTTAAATATGTGCCTCTTCAAACTTTAGTTTTATCATACATATAAATGTTTATTTATTCTTATCATTTAAATATTTTTAGTAATGTTTAGTTTAATATTTTTTTTTATCAATGTAATTTTGTTATTTTATACAATATTTATTTATACAACTAATTATTATAAAATTAAAGACTGTTATGTGTATTTACATAATATTTTGCAAATAACACATAAACTATATAAAATGCTTAGAGAATGGAAAACTCATATGTTAGCTTTATAGTTTATAATTTTAGTATGTATAGATCTCTTCACAATCAGATTTTCTTTTTTATTTAAATATAAATAATAGTCTAAATGAAAAATAAAAATAAAAATAATAGTCTAAATTAAAAGTATAAATAAAAATAACAGTCTAAATGCAAAATATAAATAAATATTTTTTATGCTAAATGTTATAAATGAATATAAATGAATATTATTAATGAATATAAATAAATATATTTATATTCATTTTATAATATTATAATATAATTTTATAATATTATTAATGAATATAAATGAATATTATTTTAAATAAATATTTAAAATAATATTCATGGTTATTTATATAAATTTCATACATTCACATTAAATTATTTTAAAACACACGTAAGACATTCTGCTGATATTGTAACCCCCCCCCCACACACACACACACACTCGCCCTACTCGTTTGTTTTGCTATCAGAAATCAATGAAAAATTTCGAAGGCGATCATCTTATTATTTTTGCTTACACTCATCTAACTGACTACCAATTATTCTTAAGTATAACACAACTAATTTTTTTAGTAAATAAATAAATAACAAACAATTCTAGTAATATTGAGCTAAACTTTAGACAGACATATATTAAATTCACTACAATTAAAAGCAGGCATTAACTGTTTTTCTTCTTTGTATTACAACTCTTAAAAGCTACATACATATCTGAAAAATTAAGATTTTTGGGAAACTGAAAAGCATTCATAAAACCTGCCTGTGAATAAAAATAGCATATGCAGTTTTTTTATGAATTTAATGTTGGTAAATTGTGCTTAACGTTTTACTGTAGCAAACGGAAATAATAGTATTCTTCCAAGGAATGCCATTTGAACTTTGAAAACGGCCGCGAAAGAACCTTTCACAACCGTTTTGACCTTGTCCATTCTAGATAATCTGTTTCTCTAGTTCATTCTAGTTGTGGGGGTGCGGGATTTCCCTAGCATGTTTTTTCTTTGCACGATCTTTGCGTCTGTTCTTGGTCACCCAATTGCGGTGTGCTGAGAGAAGAATATCTCCATGGTTTATTTTTTTTCCTATGAATAAAGTGAATGACTCGCTACCGCTTGTTTACGCTTTACGCTAATGTATGCTTTTAACTCGATTTCTGAAACTGTTTTTCAACTGCGCAAATCATTCAAATTTTGTTAGTTTTAAATCTTTTACAGAAAATTATGTTGAACAGAAGGGATTTCGGGTAGAAAAGATTTGTATTTAAGCAGATAAGTTTTCTCTTACATATCTGAATTCGAAATTAAGCCTAGCGTGGCTCCATCTTATCGGAGATTAGCAAAATCGATGGTTCGCCCCGGATGCGTTACAATGCCTTTTATTATATAGAGATACCTAATCTTCATTTTGATTTGTAGATATTTATTGGATATTACTATAATTTTTAAAGGTTTTTTTTTAACCTAGAAATCTGATTATAATAAATGGAATTTTAATACTAAGATTTTATTAAATTTCTCTTTCGTGTACATGCGGTTAAATTTTTGCCCGTGATATGAAATTGAAAATTCTTTTTAACAATAATTCCGGAAAACAATTGTAGCGTATAATTTAAATAGCTTGATAAAATACCAATTGAGCAATTAAAATCAGTTGAAGTAAAAAATAAATATAAGAAGTTAAGTTGAAATATCTGCTGTATGCTCTGACAAAACAAATGCGAAAAGAAACGAACAGAAATAGGAGTCAAACCTTTAGTCAGCCAAAGTGACTTCTGTTCTATTAAACAGTACAGCGGTTATAACACTGTATTTTACAATTGATGAAAATTTGACGAAGATTTTACACAGAAAAATGGAACAATGTTAGCAGGTGTATGGATTCCCTAGTTGCTTGGCAACTTTACATCCAGGCTAAATATATATCGTGTTACAATGCAATGGGAGCCTTAGAAAAAAGAGCGTTTAAACGCGGCTAGTAGCCACAAAAAAGGAAGTAAAAGCTAAAAAGATAGACAATTTTTAAAGAAAAAATTGTTAGTATAACTAGTGAGAAAAAAAAAGTTCCATATGATCCAAATAAATGTCCAAGACAGGCGAAAAAGCTACCAAATGAAGCCCCATAAAAAAGACTCAATTCAGAGACCATACATCAAATATATCATGAGAAATAAAAGTTAAACAACTGCGAGCAAAATAGAAGAAATAAGAAAAAACTTATATATATACATATTTACAAGAGAGTTTAAAATACTGAAAATATTTTTATATATATATAAATATTTTTTTAGTATTTAAGATTTACACAATATTTATTTTATTATATTATGCATTCTATTCTTCCCATATTAATTTAGACCTATGGCATAGTAATTAATATTTATCACTATTTAAAAAAAATATTTGATTATTGTTTAATAATTTATATCTCGACATACAACCTAGATAGCATGAACATTAGCAGCAAGCTTGATTTTTTCTGATATTATCTTGCCGTGACAAATTTGAATTGAGAAATTCGCAGCAAATCTCTCGCAAGGTATACCATCAGCCACTTGGATGAGTAGTTTGTTGCGAAACTGATGGATAGACTGTCTTTTATTCACGAAAGTAACAAAAGCAAAAAATCCCTCTGTTGAGAGAATAGACAATCAGCAGATACACAGAAATTGCAGAAATTCTTTTCGGTTGGCATCGCTTTTTTTTTTTTTTTTTTTTTTTTTTTTTTTTAACGCTATACTTTTCAAATACCAAAAAAGAGTCGAATTGATAAGCACAAATATTACCCTAAATTATTTATGGTCGTAAAAACGATGCATGAACCTTAACGGTGCGTATGCATCAATAGACCTGATGAGGTCTATGGACCCCTCGAAGGTGTTAAACATATAGCGTAACATGTAACAGTTGTAAACAGTTAATGTGGCATGAAAAGATTACTACTTTGCAGTAAGTTTGCAGTATTTTTGATTACTTGTTTGCCGTTAATTTTCAATAAATTTGATACAGCATGAATTTAACTTGCACGACAAGTTAGTTGCAAGTTCAAAGTGTGGTGACTTTGGCGTTTGCGTTATCTTGCTATAGTCTTGTTACGAACTTTTAGTCTTGTGATGCTGAGCTTGCTGCAACTTTGCAGGTTTTCAAAGCAAGACTTCTGCAAATTTTCTGCAAACTAAAAGTGCTATGTGGGAAATAGGTATTTTAAAAGGGACGGGGCTAAGCAAGTCAAGAGTGAAACCTTTTCGTTTTAACATACTGCCGACGGGCAATTTTTATCAAATCTGAATTTTAAAACAGAGAAGCTCCTCCCTGTTCTGAAAGTCTTTTGTAAATCGGTGTTCTAGATCCGTTTCCGAAGTTTAAGAATCGGTAAATATCTTTCAATGTACGAATTTAATATAAAATGTCTTACAATTTGAAACATTATGGACAACATGATGTACATGCCCTTTCTGTAAGGTAGAAGCCACGCCCTTAGTCAATGATGTTTTTTGAATGAAAACGAGAATTCTCGTTTCCTGTTGTGAATCTGCGAACATACAATAGAAACGCACAACTTCGTTATAATTTATGGGGGTGATAAGCAGTGTTTCTATTTTGTTAAATTTTGATTTGATTACTAATTTCTAAAACATTTGATCAGTATATGATGATTTATATCTCTTCATAATACTGGGTATCTGAAAGGGGTGAAGATGAGCCCTGACTAATATTTTTGTAATTTTTAATATAACGTATCACTGCATAAAAATATTCCAATTTATTTTTTAATGCAATTTTTATAGAACTTTCTTTTATTTTGGCTGCGAAATGTTCTACTGGTCTGTTAAAAACAGAAAAATTTTGAATAATACACTATTTACTTGTGTAGAGAGCGCACTTTATCCCCCTAAAGTTTTGTACCTAAAAAGGAAAATACACATTAGATAAAATAGATTTCTGTCACATATATAAAACAACATATATTTTCACTAAGATACTGAATGAAACACATAGCATGTAAAACTGTACAAATGTGGAAATAGATGGCAACATAACTAAAGAAATTGCATTTTTATATTTTCTAATTACGTTTATAGAATATAATTATGTCTATATATATAATTATTACGTTTATAATTTTATTCTGTTTTATGTAAAGTCATTTTACAATAGTAAAAAACCCTCACACATTTCGGAAACCTTTAATTTTGTGGTATTTTAGGAAGAAAGTGTTAAATGAGAAGAACAGCTTCATTTTGAAAATACTGCAACCACACGATGTGTGGCGTGCCCTAAGCCATGTGTTCCATACAACGTGATGCTTTTACCCCTTCAAGAACGATGGTTCATTTTTGGACCACTTAATTTTAATCCCTAAGTACTACATTGGCACCAGAACATTAGACTGAAATAATTCCTTTTATTAAGTACGTGAAAAAAAAAAAAAAGAATTCCGTTCAAACTATAGAAAATTGTGTGCAATGTACAACGCACTTAATAAGGAATATTCATTTACCAAGTATAAATTTTAACAATTTTACTTTTGTTAAACTACTTTGATTTTAACAATTTGCTTACTAACATACTATAAATATTTATCAGTTTTAATGTTCTTTAACACGCATCATCTTGAAGTTCAAGAACACAAAACTATTTTGCTTCGAATTTTGCTGTACATTCAAGACACCTCACTATTGTTATATATATTTATATTTTTATTATTATGACGACAGCAATTTCAATTGTTTTATAACATTATTGTGTTTTACTGATATAACTACGTCAGACTATGTAATATTTTCTTCTGTTTTTTTGGGCGGGCGCGTTCCGTTGTCTGCGGCATCGGTGATTATAATGGGGATCTTCCGTTGGAACGTTATCTCCTATGTCATTTTTTGATTGATGCTCCGGTTTGGGTGATTAAGTACGTAAAAAAAAAAAAAAAGAAAAAAAAAAAGAAAAATCTTTCGCTTATTCTGAAATATTTTTTTTTTCTTTTTTTGTAAATTCTGGTGTCATTCACTCATTTCAACATTTTGTGAATAAAAGTACCTTCCCCCTGAATGGGTTAAAAACCAGCAATTAAAATAGAAAATACAAATTTATTTACATTAGTTATTCTTTTGTGTTATTTCAACATCATTCAAAAGAAGGAGATGCTTAAAAGAGTGCCTGAAAAAAAAAAAGAAAAAAATCTTGTCAGAAACTGAACTGGTTTAATTTTTTTTTCTGCCAGGGACAAGCAACTAATGCCGAGCTTTTAATATCTTACTTTAAACAATCTTTTTATTATAGAAACTGCCACTCTAAGATGTCATCTTATCCATGACATTGATCTTTCTTTTGAATCTCCGCCACTTCATTGACATTTGAATTATTTTATTTAGTAAAGCACCTAATGTCGGTCTTAATTTTTACTAATTTCTTTGATATTACTTTAATTTCAAAAGGTTTTGTAACCTAGAAAAGTGATTGTAATAATTTTCATGTTTAATACTAAGGTTTTATTAAATCTCACTTAATATCTTACTTTAATCGATCTTTTTATTATAGAAAGTGAATGGCTGTCACTCTAAGATGTCATCTTATCCATGGCATTGATCTTTCTTTCGAAGCTCCGCCACTTCATTGACATTTGAATTATTTTATTTAGTTCTTTGCTATTACTTTAATTTCAAAAGGTTTTGTAACCTAAAAAAGTGATTATAATAATTTTCATGTTTAATAGTAAAATTTCATTACATCTCACATAATATCTTACATTAATCGATCTCTTTATTATAGGAAGTGAATGGCTGCCACCCTAAGATGTCACCTCATCCATGGCATTATATCTTCCTTTCGAAGCTCCATTGACATTTGAATTATTTTATTACGCAAAACACCTAATGTCGGTCTTAATTTTTACTAATTTCTTTGCTATTACCTTAATTTCAAAAGCTTTTGTAACCTAGAAAAGTGATTGTAATAATTTTCATGTTTAATAGTAAAATTTCATTACATCTCACATAATATCTTACATTAATTGATCTCTTAATTATAGAAAGTGAATGACTGCCACCCTAAGATGTCACCTCATCCATGGCATTGATCTTCCTTTCGAAGCTCCGCCTCTTCATTGACATTTGAATTATTTTATTTAGTAAAGCACCTAATGTCGGTCTTAATTTTTACTAATTTCTTTGCTATTACTTTAATTTCAAAAGATTTTGTAACCTAGAAAAGTGATTATAATAATTTTCATGTTTAATACTAAAATTTTATTAAATCTCACTTAATATCTTACATTAATCGATCTCTTTATTATAGAAAGTGAATGGCTGCCACTCTAAGATGTCATCTCATCCATGTCATTGGTCTTTCTTTCGAAGCTACGCCGCTTCATTGGCATTTGAATTATTTTATTTAGTAAAGCACCTAATGTCAAATTTAATTTTTACCCTTTTTTTGCTATTACTTCAATTTAAAAAGCTTTTGTAAACTAGAAAAGTGATTGTAATGTAGTAAAATTTCATTAAATCCCTCTTAATATCTTACTTTAATCGATATTTTTATTATAGAAAGTGAATGGCTGCCACTCTTAGATGTCATCTTATCCATGACATTGATCTTTCTTTCGAAGCTCCGCCACTTCAATGACATTTGAATTATTTTATTTAGTTCTTTGCTATTACTTTAATTTCAAAAGATTTTGTAACCTAGAAAAGTGATTATAATAATTTTCATGTTTAACAGTAAAATTTCATTACATCTCACTTAATATTTTACATTAATCGATCTCTTTATTATAGAAAGTGAATGGCTGCCACTCTAAGATGTCATCTCATCCATGTCATTGGTCTTCCTTTCGAAGCTACGCCGCTTCATTGGCATTTGAATTATTTTATTTGGTAAAGCACCTAATGTCAATCTTAATTTTTACCCTTTTTTTGCTATTACTTCAATTTAAAAAGCTTTTGTAAACTAGAAAAGTGATTGTAATGTAGTAAAATTTCATTAAATCCCTCTTAATATCTTACTTTAATCGATCTTTTTATTATAGAAAGTGAATGGCTGCCACCCTAAGCAGGGGCGTAGCTACAGATATTTTTTCGGGGGGGGGGGGGGGGGAGAATTCGAAAATTTCCCAACTTGAAACAAATTGCTCCAATTTTCAACTAAAGTGATATGCATAACGTGTGTAATAATGATGAGGAAACTTATGCATAACAAATTTCTTTCCAAAAAATTTTTTTAAACTAGAAACATAAAAATTCCAATTATTGTTTTTTAATAAGAAAACCAACCAGCTTTTTACTTTCTTCTATCTTTACAAGAAGAAAGTATTGAATTCGTAAAAAAAAATCGACTTCCGGCTTTCGACAGATTGATATTATTGGTGCAGATTCAGGATCGCCAGTCGCCACGTGGCGACTTAATTTTTTGCTTTGGCGACTAAATTTCGGCATCTAAGGGCGTATCCTTAGGCGAATTTCGCGCTTTTTTTCAAGCGATCCTTTGACAAAAATCACGTTTTATTTTCGCGATCCTTTTACGAAATTCAAGGGTTTTTTCGCGATGCTTTGACGAAATTCGCAGGGTTTTTTGCAATACTTTGATAAAATTCGCATTTTTCCTGCAATCTGTTGACGAAATTCGCATTTTTTTCTGCAATCTGTTGACGAAATTCGCGTTTTTCTGCAATCTTTTGCCGAAATTCACGTTGTCTGTTTTGCGACCCTTTGACAAAATTATCGTTTTTTCCAAAATATATTCCTTATAGAATTGGTGGGTTTTTTTTGTTATCCTTTGACAAAGTGGATGATTTTTCTGCAAAGAATGGCAAAAGTCGCATTTTCCCCGCAATTCTTTGACAAAAAGACGTGTGTTTTTTGGGATTCTTTGACGAAATTAGCATTTTTTCCCTGATCCTTTGACGAAATTCGCGCTTTTTCTTGCTAACGATTGACAAAATTGATTTTTTCGGCGTCCACTTGCCGAAATTCTTGATATTTTTCCTCACATCTGTAATAATCTGTGATGAGATTGTTTTTTAACCCTTAATTGCATGAATTATTCTTTTAGAATTGTTTTTTTTTATTTTTATATTAAGGATTAGACACCAGAAATCTTAATATAGATTTTTAACTTTATTTAGTAGCATAAATTTGTAATTTTTAGAGGAGCAATATATCTATATAAATATAGTGGTAGTGAGAACTAAATTTATGTATTAAAAATTAAATAAAAAGGTGATGGAAATTTACACCACTATGCATTTAAGGGTTAAGGTAATTTTTCTTCTGTATTCTTGTAAAACTGAATACAGAACATGTTGTTCTGTATTCTTATAGATATATATTTTTTCACCTCTGTCTTGCCCAACTTTATCTTCCGACAGTACATAGCTTAAGATTTATATTATACTTAACTTATATCCAAATTAAAAGAATTGGGTGATTAAATGAACTATACAAATTTGATGTAATTAGTCTGTTTCTTTTGTACATTTGTAGATTATTTTTCACTTTGATTTCCTGAATTTTTTTCTCATATAATTGCTATTGCTTTTATGAATTTCTTTCACAATGTCGCCACTGGATCATTTGGGTTTAGCAGCCACTGGCTCCTTAAAAACTTTGGAAATGTGCACCTATAATTGATACGTTTTAGAATGATTTGACTGTTTTTAGAAAATGTCTGTCTGTGTGTATGTGACACAAATTTTGTGGGCGCTCTATCTCAAGAACTAATGCGTGGAATTTAATAAAACTTTAGATTCAGTTATACCTTGATAAAAATTAATGCTGATTAGTTTTTGGTGTAAGTCACCGAAAAAGTGGCGCTGCTATGCTGCATTTTTCACGATTTACATGATTTTAGCGATCGTGATATCTCAAAAACTGTTGCACGGAATTTGATCAAACCTCATATTCTGTTAAACCTTGACATACTTTGGTGCTTATTAGGCTTTTGTGTATATCATATAAAAGGTGGCACTGCTGTGAAGAATTTTTCACGATTTTTGCGTTAGCTATATGTGAAAAACTAATGCACGGAATTTACCAAATTTCATATTCGGTTGCATTTCTTTATTGGGCTTGGGTGTATACTGTCCAAAGGTATCGCTTTTGTGCTCTTTGGGTTTGGAATTTTGGTTGCAGACATCTAACACTGTGTGCGCCCAAATTCAATGATTTGATGAAAAAATGCGATGCTTCTATCTCCTTTTTAAATTCACAGAATTAAACAGGTCTATTCCTTTATAATTCTTTTCGCATTGTGATTGCAAATTTTGAGGCATTAACATGTATTGGATAGAATAAAGTTTTGGAATTGGCAGATCCGACTAGTTTTCATTTAACATTAATTCTTCTGGTCTTCAAAGAAGCCGAACTTGATAACATCGTCAAGTTTAATAAAATCCACAATTTCACTTTCACGTTTTAAAATCATTAGGCTGTCAAGTCTGTCATCCCTCTTTGAAGATTGCAATATCTATATTTTTTAATTTTTATTTGACTAAAGATTCTTTCATTAGATGCAATGCCATAAAGGTAAGCTGCTTTGAATGTTAAGATACGAGTATATAGTTTGACGGCGTGTTCAAATCGTCTTTGAATGGAGGATATTCCAAATCTGGGTTCGAGGCGAAAAAAAGCCACGTGATACCCGTAATATACCCAAGGAACTTCCAACTGATAAGAAGGGAAGATACTACTGCTTTGTCTCATGAACTGTTTCATTGGCTAGCGGGGATTTATATTACACGTCTACGGAGTCTTCCCTTCTTTACGCTAGAAGTTTTTACCATGATCACGTGATCATAACGTAGTTGGAATATCCTCCATTTCAAGGCATGTGAAAAAGGTTTTTTAAGTGAGTTGGGATTTGGTTTATTTCTGTTTGACTCTGCAAGTCATGTACATCCGGTTTCTCATATCCAGGTAAAAATATTTAACTTTCCTAAGTTAGTGATACTCAAATTTGCCTTGCACAATTGTAATTTAAATATGAAATGTATTGGTGCAATATTCTCCTGGTATAGGGAACATTGTCATTTAAGCCCATTACTAAGTTTTTTTGTATTTCTTATAATTATTTCCTGTAAAACTTGTGTGTATCAATGTTCATTGCTGTACTATTATTTTTATCTATTCCCTTTGGTGAAACCATTTTTCTACGGTGCTTTCGGAAGTCAGCTTCTTCAGTCACATTCTAATATTCATAACTGTTTGTAAATTTGTCTATAGGGAAATCTTTATTGATTCAAAATTTTATTCAAGTGCATCGTGTCAGTGTTACAATGCATGTCGATTTTTTCTTCAGTTGATGGACTGCTTTCATGGTCATATTTCTGTTCCAAATTCAAATGGTGCACTTTTTACCTTTTTCATCCTCGAATGGATTTTTAGATGCTCCAAAACCTTGCACAAAAAATCTTTTCCTTATTATGAAGGGTTCTTTCATGTTCTGAGATTTATAGTCATTTTTTAGTACAGTTTTTAAAACACAACACTGGATTTTTGGTTTAAAATTTCATAAACACCTATAAATATAAACGAACAGGACTGATATATATTTCCGCACACAAATAAATGTAAAATGTGACAAATTTATCTAAACTAGCGACTTCTTATATTCATATTTGCTCATATAACGCTTTTTCTTGACAGCGAAGGGTTAACTAATTTTTGCGGAAAAAATCATGAAAATGAGTAAAGGATTGTCCAAAAATCACGCAATTAGATCAAAAATTAGTGCAATTTGTGAAAACTCATCAAATCTTCTTGCCCAGCTGTGTTTCAAGTAGGTAACTACAGTCCTTTTTGTTGTGCTACAAGTGATCTCCAATTTTCAAAAGAAGATGCAATCCCTTTGGATTAAAATAGCTGGATTCTCTTTTGGGACGAGAAGGGGACGTAGGGTGAAATTTTTGAGAAAGGAACAAAGCCTTGGAGGAAATAAAGGAACTGGATAGTCAGCTATTGATGATTAGGAGTAGAAAAATTTTGGTCTGGTACATGTATAATATTTTTTTAGAACTGAAAAACACAATGATAGATTGAATGTTGCTGATTTCTTTTTGCATTTTGTTTGATAATTTAACATGTTTACTGTTGCAGTACTCAGAAACATAATCACCGAAACAAAAATTTCATAACTTTTTTACTAAAAAAGGAAATGTCTCAAAAATCTAAAATTTCCCAACTCTAAGCTCAAATTTCCCAACTTCACATATTTTTTTTGGGGGGGGAGGCTCCCCCCCTAACCCCCCCCCATGGCGACGCCCCTGACCCTAAGATGTCACCTCATCCATGGCATTGATCTTCCTTTCGAAGCTCCGCCTCTTCATTGACATTTGAATTATTTTATTTCGCAAAACACCTAATGTCGGTCTTAATTTTTACTAATTTCTTTGCTATTACCTTAATTTCAAAAGCTTTTGTAACCTAGAAAAGTGATTGTAATAAGGTTCAAGTTTAATAGTAAAATTTCATTAAATCTCTCTTAATATCATACTGTAATCGATCTTTTTATTATAGTCAAGTCAACGCAGGTGCTTCGGAGTACTTACAGTGGGCCGTAGCCCCTGTTTAACCTCCATCGAACATGGGCAGAACATAACACGGGAATAAAATAAAAGAAAGTAATTTAGAATTTGGAAACTCAGGTGGAGCGTTGAAAAAACCGAAGTCCCTTCTGCATTCCTGAGTAGGTACAAAGCCGCCTCAAGACTACAAGCCAGACACGCCCTTCATCCCCCCACATGTGACGTCACAGCCCGGTGCTGGCTAACTGCCAACGCGCCAGCCCCGAACATTTGAAATTTGTATCTTGCTATTTTACGTGCACGTGCGTTTTACTTAGCCTAATAACATATTTTTTTCAAGGTAATTTTTATTTTTAAATTATATTTATATGCTATCAGCACAAGTTTTATTTCTTGTGTTCAAAATCTTTTATTTTTAATTTCTTTGAAATAAATTAACTAGCAAATCCTAGTACGATTCTATCAATAATACCGTATCTCAAAACGAAACGATATTACTCTAGTTCTGTTTCTTTCCACATAGAGCAATAATTTAAAATGGCAAACATCCCTAAATCGTGTCAAGACTTATATCATTTAATTTGTATCTTGTCACAACATCCTCTCTTTATAATGTGTTCTGTTTTCTCTAATTCATTAGAGTGACCTTTAATTAACGCCCATTTATTAAAAGACACTTGTCGTGTGAATAATAACTCGGGTTATTTTGTATGCAGAAATAGTTGGACTTTAATTTGACAACAAATTTATGTATATATATATATATATATATATATATATATATATATATATATTCATACTTAAAAATTTAAATATTCTAGAAATTTTCATAAAAGTCGCTGTGAATACATAGCATTTTTATCTTGTTTACTTCTTTTAAAGCAAACCCTGATCGATATACTTGTATCAATTTATTGTTGTTTTTTAATCTTAAGCGTTTGCTATCTTAATAAAAATTCTTTTTATATTTTTTTGTTAAATTATAAATGCTGCTACTGTGTAAATAGAGCTATGGGGATAATGTTTTTGAATCTCTCTATTTTTGCCACAACTGTAAACAATTTATTTACAAGACTAGAGGAAGGGTTGTTAGTATCCTTATGCAAAACAGTAGTCCCCCCCCCCCCCCCACACACACACATCTTCTTCGCAAAAATCCTATGTGTTTTCATATACATTTTAATGTTTAATTAAAAATAACAATAAATAAAATTATTATTCTATAATTATAAATTTACTTTTAGATCTAGTCAGGAAATACTTTTCATCTCATAAAAATTGATTATTTTAAGCTTAAAATATGTGAACAAACATTTAAGAACCCACACAACATTATTTTGGAAATGAAATATTTTCGTGGAAGGTTTTTGTGTTTTTCGATGTTTTTTTTTTTTATCAGCTATTACCTAAACATTCGAGGAAAATGAACATAAATTAGGAATATTTTAATTCCAATTGATGAAAGTCTTTTCTTTCTTTCTTTTATTTTTCTCTTCATACGTCAATACATTTAAAAAAAAATCTATTGCTTGTACCTTGCATAATATATCAAACTAATACAAAACTAAATAATAATTTTCTGTTTCATGAACTTGTGTTGTTTTAGTATGTTGTTTAGTTGTTGTTTTAGTTTTATGTTTTTTAATTTAATCGATTTTATGTGAAAATTACCCATTTCTGAAAAGTAAAGTTTACAGTACGAAAATTTATTTATAAGAATACTTAATTTCATGTATACTTTAATTTTACTATTTATTATATGCAGGTTTCAAATCACTTAATATTTAATAGGATATTCACTGTATAATTTCAAGCCCAATTAAAAATAAAAATAGAACACAACTTGAATTTGTTTTCATTTAACATTCACTTTTCTTCCACTTAAATTTAATTTTTAAATGTGGGTTTTGATTGGCACACTCATTGTTATTTATTTATTTTGAAATAATTGAAAGCAAAATAATTCAATTTATGTGTTTAAACTGCAAATTTATATACATATATATATATATATATATATATATATATATATATGTGTGTGTGTGTGTGTGTGTAATAATGTATAATGTCTTGTTTTTGAATATATACCAAATAGATAATTGATATTGTTTCTAAATTTCAAAGTAGAATAAATAATAAAAACTGTCTACTAAAATAAATTTAATACTTGGGATTTTTTTTTTTTTCATTAACGAACGAATTTTCTTTAATGTATCTTTAATTCTGATGCACATTTTCATTGACGCAGTGATATTATTTCATAAATATTGTTTTTGTGTTATCGTTATTATTGTTTCAAGTGGTCGAAATTGATTAAAAAGCACTTAATTAGCGTCTTTAAACTATAAGTTTTTATTTTTTTCCCATATGCTGTGATAATAAGTTGAAATATGGAGGAAAGAATTAATGTTTAAAATAACGCATGTGCTCTCCACGGCTGATCTAAGCCCCGCGTCGTGACGTCACGAAACCTTGTGTTTGGCTTGTAGTCTTGAGGCAGCTTTGGTAGGGAGCACCGAGGTTAAATATAACCTCAATACGTCGCAATGATCCCATAACCGGTAGAGAACCATCACTTCGTTGACAGACTGCTGAGATCGAAGAGCTGTGCTGATTTCCCATTGGTCGGAGCCGAAGCTCCTCCCTTTGGTTGATCGCAGCAGCAGGTAAGTCTTCCTCCCCCGCCAGAACCCGCGAACAGCCGAAAGCCCAAAGCGGTTCTAGGAAAAGCGACGACATCTCTATGGGACGACGGGCGCTCTGTTCTTGACTTTCAAAACAGGACATTTGTAGTTTACAGCACGCTAACTAGGAGCGCTGCGATCGTCTCCGCCAGCGGAGAATCTGCGCGCGCATATTCTCCCCGACACAATTTTGATTATCAATCCAGTCCAGGGCGTCTATTCTGGTATAATCGAGTAAATACCGGGAATCGGGATCGGGATCGCCGCCTCATAGCGACCGCGGGGCGAAGAGCTATTCTGGTCTCACCTCGTTATACCACAGTGGAGGATGAAACGCAGAATATCCCCTGCGTGCGATCGGACACAGTTGTAGCCAATCAGATGAAAGCGCTCACGTGTTTTTATTTGTTTGGGAGAGGGAAACAGCTGTCTTGCTTTGTCAAGTGTTATTGTTATTTACGTGAAAGGAAAAGAATGTTTGGGTTATCTATATAAAAGAAAAAAGAGTTGAAGGAATGAATGCCATTGTTTTACATCAGCGTGTGCGTGCCTGTAACCTGTTTGAAATTTCCTGGCCTAAGAAAAAATGTCCATTTTTATTTTAATTATGCATAAAATACTATTTGTTATTATTATTGAATCAATTTTTTGAAAGAAACTTTGTTCTATTTTAATATCAGAAAATGATTAGTAAATGTTATGGTGAAATAGACAGACTTTTTTTCAGACTTCAAAATATTTTTGAAAAATAAAGGGGGGGGGGGGCGGGGTTGTAGGTTCTACCAAGCTCTACATATATATTTGAAGCCGAATATATAATGGATTAAAAAAAATAATAAACATTAAATAACTTTTTATTTATTTGCATCTTTAGAACACTTTTATTTTAAATTAATTATATTTATCACACCAGTACTGAAAAAACATATATAAATTAGGCCGAATATTTAAATATACTTTAGTTTTACCTTTATTTTAAAAAAATCTAGGTTTGCTTATAATTGTTCTTAATCTCAAATCTACAATAAACTTAAAGAATATATGCATATATAATAAGTATATTAATTTAGCTTTGTACTTAAATGTCTAATACCTTCCTTTTTAAATTAATTTATAAATTCACCACGATTTAATTATTTTCGTGACAGTAAAAATATTCTAAGGAATGTCTCTCAAATTTTATTTTCCCTTAATTTTATTTATTAATATTTTAAATACTTACAGAGATCATCAATTAGTTTAATTACTTATTTAAAAAAAAAGAAAAAAAAACTAAATATGCTAATGAAAAATTATTGTTGTATCTTTATCAATTCACTGAAAATCTTGGTTCTTTGTGAAAAATATAATTAGAATCAATTAAATCATTAAATGTAAAAACAAATAATAAAATGTTTTTTAAATTATTATTATTATTGTGAAACGGATCTAAAATATGTTTTCTCCGCTCAACAACGCAAAATTTTGGAACACAAACACAGGGGCTGATTAAAAAACCCTTCCAACTGGGCCGTGGCACTGAACCTCTTTGATTTTAGGGGGTGCCAAACTTGGTGAACAAATTTTACAGAGATAATATTTAAAATCTAATTCGATCTTGTACAAATTATACTGCATATTTTTTGCTATTGGAGTCGGGAAAGATTAAACACAAGTAATATATTTATCTAAATATGTATTTATATATCCATATCTCTATTTTAAGACATAGAACACGTTTAATTTTTTGTGACAGCATAGGGAGGGGCATTGAATGAATACCAGGCCTTCGTCCTCTCCTCTTTTGTTTCACCAGGCCCTGTACATACACAGACTAATTTTAAAACATAAAAGCATGAAATTAGCAGATATGACAATTGAAGTGATTAGGAACTGAAAAGCGCCTTTATTTATTTTTATTTTTGAAGTATATAAATGTATTATCTTGAGTTATAAGCAATTGTTATCTTTTGACGACCTTTATCGGGAGTCACTTTCATAATTTCGGTTCAAAATGCCTACTTTGACCGCATTTTCTGAAGAATCCTTTACCTTTATCGAAAAATGGTATATGCTATTCGAGTTTGCAGTTTCTGAATAACAACATCGAGCAATTTTCTGTGTTTTCGAATAAAAATTATTCCAGGAATGTGTCAGAAAATAGGGAGTTTTAATTTGAGAACAGCTTTAATATTATACAGAAAAAAATGTGAACTGTCTTGGCTTTTTGCCGAAACTTTTGGTTTGTTTAAAAAGGCCGAAATAAAAGCTTTTATTTCAGAAATTTTTCCATGTTTAAACTTTAAACCTTTCCATGTAAAATGAAAGTATTTTTTTTTTCGGTCTGAATTAAATTTGTAAGTAAATTAGTTGACATTTTTTGCAAGAAAAAAAGAATACACAGATTTCCGAGTCAAAGAACTTTTAAAGAATCTGTAAAAGTGCTTTAAGTAAGAAAATAGTATTTTGTAATTAACAGGGCTCGGTGATATATATATATATATCAGTGAGTATATATATTTATATGGGTATATTTAGAAATCGAATAGCTTATCCTTGAGATATATCATGATATATATCCGATATTTCTTTCAAAATGTCAAGACGTTTGATACTTTCGATATTTTATATTTTATTTCAAAATTTGATATTTTCAGTGAAAACAAGTGTAAATGAATTTTTCGACTGTTATTAACGGTGTCGTTCTGTAGATATAGAACTTTTGTTCTGATAGTGACTT
Source organism: Maratus speciosus (assembly GCA_963932465.1). Classification (NCBI taxonomy): domain Eukaryota; kingdom Metazoa; phylum Arthropoda; class Arachnida; order Araneae; family Salticidae; genus Maratus; species Maratus speciosus. The sequence goes on from OZ010799.1 coordinate 107,049,466, forward strand.
TTGACCCCACCCCCCACCCCCCACCCTCTCTCTAAAAAGAAACTTTACGTTTGAAGCTGAATTTTTAGATGACAATAATTACGTCAGACAATATTTCTTACGACACCCATCTAATTTAGATAAGTTATTTACATCTTCATTTAAAATGATCTTTTCTAATTTTGGTTTACCTCAATTTAAAATGCACAACACATTATGAGATTGAAAAAGCAACAAAATTACAATTATGTTCATTTTTTTTTTTAATTAAAACAAATTATTTTGTATTTCAAATTGTGTTTTATACAACAAAATTTTCTTAATACTAAATCTTACAGCTTTTTTTTTTTTTTTAAACAAGTTGGGTCTGTTTTCAATTAGCTGATCTACTATTTTGTTACTTAAGAGAAGCAAAAAAGAAAAAAACACACATTTAGAATAATATTTTATTAAGTTATCATGCTAACTGCAATATATTTTAATTTCTTATTTATATTAAGTCTGAAAATATTTATAATTATCAATAAGTTGACTATTTTGAAAATATCTGATAAATATAAAAAAACATTGGATATTTTTTATATGTTTGAAGAAATCATGATATTTACGACCCCTGGTAATTGAAAAACCATGTCCTCTTTCTATTTTTTAATATTAAACAAGCGCCCAAAACCTCCTAACAGAGCAAAAATTCTTTTCGAACCCTACCCACTGCGATCTCGACCACCTGGTAGCAGTCGGAAAAAAAGCAACCCACTCCGACCGGCGAAATTTCGACTCTACTACACCAGAATAGCAAATAATCGCCAAGGCGGCTCTTCCCGACCTGTTTCAGCATTCCTACCACACCAGAATAGATCCCCAGTTTCGCCTCATTTCAAGAGGGAAAATGCGAAAGCTCGCGCTGCGGTAATCGGATACGTTCGTTGCACGTGGGAAAGCTGGTAAGTCATGTATACTATGCTCGTTATTTTTTTATTAAATCCTATTTAATCGTACTTAAGTTCGTTATTTTTGCATATATTTGTTTTTCCAAAAGATTCATTCTCAATTAAACATTAAATATCCGTAGATATTTTTATCATAGAGATTTAAAGTTGAGTGAAATTTGAAAAATACCTTTCAACAGTTTTCATTTATCTTTTTTATTATGCACGCTTGCATAATATGTAGCACATTTTTAGTTCGTATTAATTAGTGCTACTTCTTTAAACGTATTTTTCTTTAACAAATACATAAAGACATTCGTTTATCGTTTGTTTAAATTATTTACTTGATGCTCCACAATTTAAAAATATAACCATATATATGTATTTAAAAAATCTTTAATAATTTCGATTGAATTGAATTTATTCTGTGTATAGTATTTGAAATGTAATTTATTCAAAGTTGTTAAATCATTTATTTTTTAATTATTTTAAGCGCTTTTTTTATTTTCATTTATACTATTTAATCTGTTGCTGTATAAAATGAAATAATACCGTTCAACAACAGATGGTTTTAAATGGGCAATCTTAATTCATTAAATTTTTGTTATACAAGTTCTTTGAGTTGGAAAATCTTATTAAACGTATTTAATGCTTTTCATTTATGTGAAATTTAAAGTAAATTAATTTTGATTAAATCAATTTAAATATTTGACATTTTCAATGTATATAATTAATAGATATGAGAGATTTTGAAAAAGAAAAATTTAAGAGTAAAATAAAATAATGTTACTTGATTTAAATAAAAGTTATGGAGCATCAAGTTCAAGTTTAATATAATGTAAGATACAAATGATTCTAAAAAAAAAAAATCTTTACGAAGAGAATAATCTTTATGAAATCAAATTATGCAAAATTATTTAGCTTGAGATTTTAATGGATTTAATAAATCTAAATTAACTGAGCATAACTTAGACTTATCAGCAAAATAAAGGACATTAAAAAAAAAAAGATAAGAAACAATATTTCGTGGGTTCATGAACAGGGTACAGAATACATTTTAACTTATTTAAACTGTATATGTATTTTCGGTATAAAGTAATAGTTGAAACTTTTTAATTTATTAATAATTAAACATTAAGCAACAAAAAAAATTCATTTATTCAATTTAATTTTTTTTTCAAAGTTATATGTATTACAGAAAAAAAATCAATTTTCTTCAGAGCAAAATTCTTTTTTTCTTTTCTTTTTTTTTTTTGAAATTCTGATAATAGTTGTGCGCAAAAATTCAAAAAAGCAAATTTTTTTGAAAAAACACCTAAGTTAGTATTCACTTAAAATATAATGTACATCTGATTTTTTTTTTCTAAATGCTTCATGCTTATAATAAAACCAGTTATGTACCCTTATAAAACAAACACTTCATACACTTGCAGTAAGGAATTTTTTATGAAAACTAACCGTTGAACTTCTCGTTTATTTCGCGACAGTATAACAGTATCAAACGACAGTCAGAAGTTTTCAATTCTGTCAGTAAACAAACTCGTTGAGTGATGAAATATTTTAATTATTGATAAAAGTAATCGGATTATGTATTTCTTTTATATTTAATCTTATTTATTTTCTGTTTACTTTTTATAATTTATAAGGCGTGAAAAATATGAATGTTTTTACAAGAAAATATTTGTTGTAAATATTAATCCCATATAGTAAATATTCCATTGAAACAAATTGTCAAATGCATTAAATAATATATATATCCATTATTTCAGAAATGGATCTCTGAAATCCCCCAATGATCCCCCAATTCGTATTCTTCACGCCATTATAAATTATAAGAAGTAAACAGAAAATATTAAAAACTGAAAGAAATACATAATGAGATTAGTTATCAAAAATTTAAATATTTCATTAATCTGAGTTTAATCATAGCAGTTAAATTTCTAATTGTCGTTACCGTTGTACTGCCGCGCAATAAATGAATCGGTCCGTGAAAGCAAAACCAAATCCCTCGTGGAGTGCCCCGCCCACTACCAAACAATTTAGTTTACAGCACGGCCACTAGCGGCGCTACTTTGCGGCATCATTTAGCATGGGAGTGTCTTCGCTTTCCTATATAACCGCTTTGCGAAAGCCTATAGTTGTACTTGGTATACCGACGTATCCATGCCCTGAGAAGGGCCGACGCACCGTAGAGCAAACGACCGTGACCGGGCCCCGGGGAGCCAAGACGGATGTCGAGTAGTTCAAGGCAATAAAGGGGAACAAAAAAAAAAAAAAAAAAAAAAAAGACCCAATTCGGGACCACATATTTTTTTTACATTACTTTACTTTTTATTATAGAAAGTGAATGGCTGCCATCCTAAAATGTCATCTTATCCATGGTATTGATCTTCCTTTCGAAGCTCCGCCTCTTCATTGACATTTGAATTATTTTATTTCGTAAAGCACCTAATATCGGTCTTAATTTTTACTAATTTCTTTGCTATTACTTTAATTTCAAAGGCTTTTGTAACCTAGAAAAGTGTTTGTAATAAGGTTCAAGTTTAATAGTAAAATTTCATTAAATCTCTCATACGTGCGAATTCATTTTCTTTTTACCCCATGGCATTAATTGAAAATTCTTTATAACAGTAATTCCGAAAATAATTGTGTGCAATAGTTTTTAGTTTAAATCGCCTGTTAAAATACCATGGGAGAAAACTGAAATCATTCAGGCATAAAGTAAACTATAAATAAGAAGTTAAGTTGAAATATGTGGCACGTCTTCAATTTTTACAAAGTATTAGTGATGACAGGATTTTGAGAATGTTTAGTAAGCCTTTGTTAAAAGCCAAAACAAAACAACAACAACGACAGTCAAGAGTGAAACCTTTTCGTTTTTCAAAATGATTAAATACGCCCAACTCCATTATAATTCATGAAGTGTAAACAAGTCAGTGCTTTCGTTTTAATTTTGTTAAGTAAACAGTGGCTATTGAATCCCACTGCATTACATGAACGGATGATTAACACGTCATATACAATTCATATCAGATTTTCATTGAAATAATTATAAATTTAAACTTTTAAAAATATATGGTGTGAGTTGTATTATTATCTAGTTTCTTTTTTTTCGTTTTAGAAACGACAATAATTGTGGAATAGCTTTATTCAATGTACACATTTCCAAGAATGCCACTCGGTCCGTTTTTTGAAAGAAAGCTCTTCCTTATAAATATCGTAGAAACTTACCGGGAACCGCGTTTTTCTCGCAATAGTTGCGAAAATCTACCATTATTTTTTCTTAAAAAATACTGCTTTTCAAAAAATGGACAATTGGTAGCCTTGCATTTCAGAACTCAGGTAGAGTTCAACCACATCATTTTCATATTTTCAATTTAAAAAAACCCAGCTATTTTATTCATTAAGGGGACGAGGGACCTTAAAAAACCTTAAAAATCAATTCTTTATTTTTTGAAAATTTCACTTTAAATAATATTCAGGGGTACATTATATGCATTATGGCATGCATTTATAAAAAAAAAAAAAAAAAATAAAAAAAAAATTATTTTTGAGAAAAAAATGGAGTTTTACGTGTCGTTTTAAAAATCTTTGAAATGCCCCATGCGCATTCCATATCAATGAAAATCCCCAATATTTTTTATAAAAGTTTGGTTTATATATATAAATAATTCTGTGCATCGAATTTTATATATTTGAATATAAAGGTAAAAAAAAAATTAAAAATTAAAACAATTTTCGAAAAATTTTCAAAAAATTGTTCTTTTTTTTTTTTAATACTTTTATATTCAAATATATAAAATTCGATGCACAGAATTATTTATATATATAAACCAAACTTTTATAAAAAATATTGGGGATTTTCATTGATATGGAATGCGCAGGGGGCTTTTTGAAGATTTCTGCGACAACGCGTAAAATGCCATTTTTTTTTTCAAAAATAATTTTTTTTTTGTGATAAATGCATGCCATAATGCATATAATGTACCCTTGAGTAATATTTAAATTGAAATTTGCAAAAAAAAAAGAGAAAAAAATTGAAAAATTTTGAAATTTAGAAATTTTTTCGAAAATTTTCATTTTTTTTTTTTTTTTTTTTTTTTTTTTTTTTTTTTTTTACCTTTATATTCAAATATATAAAATTCGATGCACAGTGTTATTTATATATATAAATCAAACTTTTATAAAAAATATTGGAGATTTTCATTGATATGGAATGCACAGGGGGCATTTCGAAGATTTCTACGACGACGCGTAAAATGTTATTTTTTTCTCAAAAATAAATTTTTTTTTAATTTTTTTTGTGAGAAATGCATGCCATAATGCATATAATGTACCCTTGAGTAATATTTAAAGTGAAATTTACAAAAAAAAAAGAAAAAAATTGAAAAATTCTGAAATTTTGAAATTTTTTCGAAAAATTTCAAAATTTTTCATTTTTTTTTTTAACCTTTATATTCAAATATATAAAATTCGATGCACAGTTTTATTTATATATATAAACCAAACTTTTATAAAAAATATTGGGGATTTTCATTGATATGGAACGCGCATGGGGCATTTCGGAGATTTCTAAAACGACGCGCAAAATTCCACTTTTTTCTCAAAAATGACACTAAAAAAATTTTTTTTGTAATAAATGCATGCCATAATGCATATAATGTATCTTTGAGTAATATTTAACCCTCCGTCTACCAGACGGGTCCATTGGACCCGACAGGTACATACAAAATATTCATTCAAACCAGAAATTTCTTTAAAATAAACTAAGTATATAAACCAGACAAAAATAAGGTAAATAAATAAGTTAAATAATTTTAAATAAAAATTCTGGTGTAGAACGTTTTATTAAAACTTGAATAAAATTCCCGGTAGATCTAGGGTTAAGGTGAAATTTACAAAAAATAAAAAAAATATTTTAATGGTCCCTCGTCCCCTTAAGGCGCTTTCGAAAAATGATGTCTCTCTAAACTTCTATCGCATCTGGAATCTTAATGGAATCTTACATGGAATCTTAAGTTCCATGTAATAAATTAGTACATTTTTTCCGAGCTTCACCCGAGAAGAAAAAGAAGAAGAAAAAAACCCGCATTTTCAGTTGTTCTTTTTCTGTAACTTAATCCAAAGTCAAGTGACATATTTAATATCACTTTTATAACTCTGAAACGGTTAACACAATAAAATTAGTATATTACTTTTGTTTGACGGAAACCTTGTTCCTGGATCAGATAATAATATAGATTAGATATTTTCTTTGAGGAGTATAACATAATAAACTGTTTCATTTCCATACTTTTTGATTTTCTTATTTTTTTTTTTCAATTTTTGGCAGTTTAAAGGGCTACTTCAGTCAAGCGAAAGGATCCGCTCGCTAAAGCTATAAAGATATCTCGGTTGCATTAAAATATTTTAATTTAATTTTTTTTTTTGCTTGGGATAGCTGAGATCGATCTGTACAAAGGCCATTTTTTAATTTTTCGATTTTGATTGCAGATTTTTTTTTCAAGAAGATGCTTTTACTTTCGAAACAGGTTTCGAAAATGAAAGTGTCCTCATTAAAAATACATCTAAACAAAATCGAAAGAGTTAAAAAACGGCCTTTGTGCAGATCGATCTCAGCATCCCAAGCAAAAACAACAACAACAAAAAAATATCTTTATAAATGTCTTCCTTAGGATTAGCTTTAGCGAACGGGTCTTTTCGTTTGGCTGAAGTATCCTCTTAGTGTAAAATGTTTATGCTTTCTCTAATGATTTCCATTTTTGCAATGAGCGGACATTAAGTGAAAACAATTTCCTCGTATATTATAGACCAGGGAATCATTTCTAGATTCTAAAAGAGTCTAATTAATCGTTTTCATAAAATCGTTAGAACTGTCTTCGAGAAACCCCATAAATGTGTTAGAAGAATTGCCGTTTCATTGTAGAAGATTTCAGTTTTGACCCTTTTTAGGGTTCCGTACTTAAAAAGTAAAAACGGAACCCTTATAAGATCACTCCTGTGTCTGTCCGTCTGTCTGTCTGTCACAGCCATTTTACTCGTACAATATGGAACGTGGAAAGTTCAAATTCGGGGAAGTAATAAAGACCATTGACCCACATATTTTCAGATTAATAAACATTCATAAATATATTTAGTAAAAAAGTAGAGGGGCTAATATTGCTACTTGAAAAAAAAAAAAAATCTTTTCTTTGTATAACATGTGGGGTATCCTGTGAAAGCTTTTGTAACGCTGAACTCAAAAATACATTCCTTTTAATTTTAGGTATTGTTGAAAATGTAGCGCAAAAATATGTTCCCCCATCTAATTCCGAATCTACTTAAACTAAAATTATGAAAAAATTAGAGGTAGTAGACGTTAATATAAACCTTGCCGGAAAATTATAGCGATTACCCTAAGTCACATAGTTTTTGAGTAATTAGCATTTTCCTGTTATACACAAATTTCGATTTACGGGCATTCAGAAAAATTGTTGAGCATCGCTGAATATACCTGTTGTTGTAGAAGAATAAAAGCATTGTTGATAATCACTTTCGAAAAAAATTATCGGTAATTAGCCCAGATATTAACCCTTAAAGGTACGGTCAGTTTGGACATACACAAGGACAGGGGCGGCGTACTCTATGCCTAGTTAACAACTTTTAATTATATATATGTGTAATGTAATGTCCAGTAATAGTATGAAAGCAATAAACTTCAAACTGTTAAAATCATACTAATTTAAGGGGTCTCGGGACTCTAAAAAAGTGGAAAAAATGAAAAAAAGACCATTTTCAACATTTAATGTCTTAAAATGTATATGATTTTAAAACACAATTTTAATTGGGATGAAAGATATAACTATGTTCTTTCGTTTCATGTATTTAAATAATTGCAAGATACAGAATTAGTATTTATAGGGGGCTCGAAACTGTTAGACATTTGTCGAACAAAAAATTGGCATAACAGTTTACGCGCAGAATTACAAAATAAAAATTGCAACTAGAATGAAAATTTTGGTGCTTACTTATACTTCAGATTTAAATAATTTCCCTGAACTTAAATAAATTTGTATTTAAAGCATTTTTATTATTTAATGCAATGTTGCATTTAGCTAATACAAAATTTTGAAATTTTCAACAGTAAAATCACCTAAAAAAATATTTTTTTGAACAATAAAAAGGAAATTTTAGGTTCAGTTTATACAGACTAACATGAAATATATGTTTAGAAAATTTCATGAAAAAATATTCAGAAGTTTTTGAGGTATCCTGCGCGTTATGCCCAATAAACGCCATTTGGAAAATAATGACTTTAAAATTTCGGAAACGCCGCTTCAGCTATTGAGCGGGTATAATTCTAAAAGCCAAAACTTCTGTTCTAATGGGAATTTAAAGGAAACAATTATATCAAAATATTCAGAAAAGATAGGAGTTTAACATCTAAAAAAAATTAAAATTTCTTAAATTTTGAAGCCTTAAGAGTCCTTCGACCACTTAATCCTTTCCGGCACGGAGTAATTCTATTTATAAACTTATGAAAAAATGTACTGACACCAGAATTTATAAACGAATTTATTAGAAAATGCGAACCTGCTTATTTTCGCTTCGCGTACATGATAAAAAGAAATTTTTAATTAAATATTCTTGGTGCCGTTTATCTGTTTTGGAATTAAAATTAGGTGTCCGTTTTTTAAGGGCATCGCCCTCGAAATATTTAATTAGAATGAATCGCATAAATACTGTGGGATTCGCAATAGTTTGCATTGATTGCATCTCTCAATACGCCTCGAGTGACTTTAAAAGTTAATTAAACACCTATCTGGAAAAACGCGGCACTGACCAAGGCGGCGTTGCAACTTTGAGACCTCAATTCGAAGCGCGCTTAGCACAATGCCAAAATTAAACTTTGAACAAAGGATTTGTTTTAGCTACACTGTAGAAATAAAGGTTATTACTACGCTGAATTTAGTTTTATGAAATGCCAAATGAAGTTTAACTATGCATTGCTTTTATTGTCAGTACCGAATAAAGTTAATCATAAACAAATTAGGATAATATTAAAAAAAGAGTTATACGAATAGCTATATTTGATAACATTTAGATTCCATATCTCTTTGAACTTTCATGGTAAACCCATTTACACTTTTATAATATATACAGTTATACCCAATCCTACGTTGTATAGTTTTTTACAAAGTCTTAGTATTCTTTTAGCAACGTTTTTTTTTTTTTTTCTTTAAATACAATTACAAATTCATATATTTATTCTACGGAACCCCCTGTGCGCGAGTAATGCTCGCACTTGACCGTTTATTTGTTATGTTTATACATCTTCTTCAAAACTTTGCTTGGAGAAAGTTCCACCAATTGGTTCAAAGACAATTGGCATAGGTTTGGACGAAAAATTTATTTCATTTTTGTAACTAGTTGTTGTAACCAGCGTACAGTTAAAATTGTATATTGTTGTCTTCTTTGACTTTAGTCTTGACTATGAATACAATTGTGAAGAAATGATAATTTAAATCTTGCTATCTTAAAATTGATATGACCTACAAACATAAAAATTGTAAAAAGTGTTTAAACAACTCGAGTCTTTTGAAATTTTCGTTTGAATAAATTAAATACCATATTTGCTAGCATAATTTACACCGTGTTTTATCTTTCGCATCCCCTACTTTTAACGAAAAATTTTAGTAAAAAACAAAGATTCGCTTATTTTTCGCAAATATAACTCGAGATAATTTAAATTAAGGAAATATTTTATCTCACCGCACGTCCTAATAACTTTCCTTTTATAATATTTCCGCGATATTTTCTTTTCAGCTGCATTATTTGAAGGTCGCATATTAAAACTAATGTGATTTCATCTAGTGTTAAACTGAAAATAAATAAATAAATAAATAAATAAATAAAATACTAATTACTATCAATTAATTGCTATGTTAATTTTGAGAGTACACTCATAAGAATTTAATTAGAGGATCAATAGAAATTTTATTAAGAAAAGGTGAAGTATGTAATGATAACATGTCATACAATATTCCGAAACTTTGGTTAAATAATCTAATAAACATTTATGTATTTAATTTTGAGTTATGTAGTTCATTGCTATTTTCACATATAGATGGAGACAGGGTCTTTTGTAAGACTTTTATTATCATCATATCAAGCATTGATCGCGGAAAAAACGATTGGTGAAGAAGATATTTCGATATTAGTATTGAATATTCGCCGCTGTTTTCGGTGTTTGAAGTGGCGGTGGGGTAAAACAAATGTTCTTGGCAGTGGCGTAGCTAGGATGGGTAACACCCGGGGCGGATGTAAATAATGTCACCACCCCCTCCAAAATCGTCATATTTTTTCAATCACAATTCTACGTTACTATAAATAAAGTTTTAACATTTTTTGGAGAACTTTTAAGAACTTTATATTAACAGAGTAATAAAATAAAAAAATAATAATAACAATTATAATAAGAAAAGAAATATTATTTTTTATGCTCTATACTTTATTCAATTAGTTTCAAACTTAGCGCAAAAACAACACCTGTGGGGCAGTATACACACAAGCCTGATCAAGATCTATTTACGTGAAAGTGTAACTGAATATAAAATTTGATGAAATTCCGTTCATTAGGTCTTGGGATACAGCTTTTGCGAAAATCGTGTTACATGAAGAATAGCTGCGCCACCTGTTGGACGATTTACAGCAAAACCTAATCAGCACGAATTTATATCAAGGTATAACTGAATCTGAAGTTTGATAAAAATCCGTGCATTAATTATTGAACTAAAACTATTGTGAAATCGTGATTAATGCAGCATAGCAGCGTCACCTGTTGGGCTACTTATACCAAAAACTAATCAGCACCAATTTATATCAAGGTGTAATTTAATCTAAAGTTTTATTAAATTTCGTGCATTAGTTCTTGAGATAAAGTGGACACAAAATTTATGTCACATACAGACAGATATTTTCTAAAAATAGTCAAATCGTGATCCGAACTTTGTAAAACGTATAAATCTGTCGGAAACTGGAAGTCGAATTTTTTCACGAATCCAATAATTTCTTCTTGAAAAAATAGAAGAAAATAACTACGCAGGAAAATTCACCGTATGAAAGGTGCTTTATTTTATATTTCATTTTTGCATTCTTCTATCTTTACAAGAAGAAAGTATTGGATTCGTGAAAATTTTCGAATTCCGGTTTTCGACGGATTTACACGTTTTAGGGGTCAGAGATTCTAAAAAACAGGTTTTTAAAAATTATCTGTCTGTCTGTGAGTCTGTCCGTCTGTCTCTGTGTATGTGACACAAATTTTGTGGGCGCTCTATCTCAAGAACTAATGCACGCAATTTAATAAAAATTTATTTTCAGTTAGTCCATAATACAAATTGATGCGGATTAGTTTTAGTGTAAATCGCTCAACAGGTGGCGCTGCTATGCTGCACTTTTCAAGATTTCTTCAATAGCACTATCTCAAGAACTAATGCACGGATTTTCATCAAACTTCAGATTCAGTTAGTCCTTGATATGAATTGGTGCTGATTACATTTTGGTGTAAATCGTCCGGAATTTCACATCTTTAGAAACCTCATTAGGGGCATAGATTGCCATTTAATTTTGGCAGTGTGATAGCGAATTTTGAAGTATTAACAATATGAGATAGAAGAAAGTTTTGGGATTGGTACATCCGACTAGTTAATTAATATGTCTGTTATAAAACCAATAGGCGGATTAGAATATTTAGAGCACATTCGTTTATACTAAGTTTTCCCTTTCTCAGAGCAATTTATTTCCTAACACCAACAAAATAAAAATATTTTTAAGATAAATGTTATCGCTAACATCGTTTAAAATGCGTATTTGTTTTTTCCCTCAATCGAAAACTTGTAAGCATAACACATAATTTTATTTTCATTCTACATCGAAAGGCGATAACTAGCAAAATAAGGTAGTCCTAAATCAAAGCGCTTTGTCGAAAAGTTCTCTTCCTAGTCCTCTGTTCGCTAAATTGCTGAAATAACATTTTCTGACCACTCGTGGCTCATTTATCACAGCCCCCTTCTCCTGATGGTTGAATACTGCAATGATTGAGAGCATGAGGTCTAGCAGAAGTATATGTTTTCCTGGAAGTCAAGAGTGCAGTCACAGACTAATATAGATTATATTGCCTATGGGTGAAATCTCTTTCAAAACTATTGGGCTGGATGTGCAGTTTTACAGCACCCCCTTCCGACGGAATATTTCTAAATTCAAGGAGGACATGCTGATACTGGTTATAGCCAAAGACATACACAAAAAATTTGGTTCAATTCTATCATAACGTCATACACTTTTCGACGGTACAATAATGAAAATGGCACAAAAATAGCTATTACAGCGCTCCCTTCGGTTGTAATATTTCCAAATTGAAAGAGGACCTTCTGGCCGTAGCCAAAAACATACACAAGAAATTAGTTCAATTCCATGCATAATTTTACACACTTTTCGATGGTTCAGTGGCGACATACGGACATTTTGTATAAACATGTTTCTTGGAATCTCTGACCCCAAAAACGTGTAAATCCGTTGAAAACCGGAAGTAGAAAAAAATTTCGATTACAATACTTTCTTCTATTGAAGATAGTAGAAAGTAAACATTTGGTTCAATTCTATGCATAATTTCATAAACTTTGATGGTGCAATAACGAAAATGCCACAAAAATCACTATTACAGCGCCTCCTTCCGGCGGGGGGACTTGCTTGCCATTCCCAAAAGCATACACAAAAAATTTGGTTCAATTCTATGTATAAATTCATACACTTTTCGATGATAAAATAATGAAAATTGGACAAAAATCGCTATTACAGCGCCCCCTTCCGGCGGAATTTTTACAAATTCAGCTAGGACCTGCTTGCCGTAACCAAAAGCATGCCCAAAAAATTTGGTTGAATTCTATGCATAACTTCATACACTTTTCGAAGTACAATAGCGACACACGGACAGACAGGCATTCTGTATAAATATGTTTTTTTCTATCTCTGACCCCTAAAATGTGTAAATCCGTCGAAAACCGGAAGTCGAAAAAAATTTCGATTACAATGCTGTCTTTTTTTGAAAATAGATGAAAGTAAAAAGGGTAAAAGAATCCAAGGCAACAATAGCACAGAAATCACCATACCAATCCTTATTTACTTTTTGTCCTCTCACATAAGAAATCACAGCGACATATTGCCCATCCCATAGCTCGCATAGGTCAATGCGATGCCTATCTATATGTAAAAGAAAATTATTTCTTTTAAAGTTTGCTTTTGCTACCCACTCGTTGGATAGATAGGTTTTTGTTCACTAGTGTGTATCGGTGAATATCACAAAATGTGAGATTTTGAAAATTTAAATCATTTCAAAGCTTCTGATTCCTTTAAAAATGTTAGTTGAGCAGCTGATAAAGGAATTTACACGTAAAATTGTTAAAGTTTGAAGAGCTTAAGTTCATTTTTATGTAATTATAATTATATGTCCTTTCCTTGGCATATGCATCCTCGGATAATGACAATTTCATTCTAAAACATTTTTCACATCCTTGTTTTTTTTATTTTTAGATCTAACATTTTAATTTCGTTTAAAGGAACACGTTTCCTCTATAGTACCTCAAATTCAGTGTAATGTATTCAGTTTTATTTGTAATTTAATGAAGCCAGGAAAATGACATAATAAAAGGCTACTCAATTTTTACAAGGCCTTTAAACACATTATTTTCAAAGAAATATCTAAAATATCTTACTGATAGCAATGATTTTACTACTTGTGACTTGAACTATGTCAAGAACAAGTTCTTTATGCCTCATAAAGAACTAAAATGAGCAGGCCAGGAAAATGACATTAATTTTCAGTGACAATCATATTTTAATAATTGAAAATTATTTGTAAAATTCAGAACTTGTTACCTTCCTTATACATGTGTTATATAAGGTATAATTAATGGCTAGAAATTAAAAAAAACTAGAAAAAGATATTTGTACAGTATAGCAGAAAGCCTTTTACTTTGCACACATCACAGTGCGACATGCCAGGAAAATGACAATCTGAAAGTTTAAGTCTTTTAATTGCTTTATTTATTTGTTATTATGAATATAATCTCTCTTGAAAATACTTCTAAGAATATTTTTTACTAGAATGAAAAAAAAAAAAAACTGCATTATCTAACATTTAATAGACATTTTATTGTGCGGACTGCAATTTTCATATTTTGTGATATTGTCCCATATCTTATTTAGACACCCCATTCTGTGTAAAATTTCACATTCCCCAAAAAAAGAAAAATAAATCGCGTGATGCGCTAGAAATTTCTTTTTATTTCAGAAGTCTTTTCCGAAATCTTATAAGATTATATATATATATATATATGCAAATAAAGATTGGGTGTCACCCCTAGGGTGACACCCGGGGCGGACCCCCCCCCCCCCCTAGCTACGCCATTGGTTCTTGGGATGTATCGTTTAGAGTAAGAGCTTAGATGTCGGTAATAGGATAAATTCTTGGAGTCAGAACTGGGATATTGTTATTGATACAAATTAAAAATTATCAATATTTGACTATATATTGATAAATAATCCAGCCCTATTTGTCATATAATATTTTGAAAAACATCGAGGAATTTGAAAAGTAAAAAATAACAAGTAATATAAAAATTTTCTTTTTAAAGTCAATTCCTACTTAGGCCATCAAAGAAAAAATTAATATTAAGCTAATATTAGTTTTTGTTGCATTAAAATATCTCAATTTGTTGATTTTCTATAAGCAAGTAGGTTTACAATGGAACTCTATGGGAATTTGGCGAAATATCAGAGATATCGCCAAGTTGGCAGCATTATTGGCGACTCATTTTGGCCGCCAAACTTGGCGGTATTTGGCGACAGAACAGGGTCCCCCCTATGGTAACCCCTTATTGAAAATATTTTCATTGATCTTCAATAACCAATGGCCGCCATTTTGTTTCCCATGCAAAACTAATATTAATTAATTAAAATTTAATTAATTAATTAATATTTAAAAAACTGTATTAACATCAATTGTCATCCAGTACAAGTTTTAAAAAAATTATTTCAACTTAATAGGATGAATAATGAATATTTTATTAACGATTGAAAATTTGAACAAGATAAATATATAAATAAATAAATAAATATAGGGAGAGTGTGAGCTAATAGTAGGAATTGAAAAAGTACTTTTTAATTTTATTTTTTATACATGAACAATAAATTAAAGTTTCATCAATTATTACTTTCTTCTATCTTTACAAGAAGAAAGTATTGGTTTCATGAAAATTTTCGAATTCCAGTTTTCGACGGATTTACACGTTTTATGGGTCAGAGATTCCAAAAAACATGTTTTTACAAAATGTCTGTCTGTGAGTCTGTCCGTCTGTCTGTCTGTTTGTCTGTCTGTCTGTATGGGACACAAATTTTGTGGGCGCTCTATCTCAAAAACTAATGCACGGAATTTAATAAAAATTTATATTCAGATAGTCCCTGATATAGATTGGTGCTGATTAGTTTTTGGTGTAAATCGCCCGGCAGGTGGCGCTGCTATGTAGCATTTTGCAGGATTTCCGCAAAAGCTATATCTCAAGAACTAATGCACGGATTTTTATAAAACTTCATATTCCGTTAGTCCATGACATGAATAGATGCTGTTTAAGTTTTGGCGTAAATCGCCCAACAGGTGGCGCTGCTATGCTGCATTTAGCAGGATTTACACTATTTTCGCAGTAGCTCTATCTGAAGAAATAATGCACACATTTTCATCAAACTTCGGATTTAATTAGTCCTTCATATGAAATGATGCTGACTATGTGTTGGTGTAAATCGCCCAATAGATGGCGCTGCTGTGTTGCATTTTGTACTATTTCCTGATTAGCTCTATCTCAAGAACTAATGCACGAATTTTCATCAAACTTTAGATTTAAGTATAACTTGATTAATATTGCTGCTGATTATGTGTTGTTGCAAATCGCTCAACAGGTGGCGCTTCTATGCTGCATTTGTCATGATTTGCGCAATACCTCTAGCTCAAGAACTAATGCACGAATTTCCCTCAAACTTCATATTCAGTTAGACATTGACATAAGTTGGTGATAATTAGGTTCTGGTGTAAATAACCCAATAGGTGGCGCTGCTATGCTGCATTTTGCTGGATTTACACGATTTCAGTGACAGTCATACCTCGAGAAGTAATGCACGGAATTTCATATTTTTAGAATTCTCATGATGAACATAGATTGCTATTTAATTTGGCACTGAGATAGTGAATTTTGAAGTATTGACATGCATGAGATAGAAGAAAGTTTTGTGATGGCCACAACATACTAGTTTTTATTTCTCATTGGTAAAAGATAGAAATTACCAAATAAATACGCAGTTTGAAATCTTGAATTGTTAAGCTAAAGGTATCTTAGATCTCGAATTACTTTACAGTGACCCTATTGGAAGAAACTAAACAGGGCCGGTGTAAAATAATTCTGGGTGAATGAAGCTTATATTCCATTTTAGCTCAAAAACAAATATGTGCCAAACAAAGTAATTTAACCCTAGATCTACCGGGAATTTTATTCAAGTTTTAATAAAACGTTCTACACCAGAATTTTTATTTAAAACTATTTAACTTATTTATTTACCTTATTTTTGTCTGGTTTATATACTTAGTTTATTTTAAAGAAATTTCTGGTTTGAATGAATATTTTGTATGTACCTGTCGGGTCCAATGGACCCGTCTGGTAGACGGAGGGTTAAGGAAAGACAAGACTGGGTGCAATCCTATGGAAAATATGCCAGACTTAACCCTAGATCTACCGGGAATTTTATTCAAGTTTTAATAAAACGTTCTACACCAGAATTTTTATTTAAAACTATTTAGCTTATTTATTTACCTTATTTTTGTCTGGTTTATATACTTAGTTTATTTTAAAGAAATTTCTGGTTTGAATGAATATTTTGTATGTACCTGTCGGGTCCAATGGACCCGTCTGGTAGACGGAGGGTTAAGACCGGTTTCCTCGGAAACTACCCGACCGATTTTGGTAAAATTTGAAATCCATATTCACTGAATTACACTCAAGATTTATGGCAGACACCCCCCCCCCTTTTTTTTTTTTTTTTTTTTTTCTGCAACTAAAACTTATTTTTGAGCAATGTCAATTTTTCAGAAATTTTCCATTTTTCAGAAATTTTATTTTCTGAAACTAAAGTTTTTTAAAACTGTCTGCCATATATGATCTTATATTTATGCTGCACCAAAAACAAAACAAAACAAAAAAAAAATTAATATCGCTCGGGTACTTTAGGAGATAATGCGATTTTCACCTGGAAAGTGCGATTTTTCAGGAGAGATAAAAAACTTAGATACTTCTAACTGTGTGAAGTTCCCGCACAATTTTATCAAACACATGAATTAAACTATACATAAACACTCGGATAATATTTAGTTTCATATAATAAATGAGGTAATGTTTTAAAACTTATCGGTTTTATGTCACTTTCCACGTGTCTTCCGGATCAGCATCTCTTACACGAATTTTATTCGGTTAGCACCACTTTTTTTATAAAAAGGAGTTTTAGTTGTACTTTGACAATATGTGCAGTGCATACTACAAAATATCTGTTAAATATAAATTGTTTCGAGTAGAACTTAAAAATAGAAATAAGTATAAAATGTTAGCATAAAATTAAGGTGAATGGGCGTGGCGTCCGGGTCGGTGTATTCCCTTGAATTTTTACGATTATTTCTAATGGCAAGAAAAAAAAAAAAGAAAAAAAAAACGTGCATACCAAGGGATTCAATAAGGTCCAAAGAACTTTTTAAGTCAATAAAATAAAAATCAATTTTTTCAAAAAAATAACTTATGTCTCCCCTTAACCCTAGAACTACCGGAAATTTTACTCAAGTTTTATAAAAACATTCTACACCAGAATTTTTACTTAAAACTATTTAATTTGTTTATTTAACTTATTATTGTCTGATTTATACATTTAGTTTGTTTTGAAGAAATTTCTGGTTTGAATAAATATTTTGAATGTACATGTCGGGTCCAATGGACCCGTCTGGTAGACGGAAGGTTAATGTGTTTGAAAAATTTTTGATCTCAAATCTGGGAAATATATTTCAATAAGAGGCGCTAAATTATTTCCATTCTTAAAAGGGAAAGTTTTAGTTATACTAAATGTTTCTATAAAACGCATTAATTTCACCCTGTATTCGTTTGTTAGCTTGGGCTTATTTTTCTTATTCTAAGAAGCTCCTAGGATCTTTTACTTCCTTTTTCATAAAACGAACAGTTGAAACTTTTATATACTTTTTTAACTTTAATTAGCCATTAATTAAAAGTTTATACAGTTATATTCATATTATAGAATGTCATTTGCTTTTTCACTCCAAGTTTTCTTCTGAGAAAAATATATTCTAAAAAAACACTTGCATAATTCTACACAACGCCGACTTTTAATGCTGAAACAAGTCGGAAATTGAACGTCAAACGTGGCAAATGAGGTGTGTTCGTACTATACCTCGTTTTATAAATGTTCAGCTCTTTCTGCAATAGTTGTTGCACTCTTATACAAAAATGCATGAATACAAAATTTATTACGATTATACATATTAAATTCAGTAATACGGAAATAATAGGACTCCATCTTAAACAGGACGTAATCACCATGGAAACCTAGAATCATGACCTATCAGGGGATATCATTGAATTAATTACATACCATAGGATTTAATAGAAAGAAGAAAACTTCTATTAATATCTTTTTAAATTTAGTTTCGATTTTCATAAAATTTGAAATGACTCGACAAAATTCTGCAACGATTATATATATTAAATTTCAAACCATTCGGTTGGGTAGTTCTTGGGCTGTTATATGCGGATAGACAGACGGACGGACCAGACGAAGACTATAGGTGCTACGTGTTTATATAATTACGAACGCACCTAAAAAGACACAAAAAGTGCTCAAAATAAGCGTACTTTTTATTAATTTTAAGTCAAAGAGATGCATATTTTGACAAAATATCAAGCACTATTAACAGGTTTACATGCACATAAAGTTGACGTATCCTTACAGTTTGCTAGAAAATTTGTATGAAATTTGAACACTTTTAAGAATTTCCTAACTTGCAAGAAATTAAAAATTTGTAAGAAATTTAAAGATTGTAAGAATTAATTTGCTATATTAAAATTCATATCATCTACTTAACAAAACTGTAAAGACAGTTTTCAAAACTCCTCTCTTTTGCACTTTGCTTTGTAAGAAATTATATTTGTATTTTTTATTCATTTTAAATCATAAATATATTTAATGTGCATTTTATTAAACATTGATACCAAATTAACACGTGCAATAAATTAGTCTTATAAGCTTTTTGTTTATTTTATAATAACTAGGGGGCTCTGCCCCCTATGAGCTACACTCGTCAACCCCCGTTCAGACACCGCAGACTCTAACAGCACGCTAATTTGATCGGCTTTAAAAAGATTTCGGAAGATTGAATTATAATTTGAATCTGACAATTATAATCTGGCGTAATTTTCACCAAACATACTTTCTCTTTTTAATATTCACGTAAAAATACTTTTGTTAGAAATGAAATATTATGATCATCTTAAAATGTCAAATAAATGTCTCGCGCAATTTTTAAAATTAAACTGTTTTGCAATATTATTTTTTGTACATTTTACGTAATAAGTGTAATGTGACGTAAATGTGACGTAAATTCTCCTATTTAAGACTTCTAACGCATGTTAATGAATTTATTATTTTACAATATTCTTTCTCTTTTAAAATTCACGTGTAAGTATAGTTTTTATGACGTAATTTTCAATGAGTTCCTGCTTTTTATATTTTCTGTTTATAATAGTCACGTGTAAAATAAATTTTTAATTTGAAGCAAACATTATTGTTTGTCCTGTTTATACAGTTGGCAACGGTTTAAATTAATACAATATTCTAAATCTCTCTATTCTAAAAAAAAAAGTAACTACCGCTGTCACCGCCGCCGCGGCCGCCGCCGGTTTTGAATTTTTTGTGACTGGAGGTATTTCTTCGTTAATATTAAGAAAAGTAATGCATACAAAAGTATGAAAATCGGTAGTATTATACAAAAATGTTTGATAAACACGCTGATGCAGACAGCTTTAAGAGATATTTAATGCTAAAGTTGGACAAAACCGTTCCACTAAAAAAGTTTTATAGGAGCAAAAACTGTTCATGGGAATTTAATCATTTTTAGATCATTTTATACGTTTGAAGTTCCCGGTGTGCAGATTGTATTTCTTTTTTTAATTTGACTAATTTTTTGAGGTTTTATTTCTATTTTAAATTCAAATTTTCAGCATTTCTAGAGATATTTTTTACAGATTTTAGAAAGTGATATTAATTTAAACTGTTGCCAACTGTATAAACAGCGGAAACAATAATGTTTGCTTCAGAAAAAAAAAAAAAAAAATATTTATACGTGTAAATAAATTAAAAATTTATTTACACATGACTATTATAAACAGATAAAAAACATTTGGAATTAGAATTAAATAATTATGTACAAAAAGCAGGAACTTATTACAAATTTCGTCATAAAAACTATAATTACACGTGAATTTTAAGAGAGAAAGGAATTTGTAAAATAATAAATTTATTAACGTGCGTTAGAAGTCTTAAATAGGAGAAATTGTCATATTTACGTCACATTACAGTTATTACATAAAATGAACACAAAATAATATTGCAAAACGGTTTAAATTTAGAAATTGCGCTAGACATTTATTTGATATTTTGAGAGGATACTTTTCAACTATTTTTGTTAGGAAAACGCAAATAATATTTCATTTCTAACAAAAGTATTTTCACGTGATTATTTAAGAGAGAAAGAATAGCTTGGTCAAAATTACGTCAGATTAAAAACGATTAATTTAAAATGTCTCATTTAAAAGAACTTTCTTTTCGCTTTCTTAAAAAATACCAGGAGACAAAGACTGTTTACTTAATTCCTTTTATATTAGCTTATTTTGAAATGTTGTTACACATGTCTACGTCATCAAGTTATTTTTATTTCGACGTTTTATTTGTATTTTTATTAATGTTGTACTAATTTATTTGTTCTTTCGTTATTTAAAATAAAAATTATGTCAATTTGTATAATTTGGCGAGTGGTTTGGCGATTTATATAATTTGGCGAAATTGGTCGACGGGATAATCGAGTAGTACCGCAGCGGATTTGACGTTAAAATTCCCCAATCAAAGAGAAATGAATAGAAATCCGTTTATAGGGAGATCGCCACTGCTTTTTAAATTATAATTCAATCTTTCGAAATCTTTTTAAAGCCGATCAAATTAGCATGCATTTAGAGTCTGCGGAATCTGGACGGGGGTTGGCGAGCGTAGCTCGTAGGGGGCCGAGCCCCCTAGTTTTGTAAAAAATATATCTCGAAATGTTGAAAATTTGAATTTAAAATAGAAATAAAACCTCAAAAAATGAGTTAAATTAAAATACTAAATGCAGTCTGCACACCGGGAAATTCTGACGCATAAAATGATCTAAAAATGATTAAGTTCTTATGTACAGTTTGTGCTCCTATAAAACTTTGTTAATGGAACGATTTTGTCCAACTTTGGCATTAAATATCTCTTAAAATAATTCTTCGATTTGAAAACTGTCTGCATCAGCGTGTTTAGCAAACATTTCTCTATAATACTACCGATTTTCATATTTTTGTATGCAACAGTTTTTTAATATTAACGAAGAACGGCCATGATTAAGCATTCAAATTGGATGCCGATCTGCCGGAAATATCTACGCAGATTTTCATTGGTCCATTTCCAAATCAAAACTTTTTTTTATATATAGAAGGATAATAATATTATTATTATCACTTATATAAATAGTGTCTAACTAATATTTTATATTATTATTATTATTATTATAACTTATATAAATAGTGTCTAACTAATATGGTCTACTATTGAAAGAAAACTTGACTCCTTCAATAATAAGAAATAAAGTCCTTTTAAAAGTTAGAAATTGGATAACATTTTAAAAAGTTTCTTAAAAACTGTAAACTGTTGGAATTTTAATTTTATCTTGAAATTTTAACTGATCCTAGAAATGCGTCACGAAGTACCAAGTCAGGGTTGCTAGTTTGATCTCCATTTTTTTTTTCAGAAAATGCGAACGCCTACCAGAAATTAATAAAATTGTAATTTTTTCTTTAATTAATGAGAGACGTTTCGTAACTGCCGAAAGTTTTGAAATTTCTAAATAAAAGTGGAAGCAAAACTGGCAACCCTGTACTGTGTAAAGCTTATATATATATATATACTAGCTGACCTCCCGGCGTTGTCAGGGCCCGCGATTATATTCTTAAATGAACGTTTATGTATGACGTTAATTTTATGAACGTTTGTATGATTTTATATCTTTAAATCGATTTTATCTGATATACGTGTCTGCTGACTATATGAAAAATCAGTTACAAAAAACTCCTGATGTTTAGTGGTAAAAAGGTTCGGAATACGAAACGATACTACGGGAAACGAAGGGGGAGAGTGATATGTTTCCGAGGACTGCGTAATTTTTGTAATAATATCGATAATTAACTGTAAAAATCACTGACTTACACATAATCATTTATTTACTATTACACATATCCTGAGTGATTTTTTTTTTCAAACTGATTATTGCCGGAAAATCTTGCATTTCCGCCTTCCCCCCGCGACGGGACGATATGTTCTAAATGAACCGCTGACCGGCACCGTATAGAAGGCGTGTTGTGTACTCGCTGCGAAATCTCTTCGTTCCACTTTCCACCACCAGGGAGTCATTCTGTACTAAACAATCCATCTTCCGATGGTAACTGCGACACGGGTCCCCGCTCCCTCCGGCACGCTACAGCAGGCGTGCTGCAAAATCCTTTTGTTCTACCTTCCACCGCCAGAGGCGCAATATGTTTTATAAAAACATCCGACACGGCTGTAAGCACGCCTGCTAATTTTATACATTTCTCAATTCCCCTAGTGGGCTAAAAATCTGTAGTTTTATATCGGACACATATCTCTGTATTCAACTGATATGCTGAAAGAAATTATTTCTCTGCAATAGTATTAATGAAATAATAATTAATATCTTCGGTTGTAATTGAGGGATTTTTATGAAAATGAAATATTTGGATTGAGCGTTAAAAATACGCATAGTTGTATTAATTTCAAATCGATAAATGCAATATTTAAAAAAATCTATAGAGCTGAAAAATTGCCTTCTCTCTAGCTGCATGTTGTTTTGGAATGATTTCGGGGTCCCACTCGAAGAATGAATCTTATTGGCTGCGAAAATGCTAGAAATCTGGTCTTTGATTGAGAATGTATTCTGTGATTTGATAAAAATCTAAGCTTTAGTTGAATTATGTATACTTTTACATTACTTCAATTAATAACTCAGGTTATTAGTCGAGATTTAAAATTCGGAGTCTCAGGTGCTCCAGGGGAGGGCTTCAACTACCATCGCAACCTTTTATCAGCTTTGTGTACGTGCGGTAGATTTCGCTAGCCATAACCACAGCCCAATTCGATCTTTCTTCTTAACGCGTAGTATACGGCCCTAACAAACATCAGTTTTCACTGGAATTATTAAAGGGCCAAAAATTCAATAGATGGCGCTGATTGCCAACCTCATCCGTACGATTTAAAAGGCTAAAATGCGTCATACTCCGCTTATTTTAACCAAGTAAACATTTCACAACTGATTTCAGCAATTACCGTCCATAGCCAAATATGTATTCATTCCAATTATTTTGAACAGCTCTGTATTTGATCTGTAAGCTGGTATATATACTATATTATGGAAAATTTAGTTTAGCAAGAAAACACATAACAGATTGAAATTTTTCTTTCAGCAATTTATACTAATAGATGGAAACATACTTGAATACTTTTGTTCAGCCCTCTGGTGTACCTAGTACCTTTATTACACGCCACTATTTAGCTAAAATGTAATTCAAACTAAATCACTTTTAAAACTACTGAAATCACATTTCCAGAATTTATCATCTATAGACGACCATGTATCCAATTCTTTGCGTGGCCCTTTATATCATTTTATCTATATTCTACAAATATTTCTTAGTAAACTTAATGCAGTTTAGCGTAAAAATGCATAACACATTTAAAAACCACCTTTCAGCAATTTACGGTCATAATCGGTAACCTTTACGAATTCTTTGCGTAGCTTTGTATATCAACTATAGCATTTATATACACTGTATAGTATGCATAAATATAGTGAAACTTAAAAGCGCATATCATAATTAAAAATGCATTTCGTGCCATCACCGCTAATATACAGTACTTCGGATAGAATGTACGCGTACTTGTCTAAAATCTTTTGTGTGTCCCTGTAAATGCTATGCACTTCATATTATACATGAAATAACTTTCAGTAAGCCTCGCCGACGTATATCAATTTCATTATATATGAAATTGCGTAATTAAAATACGTCGCAAACAATTTCTGCTATTCTATTATGTAATGGAATTCTTTTGTGCGGCCCTGTAAATGAATAGTAACTATTCGTTGTACCGCATATTCTACAGAATGCATATTTTAGTACATTTCGTAAATGTATACCATTTTATTGTGTTTGAAAGGGTGTAAAATCTTTACAATTCATTTGAAACGATTTTTTCTCATTGGCCGTAATGTAACGAAATACTTTTGACTGTCCCTGTAAATTAACTAAACATGATACAAATTTCATTTGAAATAGGGTTCGTGCTAGGCTAAATGTCAATAACATCCAAAAATTTCAGGGCGATCTGAGTATATTTACGAGAGTTAGAGAGCGGACAGACGCACAGACAAACCAATGTCAAAAACACTCATCAACTTTGTTGGAAAGTGTTAAAAAGTAAATAACAAGTAAGAAAAATCATGCGTACAGCATAGATTATGAAACACTTTCCAACACTCCCTGAAAGCTTTAACGAAACTTCGTTACTTAGGGTAATAAGGTAAATAAGATAACTAAGTAAACGTTTAAAAATCTGATTTCAGTAGTTACCGCCCACAGCCAAATATATATTTCAATTCTTTTGAACAGCTCTGTATTCGATCTGTATGATGATATATATACTATATAATGGGAAAATTTAGTTAGCAAGAAAATGCATAACAGGTTGAAATTCATCTTTCAGCAATTTATACTAATAGATGGAAACATACTTGAATACTTTTGTACAGCCCTGTAGTTTACCGATTACCTTTATTACATGCCACTATTTAGCTAAAATTTAATTCAAGCTAAAACACGATCAAAACTACTGAAATTATCACCCATAGACGGCCATGTTTCCAACCCTTTGCGTGGCTCTGTATATCACTTTATCTATATTCTACAAATATTTCTTAGTACACTAAATTCAGTTCAGCTTAAAAATGCATATCTCCTTTAAAACCCACCTTTAAGCAATTTATGCACCTACTCAGTCACCTTTACGAATTCATTTCTGTAGCTCATTATGTGAACTATAGCATTTATACCCATTTTATAGTATGCATAAATATAGTGAACAAGTAGGTAAGTGTGATCTACAGATCGCACAGAGGGTTTCGTTTAATATTCCTTTCAAAACACTTTATCCTTTTGAAAAATCTGTTAGTTCCACATTTCGCAACCAGGGGCGCACTCTATTCTAAACAAACCTCTATTCGAACGAAACTCCGTTTTTTAGACTATCAGTAGATATATAAGTCGAGGTGATTGGGCCGATAGCACCCGAGATAAGTTGGCGCCCCTGGCGGTAAAAAGTGGAACTAAAATATGTAAGGCTATGGTGTATATTATGAAAGAATGGTCAAAGGGGTGTCGGCAAAAGTTGGAAAAGTGCTCCCCTGGTGAAAAGGGCGGATGTTAAAAAAATTTCTTAAAATACATAAGTTAGAGCCCGGAGTTGTAAATAATATAAGACTTTTTGAAAATTTTATTATTTGCCGTGTGGTCAGAGGTATTCAGCTATACGTATGCAAAAATTCATGTCTCCAGCTTAATAAGGGGCTCTCTTAGAAAGAATTACTTAAAATACATATGTGGTAGCTCAAAGGTTTAAACGTAAGACTTTTTCAAGATTTTATTATTTGTCGCCTGGCCTCAGGTGTTCTGCTATAAGTAGGCAAAATTTCAAATGTCCAATTCAATAAGGGGCTCAGTCAGAAAGAATTGCTTAAAATACGCATGTGGGAGCCCGAAGGGTTAAATATACGATTTTTTCAAAATTTTATGATTTTTCGTATATGTGGTGTTCAGCTATAAGTATGCAAAATTTCACGCCTCCAACCTAAATAGGGGCTCACTTAGAAAGAATTGTTTAAAATACACGTGTGGGAGCTCAAAGGGTTAAATGTACGGGTTTTTCAAAATTTTATGGCTTGTCATTTGATGCGAGATGTTCAGCTATAAGTATGCAAAATTTCACGCCTCCAACCAAAATAGGGGCTCACTTAGAAAGAATTGTTTAAAATACACACATGGGAGCCCAGAGGGTTAAATGTACGACTTTTTCAAAATTTTATGATTTGTCGTTTGATGTGAGGTGTTCAGCTATAAGTATGCCAAATTGAACGCTTCCAACCTAATTAGGGACTCACTTAGAAAGAATTGTTTAAAATACACATGTGGGAGCGCAAAAAGTTAAATGTACGACTTTTCCAAAATTTTATGATTTGTCGTATGATGTGTGGTGTTCAGCTATAAGTATGCAAAATTTCAAGTTTTCAACATTTATAGTTTCTGAGAACGGGCTCTGTGACAGACGGACAGACAGACAGACATAGGAGCGAGACGAATAGAGTTTCGTCAGATGAACGAAACCCTAAAAAAGTGCATATCATAATTAAAAATGCATTTCGAGCAATCATTACTAATATACAGTAATTCGGATACAATATAGTATCTGAAATCTTTTCAAATACACCGCAAACAATTTCCCCTATACCATTATGAACGGAATTCTTTTGTGTGGCCCTGTAAACGAACAATAACTATTCTTTGCACCGCATATTCAACAGAATGCATATTTTAGTGGACTTCATAAATGAATATCAATTTTACTATGTTTGAAAGAGTGTAACACCATTAAAAATCATTTGAAACGATTTTTTCCCCATTGGTCGACTGTCCCTGTAAATGAACTAAACATGCTACAAACTTCATTTGAAATAGGGAATGTGCTATGGTAGAGGTCACTAACATCCAAAAATTTCAGAACAATCCGAGCATATTTACGAGAGTTAGAGCGTGGACAGACGGCCAGACGGACAGACAAACCGAAGTCATAAACACTTTTTTCAACTTTGTTGGAAAGTGTTAAAAACAGATCATTTTTATATATTTGTATACACATTTACATATTTATATTTCAGTGAAGATTTCATACGTAAAATATTCTTATGTAAACTTTAAAATCTTTTTAGATAAAGAATGTTGCCAGAATTTTGAATTTGATGATGATTGCGATTTATCGTTTATAACAAAAATATCTCGGGAAATAAGATGAAACGAAACACCTTCGTTATTCCTAGATGATGAACGGCAATATGGTACACAACAATATACCATCTTGATTATAAAAATAAAATAAATATTTCAAATCTTAACCCCTTATGGGGCAAGCAATTACGTTTGTGAAATGCTGAATTCCCACCGGAAACTTTGAAAAAAAGTAAAAGCAACTTTACGGCTTTTTTCCACTAAGATTAGAAAAGTAAAATTAAATACAATTTTTCTGGTGTAAAACTTCATTAATCTAGGTGGCATATAATATATACCGGTGCCCCTCAAGGGGTTAAAATTAAATCATGGGCAAAAGCTAAGTAAACACAAACACGATCGAATGAAGCCGCACTTGACTGAAGTTGACGAGCAGTGCCAAACTCTTACAGCGGCCACAACCGGAACTAGATGTTGATTCCAGCGCTTCTATTATATTTCGCGCTTTTGTTACAACCTGCCAAGATCGAGTGAAGCCTTGCCATAACACATAACAGATACACACACATATCGAGTACACAAACATATCAAAAATTTCTTTTATTAGAAAAGATCATGAACAGCAGTTCTCATATCACATGAACATAGTTTGTGACTATCATCTAAACAAATCTAAAAAGTTTTGATTAAAATAATCTAAAGTTTTATATTTTTAAATATGTGGTGTAAGTTATATAATTTCTTGATTTGTTTTTCATTATTTTGTTGAGCGAAAAATTGTAGATGAATGTTGTTACTCATTGTGCTATAAATGAGAACTCCTTTAAATATCTGGTGTAAGTTATATAATTTCTTGATTGGTTTTTCATTGTTTTGTTGAGCGAAAAATTGTAGATGAATGTTGTTATTCATTGTGCTTAACTAAGAACTTCTACGATTTTTTTTACAACTAACTTTTAACCCCTTGAGGGGTGTATATCCCACCTAATTTTAAGCATGATTTACACCGGAAACTTTTAAATTAAATTTTACTTTTTAAACTTTGGTGGAAAAAAGTTGAAAAATTGCTTTTCCTTATTTTGAACTGAATTTTTTTTAAAATTCCGGTGTGAATTCATCGTTTCAGAAACGCAATTGCTTGCCCCTGAAAGGGTTAATACAGAGTTGCCAGTTTGGCCTCCGATTTTAATCTGAAATTTCAAATTCATACCATAAATTTTGAATGAAGAATTTTTATTTGATGTAATCGCTAAATTACTCTTATTGAATAAGCATAAATTACTATTTTTTATTTCTGGCGTGAACTCGAAGTTCTGAATAAAAATGGATGCCGAACTGGCAACCCTGAGTTTTTTGAGAAGTCTTTTCTTTAAAAGGTCTGCATTTCAATCTCACGTGGCATTATGTGGCAATCGGTAACGGGATTTAAAAACGAAATACGAGGGAAATTCGGAAAGAAACTTCCGTTTATGAATTAAAAAAAAAAAAAAAAACTAATGAAAGGATACGTTTTTTATTACTCACGTTTGAAAGGCACATTCTTCAGCTACTTCTCAGCATAATCGAAGTATTATTTAAAACAATTATCATAGCTGTAAATCGTCTTTGAAATTCCATCGTCACAGACTTCTGCCGCCGGCCTATCCAACAGGGCTGTTCGTTCTTTTCTATCCACACCACTATTTTTTTTTTTTTTTTGGTAATAATAGGCCATTTCGAAAATTAACTTCCGTCGAGGCGTGGCACTATTAGTAATGGGCGGAGCGCAACCATTGAATGTACATGGTGACTATGTTGAAAAATAGAAGACAGCTGTACCTTTGAGATGTAAATAAAAAAAAATTTGAAAGTAGGCGTGTTTTTCATTTATACAACAAAACGAAAATTAGTTTCCGAATTGCTCTCGTAATATTTTACTTGACCTACTACTTTTTACAAATTTTTTATAGTACATTTATCAGCAAATTATATAGAAAAAATAATGTTAAAATTCTTTGGATTGAAAGAGTGGTGCGAGTTGAATTTAAAAGTAATCGCAGTTGAATAGGCCGGTGGCAGAAGTCTGTGACGATGGAATTTCAAAGCTGATTTACCGTTATGATAATTGTTTTAATTAATACGGCAATTATGTTGAGAAGTAGCTGAAGAACGTGTCTTTCATACGTAAGTAATAAAACATGTTTCCTTTCATTAGTTTTTTTTTTAATTCATAAACGGTGGTTACTTTCCGAATTACCCTCGTATTTCATTTACAATGTATTTTATGCAATAATTGTTTTCTTTCTTTCGAAAAATATCGTTTTTGATTTGAAAAATTGAGTATATTCATTTCCGCAATTAGATATGACCGTTCTATTTATGTAACAAGAATATTTCCATTACTGAATTAATAATCACTAAACCTCCGATAACTAAAAGTCTCCCCAAAAAATCTCTTTGGATCTTGAAAGCCCTCCAATATCCCCCATATAACGTAAAGAACATGCTTATTGTTTGCTGCGTAATTCTTGAAAAAACAAACTTTCCACATGTAAGAAGTTCATGCCTCTATTTATTGGTGAAACTAATGAACATATTATTATCTGATCAACAACTGCTGTTACAACCAGATACATTTTTTATATCTTTCTAAACTTACTCGTGCTCTTTTGATTTGCGAAACTCCTAATTCGTGTTGCTTAAACTTTGTGCTTATCATGGCTAGCGAAAGGTGAGCAGGGATTTTTTTTCACTATTAATCGTTGTGAAAATAAGGGGTCAAAAATAAATTCAGAAATGTGTCATATATTAGTAGTGATTTTGGAATTGGGAAGAGGTTTAAGTTTATGCATTTTTTTTAAATGTATAGCGTAGGCTGAGGACTGTATTGCATGAAAATTGACTAAAAATACAATAGAATCCCGATTCTCTTAGTTAATCTGGACAAAGCTTACCTCTGATTTAAAAAAAAAAAAAAAAAAAAAAAAAAAAAAAAAAAAAAAAAAAATCTCGCCAGATAAGAAGTTCATGCCTATTTATTTACTTCTGGTGAAACTAATGAGCGTATGATTATCTGATCAACAACTGCTCTTATAACCATTTTTATATCTTTGTAAACTTCCTCATGCTCTTTTGATTTGCGAAACAATTAATTCGTGTAGCCAAAACTTTGTGCTTGTCATGGCTAGTGAAAGGTGAGCACTGATTTTTTTTTCACAATTAATCGTTATGAAACTAATTTTAGAAGTGGTCAAAAATGAATTCAGAAATGTGTCATATAGTAGGCATTTTAGGATTTGAGAAGAGGTTTAACCCTTTCAGGGGCAAGGTACTTTTATTCGTAAAATGTTGAAATAATTTAATGACAGCAGTATTTACAAGAGAATTTATTTGTAAACAAGTAAAAGTGTATTTTTTAGAGCTGTAGCAAACCGCACATATTCGTTACTAAGTAACGGGTATTCTCTAAGATACGAAATACCGAATCGGTACTTCGAAGTACGACTCGTTAGTCGTTACTGTGTCAATACGCAGCCGAACAAAATGAAACTAACTTCAAACGCTGCTAACGTTTGTGTAATTCATGAATGGAGCAGATAGCCGGATGCGGTAAAAGATGCGAATTTGTATTCGGACTCGGATATTTCGGAATCAGTTGTTTCCGTATCTGCGTATGCTGTTAGTATCAGTTATTCTCAAATCTCAAATGATTTTGATTTCGTAGGGGCTTGTTGATTCCTTTATTATGGAAAGAAAAAGAAGTATAGCTGTTTTATACTCCGAGCTTGCGGATTTAGCAAAAAAGTATTTATCAGCGATGTCTACATTAGTACCATCTGAAAGAATTTTCTGAAAATCAGATTATATATTATCTGAAAGGCGTGCTTCATTAAAATAAAAAAGAATGGAAAAAATATTTTTAAACATAAATCAAAGATTTCTAAAATAGTAATGCGAGTGGCGTAAACTGTTGGTTGATAAGATGATAAAGACTAAAATGAAACACATTTCTTTTAAATGTTCTGAAAATTTTCAAGAAATTCTGTTCTAAAATTTACAGGTTTGCTTTCAGTGCATTCTTTATCTTCTAAAAATATCTTTGTACGTGTATTTATGTTTTAAATTTGAAAAAAAAAATATTTTATGATAAAGACGAGTTTTTAGATTGTTTGTAAAAATGTTTTTATGATAACGTTTAATTTTTTTAGCCCCCGGTATGCTATTTCTTTCTCCCAGCTAAACTAATAAAGTGTCTCAAAAAAAAAAAAAAAAAAAAAAAAAAAAAAAAAAAAAAAAAAACACTCCGTTGTATCAGCCAGTGTATAAAACAAAGCAGAGGTATCATTGTACGGAATAATCTCTGCCGCAATATTTTTTTACTTCTAAGCATCGCACATTTTCAATTTTTATACCGTCGTATTGGGAAAAAAAAGTACTTTTAAATGCAATTTGTTTGAAAACTGCATCTTGATTTATTTTTGAGATATTAATTTTTTTGTAATTTTTAATGCTATTTGTTTAATTTTTGTAACTCAAGTGCTCCATTTCTGTAGAAAGTAAAAGTAAGGGAAAATAGTTGGAAAGTACCAATTATAACTTTTTGTAGCCATTTTCTCATAAAAACTGAAAAAAAATGTAATTAAAATACGTGCTGTTTCGAAAAAATATAAGCGAATGACTTCTAATACAACATGGAACTTTTATAAACTGAACAATTTTAAGTATCGATATTAATATTACAAAGAAATGAAAGCATATAAATCATAAGATAGCATTTTTTTTTTTTTTTTTTTGTCGAAGTTCTTAAATAACGAAAGGAATTCTTCAGCGGATGCGGATAACGTCATTTTATATAAAATAAATTCCTGTTTTCTAATTTCTTTTTCTTTTCTTTCTTTCTTTTTTTTTTTTTTTTGCAGGGGGCGGGGGGGGGGGGCTTGTAAAAATATTTGTCACAGATATCATATACGCACCACATTGGCGCAATTTTTTTCTGACGCCAATATCATATAAGTACCGGGGTACTTAACTGGCGCCAAAGTCCCGTTATTTTGCTTAATATGGTAACCCGGATGTTGTTTATTTGTTAATATATTGTTTAGTTCTATAGTTATTAAATAAACTTTTTTTATTTATTGCTATTCCCTTTTTTAAATATATATATGTAACTGGTATTCGAAAACGAGGTTTTCGCCAAATTGGCGTCAGAAAAAAACCACGCCAATGTGGTGCGTATATGACATCTGTGCCAAATATTTTTGTTGGTATGTTTTTAAATTTCATATTTGAAAAAAAGGTTTTTTTAAATATAAATCAATAATTTCAGAAATAATAACGTGACTGAAGTACAATGTCATTTGATAGGTTGACCACGTAAGAAATTAAATATACACATATTTAAATATTTTCAAATTATTCCAGAAGTTAAATTTTCATAATACATTATTACTTTTAGTGTAAAATTAGTAAGTAAATTTGTTTGTAAAAATATTTTCTTTGTGTAATTATATTTCATAGTTTTAGTATAAATTTGGTAAACTTTTACTCTTCCTAATTGCTTTCTCCAATTATTCATTATTTCATAAGTAAGAAATTCTACAATTCAGACATGTTATATTCAATTATGCATCGTATTTTAATTTTGTTTGCCTTTTTTCATTAAAACGTAGAAAATTAAATGTAAATTTTACGTACAGATGGCAGCACATATTTTACGTTAAAACAATAACGAATTCTTCAAAAGACTCATGTGCAGTATATAATTAGATTTGCTGCAGGTTTGTAGTATATACCCGGTTTTTGAACGGTAACGAAAGTAACGAGTAACGAATACTTTCCAACGGGTAGCGAGTTTGAAAGTAACGACATCATACGGGTATTCATTTAGTCGTTACTTTTACAGCACTAGTATTTTTGCGTACTTAATAAAGGTGAAATTTTCATTATAAAATTCCGGTGCCAATATGGCAATTAGGGATTAAAATTATGTGATGCCGTGACGGCATCACCACCCTTCAAGGGGTTAAGCATATGCATATTTAAAATAATATATATACAGCACAGGCTCATAGCTGCCAACTCTTCCGCTTTTTCAGACCACAAAAATTTAAAAGAAATTTTTATCTTATGTAATCGTCAGATTACGGCGATTTAAAAAGGTAAAATTTACTATAAAATTTTTGTGGTACAAAAAAGCGTAAGATGTTGGCAGCTATGCAGGCTGACAACTGGATTTCGTGAAAATTGAGTAAAAATACAGTAGAATTCCGATTCTTTTAGTTAATCTGGACGAAGTTTACCTCTGATAAGAAAAAGAAAAAAAAAAAAAGACTAGGATAAACCAAATTATCATATTTTGCCTCTATACATTTTTCACCAAATACAATTTTCATTTGAGAAGAAATATAATTCTTTGTGCTGTTCTACAAATTGACATAAAGAAGACCTTTTCTAAATGTTAAAAACATATATCTTGAAATGAAAATATGAATAAAAATTAAAAGAAAACCCTCAAAAAATCATTAACCCTTAACTGCATGAATTATTCTTTTAGAATTGTGTTTTTTATTTTTACATTAAGGATTAGACACCAGAAATCTTAAGATAGATTTTTAACTTTATTTAGTAGCATAATTTTTTTTTTTTTTTTTTTTTTTTTTTTTTTTTTTTTTTTTTATAGAGCATTCATATTTTTATATAAATATAGTGGTTGTAAGAACTTAATTATGTATTAAAAATTAAATGTGACATGTTGCTAATTTGCCAGGTAAAAATTAAGACTCCTGAGACCTATATAATTCCTATAGCCCTAAAATTATTTAAACCTCCATAGATCTTAGAATATTGATGGTAAGGAAGCTCTCAAATAGACGTTCTCTTTTTTAATTAATCCATTAACTGCCGAAGCTATAAGATAGGTATTTTCAACTTTTTTTTGCTAAAAAACGTTTGCCACCACAAATTTTGAAAGATAATTTTTGTTTTATTTAGTGGTCAAAGTTTCTGTTGTCCAATAAAGCACATTTTTTAATCCATAAATAGTGGTAGCTAAATCGTAAATTTAAGCATGCAAATACATTTTTTGTGTTGCGTCAACACAACACCAGCGTGTAATGGGTTAAAATAGCTTCTCCCAGATATTACTGCATTGTATGATTAAAAAAAAACATTTAAATAAGACTTAGGGGCTGTCCATAAATGATGTCACACTTTTTTTTCAATATTTTTTACCCTCCCTACCCCCTTTGTCACAAAGTTCAACACTTCACCACACCCCCTCTCCCTCCCTTGTCACATGTCATGCTACATTATATAAATATATACACTGCTCTAAAAAAATTAGGGGTGCAAGCAAAAAAGTGAAGAGAACAAACAGTGCGAGACAGCCATGCATGGGCATAAAATTGAGAATAACATGTGTATCAATGCGCAATACAGAAAAAAGGGACAAAAAAATTGCAAGAGAGCTTTAATTCTTTGAAACGATAAGTAGAATGCGAAATGATGGTCTAGGGCAACAATTTGGTTACATATAAATGACAAAAAAGAGTACTGTTTAGGAATGATGCAATTCATTTAATATGACGTGTGGTCCCTTCGAATAGATAAAACTGTCGTATACCTGTTATCCATGAATCGATGACATTATCAATAGGTTTTCGGGGAATAATGATCCACTCTTCAAAAATTGCAATTTCCAAGTCCCGAACAATAAAAGGAGGCCCCAGTCTCTCTGCAACGCGTCGTCCTAGTGTGTATCCCACATGCTCCATCAGATTCAGCTTAGGAGAGCATATTGGCTATTCCATATGCTGTATTGTTTCAACTTTAAGAATGTTTTCCACAAGACGAGCTGTATGCAATCTGGCGTTATCATGCATGGAAAAAAAGAAATCACCAAATGCTGCAACACAAAATACTGCATGAGGTCTCAGTATCTCGTCTGTATAACTTCGGACCGTCAAAGTGCCACTTCGAATGATATGCAGGCCCGTACGTCCACCTACGCTGATTTCAGCCCATAGCATCAACCCACGTTGTCTGTAATGTGATCTTTCACGAACGAATGTGGAATTATTTTGAGTACCTCTTTCTCTCCACGTCAAAACACATCGGATATCCATACTGAATCACTCGTCTGTAAACAGAATTTGACTCCAATAACGTTGCCTCCACACTCGATGGTCAGTTGCCCAACTTGGGCGGTACAGTTGCTTGAGATCAACGGAATGCAGACCTTTGGCTTACATGCATGCAGACCACCCTGTGAAGCCTATTTCAGACTGTTTGGCTGGACACTCTTCGTCCTGTGGCCAAGAACAACTGTGTTTGCATCAGAGTAGCATTGCTCGTTCCGTCTCGACGAGCTGTTAACAGGATATATCGGTCATCAGTTTCTCTAGTAGCACATGGCCGACCTTGCCCTTGTCGGTGTCTACCATTCCATGTGTCTTGGAATCAATTCCACAGCCTTACATTGACACTTCTTGCGACTCCAACAGCGTCCGCTACACTTCGTTGTTTCCCCAGATTCTGTCGAGATAACACGCAAAGCCATGGATTCCGATAAATCACATATCATTGTGACATTTTCAAGTCAACTCTTCTCAAAACACAAGCTGAGCAACTGAATTTTACAACTTAGACCGTGAAACATACATTTCTGAAAAATCCCGCTTTCTGCACTCATTTCCTTTTTCTAGTTTTTGACGTCATAAACTTTAATTTGCATGTGAAATTTACTTTATCTGTTTTCTACTACGCTTTAAATTATGGATGTTTTAATTTACGTTACTTATCGGTGTAAATATTTGCGTAATTTTGCTAAAATCATGAGCTCCCCTAATTGTTTTGAGCAATGTACTTGAGTTCAGAAACAAAGCCCTACCTTATAGATCATATTTCAAATTTTATTTTTAAACTTTAACTATGTATTTTAATGATATTTGTAAGCATAACAATAAAAATAATTCGTGTACTTATTTTGTATGAAATAAGATTAAGATTTACAACAAAAAACAATAAAATATTAACATGAAAGAGCAATTGAAAACAGTAGTATTTTGGAATTTCAAATGGAATTTAGTATATTTGGCTTTAAATCTTATCTTTACTTTATGAACACAAAATACTTTAATTTCAAGATAACTTCAAAATTAAATCTGCTGATTTTTAATGCTTTTATTTTAACCAAAATGTGTGATTTAAAATTTCTTCTTACCCCTTCCAACTCCGTTGTCCCAAGCTGTCACGATTTCACGAACCCTCCTCCTCCTTCAAAGCGTGACGTCATTTGTGGACGGCCCGCTTATATAAAACTTTTTTTTATAAATATCAAAATCATATTATTTAAAAAATTTCAGGTGTCAGGTGTATGGTTTTCTGATTTATTCTATTTTAATTTAGAAACTGTTATGGCAACATTGATTACAGAAGAATGTTATCCATCCTGCTCATCTCATGAGCTCAGATACAGATCAACTGCATAATTTTACATATTTTGAATAGATAAACAACTATTTCATCCTTGAAAACGCTTTTGAAAAAGGAAATCTTTCTAATATTTTGCTATACCTTAAGTTCTATATGATAAATTAGTACTTGCTTGACAGAACTTTACTCGCGACCGATGAAAAAAACTCCATTTTCAGTTGTTTCCGGGAGGAAATCTTCGTAATCAGGTTCGAAAGATAATTGTCTTTTAATATCACTTTAATACAGTTAAAAATACAGGGTTGTTATAATTAAACTTCCCCTATAAACAGCATCCTACAGCGCAAGCGGGTGAACAGAATACAATGAAATTTGGTATATAGATTATGCACGAGATGCGCTCACGGAATTTCGAAAAAAAAATTTTTGTTCCAAAATGCCCACCAGTAGCGCCTTTTCCGGAAAAATATTAAATTTAACGCAATAAGCGGCCAAAACAGCGGGTTTTACATTTTATTACTCATAATTTTTGTTCTGGATTGTTAATATTGTTTCTGAATTCCGTTTTGGTCGTTTATTTTGTTAAATTTGATGTTTTTTTCCGAAAAAGGCATCCAAAGTTTTTGGGGTTAAAAGAACGACGGTACGAAGATCGCCTGAAAAAGTCGACGAGTGGTGTAAAAAGAATAGAACCCTTCTTCGATGTAATAAAAAGATAAGTTCAACGATGGGCTAGAAGGAAATGGAATATTTACGACGTATAGTGTGGATTAATCTTAGTAAGGGAAGACAAGCTAGACTGGGTGCAATCCTATGGGAAATATCCGGTTGGTTGTATTTATGTCGGTCAATTATCAGCACGTGGGATATAGGCCCAAAGGGGGGGGAAGTGCTTTCCGTGGAGGTCTTTCTAAGGGAATCTATCCCGTATTAATGCTTGGAGAACCAAGGTTTGAAGAAAACCACGAAAACTCCGAACAATTAGGCCGACGGGCGCGATTGGGTTCGAACCCAGCACCTCCCGTCTACCAGCTTCGAGAGCAGAACCTCTCGGCCACTGGTGGGGCGGGAAATATCCGAGCTTTAAGACCCGTTTCCTCGGAAACTACACGACCGATTTTAATGAAATTTGGAATCTATATTCACTGGATTATGCTCAAGACAGGTTTTTTGTGTGACTAAAACTTTTTATTTTAGAGCAATGGCTATTTTTCAGAATTTTTTTCTGAAACTAATTAAATTTTTTAAAAACTGTCTACATGTTATCTTATATTTACATTCTACCGCCAAAAATATTTCTATCGAAATCGTTCAAGTACTTCAGGAGTTAATGGGGATTTTAGCTGAAAAGTGCAATTGTTCGGAGAGCTAAAAAGCTTAGACACTTCTAACTTGTGTGAAGTTCTTGCACAGTTTTATCAAATACATGAATTAAAGTATATATAAAAACCTGGAAAAATTTATGTACATATAATAAATGAATATAAAATGTTAGAGTAAAATTAAAGTGAGTGGGCGTGGCATTCCAGTCGTGTCTTTGCTTAATGTCAAAGACTGCTGTTTTAAGTATGAAACGTCCGATTTGAGAGAGGTCTTTTATTTAGGAAATCCGAATTATCACTAAAGCGCTACAAGTTCCACAAATAAATTAAAAGAGGACTACTATTCGAAAATTTTTCCATATGAATTTAGAATTTGTATATAAAAAAAACCGCTTTCAAATAGGACGTTTCATACTTAAAGCCCGAATTATCCTAGCGTTGCATTAATTCCGCGCCAGTGGCGACACTTTAATATATTTTTTAACCACCTTTAATAATTTAATCTTTATGTTTCTGTATTTTCTCATTTTTTCTATAAATTAAATTAATGAGCCGTGGCACCTGTTTTCCTGAATAGTTTCTCTTTCTAAAGTAGCAATACTCCGAATTCAAACTTTTGTTTATTTCCACCGATCGTAATGATAAGTTTAATATTTTTCAAAAGTAAATAATTAAGGGAGCTCAGGGCTTGATCGATAACGAAAAACATGTAAACAGAGCTCTCGCTTCGAGTCCATATAAAAAACAGAAGTATCGAATGTAACTAATATAAACTTTCTGATATTTTTTAGGTATGTTTGTAGTCTCATAAAATTATAAAATGAAGTACTTCAATGTAATAAAACAAAAAATATAGCAAAATTTATATAACACAATTTTCGGAAAAAATTTTAGGTGTCATATCACCATCCGTAAGATATGTTAATGTTAAACTGACATAAGAACCTAAAATTGCTTTACAATGATCAGGAAACTTTACTCTATAAAATGAATTAAAGATATAACTATCACTAAAGGAAACCTTTTAAAAAAAACCCTCTCAAATTTGAAAATGTAAAAAACCCTAAAAAATGCAACTTTTTTTTCATTAAAAATACTCAAAATATTAAACTATCTAAAATACATTAATTCATTCTATAGATAATGATGTTATATGCATGCAAAAAAATTTTTAAGCCATTCCATCAAATGTTTTTTTTTTTTTTTTTTTTTTTTTTTTTTTTTAAATCTTACGGATAGTCGTCAAAAATCAAGTTTTGATTAAACGTGACTTAAAGTTGCAATTAAATGGGTGTGGCTTTGTAACGATTGTTACATAAATGCTCATAACTCCGTTAAAGATGCAAATATTTTTATGCGGTTTTTTACTATGTGTTCAGAATTAATTGAATAATAAAAATAAATACTAAAAGAAAAATCGATTTTTTAAAAATTTTCAAGCCCTGAGCCCCCTTAACTTGATATATACTCTTTTAAATGTGATGTAATTGAGCTCCTTAAGTAGAACAAAATGCATTTTCGAAATTTCCTTAAAAATTTATTATTATTACGGCTCAAATTAGCAGCGTTACTTTAATGCAACGATAGGTCAAAAGATGTACATATTCTCCAATAAGAAACGGATAGAGAATTTATTATCATATGCTTTCATAATGAGTTAAACTTTCATAATAATTAAGATTAGGTGTTAAAATATTAATATTTTATCTATGAGTAGGGCCTTATGATAATTTTGAAAATTATATCAGTATTTGTGAAGGAAATATATTTTTTTAAATGACAGAAATACTGGGATTTATAAAGATTAAAATTACTTTTAGATTTTATCGCTGAAACTTCTACATATTTTGTAGGACCTTGATTATAAATGATTTTTGGTACTTCCTAGTTATAGCGGTTCCGCTATTACGATTACATCAAGGATGCATTCATTATTTCTCCAAGGCCATCGCCAAGCCTATGAATGTATTGTTAATACGTGATAAATTCTGGTCGCTTGGCGATATGTCCCGGTCGATTGGCGCTTCATCCACGGGAGCCATTATAACAAGGAAGTTCTGTGTTTTTATTAACTGCAATAGTAAGTATATTTTAATTATTGTTATTTCAAACAACCTGATATTTACTGAAGGTAGGGGTTTGCTTTTCAAAGATGATAACAATGAATATATCCATTGTATAATCATAACACTACGAAAAGGAAATAATTCGACTGATGAAGGCTCTTATTTCGGTAATTTATTTCTCAAAATTTCGTTGTCAGATGCTTTGAAATATCTAGAAAATGACGGAAATGCAATGATAAGACGAGGTCGAATATCAACGACTGTAAAATCGCATGTAAAAGAACAATGAAAACAAAAGATAAATTAACTTTTGAATATGTTTTCTCATATGACAACAATTCTTATAATATCATGGCATGACAATGCAGTAGTTACTGCCGATTCAGCATAACATCCGGTGTTTCTTTTAATCCGTAAAATTTCCTGCAAAATTCTGCAAAATCAGATGTTTTTTAAAACTAGTAATAGGGTTGCTATTAATCCAAATCCCAAATCTCAATGGAGCTTATAACAGTTTATGGGATGTGCCGATTTGATAGATGAGAATATCAATCTTTATTTTGTTACAACCAGCATAGGTAACAAAACATGGTATTGGCCTATATATACAAGGACAGATTAATTTTTTGTCTTTTTTCTTTTTTTTGCAAAATTTGATCATTTTAGAACCTAGCCATTTATACACACCCTGTATTTCACAAAATATTTATAAATGCAGCTTAAAACCTATCGAAATATGCAATATAACCTTATTGAAACACATTTTAATGATTAAATTCAAAATATTTTTCTAAAAAGTAATTCATGTTTAATGGGTCAATGATTGATTTTTCTTTCATTCCTAATGTATCCGTGTATTACAATATTGAATCTTTTTAATTCTGTTTTCACAAAATTTATTTTTCAAAAATAAGTTTCCCATAGCTTAAATTGCATGATAAATATCTAAAAACGTACTAGTTATTACTAAAAGGACTCATTACACTGTGTGTTAAAAAAAAAAATAATAATAAGAACGGCTAATCAGTGTATACAATAAATTAAAAAATCTTCAATTAAACTTCAATTAATTGATCTTGCAATTAATATCTTCAATTAATAAATAAAATTAATAAATCTTAGATAAAATAAATCTTCAATTAATATCTTCAATTAACATACCACTCACAGTAATAAATAATAATTTGTATTTTATTACTGTGAGTAGTATGTTATTTTAATTGAAGATTTTTTAATTTATTGTATACACTGATTAGCCGTTCTTATTTTTTGTCTTATTTAACATACTATTTATGTAGATACCACTCTTTATGAAGCAGACGTTTTAAAAATTAACTTTCTTCATAATTAATTAAACCATTTACTGTTTAATTTAAACTCTAATTATATCTAAAAATTGTAAGAATGGGATGGCAGGTTGTATAAAAAAAAAGCTGAGTGCAGAAGAAACTCTAATAAGTCTTCAACGTAAATCGAACATTTTTTTAAAAGGTATTTTAAATGTTGTTGAAATCTAAAGAAATTACATCAAACTGTGAAAATTAAAATAGTCGTTCGTGAAATAAATTTCTTCACCATTAATTAACACTTTATACATCTAATTATTTAATATTAGAGATGGGAC
Organism: Maratus speciosus; assembly: GCA_963932465.1. Lineage (NCBI taxonomy): Eukaryota > Metazoa > Arthropoda > Arachnida > Araneae > Salticidae > Maratus > Maratus speciosus. The sequence goes on from OZ010799.1 coordinate 107,091,286, forward strand.
CGAAAATTCGGTTTCGTTTTCGTTTTCGGCCCAAAATCTGAGTTTCGCCAAAAATTCGTTTTCGGCGAAAATTCGGTCGGACCGAAACTATCTGCATTCCAAAAATCTCGTTTCTTCCTTCGGCAATTTTCAACATTACACATAGATTTTAGCTGTATCGGCTCAAATGAGACTGTTTATTGCTATGAACTTCACTGTTTATAATTTTAAAATTTTCAACCGCCGCGGCGAGCGGCCCATCTTCGTCCGCAGACCTTTATTCTACTACTCTAGTCCGACTCTTTTGCGGAAGCAAGATACGTAGGTCCCCGGCCGCTTCCCGGGTGAAAGACTCTCTGGCGAAAGCAACGTTGAAAAAAAAAAAAATCAAAAATTGAAACCGGACAAATTTAAAAAAGAAATTACTCAAAATAAAGACAACGAAAAGCGGCATGGGTTGAGATAGGGGCGACGAAGCTACCGAACGACCCAAGAATGACTCAAGACGTGAGTGCAAATTATAAAGAAAGCAATGCATAGATGACAAAATTTCTTTACGTTCTCATTTAAAGCTGCCGATTTAACCCTAGATCTACCGGGAATTTTATTCAAGTTTTAATAAAACGTTCTACACCAGAATTTTTATTTAAAACTATTTAACTTATTTATTTACCTTATTTTTGTCTGGTTTATATACTTAGTTTATTTTAAAGAAATTTCTGGTTTGAATGAATATTTTGTATGTACCTGTCGGGTCCAATGGACCCGTCTGGTAGACGGAGGGTTAAGAATAAAAGAAAACTTTTAGTTTGAAGCCACAGAAGGGGTATGTTTCGAACATACATTGAGAAAGTTCTAGTATGACAGATGATCATTATACAAAAATCCTTATAAAAGACAAATAGAGAAATGTATGCCCAAAACATTTTTTAATTAGATGAAATTCGTATAATTAGAAAATCTCTGTGTGTCGTTGATGAATTGATTACATTTTATTTTATATGAAAGTAAAGTTTTGGTCTAAGACACAGAGAGCCAACATGGACCACACGTATAATTAATTAATAATTATGTATATTTAATAATTACATATAATAAATTAATTGCTATGTATATATAATACATAAGTATAATTAATTAATAATTATGTGTAGTTAATAAATACGTATAATTAATCAATAATTATGTATATTTTTGTATGTATTAATAACTTTAAAATCATTTTTGGACATTTTCGTTTTTGTTTTCGTTTTCGGCCGAAAGTAGAAATATTACCGAAATTATGTTTCGGTTTCGGTTGATCCTTATTTATTATTATAAAAACTAATTCCGTAAAATGATAATTAAGTCTATAAAAACTATTTAAACACAGGCTGATTATCAGACCCACCTCTATTAATCCCTTAAGGTATCCGCACACCTTCGAAAGGGATATTTTGAAATTTTCTCTTGTTATCCATTTTTTATAATGACATTTACTTTAAAACTTTGAAAAAATATATAAAAATTTTAGTAATTAACCAGGATTAATTTTTTAAGAGAAAAATAGTCAAAATTATGTCAAAAATTTATATTTCCGCAAAACATGATAACTCAAAAATGAAACAATGTATTGACATTTTGTAAATTGTATAATAAACAGAATAACTTTCTCTAGGACTTAGACTACACACATTATAATCGCATCTCTATTTCAGATGATACGGCAATTAAAGTACTAATGTAATGAAAAATTCGCAAAATTTGTCTCAAGTTTGTCTTTTATACCAGTGTAAATATAAAACTATTCAATATATTATCATGAGTGTAGTCAATTCCCTCAAAAGACATTTTTAAAAGAAGTACAGAGAATTTCGTAGCATATCATACATATTTTTTTGTTTGGGGATGTTTAGCGTACAGTAAAAATCTGCAAAAACTTCGTTTTAAGAAAAGCTAAAAATAAGTTTTAAACACAATTCAAAAGTAGTAATATCTGTAACTTTAAAAAGCTATAACTCGGGTTCTATTTTAGATACAACCAAAATTTAAGCAGATTTCGATAGATAAAACATTAAATTTTAATATTATTGCAAAATGGAAAAATCGATATTTTAATCGAAAATTATGCTTTAAAGGTGTTCGGATACCTTAACAGTTTTGCCCGAACGGCAGTCGGGCAAAGACAGTTTACTTTCTTAGTTGCTAACACTTTGTGGTCTGGTGACTCTGGCGCAAATTTTATTCGTGTGGCACCACTTAAAAAAAAAAAAAAGTTACCTTCAGTTATACAATTTGGAAAATGTTCTAATAGTCCAGGCAATAGACACCGTATAGGGGCTCTACCTAGCAAAATTCATGGCAGTTCAGGAAAAAGATTTACTATATGTTTTTTGGGTCGCTAAATCCGAATTTTTAACTTCCCACCAAAATTTCCCTCGGTAACCCCCTCAAATTTTGGTAAATTGCCCCCAAAAAGGTATTTATTAAAAAAATCTATTTTTTTATTGTTTTAGGGAAAAAGTATCTAAAAATTCAGAAAGTAGACAAAATTTGCAACAAATTAGATATATGACATTATGACTTAAGATGAAGGGGAAGGCGGGATCTGCTCGGAACATGCGCGCGGTGCTGCGTGAACTAAGTTGCGCAATTCCACTTAACCACTCACACGTTTACATTCGCCCTCCCATCTCCCCTCCAAACTTTCTCTATAAGGTTTACTTTAAGTTTTTTGGGTCGCTGAATGCGAATTTTTAACTCCCTTTCAAATTCTCCCCCCCCCCCAAATAGCTGTTTTTAACTTAAATTTCTTATTGTTTTAGGGGAAAAGCATTACGAAATTCAGAAACTAGACAAAATTTGCAACAAATAGGATACATGTCATTATGACGTAGGATGAACGGGGAGGGGGGGCGGCTGTCTTTGAACATGCACTGCGGCGCTACGTGCACTAAGTTATGAAGTCCAGGCAATAGGGGATTTTACCTGGCAAAATTAATACTAGTTCTGGATTTCGACTCACTTTATGTTTTTTGGGTCGCTGAATCCGAATTTGTAACTTTCCACCAAAATTTTACCCGTCAACCCCCCAAAAATTTGCTTTTTGAGAAAAGCGCACGGGGAATGTTGTGAGGCAGCCTCTCTCTCCCCGTTTATCCTACGCCATAATATCATATATCGTATTTGTTTCAAATTTTGTCTAGTTTTTGAATTTCGTAATGATTTTCCCCTAAAACAATAAGAAATTTAAGTTAAAAACAACTATTTTGGGGGTTTTCGGAGGGGAAAAATTTGGGGGTAAGTTGAAAATTCGGATTCAGCGACCCAAAAAACTTAAATTAAACCTTATAGAGAAAGTTCGGAGTGGAGATGGGAGGGCGAATGTAAACGTGTGAGTGGTTAAGTGGAATTGTGCAACTTAAACCACGCAGCACCGCGGCGCATGTTCCGAGGCAGATCCCCCTTCTCCTTCATCCTAAGTCATAATGTCATATATCTAATTTTTTGCAAAATTTGTCTACTTTCTGAATTTCAAGATACTTTTTCCCTAAAACAATAAAAAAATTGAAATTTTTAATAAAAACCTTTTTTGGGGGGCATTTTACGAAAATTTGGCAGGTTGCCGGAGGAAATTTTGGTGGGAAGTTACAAATTCGGATTCAGCGACCCAAAAAACATAAAGTACGCCGATTTCCAGAACAACCATTAATTTTGCTAGGCATAATTCCCTATTGCCTGGACTATAATTAAATAAATCAAATTTTATTTTCCTTTATGCCTGGTGCCAAAAGCAAATTTTGCAAAGAAAAAAGATCCCGAATTGGACTCGGGCTTGGACCTGCAAAGTGGTAAAAGCTTTATGATACCAGTAATTTTTAACTGTAATAATCGCTTTATTAATTGGCAGACATTTTTCGATTATTTAAGGCAAATATTTTAGCACTGTATTTCCAACTTATTTTATTTCATTGTGTAAAAAAAACAAAACGAAAGTGTTAAGGGGTTAACAAGAAACATGTGTTCGCTGAACAAAATAATTACAGAGGAAAAAAAAAAAAAAACTTTCAATCTTTTTCCAAGATGAACTATATTTAGTATACTCAGAGATGTTTGCAGCATATAAATAAAATCATATACAGGGCTAAGCAAGAAACTGGATAAATGGCTGCCAATCGTTAGTAATTAACCCCTTGCCTTTGACGCCCGAACTCAGTTCGGGCAACGCAGATGCGCTAATTTTGGAATGCCCGACCGGGCCCGAGTTCGGGCAAGAGAAAAATCAGTGTTTCAATTCTGTGAAGCTAGAACTCAGATCGTCGAATGCATAATACGTAATTTACCATTTTCCCAATAGATGGCGATAATTTTCCGCGAAAAGTTCGGCAGTTTCGCGTCATTTGTCGGATTTTTGTAATATTGGAGTTCTTCCCAAATTTCATCCAAACCATTCATAGGAGAAAAAAAATTTCCATTTTTGGCATGTTTTTCTCAAATATATTCCACAGGCAAAGAGTAAATGGAAGTGTGATTTCAGTAGTTTAACCTCTTCAAGTTCGGTGGTTCATTTTTGGACCACTTAATTTTAATTCCTAAACGCCGCATTCCCACCAGAATATTGGAATGAAAATTTTCCTTTCATTAAGTGCGTGAACAAAAGCTTTTGTTTACTTTGAAATACATTTGTTTCTAAATTCTGGTGTCATTCACTCACTTCAGCATCTTACCTTGCCCCTGAAAGGGTTAAAAGTGTTTTTGCCTCAATTAATTTTCAATTTATTACATGAAGTGTATGGAAGTATTTAGGTAATATACATGGCTGTACAAAAGTATTCAAGTACGCAATTTTCAATTATGTTATGCGTTTTCTAACTAAACAAAATTTTAGCATACTGTGTAGAAAATATACAGATCATATACAGAGCTACACAAAAGGACTGAAATATTTTTCCGGCTATGTACAGTAATTGTTGAAATCTAGATTTCAAATGTGTTATGCGTTTTCTAAAATGTATTCTTAGGTATTTTCTTTAACTTATTAATCGAAAAAGTGTTATTAAAGTATTCTGGAAAGGTTGGAAAATGTTTCATAATCTGTGCTTGGCGGATGATTTTTCTTACTTGTTTATCTGAAATCGAAATCCCAACACTCAGCCAAGCAGCCAGCTTATAATATTTTGACAACAGTTTCGTTAAAACTTCGCATTTTAGCTTAATTTCTAGTCATTTAGTTAAAAATATTACATTCTTAAATTTTATCACTCAGTCTTTCTATATATATATAGCGGTTGCGCAAAATTTCTTTACAACGTTAAAAATAAATTAAGAAATAATTAATGAAGATAAAAAATGTTTCGACGAACGGGATTAGGCAGTCTTTAGACTTCTCTTAACAGCCACCCCCCCCCCCCCCCCTACCAAAAATGTTTAACTGCTACTTAAAAAAAAAAAAGTTGGCTCCGATGGTGAGTTTTAAAAGATAATGTATGAACTAGATTTTTGCAAATCATGCCGCTGATAAAACATCTAGATGTACGTGCATTGTTCATTCGTTGCCAAATCGTACTATCATTGCTAGATGGTTGATTAAAGCTTCTGTATTATTGGTAAACCAGCAACCGAAGCAGTTCGAAAATTTCGCCCTCGAAAAAGCTCAAGTGCGGAAAGAAGCACATTTCAACTCAGAGGGTACCTAAGCTCTTCAGACGCTGATTTGTTGCTTATGTTTTTTCATCTTATTAAAAGCTTCATTTGAATATATATGCTTCACATATTGAATTAATGTCATCTATTGATGACTTTTGTAAGTAAAGTTTTATTTGTTATAAAAAATCTGGCCTATTCTTTATTCCTTTCCCACAAACCGTACTTTTAAAAAATAATCATTTGTTATTTTTAATTCATTTTTAAATTTGCAACGAACTTTTGCAGCACCTAGAATATACAGGATGTCGCATAAATCCATTCATATTTCTAAAATCTATACAGATATTACACTATCGTACGTGGCACAGAAATTGCGATTATTTGTTAATTGTTTAATGGCAACGCCCGAATGAAACACATCTCATTGGTTATTGAACAGCATTTAATGCATCACCATACCTGTAAGGGGGGGGGGGTTAACATAGGGGGATCCTGTTCTATCGCTAAAAGCCGCCAAGTTTGTCGTCAACTTGGCGATATATCGCCAAATTTAGCGACCAAAATTAGTCACCAAAAGTGACGCCAGCTTGGCGATATCTCTAATACCTCGCGAAATTCCAATAGACTTCCATTGTAAACCAATTGGGTTTACTTGCTTACAGAAAATCAACAAATTGAGATATTTTAATGCAACAAAAACTAATATTAGCTTAAGGGATTATATTAATTATATTTAAGGGAGTCCAAGTAAATTAAATTATGAATAAAAGTAACATGATACAATGCTTAGCATGCTTTCTCAAACATAAATTTTAAGGGAGACCAAACGGGTCGCCAAGGGCGGTTAGTTCATATGAAATTAACATTTTGTCGTATTGGAGAGCGGATCACTCCATAAGACTGGTCAAATAATCGGTATGTTTGTGGCAGTTGAAAAAAAATTGCTCATAGATATCCAAAAGTGAGTTCAGATTTTAAATATTCTTCCAAATTCAATAAACTTTTGTATCGGAGTGTGCATAGGACTTCTCAAAAAAGGAAGAGTATTTTTTGCGGTAAAAATAATTCGAAGCGCCTCATAAGGCCTTTCAAATTTCAAAAATTCACAAAAGTTTAACAAGTTGCCTTACAGAGTTCGGTTTTCACCATTGAGATTTGGCAAATAATCGGAAATTTTACAGCCAAAAGAAAGAAAAAAATAAAAAAATAAAAAGAAAAAAACAAGTGGGTAAGTGTAATCGCAGTTTCGTTTAATATATCTTTCAAAACATTATAAAATTCTTATTAAGTGTTGTAAACTATGTCAAAGTTTAATAGCGATCTGTTCTTTAGTTTTCCTATTTTTAACAAATTCCCGTCCATTGTCTGTGCGAAAAAGCATCTCTTTTATAAGTTTAACTAGTCGGATTTACCAATCCCAAAACTTTCTTCTATCTCATACATGTTAATACTGCAAAATTCGCTATCACACTGCCAAAATTAAATGGCAATCTATGCATCTCATGAGGATTCTAACGATATGAAATTCCGTGCATTAGTTCTTGAGATATGACTATCGCTGAAATCGTCTAAATTCAGCAAAATGCTGCCTAGCAGCGTCACCTATTGGGCGATTTATACCAAATCCTAATCAGCAACAATTTATGTCAACGTCTGACTGAATCTGAAGTTTGGAGAAAATCCGTACATTAGTTTTTGAGATAGAGCAATAGCAAAAATCGTGAAAATTTCTGCATAGCAGCGCCACCTATTGGATGATTAACACCAAAACCTAATTAACAACAACTTGTGTCAACATACAACTAAATCTGAAGTTAGATGAAAATTGGTCCATTAGTTCTATTGATAGAGCTATTGAGGCAATCGTGGAAAAGGCAGCAGAGAAGCGCCACCTGTTGGGTGATTTACACCAACACCTAATCAGTAGCAAGTCATATCAAGGACTAACTTAATCTGAAGTTTGATGAAAATCCGTGCGTTAGTTCTTAAGATAGAGCTATTAGGGAAATCGTGTAAATCCTGCAAAATTCATCATAACAGCGCCACCTGTTGGGAGATTTACACCAAAACGTAATCATCATCAATTCATATGAAGGACTAACTAAATCTGAAGTTTGATCAAAATCCGTGCATTAGTTCTTGAGATAGAGCTATTGCAAAAATCGTGAAAAATGCAGCATTGCAGCGCCACCTGTTGAGCGATTTACACCAAAAACTAATCAGCATCAGTTTGTATTAGGCACTAACTGAATATCAATTTTTATTAAATTCCGTGCATTAGTTCTTGAGATAGAGCGCCCACAAAATTTGTGTCACATACACACAGACAGACAGACAGACTCACAGAGTCACAGACAGACATTTTGTAAAAACATGTTTTTTGGAATCTCTGACCCCTAAAACGTGTAAATCCGTCGAAAACCGGAATTCGAAAATTTTCATGAATCCAATACTTTCTTCTTGTAAAGATAGAAGAAAGTAAAAATCGATTTTTTCAAAAATCGGAAAGTTGTGGTCCGATTTTTTAAAATTTAGATTTTATGAATCAGCGTACGAAATAACATCCGGATGCGAAAGAACCACATTTGTAAAATCAATAGTTAAAAACATTTGTACTGCAATTATCAAATTCTAGTAAAAAAAATTTATCTCTTTTTTTTTCCCGTGTCACGTGGACTGCCGTGGAAAAAATACAATCCTGGAATTAATTCCCAAAAAAATGTCTTCGCTTCCGATTGTCGAAATAAAAAAATAAAGACATATTCTGAAAGAGAATGAAATTTTTCGTCAAATGGCATAAAAATCGTAGCTCAAATATCGATATTTAAAAAAGTTTTGGTCCTGTATAAAAATTCTAAGTCCGTTTCTGACTGCAAGACGCACCTGTTTTATATACTCTCGTTATCGGCGCAAATGTCATCATACACCTGTCGCCTTTACAAATGAAGGAAAATAAAAGATTTTATTCTTGATTTTAAACGAATTTTCAAGTTTTTATAGTACGATCCAGATAATTTTTAGAATTTCTGAAAGCTAATTTTTCCCTCGTCTTGTGGTACTAATTTCGAATTTTCGTAGAAAGAAAAGTAATCGCGCCTTAAAGAAGTCCTTATCTGCCATCAAAATGATATCTGATTTTAATCGGTTGAAGAGATTGTTTTTGTAATTTGATAAAAAATCTATGCTTTTGTTGAATTATGAAGGCCTTTCGGATCTTGTAATTGGGGTTTTTAAATAATAACGTCGTTAATTATAACTTTTTCAAAATTTTATGATTTGTCGTTTGATGTGAGGTGTTCACCTATAAATATGCAAAATTTGAAGTCCGTAACATATATAGTTTCTGAGAACGGGCTCTGGGAAAGACGGACAGAGGAGTGAGACGAATAGGTTTCGTCAGATGAACAAAACTCTAACAACGAAAACGTCTTTTTTTCCGTAAAAAATCCAATGCTTTGAAGATGTATACCGTGCAAATTGAGCTCTGACGCGAGAATCTTTAATTTGTTTGATGAATTTTTTTAATGTGAACAGACTTTCGTAATACCTGTGTCTGTGTGTTTAACAATACCCTTTGAGATCTATAGGGTGTTGCCGAATTAGAACGATAAATTCAGAGGAGTGATAGTAGGCATCAAGATAATGGAAAAATTACCGTAGAACATTGGGTTGCAAACCATTTATTGAGTCTCAATAACAATATGTTTCAACCTAACTGAACTTGGGTTGACGGTCATAATTTTGAGAAAAATAAAAACATTGCAATGAAAATTACACGATATGACATTATTTTGTGTGATACGTTATAACATCAAGGCAAGGCCTGGAAAATCAGGGTGCTCAGACAATTGATGATACCGTATGAACTGGTAATCGCTGTCTAAAATGTGGAGCGTCAAGTGCATACTGCTGGAATGTATAACGGAATCTTCTACCAATTTTTTTTATATTATTACATTTGCAACAAAGATGAGAATGTTTATTAAAAGTTTTATTATAATATACTCCAATTTTCTGAAAGTTATTATCGTCAACCCAAATTGAGTTAGGGTAGGATATCCTGTATTTTTGATTAAATCCGTGGTTTTTCTACCCCATGTTCTACGGTGATTTTTAAATGATGTTATTTGTCTTGATGCCTACAATCAACACTCTGAATTTGTCGGTCGATCGACAACACTTTGTATATTATATTTTATCTATTTCTGTAATAAGACATATCATAAAATAAACTTCAAGCAAACAATAATTTAAGGAAGAAAATTTGACTAATTATAGTTTTTCAGTTTCATATTAAAGAAAAATTCCATTACAAATAATAATAAAAAAAATCATTATACTTCGATTGATATCGTTATGCATGGTATTATAAATGTTTCATATATGTAAATGTTAAAAGATTCTTTCACAAAAATTTCATCTTCCAGAAACACTCTGTTACAACATTTGTTTAAAGATTGTTTGTTTTTTCCCATATATATCTAAAAAGTAGCAAAAGATATGGAAAAATATATTCTATCTTGAATCTCAAGAAAATAACCTGGAACTCTTTCCAAATATTGGTATAGATATGATGAAACTTATATCAAACAAAATCCAGTTGTTGATTTTAAGATGCACGTCAGCTGTAATATTTATTCTGAATTTTATTTAGCGAAGATTGCGAAATATTTCAAATGGATTCAATAGATAAAAAAAAAGGCAAATAGAACTGGAAAAAAAAAATCCTGGAGCTGGATATTTGCAAAATTTATGAACCAAAGTATTGAATTTAAAATGAGTATAGGGAGGAAATGTATATTTTTATCATGTATACTAACCTAATAGGTCAATGCAATGTCGCTTTGACATCGTAAATGGTTACAAGTATCACTGTCTCAATGGTGAAAAAATGTGTGACTTCCTTAATTCGTCACATAATGATTTCCAAATGATCGCCATTTGCGACTAAGGCGATCAGTCAGATATGGACTATATGACGGACCTCACGATTTGGCCAGTGTTTGAAGGAGATGTAATAGAAATGCATAATAGGAAAAATCTTCTCGACCAATTCAATTAGTTTAGCACCTTCTTGGACGGATTTTTTTTAAATTTCCAATCTAATTTTTTTTAATGAAAATTATTATATGTTCAATCCTGAATTGAAAAATGCAAAATATTTTTGTCAGTCAGTAGTGTTTTGCTTCACTACTGGTAGTGATACTAATATCTCATTCACTGATTTGCAGTTTTTCCTTCAATGAACTCAAATTTTAAATACAAAAAAATAGCCTGATATTCTATTTGTCAAATCTATTGCTTTGAGGTATATAAGATAAATATCAGTATAAAAAATATTAAAAATACGTAAAAAAATGGAAAATGTTTTTACAACCTACTGTAAAAACAGCTTTACAATCTTTCTTAGCAACCAGAGAGAACCTCCGCCCCTCCCTCCAGCAATGAAATAATTTATTGGTTTCACTGCCCTCGGACACATTCTCCGAATCCACCATAACAGCCATTTTGACAAGGAATAATAACTAACAAAACCTGACATCACAAAAAATACGAGAAAAATAGTAGGAGTTAAAAATAACATTGCACCATCGCTTAGCAATCAGAAATGCAAAATAAATACAAAAGACTATAGTTACGCCTTCGCTTGGAAATATTCAGAAATTTAAACAAAAAGTACGAAAAACAATCACGTATTATAAAGTGACGTGTAAATACGACGAATGCACTTTCAACGATGCAGTTGTGACTTACCCGTCATACGTAGTACAGGGTTAATTCGTTAAAAAAAAAAAAAAAAAAAAAAAAAAAAGAAAATGTTTGACGGATTTACATGTTTCAGACAATGGAGATTCCGAAAAATATATTTTTAGAAAAAAAAATGCTGTCCGTCTGTGTGTGTGTCTGTAAACGCTCTATCTCCCGAAAACATTGAAATAGAGACTTGAAATTTAGTGTGTGCTTAGTAGGTAATAATGTGAAGATGCCTATTAAATATCAGCAACCTCGATTAGCCGGAAATATTTTTTTTGGACTCTCGAAATATTCGTTCTGAAAAGGTGTATAAAAATTTTCGAAAGTGTTTATTTTAAGGAGTGAATATAAAAGACAATAAAAAATCATAAATTTTCCATAAAGAATGGAGTCGATCGGATAATTAGTTGCCGAGATATTTGTAATCATATTTTTTATACTCTTTGATTTTTCATGACCCTGCATTTCATTCAAATTTCAATTCAAAGAAGTATTCTAATTCGAAATAAGATACTTAATCCGACGCAGTAAAATTTTAGTTAATATGATTATAATTTTTGGAGTTATAAGGATATTTCTTTTACGCAATTCAGTACTACTCGATTATCCTGTCGACTAAAAAACTATCACCAAACTATAAGATTAAATGCTAATAATGGATGATTGTAAATGTCACATGCACTTGACATTAAATACGTTACACGTGTTTGCTACGTCATCAAGTGATTTTTAATTCGACGTTTTATTTGTATTTTTATTAATCTTTTACTAATTACTTTGTTCTTTAGTTATTTAAAATAAAAATTATGCCAATTTGTATAATTTTGCGAGTAGTTTGGCGATTTATGTAATTTGTCGAAATTGGTCGACGGGATAATCAAGTAGTACCCGAAATTCAGTAATAGAGAATTACTATGTATTAAAAATATTTAAATATACGTTTTAATTTCAATTTTGAATTGCAATGTATTTTATAAATAGTTTACACATGTTTTATTTTAATGTATTATATTATGCATATCCGTGATGGGTAAGTATTACGGTAACCCCTAACGACTAATTTATTGGTTGCATGGCAATGCGACACGCCAAATATGAATTAGTTAAATATGTTGTTTCCCATCCTCACATAATTGTTAATGCTGTGCGGAAAAAATGGTGACATTCGTCATCTAGTTCTCTATATGGTCTAAGCATATCCAATCAATATCACATCACTTTACTATAATAAATGGTGACAAGTGTCGCATCACAATTCTAACCAAAAAGCAACATTTTATTCGCAATATAATGACATTATCATTTAGTGACTCTCTGGGACCGAATTTTTAGTCATCTGGAAATTGCTTCAAAATGGGACATGTCGATATTATTGTCATAGCTGCCAACTTTTACGCTTTTTTCTTACCACTAAAATTTTATAATCAATATTGTATTATTTAATCGTCGAAATCTCATGATTAAAGAAGGCAAAAATCTCTATTAAATTTTAGTGGTAGCAAAAAAGCGTAAAAGTTGGCAACTATGTATTGGGATTTGGAGATGCAATTTTGAAACTAACCTTTTATTTATTCAATTTATTCTGAACTTGAAAGCGTCTATCCGTACATAACAGCTCAAAAGATACCCTGAACTACAATTTTCGCTGAACTACATTTAATGTACTAAGATTTGTAGAATATAGATAAAATGAAATACAGGGTCACGCAAAGAATTGGATACATGGCCGGATGATAATATGTATGGAAGTGTGATTTCAGTAGTTTAAGCGTGTTTTTGTCTTAATTAAATTTTAGCTAAACTGTGGCGTGTATATAAAGATGGTAAAATACAGGGCTGTACAAAAGTATTAGACTATGCTTCCGTCCATTGGTATAACTTGCTGAAAGCAAAAATTCAACCAATTATGTGTTTTTAGCACTTTCCAACATAGTTGAAAGTGCTTATGAATTCGGTTTGTCTGTCCGTCTGTCAGAACTCTAACTTGCGTTAATATAGTTGTATTGCTCTCTAATACAAGAGACAACATGTTCAAGACATGTTCAAGAGATAACATAATAACATGTTCAAGAGATTTACTATGCCATGTTCGGTATTGAAAATAAAATATGTAGCGTTCATAGTTTATTTACAGAGACACTCAAAATTATTAATTACATTATGGTCTATGGGAAAATGCCTTAATTATATAATACGCAGCACCTATAGTCGTCGTCTGGTCCGCCCGCCTGTCTGTCCAATTATAACAGCGCAAAAACAACCCAACCAAATGGTTTTTAATTTAATATATATACTCGTTTCAGAATTTTATGAAGTCATTTCCAATTTTATGAAAATCAAATCAAACCTTAAAAAAATATTAATAAAAGTTTTTCCATTCTATTAAATCCTATCATACGTAATTAATTAAATTATTCCCATGATAGATAATATTCCATATAGATTATATCCCATAATGATTCTAGGTTGCCATGGTGATTACGTCCTACTTAAAATGGAGTCATTATAATATTTCCGTATTACTGAATTTAAAATATGCTATAATCGTAATAAATTTTGTATTCATGCATTTTTGCATAAGAACAGCTGATAATGTTCAGCGTAATAAATAAATGACAGCGCAATTTACTCTCGAAGGCATCTTATTTTAATAATATGTCTGTGTCAGTAAGTCATTTTACACAAGAACCAAAAATCATGCGTACGGCACAGATTATGAAACACTTTCCAACACATTCAGAATAATGTAATAAAACTTCGTAGTTTATTAAGGTGAAAGATGATGTCTAAATGAACAATTTGTAAAACGCACAATGCATTTCAAAACCAATTTCAGTTATTACCATGAATAGTCCGGAAAATATATAATTTTTTTGTGCAGCCCTGTATATGATCTATTAATGTATATATATATACGACATAGTATGATAAAAGTTAGTTCATTGAAACGGAAAGCATAGTTGAAATTTTCCATTCGGCAATTTCTGCCAATAAACGGATGTTGTTGAAAACTTTTCTGCAACCTTGCATATGATCTACAGAATTTATACACATCAAGTAACATTTAAAAAAATAATTAAATTTACAAACGCATACCATAATTGAAAACACACTTCCAGCAGTTATTGTTCGTAGGATTCAATAGTTCGATTATTGTTCATTTTCCTCTGTAGCGAATTCTTTTGGGTGTCCTTGTAATGAATGATAAATTCTCTGCTCGCCATACACTATAGAAAGAACCTTGTAGGTACTTCAGTGATAAATATCAATTTAAACCTGTTTAAATTAGTGTAATATCATTAAAATAAATCGCAAACGATTTACCCTACAGATGGTAATGTAAAGGAATTATTTTGAGTATGCTGTAAATGAAATATAAATGCTACACACTACATTTTTAATACCTAACATGCTACAGTGATACCCAATATATCCATTTAATGGCAAACGCTTTACATGAGTTAAAGAACGGGCAGACTGACAGACAGACAAACGGACAGGCAGACAGACAGACAAACCGAATTCATAAACATTTTTTAACTACACTATATGGCCAAAGATAACCGGCCACTTGCGCGTTTAGACGTTTTGTTAAATATCTAGAAAAACACATGAGGAATTAACCTGAAACTCCAAGTGTGTAAACAGTATAGTATAGGTCATATACTTGGGTGGTTCAATAATTATTGTCCCTAGTGCATATAAAATATTTGTAACGCGATGGTTTATGTGGAATATCGAGGCCTAATGTCTTAAATGTTTTTATGCTCAATTTCAGAACCGTAGCTGCTATATTAACATAGTTTTGGAGGGGGGGGGGTGAAGTTTTAAAAACCTATTTTTGAGGGAGGTTTTAAGGAGGGGGGAGAAGGTGAAATGCTAGTTTGGAGCTTATGAGGCTACATTTGCGACAGTGGATGAGATGTGGCTACATCACTAGGATCTCGAGTCTAAACGACAGTAGTTACGTCTCATTCACTGTCACAAATCTAGCCCCATTAGCTAAAAATCAGCCTTTCACCTCCACTCCCCCCCTTTCATCCCTCCTTCCAAAACTACGTGAATATAGCAGCTACGGTTCAGAAATTGAGCATATAGGCATCTAAGACATTAGGCTTCGATATTCGACAACAAACATCGCAGTACAAATATTTTATATACACTAGGGACAATAATTATTGAACCACCCACGTATTTCCGCGAAGATTTTTTCCCGAAACCCCATAGGGGATCGTCAACAAATTGAAAAAGAACGAATATCTTTTGGATAACCCTGTAAAAAGTAATGTAGTAAAAACGTTCAAACTGGAGATTATGATTAAGTGGCTTTTTAATTCTGATTGCAAGGTATTGTGTACAATGTTGTTTGTCATATTTTCTGAAAAGGACTTTTTTTGTATATTAAGACCTCAACAAATTATAAGCAAGAAACTTGGCAAAATTTGGGACTCTTTTTATAAAAACTTTAATTTCTCTACGAGTATAGATGATATCCTTATAAAAATGAACACAGTTTATTACATTAAGGCACTTAATCATAATCTACAGTTTGAACGCTTTTAGTGCATTAGTTTTTACAGGGTTACCCAAAAGATATTCGTTCTTTTTCAATTTGTTGACGGTTCCCTATGGGGTTTCGGAAAAAAAAATCCTCACGGAAATGTATGACCTGTACTATTCTGTTTACACTCCTGGAGTTTCAGGATAATTCCACATGTAGTTTTCTAGACATTTAACAAAACGTCTAAAATCGCAAGTGGCCAGTCACCTTTGGCCATATAGTGTATGTTGGAAAGTGGTAAAAAACGCTTTCAGAAAATTGTTCACAGGCAATTTCTTAAAAAATTCATTTATTAAGCAAACTGTTTTAAAATATATTTTAAATAATTGATGTCTAAATAAATTTTAACAAAACGATTTTCAATAGTATTTTAGAAATATTGAAGTTTAAAAGTTGTTTTAAAAGCAATTTTTAACCAAGTTTTTCAGATAAATTTTTAACACTGTTTTACAAATTTTTTTTTAAACAACGCTTTGCAAATCTATTTTTAACACTTTCGAACATACTTGAAAAGTGTTTATGAATTCGGTTTGCAATTTCTTTAAAAATTCGGTTATTAAGCAAATAGTGATAAAATAGTGGAGACTAGGGAGGGTTGATCATAAGGGAGACCTGGCATACCCATCAGTTTTCATATTTAAAAAAATTTCAGAGTTTTATCAATAGGTGTCAACCAAAGCTACTGGAATGCTCAAACAACAGTCTTTGTGACAATCGAAAAAAATGCGGAAAAAAATCAATTATGAGGCGTTTTCAACCTAAAAGTTGTCTTTTTTAGAAATATTTTGTAAGTTTTTTTCAGATAAAATATGTCATTGAAATTTAAGTAAGTAGGTTTTAAGAAATGCAGAAATATCGAACTTTCATTTCAGACATAAAGATTGTACAGTAAGTCTGGCTTAACATAACAATGTGCTATTCTTTAGAAAAAGGTTATGTGGGGAGGCTTACCCAGGCAATGTGAGGGAGAGTTGACCGGATGCTCAAGGCTTCCTTAATTAAGTGGTTTTGGAAATCTTTTTATTAAACACTGTGCATAATAAAAGGTTAATGATTATATATAAAAAAATAATGTAAATTTATTCTGTAAAGCTACAGTAAAATGGGGTGATGGAAAAGAAAATGTTTAAAATTGATTAAAGAAAGATTTTTAAAATTGCTATAGTATTCACTGTAAGAAAAATTTCATGAAATATAAATTGGAAAGTTCATAGAAACTTTTTTCCATTTAAATATTACTTATAGATAAATATAAACAGTGGAAACGACTAGAAAGTATAAAAGTAGCAGTATTAACCCTTTCAGGGGCAATGGTACGTTTATGAAACCATTTAATTTAATTCCCAAACGCCTCAATGGCACCAGAATTTTGCTAAAATCTTTTCCATTTAATACATATGGGAAATATAGCGTTTTTCATATTTCCAAATAAATTTGTTCGAAAATTCCGGTGCCAGAAATTTATTTTAACATTTTAGTACTGAAACTACTAATTAACCCCTGAAAGGGTTAAACGATATTAATGATAGGTTAAGTGCTCATGCGGCTGTAGAAGAACATAGCATTGATCGAAAAACTTTAAGAAAGTATGTAGACAATTTCACCAGGATAAATACAGTGAGGTGAAGCCAAACTTTATGACAACTATAGTTGTCGGATTGAGGGTCACAAAAAGTAGGACGAGGAGACAAAAAAAAAAATAAAATAAAAGCGGGACAGTAGCTCCTAAATTCGGACATAATAATACATGAAAACCAATGAAAACGGAACTTGTCTCTAATGGAATACTGTCTGAAATGTTAAAATTTCATTTTCCCTGCTGTACAATTATACCTGCTCAGACAAAATACTGTTTAAAGGAAAATTTTTCTCCTCTGACTTGCGATTGCGCCTAACGAGGTGTGTTTAAGCATCATATTTTCAAAAATATTTTTTTTGTAATAATTAAAGCCTGTAGTTCAAAGTTATATTACTTTTTTTAAACTTATTTTATTTCTCTTCACGAATATTTCAATGTAAAACAAAGTGGGTCAAGCCTCTCAGATAGTCGGTCAACCCTCCCGTATGTGGTGCCATGACCCGTTATTTTCTCACGATTAAAATAAATCAGTTTTCAAATTTGTTATATGGGAGGGTTGTTTTTTTCCGTTAGAAAGTAAAAACCATATGAAAGAAATTTTTCAAAAACCAAATTTATTTTCAGATTCTACATGCATTTTTCTATTTTTCAACATAGATGCCAAGTTTGTTAAAACACTTGTTATACCTTATAACTAGATTTAGAAAACCCTCTTCATAGAAACTTGCCGCCTGCTCCGATAAACAAGAGGTCACAGCCGTTTTCACGTCTTCGTTATCCTTATAGTGGATTCCGCCGAGATGATGCTTGAGATTGAAGCAAAATTCCTTTTGTCAGCATGCTGCATCTTTTGTTTTGAATCGCTTTGCGACACAAAAACATATCACTGACCGTACCTGCACGGGGCGGGCGATTCGATAATCTTGAACATTTTTAAAACACAGAACAGACCGTACGGGATACCCACACAGCTACAACTGAGCACTGTTGTTCCCAAGGAATGCCGGGATACGACGCAAGCACCTATTAGTGTATACAACAAAACGGACCTTACTTAAAAGACAGCCCTCGTATTATACTTCTGTAGAATTTTTTTTTTCATAACTGATTGTATGAAGAATAAAATGATACATAAAACTTTATTTTACGTTCAATATTTAAAAAATAAAAAATCATTTTGTAAAAAGCGGGTCAAACCTCCCTAATAATTAAACCCTTTAAACAATTTATCCCTTTAAACAATTGATGTCTAAATAAATTTTAACAAAACGATTTTCAATAATATTTTACAAATATTGAACTTTAAAAGTTGTTTTACAAGTAATTTTTAAAAAAGTTTTTCAAATTGAGTTTTAACACTGTTTTACAAATTGTTTTTTAAAAAACGCTTTGCAAATCAATTTTTAACACTTTCGAACATAGTTGTGTTTATGAATTCGGTTTCCATGTCCGTCTGCCCGTGCTCTAACTCACTTCATGATAGTCCGATTACCATGAAATCGATGTACGATATTGGGTATCACTATGGAATGTTCGGTATTGAAAATGAAGTGTGTAACATTATTGGTTCATTTACAGGGCCACCCAAAAGAATTCCGTTACTTTACGGTCTATGAAGAAAAATCGTTTGCCATGTAGTTTAATGACATTACAGAATTTTAAACATATTGAAATTGATATGCATTACTGAAGTGCACTTCAAGTTTCTTACTACTATATATGGTGTGCGAAGAACTTATCGTTCATATACAGGGGCACACAAAAGAATTTGGCTTTAGAAGAAAATGAGTAATAATTGAACTAGCGAAGTCTACGAACAATAGTTGATGGAATTGCGTTTTCAGTTGTGGTATGCGTTTTCCAACTTAATTATTCTTTTAAATATTACTTGGTGTGTGTAAATTGTATAGACCATATACAGGGTCGTAGAAAAGTTCCCAACAACATTCGTTTAATGGCGGAAATTGCTATGGAAATTTTCAACTGTGCTATGCGTTTAACTGAACTAACTTTTAGCATTCTACGTAGTATGCTTACATATCTGTAGATCATACACAGGGCTGCACAAAAACATCGTACATTTTAACGACTATTCATGGCAGCAGAAATCACGTTTTCAAATGCGTTATTCATGTTCCAAATTCTTAATTTAGACAATACCTTTCACCTTAGTAAACTGTGAAGTTTTGTATAGTATTTTGAATGTGTTGGAAAGTGCTTCATAATCTATGCCGTACGCATGATTTTTCATTCTTGTTATCTATCTCTTCACTTCCAATATTTCTTTGGAATGATTTCGAGATGATTCTACATAGATATATATGAAGAAATTATTTAGTATTATATATTAATTGTGAAGTTCTATTTCTAAGAATAGTTACAATTTAATAATAAACATTTCTATGTTATGTTTTTATAATGCGATTATTTCTCCTTTATAAAAAGGATAAATAATTATAAAATATAAATAAAATTTTATAAAGATAAAATTCTATAAAGATAAAAGATAAATAAAATTCGATAAAATAAAAAATAAATAAAGTTCCATACAGATAAAGAATAAATCAAATTTCTATAAAGGTAGAAAAGAAATAAAATTCTATAGCTACTTGAACAACGTTGCTCATTTTATTTAATTTTAAATACTGCTTGATAACATTCTATGTGTTGTACCTAGTTCAATTTCTCTTTAATTTGTGCCTCACCAGTGGCTGAGAGGATCTGCTCTCGAAGCTGGTAGACGGGAGGTGCTGGGTTCGAACCCAATCGCGCCCGTCGGCCTAACCGTTTCGGAGTTTTCGTGGTTCTCTTCTAAGCCTTGGATTTTCCATGCGTAAATACGGGTTAGGTTCCCTTAGAAAGACCCCCACGGAGGGCACTCCCCCTAGGGCCTATATCCCTCGAGTAGATAATCGGCCGTCAACAATCAACTCAACTCAACTCTTTAATTTGTTTAACAACGTATGAAAACATGTCAAATTTTTAGATAATACACAATATCAAGCAAAAATTAAAAATACTACATCCTGAATCATTGAAAAAAAAATAATTTTATACAAAGAAAAACGCAACTTGTACATAAAAAAAGAAAAACATTTCACCGCATGCATGTTGGATTATTTCATTTTAGCTATTAAATAATAATAATAAAAAATATATATTTTAGTTCAAGTTGGCATTTATGATCAGAAAGATTCATGTAAGCAAGGAAATTTCAATTTTAGAAAAATTTTATTTTAGAAAATTTTGAAATAGTTGTGAAAGCTGACTGAATGACCTTTCAATACAAAAAAGCAACTTATCATAAACATTTATAAATTAAATGCGATATCACATCATTTTATAAGTGAAGTTTTACCAACGTTTCTCAGTACTTTTACGAAAATACGCAGCATTTTTTTTAAATACAACAATGGTTTAAAAAACGACAATGGTAAAAAAGTACAAAATAAATTCAAACTCAAAAAAAAAAATACTTACAAAATATAATAACTATGCAACTAGTTTTGAAAATGAAAATTATCTTTTATTTACTTTGAAAAGCATTTAAAAAGCTATTTCAAGATAAAATGCGGTAACGCAGAAGATGAACTCCATTATATAATATAGTGCTAGCCAAAAGGCCCCTAAATACTAGATGTACGACCTGGCACAAAAATGTCTGCTATCATAGGTGAATTTTTATTAGGATTTGTACTTGGTCACTTGAATTTGAATACCAGTATTTTCTAAAAGCATCCTTCGCTTTCTTTTTCTCCAATTAAATAAGGCGGATAATACTTTTAGAAAATATTGGTGCTCAAATTCTAGGGACCGCGCAAATATTGAAAAAAATCCGCCTTTGTCAACCGCCATTTTTGTGTCAGTGCTTAGGTCTATATTCAGAGGGTTGTGGTTAGCCTATAATAAAACTTCGCTAAGCAAAAATAATCTAAAAAATATGGAAGGTTTACCCCGAAGAAAACAGTATTTTGAAAGCGATTAATAGATATGTCTAAATATAAGGTGCTTACGCTCCTTGGAATGGCACCACTATTTGAGACTAGAAAATTTTAATTTAATCTACCATATATAAAATGCAAATGGGAATTTCGTTTCGGCTTCTTATAACTTGAGTTCTGCTTTCTACATTTTAATGGGACTTGCACTGTTAGTTAGATAATTTGTCAGAAAAGGTTTAAGTTTAGGGGAGACTGGGAAGGGTTGACCCATTTTTTACAATTTTTTTTATTTTTTAAATATTGAACCTAGAAGAAAGTTTCATGTATCATTTTATTCGTTATACAATCAGTTATCAAAATAAAATTGCGACATAAGTGTACTATGTAAGAAACTCTAGAAATCACTGATTTTAAATATGAGAAAACAATGGGTGAGAGGATTGATCCACTTTATTTTATATTGAAATATTTATTAAGAGATATAAAATCAGTTTTTAAAAAGGCAGAAAAACTTTGTGCTACATGCTTTAGTTATTATTAAAAAGTATTTTGGAAAATGTGATGTGTAAACAAACTTGCATAGACGGAATTCTAACCACATAGGAAAAAAATTCCGTTTTAAACACCCACTTTTGTGACACTCGACCTGGCATCACTAGTTGCCACATAGTATCGTTTCATCTTATTGTGTTCATCTTGGTGAAATTTGTCTACATACCTTTCTTTAGCCTTTTGATCAATGTTATGTTGTTTTACAGAGGAATGAATACCTAACATTTCTTAAGTCTGTTGCTTTCATGCTATTTAGTCTTTTCCATTCTTTCTATTTACCTACTATGTATACTATTTAAATGAAATAAAAGTTCCTATCCACTTTCCCATTTATATTTCTTTAAATTTTTTCTTGCTTTTATAGCAGTTTTTTACATCTTCATTTAATCAGTTTTAAACATTTTCTTTTCCATCACCCCATTTTACTGTAGCTTTACAGAATAAATTTACATTATTTTAGAAATATAACTATTAACCCTTCATTATGTACAGTGTGTATTAAAAATATTTCCAAGCACGCTTCATTAAGGAGCTTTGACCACCAGGTCAACCCTCACCACATTGAGTGGGTCAAGCCTCCCCACATAACAACATTTTAGAGTATATTGCACATGGTTATAGCCTAATTTACTGTACAACCTTTATGCCTAGATTGAAAGCTCAATATTTCGGGATTACTTAAAACCTACTTACTTAAATTTCTTTCTTTTTTATCTGAGAAAATCTTGGAAAGTGTTTCTAAAAAATGCATTTTTTAAGCTAACAACACTTCACAATAGATTTTTCCACGCTTGCTTCAATTATCTTCAGGAAACAAAAACTATTGTTTGAGCATTTTAGTAGCTTTGGTTGCCACCCATTGGCAATACTCTGATACTCTTTTAAATATAAAAACCGAAGGGTGGGGTCAAGTCACCCCAGTGGTCAACCTTCACCAGTCTCTCCTGCTGCATATTGCCCTACATTGCTTAGACATAGAATTATGGGGGGAAATTTCTATAGTCAGGTGAATCCGATTATGAAATATTCGCCTTTTTATAAAGTTCTACTGGACGGAATTTCATGAAACTTGCGTTGTTAGTTGGGCATGTTTCCATGGATGTTTTTAGTATATCGTCAAATCTTTTTCTAACAAATCCTGCTGTAAATGATCAACTAAAACAGTTGGCCCTTAACAGCTCAAAATATGTCTGATACATAGAAAATATAATAGTGCAGCGGTGTTCTCATCGTTTTCTACAATGCAAAAGGACATTATAGGGAAATCTGCATATTGTTCTAAAACATAAGGTTAATTTCAATCATGTATTTCGTTTGATTAATGGTTCTTTTGGATAAACCGACCAGCGTAGCGGGTGAAGCCTGGTAGAATTTAAATAGGTGAATGCGTGATAACCAAGGCTAATTACAGAATTTGTAATAATTTTCTAAGATTAAACAAGGCGAAATATTTGTGTAAATTATGGTAAAATTGTTAAAATTGCACACACCTTGTAAGTATTACTAAACGAGGAAGAAATTTTACAACTGCACACACCTTCATGAAAAATAAGATTTTGCAATGGAAAAAATGAAAAATTTTGGTACTCTCTTTTTTAACACTTTCCAACAAAGTTGAAAAGTGTTTATGAATTCGTTTATCTGTCTGTCTGTCCATCGGTACTCTTATTCGAGTAAATACAGTCTGATTGCCATGAAATTGATAGATGTTATTGGGTATCACTATGGCATTGAAGATGAAGTGTATAGCATTTACGGTTCATTTACAAAGACACGCAAAAGAATTCCGTCACATTACGGTCTATGGGGAAATATCATTTGCGGTGTATTTTAATGATATTACAGTATTTTAAACATATTGAAATTTATATATATCACTGACGTAAGCTACACTGTGCTTACTGTGGAATATGGTGTGCATAGAATAGTTCGTCCATTTACTGGGACACCAGAAGAATTTGGCTACAGAAGAAATATTGAAGCCTATGACCAATAATTGCTAGAAGTGCGTTTTTAGTTGTGGTACGCGTTTTTAAAGTGTATCTTTTAAAGTATTATTTGGTGTGGATAAATTCTATAGATCATGCATAGGGCTGCACAAAATTTCTCAGTGCATTTCCGATTATTCAAGGAAATTGCCGAATGGAAATATTTAGCTGCGCTATTCATTTCAATGAACTAACTTTTAGTATACTATGCAGTATACATTCAAATCTATAGATCATATACAGCAGAGCTGTCCAACGCGGCGCCATTTGAAGATTTTTTCGGCGTTCTTTTGAAAGTTTCCTGTTACTAGCATTTCTTTTAAATGAAATTCCATTTTAAAGGGTGCTTTATTTAAAATCCTTGTTATTTGCTTGAGAGATTTTTTAAAACCTCTGTAAGTGTATTTCACGCATCAAAAATGAAAATGTACTTTAAAAATTAATCATGTGTTATTGCGTTTCTCCTCTAATTTATAGTTATTCCTTATAAAAAATGTTATGGAAATTATGACCACGGAAATTGGTAAAAGTTGGCAATAACTTTTTTAATATGTTAAGATGTGAAATATAGAAAAATAAGCGCCCCCCGCCCCCCTCATCCTTCGTGCATGGAAAATTCAGCTTTTTTTTTGTTCTTGTTGATGATGTTGTTACACTGGCCCATTTCTGTTTTATAATACATCAAAAGGGGTGTCGTTTTCTCTCCAAGACCTTTAAAATTTTAGGTATTTTTTCTCAATTTGTTTTTAAAAAAATCTATAAAATCGGGAAATGATTTCCATCAATGAAAGCTCTTCAGGCTATTTCTTTGGAACCACTCACGGGTTGGTGACTAATATGCCTGTCATTGTTTTTGCACTTTTTATAAAGGCATACTTGCGCCCCCAGAGTAAACCAAGGAATATTTTTGCGTCCTAAAAAAACCCAACAATGTCTCCGATTACCATTTTATTTTAATTATAAGCGAGATTAAAGTTTCTGGTTCCTTCTCCTACAAAAAAATTCGGGAAAGCCTCTCGCAAGAAAATGTATAATTCGAAATTTGCTATGATTTATAATTATTTTGATTTTTTTTTCATTTTTACATGGAGCACAAGATCCATCAGTGCCTGATGTCTTCTACAACGAAATGTATTTGCATGTGTGTATCGATACTAATACTGTATCGATATATTATATGATAATTTTGTTGCATGTTTTGAGCCCTGTTAATAATGGAGCCCTTCATTGTTGCGAAGAGTTAAAATGCGCCCCGGCTTCGTGAAAGGTTGGACAGGCCAGATATACAGGTCTGAAAAAAAAAAAAAAAAAAAAAAAAAACAATTTAACAAATTACAACGACTATTTGGAAAATGATTTTTTCAATGACTAAAATTTAAGACATAAAAAATCGCACGGAGTTGATCATACATTACGCACGCCATGGATGACATTTTTCTGTACTGTAAATTTTTGAACTTCTACGAAGCTGCTCATACATTACGTACGCCATAGATTAAACATTAATATTCCTAGACCAATTTTAAATGAAATTTCAATCTTCAACTTCTAAACATCCCACAATATTACTTTTTACACCGTCGTATAGAGGAAAAAATGCACTTTTAAATGCAATTTGTTTGAAAGCCGTATCTCAATTTGTTTCTGTGTTATTATTTTTTTGTAGTTTTTATTACTCTTTTGTCATAGTGGCAACAGAAGTATCCATCTCTGTTGAAAGTAAATGGAAAATACAGATTACTGTATAGACCAATCAGAAAACGAATAAAATGCGGATTCTACTAATAAAACGCTTCAGATATGTTTTTGATTTCCTACCCTGACAGAAGACAATAACCATTTTTCCAAATGGTTAAAAAAAAACCGGAAAAATTTCCGATTATTGATTGTAATAGTAGAAATTGGGTTTTCATATGCGTCATAAGTTTTTCAAATTGTTTATTTATACATCATATTTCACCTTAAGAAGCTGTTACATGTTTTGTTACAGTATTCTGAATGCGTTGAAAAGTGTTACATAATGTATGCTGGACGCATGATTTTTAGTTCTTGTTTCAATTTAAATGTAGAGATTAGATTTGGTGTTACATGCCAATTCTTCAAAATGTAAAATAAAACAAAAATGTTGACGCTAGATGATGTAAGTTTCAGAAGATGAAATATAAAATCAATAAATTACACCTATAGAAATTCATCACGGTTCCTTTCAATCCGAGATACATTACTTTTACTTTTCCTTGTATATTTTTGTGGTGTTAATGCATGTTTTTATTCAATAAAAACAATATTTCTCAAATCTTTCGAAGTCTTCATTTGTCTTCAATTTTTTTGATGGAATATAAGTGAATTCGTGAATGTTACTGTCGAAAAAAGTACTTAGAAAGAAAATATCGAAAGAAGCTTTTTGAAGTATAAGGAAATTTTGAAAGACGAGAGACATAAGAATAACTTTGTGGAATTCTATACTATAAATAAATTTTAATAACTTTCTCAAAGGCGCTGGGAAATATACTTTGTACGATATTATTTGAAAAAACTTTTGACTTTTACAGTGCAAGTGAAGAATGGCGTGTTTATTTATTTTTAAGTCATTTTGACTCATTTCAACATTTTAGAAACAGATTTCTTTATCCATCATCGCGTTAAATGAAGTGTTAATGGTTTTCACCCATGTTCTTTCTGTAAACCGGGAAGCCCGGGTTGACGTTCCTAGTGTCGTTAAAACACGCCCGTCCTGAAGGGGTTAAAATGAAAGAAGAAATACTAATGCTGATTATTAAAATAGTTAAACTGGATTAATATCAATTTAGTACAGAATAGAACGATAAAACAAAAATTTTGATTATGAGGATAAAATTATAACAGAGATGAGTGAAAACAATGTCATACTGAGTATCCTAATATGAACTGACTGATTTTTAAATTCAATAGCTTGCAAATGGAACATCTATTAAGAAAAAAAATACTGTACGGTTATGTAAGACGTCAAGATATTTTTTCACTGCGATTACCGGTTTTAGTTCCAAACAGCAGCGTTAGATGGCGCTACATGCAATAGAAGCTATATCAAGGCCCGATTTTTTGGCCTCTCTCTTCTCCCAGCATTGAGCGAAAGAAGGAGGTTAAATATATGAAGTAGGTCTCAGTCAGCAATGAAATCTTGTTCTTAGTAATTCACTCCATATATTTAACCTCTTTCCTTCGCATCAATACTTGGACCAGAGAGGCCAGAAAAAAAATAGGGCCTTGACATAGCACCTATTGCATGCAGCGCCATCTAACGCTGCTATTTGGAACTAAAACTGGGAATCGCAGTAAAAAACTTCTGAGACCTTACATAACCCTCCTGCAAAATTTTTTAAATAGCTGTCTCCATTTGAAAGTTATTGAATTTTAAAATCACCAAGTCCATTTTGGGATACCCGGTATGTACTTTGCATTCAGTAACACAAACACGCACCTATAGCTGCCAAACACTCCCGTCTTTTGGCACCGCCACTTTTAGGTAGTAATCTCCATCTTCTTTATCGCAGAATTCCTATCATTAAATTACGCAAATATAAAGCGTAAATTTTGGCGCTCAAAATACTGGAGTGTTTTCAGTGGTGTTACCAGGTCCACCGTCAAAAAAGTTGGACAGGGGAAAAAGAAAGTGCGATTAGCTCTCAAAGTTCAGTAAATCCAATGAAAACGAATTTTTTATAACGGAATCCTGCCTTAAATTTAAAATAGTCATAATACCTACGGAAGTAGACCAGTTTAACCCCTGAATTCTCGCTCCCGTCATATTCTCGGGCTGCGTCTTTTACTCAGATTGTTTGACTCCCACCAGTTTTATAAAATAGTGAAATTGGCTATATTTTAGTATGGATTTACCTGTCATTAAATAAGGTGAATATTTCTTTTTCATAAAAGTGGTGCCAATAAGCAATTTGAATTTTTTTACCGCAATTTAATTCGAGCGTGAAGGAGTTAAGACGGATAACTGTATAAAACGAAATATTTTTATTGGCACTTAACTTTCCATCTTAATAGGTTTTATAGTATTAAATAAATACAGAGTAAACTCTACGAAAGTAGAATCGCTTAAAGACCGAAACTAAAGTCGTTTTCGAGAGGTTTCCAGTTGAGCAATCAGTAATAATTGTATGGTATTTCTTCCTTAGGGACTATGAAATATTTAAATTTTAGACAGGATTCCGTTATAAACAGGTTTCGTTTTCATAGTTTTTACTAAACAAAGTACACTAAAATCCGAATAGCTAGAGGATGCAAAAATATTCCGTTTTCGCAGGTAGATTTGTATGGTATTTTCAGCAGAATCATAAATAACTTCGAATATTTCAAAGTTTTGAATATAGTTTTTGACGATGTAGCAAGTAGATTATTTCCTGACGTATCGTGTTTTTTAGAAAGTTTGAATCCTGAGGATGGTTTTGAAGATGGAACCGAAAAGTAGAGTTGTATTTTATTTTTGTTATTTTATTTTTACATCATGTTTAAATTAAGTATAATTTGAATTATCAACCTCTATTTTGTTTAGTATGCTATAGATCATACATAGGGCTACACACACAAAAAAAAAAAAAAAATCGTAAGGGTTACTGCATGTGAGATAAATTGCTTAAAGATAGTTTTTAATAGAGCACTAAGAGATGTGTGTAGAATATAGATACAATTATATACAGAGCTACTCAAAGGATTGCATACATAGCTACGGATCATAAATTCTGGAAGTGTGATTTCAGTAGTTTTAAACGGGTATTAGCATGAATTAAATTTCAGCTTAATATGTGGTGGCGTGTATGAAAAAGTATTAGGTAAAATACAGGTCTGTACAAAAGATTTCAAGTAAGTTTCCGCCTATTGGTAGAAACTGCTGAAGGTGAATTTTCAAGCTATTATGTATTTCTTTATTAAACTAAATTTTCGCAAACTACATAGATTATATACCAATCTATAGATCAAATGTAGGGCCACACAAAGTGCATATTCGGTTATGGAGAGCAAGTGTTTCATAATCTACGCTTGACGCAGGATTTTTCTTTCTTGTTATTTAAGTAGAAATAAGATTTGTCGTTGCGTCCAATTGCTTCTAAAATAAAATCAAGAATAATGTCAGGAGATTTAAGCTTCAAATGATGAAATACAAACTCAATAAATTACTCATACAGAAATTCTTCATCCATTTGCTTTTAACCCGAGAAAGATTACTCCAACTTTTTCTTCTGCACTTTTGTGGTGTCAATATACGTTTTTCTTTAAGGAAAACAAAATTTAGTTTTCAGATCTTTCGAGAACTTCATTTTTCTTCAATCAATTTTTTGATGGATGTGAAAGAACGCGCGAAAAAAAAAACTATAATAAGAAAATATTAAAAGACTATTTTTCAAATATAAGGAATTTTTTTGAGGACGTGGAAAGATAATTTTGAGCAGTAGTATACTACATAAAAGTTAAAAAAAAAAGGAATTCTAAACAAGTTTGTCAAATCAACTATAAAATGTATGAAACTAGAAAATATGCGATTAAATTATTGAAAAGCTGGTTCCTTACCGAGAGTGGGGATGTAACAATGACATATTGCAGTATGACTAGCTTTATAATAAGGTTCTTTATTTTTACCAGATTCAGTTAGACGTTGACATAAGTTATTGCTAATTAGGTTTTGAAGCAAATCCCCCAACAGCTGGTGCTGCTATGCTGCCTTTTTTTACGATTCCTGCAATAGCTGTATCTGAAGAACTAATGCAGGAATTTTCATCAGATTCAGTTAGACGTTGACACAAGTTTTTGCTGACTATGTTTTGGTGTAAATAATGCACCAAGTGGCGCTACTATTTTGCTTTTTGACGATTTCTGCAATAGCTTTGTTTCAAGAACTAATGCACGGACAGCTGATTCTCAAAACAGGAACGCCAGATAATTATTGTACCGCATTACTATTTAATATTTAAAAATCAGCTTTAGTTTGTCTGCGATTGTAAGAAATATGAGCGTTATTAGAACGCCTGCTTTGCGTCAAATATTAGTTACAGGTATGTTTAATACTTACGTGGCGACCAATAACCTCGCTAATTTAATTCAAATTAATTCAATTTTATTTTATTATGTTGAATTCAATATATCATCATATCATATATATTATAAAGCAGTAAGATCTAAAAGTTCCGCCCGAATGTTTTCAAAAACTACCCGGTGGATTTTTTTACAAATAGATAGAGAATATTCACGTGGGGGTTTATGAGTAAAATATACAGGGATAACTATGATTTTTGGTAATAAATTTCGCATTTTATTGTTATTTTGAACGAAAAGGTTGCCAGAGCTTATTTTTTGGCGACAAATGAATTCAAACGCTGTATCCGTTAGAAAATAAATGAAAAAATAATTACTGATATTTAATTGTAAAAAAAAAAAAGAAAAAAAATCCATTTAAATGAGGGATTATGTTAAAAAACGAATATATTTAATTTAAAGCTAAAAGAAATACTTGTAATTTAATTTAAACCTGAAAGAAATATTTGTAATGCTTAAAAATTAATTTAATGAGAAAGATTACAATTGATACGCAATATTTGGCTCATTATCGCTTGCGTTAGATTATAGAAATGAATTTGAAAGTTTGATTAGATGAATTTTTAATGACTTTTTTTTTCCTTTTGTTGTTTTCTTTTTCTTTTTATCTAATTGCCCCATCACGTAACTTATAGAAGAAACAAGCAGATGTAATTGTGAGTCACATGTGTAATTATTATTTATTTCTTTACGATTTTTTATTTTACTTTTGTCGCCAAACAATGTGTTTTTAAGTCAAAAATGTGTAAGTGTAACACTAGCTTGAGGATATTCTCATAAATGGTGTTTTTTCAAGTGAACGAGATCTTTTTTTGAGTACATTTTTATATTCAATTGTAACTTATATGGATATCTGTTAATGTTTTAAAAATGGAACCAAAAACTTAAATTTTAGTGTGAATTTCTGCCACACATATATATTGTAAAATAATTTCATATTTTTTAAAATGTTTTTCACCGTAATTCCGAAAGCATGTGATATTTATAAACTCGAACTCAGATCAATGAATATTATCCATTTTTTTAAGCAAATATTATCTATTGTTTATTTTATTTTTTCTTAAGTCATATCGCCAATATCATTTATAGGAAAATTCACACCTTCGAAATATAGGAAATAAAGATAGTTTTTAAGGACATTTATACAATCATGCGTTATTATTATCGAAATATTCAACATTTTGAAGGAAAAAAAAATGCAAGTCTTCTGTAATTCGTCATTTCTTCTTCGTCTTTCTTCGTAATTTCTCCTCTGTTATGTAATATTTCAAATGATATTGGACTAATTTTCGATCATCGAGTCACCGCCAAATGGCATATCTATATAGTATAGCTAAGAATGGATTTTCTAAAGTAGCACCCCTAACTGCGTTTTTGCAAGGAGAGGGGAAAAATTCCTTAAAAGTCGGATATTATAATTATGCGTCAGATGATAGCATAATTTAATGTATTTTTATATGCTGAATCGATTGGTGCCAAGGAAATTCTTATAAGTCCGGCAGTTCATGACATTTTTCATATTTTTCTAATTTGGCGGTGTTTTTGGCGTCTAAACCTCAAAATATCTAACATTACATCCGTTACTCTAGCAACGAAAAAAATTCAAATTAACTCTTTTGGATAAAGAATAAAAACGGCTCAATGAGTTTGAAAAAAAAAATACGAACATCTTAATGAAAAAAAAATGGTACTACTTAGTTATCCCGTTTACCGATTTCGCCCAATTATATAAATCACCAAACCACTCGCCAAATTACATTAATTGACATAAGTTGTATTTTAATAATGAAAGAACAAATAAATTAGTATAACATTAATAAAAATACAAATAAAACGTCGAAATAAAAATAACTTGATGACGTAAGCACGTGTAACTTTCTTGAAGTCAAGTGAATGTGACATTTACGATCAACCGTTATTGGCATTTAATCTTATAATTTGGCGATAGATTTTTGGTCGACGGGATAACTAAGTAGTACCAAAAGAAAAAAAAATAGTGATTTTATGTAAAATAAAAGGTACAATTTTACTATGAAATTAGCGTTATAGAACGAAAAGGAACTGTTTAGATTTTCCGTCGACCAAAAATCTATCGCCAAACTATAAGATTAAATGCCAATAATGGTTGATCGTAAATGTCAAATTTACCGGACTTTAAGCAAGTTACACGTGTTTATGTCACAAAGTGATTTTTATTTCGACGTTTCATTTGTATTTTTATTAATGTTATAATAATTTATTTGTTCTTTCGTTATTTAAAATAAATATTATGTCAATTTGTAAAATAAAAGGTACAATTTTACTATGAAATTAGCGTTATAGAACGAAAAGGAACTGTTTAGATTTTCCGTCGACCAAAAATCTATCGCCAAACTATAAGATTAAATGCCAATAATGGTTGATCGTAAATGTCAAATTTACCGGACTTTAAGCAAGTTACACGTGTTTATGTCACAAAGTGATTTTTATTTCGACGTTTCATTTGTATTTTTATTAATGTTATAATAATTTATTTGTTCTTTCGTTATTTAAAATAAATATTATGTCAATTTGTACAATTTGGCGAAATTGGTCGACGGGATAACTAAGTAGTACCAACGAAAATATTTAAATATTAAAGCAATGTTTGTAACGACTTAAAAATTATTTTCAATGAAAGAAATTGGAATTGGAAAAATATTTGGCGATTTATAATTTGCTCCTCGATAAGAAGAAAAAATGGGTACATTTATAACAGCCGTGCGCAGATCTCGCCAATAGCATTTTTAAAATTGCCAGTAGCAGTAGTTACATTTTTCGTATGTAAATTAAAATTAAAAATAATTCTTTGTTTTTAATTATGGAATTATTTCCTGTTATTGTTTGTCTTTTCAGTTTTTTAAATGAAATTAGTGTAAGGCATGCATTTTAAATGAAGTGAGTGAAAGGTTAGTATCTTAAGTGAAAATAATAAATATAAGAATATGGTATGAAAACAATCTTTGTTGATTTATGACCTGCGCCCGGTTAACATAAAAGTATCACAAAAGCCACATATTCACTTTTCTTTGGGCTCACAGGAATCGAAGTTAACCTTCCGTAATCGGATACTTCACATATTGGTGTATTAGCTATAATGTTGAAAGCATCGTTTATGTTTGAAGGGAAAATTTCACGATGAATTCTATTACACAAAATCGCATCATCATCATCTACTACATATTTAAAACGGAAATTTGCATTTCATTCCGATTGTTTATAATACTTTGATAGGATATACCACAAATGGTGGTACAGATGTCATATACGTCCCATATTGGCGAGATTTTTTACCGATGGTAATTTGGCGAAAACATAAACAGCATTAACAACAACTTCCAGGTTACCATATCAAGCAAAATAACGACACTTTGGCGTCAGTTAAATATTGTTGCGTATTGCAATGTTTCTGACATTGGCGTCAGAAAAAAATCGCACCTATATGGGGCATGACATCTGTGCCCAAGTAGTTAGGTAATAATTTTGGAAAGGTTTTATTGTATACATATTGTTCAACGCTACTTAGTCATAGAGAAAAAAAAAATTAAAAAATTAAGTGAACCTGATTATGAAAGAGTTTAGCCTTTTTTCAAAAAATCTACAGAACGTATTTTGATACAAGTGACACTGTTACATGACTTTTCAGGAATGGTGTTAGTATATAACATTTCATTATATGTTGATTAGTTATAGAGCTATTAATTCCTGTTGTCATAAAGGTCTCATTACCCTACCAAAAGTGCATTGTTAGTTAACAACTAAAAGAATTACTTCTTAATAGCTAAATTTTGTCTAACGCTTAAGGTAATATTATATCACAATGGTGTTCGCATCGTTTTCAGCAATGAGTAAGGTCCAGCTGAAGGTCCATATTGTTTAAAATGAAAGTTCAAATTCACCAATGTTCATTTGGAAAAAATGACCAGCGCAGCGGGCATAGCCTGCTAGTTTTTTATAAATCTAACTTTTAATTCTACGTGACTGTTAACCACGAAGACTTCAAATATTTTTTAACATACTTCTCTATATCTGTAGACCTTAGTAAGAAAAAGGTCAATGTCCAAAACAACCCTTTTGAGTCTGTAACTGTTAGCCACGACGTTTTCAAATATTTTTTAATATGCTCTTCTATATCTGTACCTCAGTAGGAAAAGAGCCAATGTCCATAATATCCATTTTCAGTCTATGACTGTTAGCCATGAAAGTTTTCAAATATTTTTTAGCATGCTTCTCGATATCTGTACCTTAGTAGAAAATGGGTCAATGTCCAAAATAACCATTTTCAGTCTGTGACTGTTAGTCACAACGTTTTTAAATATTTTTTAACATGGTTTTCTATTGGGACGATCGGAAAGTCGTATCGTGTTGGGAAAATCAATTTGTACCGGTAAATTCTGCCCGGTAATTATTAGACATTAGCTATCGGAATCAATGTCTAATAATTAAGTGATAGGAATTTTCCGGTACGAATGGATTTTCCTAACACGACTCGACTCTCTGATTAACCCAATATATCTGTACCTTAATAGGAAAAGGTCAATGTCCAAAATAACCATTTTCAGTCTGTGACTGTTAGCCACAAGGTTTTAAAATATTTTTTTAACATGTCCAAAATAACCATTTGCGGTCTGTGTCAACCAAACACTTAATAATTATATATGCAAGTAGATATAGGGGAGACTAGGGAGGATTGATCATAGAGGAGGCTTGACCCACCCATCAGTTTTCATATTTAAAAGAATTTCAGAGTTTCATTAATAACTATCAACCAAAGCTACTGGAATGCTCAAACAATAGACTTTGTTTCATACAGGTAACCGAAATAGGTGTGGAAAAAGTCAATTGTGAGGCGTTTTCAACCTAAAAGTCGTGTTTTTAGAAATATTTTGTTTTTCAGATAAAATATATCATAGAAATTTAAGAAAGTAGGTTTTAAGTAATGCAGAAATATCGAACTTTCATTTCAGGCATTAAGATTGTACAGTAAGTTAGGCTTAACCCTCTCGCTGCGTAATTGTTTTTATCAAATTAGCTTCAAAAATTACGCATTTAATTCGCGACGGGCGTCTTTTAAGAATTTTTATTCTTTGTTACTGGTTATTCAAAACAAAAATTTTCGTCTGATTTAATCGGGAAAATGCTCCGATTAGATAAGGCAAAATTTGCAATAAAAGGTAACTGGTGGGAATGATGAAGGCGGGTTAATTAGACGGAAAAATGCATTCCCGATGAAATCTCGGGTTGCGCAAATTTTGCTACTTTTACGTTGCCCGAGAAACTCTCGGGTTGCGCAGCGAGAGGTTTAACATAACAATGTGCTATTCTTTAGCAAAGGGAGGCTTGACCCAATCAAAATGAAGGAGGGTTGACCAGATGCTCAAGGCTCCCTTAATTAAGTGGTTTGGAAACCATTTTATTATAAACTGTGCATAATGAAAGGTTAATGGTTAAAAAAAAAGAATGTAAATTTATTCTGTAAAGCTACAGTAAAATGG
This sequence comes from Maratus speciosus, assembly GCA_963932465.1. Taxonomy (NCBI): domain Eukaryota; kingdom Metazoa; phylum Arthropoda; class Arachnida; order Araneae; family Salticidae; genus Maratus; species Maratus speciosus. The sequence goes on from OZ010799.1 coordinate 107,126,856, forward strand.
GGTGATGGAAAAGAAAATGTTTAAAACTGATTATAGAAAGATGTGAAAAATTGCTAATAGTATCCACTGCAAGAAAAAAAAATAATGAAATATAAATGGGTAAGTTGATAGGAACTTTTTCCCATTTAAAAATTACTTATAATAGGTAAATAGAAACAGTAGAAAAGTAACTAACACAGATCTTTTGTGTATGGACAGATCTTTTGTGTATCCATATAAGAAAAAGCTGCGTCTTGATTTTTCTTTTACATTTGAATCATCACCAGTTAAAGATCGCATTCTATTGCCTTGCCTTATCAACAAACTTTTTGCTAATATTTACAATTTTTGCCGAAAAATTTTCAGTTGCAATAAAACTTTTGAATTTTAGAAAATTTAGGATTTTTTCCGTTTTAGCATCAATTTATGGTTCGGTTTTTTTCGGAATTACTAACCTATATTTTGACTCAATATGAGGGTTGAAGTTCTCAGAATTTAGGCTGTACAGTACAGTGCAGCTGTCTAGTGTTAAATAGCTTTATGTAATTGGTAAAACAAAGCGAGTTTGCTTTAAAAAAATATTCTTGACGAAACAAAATTCGCGAATAGCCAAGTTCAATATTCGCGAATGTTGAAATTGTCTTACTTTTTTATTTCGCGAATAACCAAAACTCGCGAATGTTAAATCTGCGAATGTTAAGGGATTACTGTATAGTATTAGCCAAGTATGTAATAGTCATAAGTATGCTACGTGTGCCATGTATAGCTAATAATCATATTTACATTATGTACGTTAGGTGTATGTAATAGTCATGCGTATGCTGTAAGTCATGATAACTAATGCGTGCATCTAATGTAACGCATATACTGATAGCGCTAGCTTCATGTTTAATCGCATTCATAATTAATCTGCGTTTTTTAGCCCTAGGAACGGTATGCTATTTCTTTCTCCCAGCTTATTTTGTCTACAAAAAATAACGTTACCTTGCGGAAGCTAGCAATAAACAAAGCAGATGTATCATTGTGCAATTAAATGCAGTATAGCATTTTTTTAAATTTCTAAGCATTGCACATTTTCAATTTTTATACCATTGTGTTGGAAAAAAAAGTACTTTTAAATGCAATTTGTTTGAAAACTGTATCTCCATTTATTTTTGAAATATTAATTTTTTTGTAGTGTTTAGCACCATTTGTTTAATGTTGACAACTCAAGTACTCCATTTATATAGAAAGTAAAGGGAAAATAGTTGAAAAATAGCAATTATATCTTTTTATTGCCATTTTCTCATAACAACCGAAAGAAAATGTAATTAAAATACGTGCTATTTTGAAAAAATATATACGATTAATTTCTTTTAGAACATGGAGCTATTATATACTACTAGGGGGCTCAGCCCCCTGCTCGCTCACGCTCGCCAACCCCCGTGAATTGCTACGCAATTCACATTGGGACCGCTACGCGATCCCAGCTCGCTTCGCTCGATCGCCACTATTTGTGTCAACTCTAGCCAGCATGAGTGCTATCATAAATCATTATAAGATATTAAATTTGCAAATATTGTTAATTTATAAAAAAGTAATGGAAAACTTTGTTGAAATCTAAATAAAAATGTATTTAGATGGTGCTGCTAATGGTTATAAATCACTTTAACATTACAAAAAAAAAAAAAAAAAAAAAAAAAAAAAAAAAAAAAAAAAAATTGAAATGCAAAATAATAAATTGAAAAATTACCTTGGAAATAGAATTAATTTAAAACCTCGGTGAAAACACAATTCAGGCATTCATAAAAAAAGTAACTGAAAATTTTGTTGAAAATGCATTTATCAAAAGTTTGGCCCTGTGACTTGTTGATCGTCATTGCAAAAGCTAAGTCTAAGTGAACTGGAAATTGAGGCCGTTAATATTTAAATGGCATGTTAGTGTCAGATGGGGTCCTTCTCCTTTCATTTTGCCTATAGTATTGAACAACACGGCTTAAATTCATTTAAAACTATAATAAAACGCCATAATAGATGCGACGTAACACGCAAACGAAATGTAAACAAATCATTTTCGGCTGTGTCTAAATACAATCTTGAACACAAAGCTGATTCGCTGAATTCACCGCATCACCGTAACACGAACCAATAGCAATTGTTATTCATGCATTGCTTAAACGGTTTGTGTTAAAAGAGAGATTACAACTGGATTTTGATTTGCTGAATGGATCAGGACATGTGACTGTAAATTAACCACTGACAATCGTCGCTCTGGTCGTTGCCAAATGGAAGCTACAAATACAGCTCTTTTTTCGCGCTACGTAAGAGAAATATATATATAGATATTTAATCTTAAGTATCTGTAGACGCTTTCAGTGTGATGTCAGTCATGGCGTTTTGGTTGGAAACTGAACCAAACAAACGGTTGCTATGCGTCATTTCTTTTTAAATATAAATTGTGGAAAATATTACCAGTACCTATCAAGTATTAAAACACTTAGATGTGGGATATAGATATAAGATATAATTGCAACACACAAACAAAATAGAAAATACAACATAGCAACCGTTTGTTTGGAGTCAGTTTCCAACCAAATCGTCATGACTGACGTCACGACTGAAATCGTCTATATTAATGTTACAAACGAATGAATGCCTATGAAGCATTGTCAGAGCACAGCTCCGGCTTCCCTTCAAAAATTACACTTATTCTTAACACGATAGCGTCCAAAATATTTGACGCATCGACACAAAAAATGAGCTTGACGTTGGTAGGGCCAAAATCTCGGCGCGTATTGAAAATCATAAATATTCGTCAAGACTAACAGCCTGAAATGTCGGCTCAAAATTTTCCCATAGAGATAACATTGCGAGTTTAATTCTATATATTTAAAAGATAAGGCTTTCTTTTTTCAGTCATGTACCTTGAGCTTTTTTTTTTTTTGCACCAATTTTAATAATTCTTTTTTTTAAATGAAAGCTGTTTCTTTGTAGATTTGCCCGCACTAGCTATTTTTTTTAAATATTCCCATTTTTATATTTAAATTAAAAAAAAGTTCTATGAATTTGTTTGAAAATGGTAGCAATTGGATTACTTCCATTGTTGTAAAGAAAGGAAAAATAATAAGGTTTGCTTATCTTTATTGATGCCATTTTCTCATAAAATTCAAAATAAACTTTCTGAAAAAATTGAACAGAAAATGACGTCATGCTTTAATAAAATACTCATGTTTTCCGCAAAAAGCTGTTACAATTCAATACTTTTTCATTCATTGAGTTTGAGACGCTTGGTGAAATGCTTCAAAGAGCCAAAATGACATCATATTTAAATGAAAACGATCATTTTCTCTGATAAAAGTAAATATTTTACTACGAACGCCTCTAAATGATATAATTTTCTGGAATTTTACTCGCCGATACAGAGATTAGAATCACAAGTCAAGAGTGCGAATGTTCACATGCAAAGTCGTAGTTGACAAACTTGATTTCAAGTTTAGAAATATATGTATTAATCACATATTTCGCATTGTAATATTTTTGAAATGATCAATGTAAATATAAGAGATGCGTATGCAAATTATGAGACGGTGAAAATAACATAAAGTTTACATTTTACGCGAAAGATAATTCCATGATTAACTTAAGGTGAAATCATTTTTTTTTTTAAATTTTCAATCGGCAATTTTAAACGGCACAGATGTCATATACACACCATATTGGCGCGATTTTTTTCTGACGCCAATGTCATATACGCAACGGGTACATAACTGGCGCCAAAGTGTCGTTATTTTGCTTGATATGGTAACCCGGATGTTATTGTTTGTGCTGTTGAAGTTTTCCCCGAATTGGCGTGGGAAAAAAATCGTGCCATTTAAAAATAATAGCCTCAATGGGTAATTTCATCAAAATTACATATCTTGATTAGGTATAATAAATAATGAAGTTTAATTTTTTAATATTTTGAACAGTCGAAGTGTATGGAATTAGTATTTTGGTAGCTTTAAGTTAAAAATAATATTTGTTTTAAGAGACTAAGTAGTAACCTATGTATGAGTTCGTTTTTAAACAATTTCTTTCGTCGAAATTCGACGAGATTCATCCCGTCATTAATTAAAACATTAGTTTCATTGCTGTAAATTATGCATTTTAACCTCATACGGATCATTTTGGAGTCGAATGTTGAAGTCGACGTTCATACATTGGTGACCTGAGATATAGATTGACCCCCCCCCCCCCTTTCAGAAGTTTTACGTTCTACGTATGTAACAACCACTATTTTTTTTTTTGAACTTTTCATTCTTTGTAAGCTTCCAAATCGATGCAATTCATTTTGAATTTTAAATTAAGAGAAACGAAAAGAAAATCGAATACGGAAAATACGATTTTGGGCATTAGTCGAAGGGATACGAGTGATACTCAAAGAAATCGAGAAAAATATAATGTCATGTATGCATTACTCATATGTATGTATTCTTATGTATGTATGTTTGTATTCAGAAGAATGTATGTTTCTATTGGGGAATTTTCGTAATAGGGTTTGTAGACAAATTCATAATTTACTGAGTATTGTTTGATGCGAAAATTTAACAATTTGGTAGCTGTCCCAATTACTGACGATTACTCAATTTTTTTTAATTCATCGTAGTTGAATATATTTCAACTGAAATGCAAGTGAACATTCTGAAGTAAATGAGATAAACATTTTTTTTGTCAAGATGTACACTAGAAAACAGAAATATGTAGATTACAAAATAAAAAATACCTGTACGGGTTGGAAAAGGTAGCTTCCCTATTTCTTGGTTTTAAGATTTTAGCTAATTTTACTGGAGAACACGAAGTTAAAAAGCCTTCGCATTTTAAACCCGGTTAGAGAAGAATCATCAGTACTGAATTTCAATGGAAATTTCGCCAAATTAGTCAGATACAGCCAAATTGGCTTAATTTGTGACGACATATTTTTAGTCGCCAAATTTGGCTATATTTTGTCACGAAGCTTAGCGATAAATGCGACGTTAATGTATATGACTATGATCGCTTATGCTTATAATCGGAGAAATGAATACAACAATGAAAGATAATTCGTGAGAAATCACGTTCACTAAAAGTCATAATTTAATCCTTAATTTTTTTTTAATCTGATGCCTAGATTTAGTGTACATTTTAAGAAATATACATATTTTATATGTGCAACGTTATACACAGAAGTTTAGAAAATGACGGTTAAAATAAATTAATTCAAATGTATAGAGTTATTCAGCTTAATTCTATGTGGAAAAGTCGCATAAAAATAACCCAGATACTTCCTAATATTTTCATAATAACGATATAACAACAACTCAGATGAATAAAGGTATCAAGTTTGATAGAGGAGTATAGCAGACTATCTATGAGTGTGTGTTACATACGTGTTACAAACCTTTACCTGTTGCCATATTAAATAAGTGTGGGCTGTGCCAGACGAGCAAGTCTTTGTAGGAGCTTTGAAGTTTTCTGCCGCTAACTTGATGGATCAAGTTCTCAAAGATCTGAGCTAAATTAAAAAAATCGAAATCTCTCAAATACATCCGGGGGTAATTCTTTATCTTTATCGTAAATTCTCTTATCCAATGGTTTCTCTTTACTTTTAACATTTCTGAATTATTATAAAGACAACAAATTATGCTGCCTTCAGTTATGCGCTGAGCAGCTTTTGTCTTTGCAAACAAAGTTTACAAATTTCCCTAAATCAACTTTTATTACTGGAAAAGGAAGAGCTGTAGTCATAGAGCAGTTAGGATCAGAAGCTATTATTCTTTTGGCACTAACAGGTACTGCTGCATTTAATGTCAAAGACAAGGTAACTCACTCAGTGCTTAAAGAACCAACGTGTTTTAAATAGTTCGCTAATTTAAAAAGTCAGCAATACATATACAGCTAAGAATGGATACAGTGTTATTTCTCATTATTGACGAATTTTCAATGATAGGATGTCATCTTATGGCTGACCTTGAACAAAGATATCGCGAAGATAAAATAGATAGCATTGAGCCTTTTAGAGGCTTATTTGTTTAAATCCTTGCACGTATTAGGTAGTTACATCGCGTAAAAGACATCCCTCTATATAAGAGACATTCTTTAAAAGTCATTTTGATTCTTCGCGGACAAAAAATACTTAGAGCTTTTAAAAAATGTTTCACATTAACAAACTCATTGAGACAAAACGACGATCAGCAGACACAATTCAGAAAGACTCTGAACTCACTTTGCGTGAGTCAAGTTTTTGACTACCTCTCACCCCTTATGCACCGACGCAAAGATATACTGCTTTCGGCTAACTTGAATGATTTGAAGGTGCCATATGTCTTTTTCTCAAAACCAAGCAAGCTAAAGAATATAATCGAGAAGTACTTCTTAAATCAAAGCGGGGACCAATAAACAAGAATTTTAGCAGATCACAATGATTAAACAGCAAGATAGAATGAAGATGATCACGCGTCTGGACTTCAGTCTAGACTTTCCTCAGCAGTTGGATGCAGGGTTATGCATTATGCTGCATACCAATATCTGAACGGAGTGAGAATTGGTAAATGTAAGTACGATAAAAGATATTGCCTGTTGCTCACGTTTTCAACCTCGAGGTTTGCCACAGGCCATAATAGTTCATTTTGTTGAGTATCATGAGCCATTTCTAACTGTAAATTTTTTTTATCAAACCTATTTGTAAATATTGGAAAGAAGAAAAAGCCTCATTCACATGAAGTTAGTTACCTTTAACTGTTGCATACCTTGCCACCATACATAGATCCTCGAGTTTAACAATGTCAAAAACTGCTGTAGATATCCATCTAAAGGTGTTGTCACATAAAGCAACTTATGTCATTTTTACTGTAGTTTGTCATTTAGAGAAAGTTCTAATGGAAGCAATATTCGCTAAGGATAGGCTTTACCCAAATTAGAATTATGGAAGCACTTGCTGACAGATTAGAATTTGTGCATTACCCGAGACAACTGACGACTGAGTTAAACACTCTAAAATGAGGTATCAACGATTGTTATTTCAAAGTTACTTTTATACTATTAAACAGCAATCTAGAAAATAAAACATTTTTTTAATAATATCTTTTAAGTTTACGCGCCTCCATGCTCCGACATTTCGGCCTGACGGATACTAGTTAGATAGATTTTTTTGTCGAGTTTTTTTAATGACGGCATCTTTTTGCTGCATTTGTGTATTATTTTGAGATAGTGACATCCTTATGCATGCTTTACTGTAGATGTTTAAGAGTGGATCGTAAATGTGGAATTCTTAAGCGGATGCAAATGACGTCATTTTACATAAAATAAATGTGTTTGCTTTAAGTCTTAAAATTGAAATAGGTTTTGTACTATTTCTATATACATATTTTTTTTTCATCGGGGGCGACACTAAATTCTGAAAAAGCAGAATTCCTGTTTTCTAGTTTTCAATTTACTCTTGTTAATCAATTTACACAAATGTTCACGGTTGAGATAGATTTTTTAAAATTTATATTTGGAAAAGTCTCAAAATGTAGTCTCAAAAAGTAACTAAATTGTGCTGCAATTTTCAAACTAATTTCATTAAAAGTAATTCTTTTTTCTATTTGCTGATATGAAAAATGAAATTTTTCAATATTTAGAAGTTGTGTAGGATCAATAAAAGCAAAAGAGAAACCGCGGGCCATTGCCACTATCGTTATCTTTTTCTAAAACTAGCAACCGTGTTCGTCAGTATCCAACAGAGTGGAAGCAGTATCGATATGTGGAGAACATAAAAAATTCCGCAATAAAAATAAATAAGTAATAGAAAGTTCCCTAATTAAAACTAGTTGGGTGTGCCAGTCGCAGGACTTTCTACTATCTCGTATATGTACACTGCTCAAAAAAATTAGGGGAGCACATGGTTTTAACGAAATTACGCAAATATTTACACCGATAAATAACGTAAATTAAAACATCCATAATTTGAAGTGTTGTAGAAAACAGATAAAGAAAACTTCACACGTAAATTAAAGTTTATGACGTCAAAAACTAGAAAAGGAGATAAGTGCAGAAATCGGGATTTCGCAGAAACCTCTGTTTCACTGCCTCAGTTGTAAAATTCAATTGCTCAGCTTGTGTTTTGAGAAAAGGTGGCTTGAAAATGTCAGAACAACATGATTTACCGCAATCCATGACTTGGCGTGCTATCGGGACAGTTGAATTTGGGAAAACACAACGAAATGTAGTGGATGCTGTTGGAGTTGCAAGAAGTGTCCATGAAAGGCTGTGGAATTGATTCGAAGACACATGGAATGGTAGTCATCGACAAGTGCAATGTTGAAAATGAGTTAACACAGAAAATGATGAGCGATATATCCTGTTAACAGCTCGTCGAGACGGAACGGACAATGCTACTCAGCTGCAAACACAGTTGTTCTTGGCCGCAGGACGAAGGGTGTCCAGCCAAACAGTCCGAAATAGGCTTCATCAGGGTGGTCTCTATGCACGTAAGCCAATGGTCTGTATTCCGTTGACCTCAAGCCGCTGTGCGGCCCAAAGAATTTGGGGAACTGAACATCGAGTTTGGAGGCAACGTTGTTGGAATCAAATTCTTTTTACAGACGAGTCCCGATTCAGTCTGGATGTGATTATCTGATGTGTTTTGGCATGGAGAGAAAGATGCACACAAAATAATTCCACATTCGCTCATGAAAAATCACATTACAGACGAGGTGGGTTGATGCTATTGGCTGGAATCAGCATAGTTGGACGTACGGGCCTGCATATCATTCGGAATGGCACTTTGACGATTCGAAGTTATACAGACGAGATACTGAGACCTCATGTCGTATTTTCTGTTGCAGAAATTAGTGATTTCTTTTTTTCCATGCATGATAATGACAGACTTCATACAGTTCGTCTTGTAGAAAATATGCTTGAAGCTAAAACAATACAGCGTATGGAATGCCCATCATACTCTCCTGACCTAAATTAGATCGAGCATGTTTGGGACATACTCAGACGATGCATTGCTACGAGACCGAGGCCTCCTTTTACTGTCTGGGACTTGGAGATTGCAATTCTTGAGTACTGGAACAGTATTCCCCAAAGTCTTGTCGATAACCTCATTGCATCCATGGAAAACAGGTGTGCAGCAGTCTTAGCTGTTCGAGGAGACCACACGCCATATTAAAAATCTTGCATAACTTCTAACCAATACTTTTTTTTATCATTTACAGGAAACCAAATTGTTGCCCTAAGCCATTTTTTCATGTTCTTTTCATCTTTTCAAAGAATAAAAGCTCCTTTACATTTTTTTGCGTCTTTTTTTTCTGTATTGCGCATTGATACACGTGTACTATCTATTTTATGCCCATACATTGCTGTCTTGCACTGTTCTCTTCATTTTTTTTTTTTTTGCTCCCCTAATTTTTTTGAGCAGGGTATTAATATATTAATTTCAAATGCTAAAATGTGTAAATTAAAACTTTAAAACCAGTAAAAATACGTTCATTTCGCCTGTTGACATGTTTCGACTCACCCCGAGTCATTTTCAAAAACAAATAAATAAAGCTATTCTAAATTTGGCGTTCTATGACACGCCATCATTCAGTTTTCCACGTATTTTTTCATGTTAAGCTCGTTACATTTTTATTTTATATAGATGTTTATTTTATTTTACATAATATTTTACATAATTTTGAAAAATAAAAATGTAACGTGCTTAATATGAAAGAGTACGTGGAAAACTGAATGATGGCGTGTCATAGACCGAACAAATTTAGAATATCTTTATTTATTTGTTTTTAAAAATGACTCGGGGCGAGTCGAAACATGTCAACAGTCGGAAAAACGTATTTTTGTTAGCTTTAATGTTTTAATATACACCTTTTAGCATTTGAAATCAATATATTATTACAAGGTGATTTTTGCTATAGATTTATCTCATGCATATTAATACTTCAATTTCGCTACCGCTGTGCCAAATACAAATGTCAATCTACGGCCATTATGAAGATTCTAAAGATATGAAATTCCTTGCATTAGTTCTTGAGATATGACTATCGCTAAAATCGTATAAATCCTGCAAAATGCAGCATAGCAGCGCCACCTGTTAGGTGATTTACAATAAAACTTAATCAGCAACAACTTGTGTCAATTTCTAACTGAATCGGAAGTTCGATGAAAATTCGTGCATTAGTTTTTCATATAGAGCTACTGCGGAAATCGCGAAAAATGCAGCATAGCAGAGCCACCTGTTAGGTGATTCACACCAAAACATAATCACCAACATTTATCACACCAACATTTATCAAGAACTAACTGAATATGAAGTTTGTTGAAAATTCGTGCATTAGTTCTTGAGATAGAGTTATTGTGGAAATCCTGAAATATGCAGCATAGTAGCGCCAATTGTTGGAATATTTACACCAAAAATTAATCAGCACCAATTTGTATCAGGTACTAACTGAATCTAATTTTTTGTTAAATTCTGTACATTAGTTCTTGAGATAGAACACCCACAAAATTTGTGTACCATACATTGATTCATACAGACAGAGAGAGTCACAGACAGACATTTTGTAAAATCAAAAAACGCTTTTAGGGATCTCTGACTCCTAAAATGTGTAAATCCGTCAAAAACCCAAAGTCGAAAATTTTCGCAAATCCAATTCTTTCATCTTGTAAAGATAGAAGCAAATAAAAAAGTGGCAACACCAAAATTTTCTTCTATCTCATAGAAGAAAGTAAAAATGGAAATGCGATCCCTTACCCTTTTGAGTAACTTTAAAAACTTTTAACTAGCTCAATAAGCAATTGTTAATTATAAAGTGAAGAGAAAAGAACACTTTTAACTCTATTTTTAACTACGTAGATACCAAACAGAAATCAAATAACTGTGTGTTTGAAGCGGAAATTAAAAGCGAAAGAGAGCATTTAACACGTTTAATGCCACGTCTGTTTTGGTTGTCTTTCCGTTTAGGCAATGAAATAAGACTCCCGTTACAGAATCTATAACTGTCAGTCACCTTTGACTTACGCGGCATAAACGGAAAGATCAGTGTCAGTCACCGGCGACTGACATGGCATTCAACGTGTTAAAAAATATTTTGTAAGTTTACGAAGAGCTAATGATTGATTTTTGAAAATAAATTACAGGCGATTTATCATCGAATTTTTGAGTTGTTCCAAAAGTCAAATTTATTTATTTTTCATTTGAATTTCATCCTTTTGCAATTTTGCAGTAGACTTTTATTATTTTTGTATGGTAAAACTTTATTTTTTATGTCTTACTCAATTTATATGTATCTCTCTATTCTAAAAAAAAGTAACTACCGCTGTCACCGCCGCCGCCGCCGCCGCCGGTTTTGAATTTTTTGTGACCGGAGGTCTTTCTTCGTTAATATTAAGAAAAATGATGCATACAAAAATATGAAAATCGGTAGTATTATACAGAAATGTTTGATAAACATGCTAATGCAGACAGTTTTCAAATCGAAGTATTATTTTAAGAGATATTTAATGCCAAATTTGGACAAAATCGTTCCATTAAAAAAGTTTTATAGGAGCAAAAACTATACATAGGAATTTAATCATTTGTAGATCATTTGATGCGTCAGAATTTCCCGGTGTGCAGACTGCTTTTAGTTTTTTAATTTGACACATTTTTTGAGGTTTTATTTCTATTTTAAATTCAAATTTTCAGCATTTCGAGGGATATTTTTTACATTATTTTAGAAAACTAGGGGGCTCGGCCCCCTACGAGCTACGCTCGCCAACCCCCGTCTAGACACCGCAGGCTCTAAATGCACGCTAATTTGATCGGCTTTAAAAAGATTTCGAAAGATTGAATTATAATTTAAAAAACAGTGGCGATCTCCCTATAAACGAATTTCTATTCATTTCTCTTTGATTGGGGAATTTTAACGCCAAAACCGCTGCGGTACTACTTGATTATCCCGTCGACCAATTTCGCCAAATTATATAAATCGCCAAACCACTCGCCAAATTATACAAATTGACATAATTTTTACTTTAAATAACGAAAGAACAAATAAATTCGTACAACATTAATAAAAATACAAATAAAACGTCGAAATAAAAATAACTTGATGACGTAGGCACGTGTAACAACATTTCAAAATAAGCTAATATAAAAGGAATTAAGTAAACAGAGTCTTTGTCTCCTGGTATTTTTTAACAAAGCGAAAAGAAAGTTCTTTTAAATGAGACATTTTAAATTAATCGTTTTTATCTGACGTAATTTTTACCAAGCTATTCTTTCTCTCTTAAATAATCGCGTGAAAGTACTTTTGTTAGCAATGAAATATTATTTGCGCTTTCCTGACAAAAATAGTTGAAAATATCCTCTCAAAATATTAAATAAATGTCTAGCGCAATTTCTAAATTTAAACTTTTTTGCAATATTATTTTGTGTTCATTTTATGTAATAACTATAATGTGACGTAAATATGACGTAATTTCTCCTAAGACTTCTAACGCATGTTAATGAATTTATTATTTTACAATATCCTTTCTCTTTTAAAATTCACGTGTATACTTTTTATGACGTAATTTTTAATAAGTTCCTGCTTTTTATACATAATTATTTAATTCTAATTTGAAAGTTTTTTTCCTGTTTATAATAGTCACGTGTAAATAAATTTTTAATTTGAAGCAAACATTATTGCTTGCGCTTTCTATACAGTTGGCAACAGTTTAAATTAGTACAATTTTCTGAAATCTGTAAAAAATATCTCTAGAAATGCTGAAAATTTGAATTTAAAATAGAAATAAAACCTGAAAAAATGAGTCAAAATAAAAAAATTAATGCAATCTGCACTCCGGCAAATTCTAACGCATAAAATGATCTAAAAATGATTACACTGCCATGTATAGTTTTTGCTGCTATAAAACTTTTTTAGTGGAACGATTTTGTCCAACTTTAGCTTTAAATATATCTTAAAATAATTCTTCGATTTGAAAACTGTCTGCATCAGCGTGTTTATCAAACATTTCTGTATAAAACCACTGATTTTCATATTTTTGTATGTATTATTTTTCTCAATATTAACGAAGAAAGACCTCCGGTCACAAAAAATTCAAAACCGGCGGCGGCGGCGGCGGTGAAAGCGGTAGTTACTTTTTTTTAGAATAGAGAGACTAGGGGGCTCGGCCCCCTACGAGCTACGCTCGCCAACCCCCGTCCAGACACCGCAGACTATAAATGCACGCTAATTTGATCGGCTTTAAAAAGATTTCGAAATATTGAATTATAATTTAAAAAACAGTGGCTATCTCCCTATAAACGGATTTCTATTCATTTCTCTTTGATTGTTGAATTTTAATGCCAAATCCGCTGCGGTACTACTTCATTATCCAGTCGACCAATTTCGCCAAATTATACAAATTGACATAATTTTTATTTTAAATAACGAAAGAACAAATAAATTAGTACAACATTAATAAAAATACAAATAAAACGTCTAAATCAAAATAACTTGATGACGTAGACACGTGTAACAACATTTCAAAATAAGCTAATATAAAAGGAATTAAGTAAACAGAGTCTTTGTCTCCTGGTATTTTTTAACAAAGCGAAAAGAAAGTTCTTTTAAATGAGATGTTTTAAATTAATCGTTTTTATCTGACGTAATTTTGACCAAGCTATTCTTTCTCTTTTAAATATTCACGTGAAATTACTTTTGTTAGAAATGAAATATTATTTGCTCTTTCCTAACAAAAATAGTTCAAAAGATCCTCTCAAAATATCAAATAAACGTCTAGCACAATTTCTAAATTAAAACTGTTTTGCAATATTATTTTGTGTTCATTTTATATAATAACTGTAATGTGGCGTAAATATGGCGTAATTTCTCCTATTTAAGACTTCTGACGCATGTTAATGAATTTATTACTTTACAATATCCTTTCTCTTTTAAAATTCACGTGTATACTTTTTATGACGTAATTTTCAATAAGTTCCTGCTTTTTATACGCAATTATTTAATTTTAATTTGAAAGTATCTTTTCTATTTATAATAGTCACGTGTAAATAAATTTTTAATTTGAAGCAAACATTATTGTTTCCGTTGTTTATACAGTTGGCAACAGGTTAAATTAGTACAATTTTCTAAAATAAGTAAAAAATATCTCTCGAAATGCTGAAAATTTGAATATAAAATAGAAATAAAACCTCGAAAAATGAGTCAAACTAAAATAATAAATTAATTCTGCACACCGGGATCTTATAACGCATAAAATGATCTAAAAATTATTAAATTCCGATGTATAATTTTTGCTCCTATAAAACTTTTTTAGTGGAACGATTTTGTCCAACTTTAGCGTTAAATATCTCTTTAAATAATTCTTCGATTTGAAAGCTGTCTGCATCAGCGTGTTTATCAATCATTTCTGTATAATACTACCGATTGTCATATTTTTGTATGCATTATTTTTCTTAATATTAACGAAGAAAGACCTCCCATCACAAAAAATTCAAAACCGGCGGCGGTGACAGCGGTAGTTACTTTTTTTTAGAATAGAGAGATGGTATTAATTTATACTGTTGCCAAACGTATAAACAGCGCAAACTGTAATGTTTGCTTCAAATTAAAAATTTATTTACACGTGACTATTATAAACAGAAAAAATCATTTGGAATTAGAATTAAATAATTATGTACAAAAAGTAGGAACTTATTAAAAATTACGTCATAAAAAGTATACACGTGAATTTAAAAAGAGAAAGGATATTGTAAAATAATAAATTCATTAACATGCCTAATGGTGTTATTACACGAGGGGTCAAAGACGCTTCAGATTCCGGGCGTCTCCATGTTATTCCTATGGCTGCAGGGGAGTCGCTTGGCGAGCGAACGTCTTTTTTCTGTCGGCGCATCTTTGACGCCCGAAACGAGGCAAGTCGTCAGTAACAGCCAATCAAATGCTTGGAAATCTGATAATAGAAAAGCCTTTTCCTGAACAGCCAATGAAATACTTGGAAAAGACGGACCATGAGGCGGCTGTTGTCGCTAGACGCCTGGGATTCCAAGCGTCTTTGAGTCCTCGTGTAATAACACCATTAGAAGTCTTAAATAGGAGAAATTACGTCATATTTACGTCACATTACAGTTAATGCATAAAATGAACACAAAATATTGCAAAACAGTTTAAATTTAGAAATTGCGCTAGACATTTATTTAATATTTTGAGAGGATCTTTTCAACTATTTTTGTTAGGAAAGCGCAAATGATATTTCATTTCTAACAAAAGTATTTTCACGTGAATATTAAAAAGAGAATGAATAGCTAGGTCAAAATTACGTCAGATTAAAAACGATTAATTTAAAATGTCCCATTTAAAAGAACTTTCTTTTCGCTTTGTTAAAAAATACCAGGAGACAAAGACTGTTTACTTAATTCCTTTTATATTAGCTTATTTTGAAATGTTGTTACACGTGTCTACGTCATCAAGCTATTTTTATTTCGACGTTTTATTTGTATTTTTATTAATGTTGTACTAATTTATTTGTTCGTTCGTTATTTAAAATAAAAATTATGTCAATTTGTATAATTTGGTGAGTGGTATGACGATTTATATAATTTGGCGAAATTGGTCGACGGGATTATTACCGCAGCGGATTTGGCGTTAAAATTCCCCAATCAAAGAGACATGAATAGAAGTCCGTTTATAGGGAGATCGCCACTGTTTTTTAAATTATAATTCAATCTTTCGAAATCTTTTTAAAGCCGATCAAATTAGTGTGCATTTAGAGTCTGCGGTGTCTGGACGGGGGTTGGCGAGCGTAGCTCGTAGGGGGCCGAGCCCCCTAGTATATATATATATATATTATGTGATTTAACAATATTTAAATTTTGGATCTTTAAAAACATTGTTAAAGGATTTTTTTATTAAGGTAATGATTTTCAATTTGTATGTTAAATTAGAATTACATTATTAACAATATACAAAATGATGCTAAAATTTGGCAAAGGTAAAAGAAGAAATGAGATTTTGAAACGTCATGTACACTGGTCCTCTGTAACAAAAAGAAAAGAAAAATGAAATTTAAGTGGGTAATGACCACAAGATTTTGTCACGAGTCTGAAGCAGATATACCTTTTTCAAAAATATGCCAGTTAAAGATGTAATACAGTCAATACGGTCTGAATGAAATGTCACCTTGGATAAGTTTATAAGTGCATGCAATAGAAAGGGGGTTATTCATGGTTACCATGGTTACCATGGATAGTCATGGTTATTCATGAGGATTTTTTTAGATAGGTTCTAACCAAAGCTAGAATAATATCTCTAGACAGACTTGAGAGAAAAAAATCATTGACTGCAATTTAAGATAAGCATAAATCGATCATTAAAATCGCTCCGAGAAAAATAAACTTGACGGTTTTTACAATGTCGTAAATGTTTCTTTTTTTCTCCCGATAATGACAACAAACTACGACTATAACTTCGAGAGCCTTTATGTGCTCTTATGATTACGTGAGATTAGCAGAGAGCAGTTATCTGAGAAAAGTGAAAAACATTTCTGCAATGGAATATTAGATTTTTTAATCCGTAGTTCAATTAGAAGGACATGAGGTAAAAACATCCCAAGCAATCCTAAAAAGCAGTATTAGCTATATAATAATTACAAAACTAATAATATAATAATGCAGGATTTTCGATTTCTAACGAAAATAAATTAAGAAGTTTATTCTTATAAATCTTTTGCTTAATACGAAACAAATTTATTTTTTTTATTTACAGAAACATAGTGCAAATTTAATTAGCTTGGACTAATGTTTGATTTTTATCGATGATTAAAAAATGTATAGACTTCCGTAGCACAAATAAGACTACAAAGGCATGTAAAAAAATGTTTGACGAAGAAAACGGCATTTAAGGTGTTTTAACATAATTGTAAAATTATTTTAAACAACAGGACACATTTTGCCTTCCCACGAAATTATATGAAACGACAGCGAAGGTCAATTATTTTTATGCACACCTTAGTTAATTTTATAAATTTAGCTAATTTTGACTAATGTTTGATTAGTACTGACGATTAAGAAATGCAACACTTCCGTAGCACAAATACGACTACAAAGACATGTAAAAAGAAATTTTGACTAAGAAAACTGTATTTACGATGTTTTAACATAACTTTAAATTAAGTATAAATAACAGGACAAATTTTGCCTTCCCATGAAATTATATAAAACAACAGCGAAGATCATTACTTTTTATGCACATCTTATGAATTTTATAAATTTAACTAATTTCGACTAATATTTGATTAGTACTGACGATTAAGAAATGCATCACTTCTGTAGCACAAATATGACTACAAAGACATGTAAAAAGAAATTTTGACTAAGAAAACTGCATTTAAGATGTTTTAACATAACTTTAAATTAAGTATAAATAACAGGACAAATTTTGCCTTCCCATGAAATTATATAAAACAAAAGCGATGGTCATTACTTTTTATGCACATCTTAATTAATTTTATAAATTAAACTAATTTGATCTAATGTTTCATTAGTACTGACGATTAAGAAATGCCTTGAACTTCTGTAGCACAAATAAGACTCTAAAGGCATGTAAAAATATTTTTTTGACTAAGAAATTAGCATTTAAGTTGTTTTAACATAATTTTAAATTAATTTTAAATGACAGGACAAATTTTGCCTTCCAATGAAAAATCTAAAGCAACAGCGAAGGTCATTACTTTTTATACACGTCTCAATTAATTTTATAAATATAGATTAATAATTATGTGACTCTGGACGCATATAAAAGGTCACATGCGACCAGCGGGCTGCAGGTTGAGTATGGCTGGCGTAAAGACTTTTGTTAAATATAGCAAAATTCTCAATAAAAAATCTGTTGGTGGGAATGATCAAGTATTCTGGGCACTTTATTCATCACGTATATATACGCAACACTCGCGCAAAGATATTATTACAGCATCTATTTTATAATAATCCTAGTGGTATTCATAATTTAATCATGAGATTTTTTTCTGTTGTACGTTTCACAGAGAATATTCACATGATTTAATTATTTTTATTTTAACCCTTTCAGGAGCAAAGTACTTGTATTCGCAAAATACTGAAATAAGTGTATGACACCAGAATTTACCAGTAAATTTATTTCAAAATATGAAAAGTTTTTGTTCACATACTTAATAAAAGGAAATTTTTTATTCCAATATTCTGGTGCCAATGTGGCATTTACGGATTAAAATTAGGTGGTCTAGAAATGAACCACCGCTCTTGATGGGGTTAATAATACACAAAGCAAAATTGGATCCGCATAATTTTATTTCAGTTGATTTCTTATGAAATTCATTTAAAGAAATGAAGTTTTTAAAATTCAAACAGAAAGACAAAGTAGTTACTTCTCAAACTCCATAACATCAAGCAGGAAAATTTTTATGTGTTAATTCATGTGCAATTTTTTATTATTTGTATTAGTCTGTATATGTTAAAAATATATGTATCATAACAGACAGAAAAGATTAATTTTTAAATCTTTCGCGTGTCAAAGAAGCTGTTGTACGTGCCACTTCCGGCATGCTTGCCATAGGGTCGCCACGCTGAGCTATTAAATGAGAGAAATTGAGGTTTATATTATTTACAATTTACTTTCTTTCAAAAGAGAAAAAAAAAGCAGAAAGTATAAAGTAGATTTTTTCTCCTTTGGCATCTTTTCAATAAAAGATTTTTTGAAAAGTTAAATTAGCTACCTCCTACGATACGGAAAATTTAGTTGCGTGTTAAATTGATTGGAGCAATCATGGAAAACTTGCGAAAATATTTGGTAATTGAATCAGAAGTTTCTTTCTTATACTTTGAAAAGACCACTCAAAATAATAAAATAAAAAACTCAAGTGAACAAATATATTTATTTTAACAGACGGAAAAATTAATTCTATTTATATATTGATCATCAAATTTATTTATATAGTGATTATGAAATTTTAAGTTTTCGAATGCCAGAGAAGTTGTCGCCATCACTGATTTATAAAATAAGAGAAATCGATGTTTGTATTATTTACACTTTGTTTTCTTGGAAAAGAGAAAATAAAGCAAAGAGCATCAAGTGGATTTTTTCTTCTTTGTCATCTTTTCAATCAAAGATTTTTTTTAAAGATAAATTAGCTACGATCATACGAAAATTTAATTTCGTGTCAAATTGATTTGAGTAATCATGTGAAGCCTCCGAAAATACGAGGGTTACTCTGAAATTATTGAGATACGCGCAGACAAGAATTTACAAAATAAAAATAACGGTTTAATTTTAAAATACAAAGTATTTTAACACAGCAGACGATTTTTTACTGACTTACTTCAACTTGTTTAGCGTAGAATAAATTTTAAACAGAGGAAAATGGAGTTGACGCGAAAACATTTTCGCGCTATGATTTTCTACGATTTTAAAGCAGGATTAAATCAAGAAGAATGCGTTCGACGGTTGAAATTAGCGTTTGGTGATGAATCTCCAGCTCGTGCTACTGTATTCAGATGGTTTAAAGAATTTAGCAAAGGTCGCAATTTTCTTCAGGATGAAGAACACACAGGAAGGCCGCCGTCGGCAGTAATCCCGGATAATGTGTCTGCCATACGAAAAATGTTAATGGATGATAATCGCTGTACCTATCAAATGATACAGAAGGAACTTAACATTGGATCCGCAGCCATACACAAAATTATTCATGAAGAATTGCATATTAAAAAAGTAGTTTGCCGTTGGGTTACCCATAATCTAACTGATCACCAAAAAGAGAAGCTTGTCAGAATCAGTAAAGAAACTCTTAAATTGCTAAATGATGGTGGCCACCGCATCATTTCTAAAATTATAACGGGTGATGAAATGTACATACCGTTTTTTGACGTTCCAACACGTCAAGAAAGAAAAGGGTCTTTGAAGATGATCCCACGCCGACAATGGTGAAAAGACAACGCGCACTGAAAAAAGTGATGTATGCCATTTCCTTCAGAAGTACGGGATTGGTCAAAGCCATCAAGTTAGAAGGACAGAACACAGAACACAGTAACAGCAAACTGGTATACCACTAAATGTCTTCGAGAAATTCTACAAGAAGTGAATGTTAGGGGACTAATGCTTCACCATGACAATGCATCTTCACATACAGCCGGATTAACAGTTGAGTTTCTTAAAGAAAAACGAATTAAAGTGATAGATCATCCGCCGTATTCACCTGATCTAGTTATGTGTGACTTTTGGTTATTCTTTAATCTAAAAAAGAACTTACGTGGACGTCGTTTTCATTCAGAAGAAGAGATTGATGTGGCTATAAATGCATTTTTGTCATCGATTCCAAGAAATGAATGGCTTGAGCCATTTAATCTGCGCAAAATTCGTCTACAAAAGTGCATTGATGCTGGAGGAGACTACTTTGAACACACCTAAAATTTTGTAAGTATAACTTTAAAAACCTAACTGTATCTCAAAAATTTCAGAGTGACCCTCGTATTCGGTAATTGAATCAGAAGTTTCTTTCTTAAACTTTGGAAACACCGCTCGCAGCTTCCTATAGAGTCAAACGTCTCACGAATATCACTATTCGATGATTTCTTAGTGACAATATATTTCCTATATAGAAAATTGGATTAACGTCATGTTATTGCAGTGGCTGTGTTATGAAAGACGTTTGAAGAAATAACGTCTTCTAAATTCAACAGAAAGACAAATTAGTTGTTTGTTAAAACTTCAGTATAGCATTACAGAAAAAGAAAAATCGCTAATGTGTTGACTCATGCAAAAAAAAAAAAAAAAAAAAAAAAAAAAAAAACTTATTATTTGTGTTAGTCTGTAAATATGAAAGAAAAATTATATGGACAGAAAAATTAATTTTACCTATACATTGATTATCAAATTTAAATTTTTCGCGAGCTAATTTGTCATACGTGCCACCTCCAGAAAGTGTGCCATCGATTCGCCATCCCTGATTCCTAAATTTAAAGAAATCGATGTTTGTATTATTTACACAATGTTTTCTTGCAAAAGATAAAAAGATATATAATTACAAATTTCCAACTATTTTTCCTTTACTTTCTACAGAAATGGCGTACTTCCGTTGCCAATATTAAGAAAATGGTTCTAAAAACTGAAAAAAAACTAATATTTCAAAAATAAATTGAGATGCAATTTTCAAACAAATTGCACTTAAAAGTACATTTTTTCCTTAACACGACGGTCTAAAAATTGAAAATGTGCTATGCTTAGAAATTAAAAAAATTGCTGTAAAGTAGTTAATCGTACAATGATACAATCTGCTTTGTTTTACGGCTGGCTTATACAACCTAACGTTATTTTTTTGGAGACGACACAAAATAAGCTGGGAGAAAGAAATAACATATCGGGGGGTAATAAAGCAAAGAGTATCAAGTGGCTTTTTTCTTCTTTGTTATCATTTCAATCAAAGATTTTTTGAAAAGATAAATTCGCTGCAATCTACGATATGAAAATTTAATTTCATGCCAAACTAATTTGAGCAATCATGCGAAGCCTTGCAAAAATATTTGGTAACTGAATCAACAGTTTCTTTCACAATCTTTGAAAAGACCGTCCACAACTTCCTAAAGAGCTGAAAGTCTTAAGAATATCTGTATTCGATAATTTCTTAATTGGAATATATTCTCTCTGCAGCAAAATTGGATAAACGCCATTTTATTGCAGCGGCTGTGTTATGAAATTCATTTAAAGAAATAGTCTTTTAAATTCATACAGAAAGACAGAGTAGTTATTTGTCAAATCTTCAGCATAGCATCACATAAAAAGAAAAAATGCTAATGTATTAACTCATGCATAAAATTATTTTATTTGTAATAGTCTGTAAACGTAAAAAAAAGAAAAAAAAATATCGACAAAAAATTAATTTTTTTCTATGTACTGATTATCAAATTTAAATCTTTCACGTGCCATAGAAGTTGTTGTACGTGCCACCTTCGGCACGCGTGCCATAGGTTTGCCATCTCTGATTTATACGATAAGAGCAACTTATGTTTGTGTTATTTCCAATTTATTTTCTTGAAATAAAGAACAAGTCGGAAATTGTACGTCAAACGTGGAAAATGAGGTGCGTTCGAACTATAATTAGTTTTATAAATATTCAGATCTTGGTGCAATAGCTGTTGCACTCTTATGCAAAAATGCATAAATACAAAATTTACTAAGATTATATAGATTAAATTCAGTAATTTGAAAATAAAATGACTCCATATTAAATACGACGTAATCACCATGGCAACCTAGAATCATTACTTATCATGGGAATAATTAAGCCTGATAAGATTTAATAGAATAAAGAAACCTATTATTAACGTCTTTTTAAGTTTTGATTTGATTTTCATAAAATTTGAAATGACTCGACAAAATTCTACATCGATTATATATATTAAATTCAAACCGTTCGGTTGGGTAGTTTTTGCGCTGTTATATACGTCCCGACAGACGAACGGACCAGACAACGACTATCGGTGCTACGTATTTCTATAATTACGAACGCACCTAAAAAGAGTATAAAGTGGATTTTTTTCTTCATTGGTATCTTTTCAATCAAAGATTTTTTTTTTTTTTTTTTTTTTTTTTTTTTAGATAAATTAGCTACGATCTACAATACGAAAATTTAATTTGGTGCCAAATTGTTCTGAGCAGTCAGATGAAACCTTTCGAAGATATTCGGTAATTAGATCAGTAATTTCTTTCTTGAACTTTGAAAAGACCGCTCATATCTTTCTAAAGAATTGAACCTCTTGAAAATACCTGTGTTGGATGATTTATTATTTGGAATATATTTCTTAGTCAAGAAAAGAATGTTGGCAAATAATACGTTTTTTCAATATTTAATAAATTATATGCACTAAAATGTTTTAAAAGCATACTGTTTCATCATTATAAAGTTGTATAAATGTTATAAATATTCTTAATAATTTTGTTTAGTGTAATTAAATTGTATATTAGTATATTAAATTTAATGTAATTTTATAAGTGTTTTAACTATCTTTAAATATTTGCTACGATGACTTCAAAAGTATTGCAATAACTATATAGGGTAACCTTGCAGTAGTGGATGAGTAGTTGATTGCAGTGGTTGATCAATTTTTTTGAAATATTGCACCATTTCAGGCAGAAATGAGTTTTACGCGTGTCACTACACATAATATTTTTGTTTGAACATTGGAGCACCTGTTCTCACATTGTTGTCCGCTCACTGCTGTAAGAGAAGATATTTTACGAATTTGCTTCATTAGAAAATGTAAAAATTTAATTTTTGATTAGTTGGAGATAATTACAGTATGCTAAAATAATCCAGTTTCATCTTGCTTATTTCAAATAATAGTTTTATATGAGTCACTGTTAGTTACAGTTTAAGCATGATATTTTAGAGATTAATTTTTGAAGTTGCCACTGATTTCTTCGATTGATCAACTACTGTGGAAATGGCGATTATTGAAACTACAGTGAAACCTCCGTGTTTGACCACCTCCATTAAGCGACCACCTCCTTGAACGACTATTTTTTATGGAACGAAATTTATTCCTATAGGTTCAATACCAATTTTACCTTCATTCAGAGACCATCCCAGTTGAACTCCCTCCATGAACTCCCTCCCAATTTCTTTGATGAAAATTCCGTTTTTTCCTGGTTGCTTGAAAATTAATTCCGGGAGAATCCTTTATTAGAAAATTAATTCCGGAGAGTGCATTATTCATCAAATTTCTAAACTAAGTTTAGATTTTTTTTATCCCGGTAACTTTTAAGTGTTTAACCCCCTTTGTGCCTTTTTTAGGCAATGAATTTAACTCTGATGACAAATTAAGAATGACGGTCAATAAATTCCCCTGCCCTATGTTGTCGGGAAACTCTCAATAAAATAGATAAATTAATGAAATCGTCATTATTTGTCCCCGTCCAAAAAAATATTGCATTATTTACTGAACTTGGAAAGGACTGTGAAATAAAAATTATAAAAGATAAAACCGTAAAATCAAAGCAAAAGCCAATGTATTCATTTTTTAAACTATGTAATTAACTTTTGTTTTGATACTTAACTTTTTATATTTTTTCCTGATGTGAAAAATAAATTTTAGGATCATTAATTGCTACCTTTTTTCAACACTTAAAACCTAGATTTAACATGACCTCCATTAAGAGACCACCTCACGGAGCGACGAATTTTTATGGGAACGGAACGTGGTGTCTTTAGGGAGGTTTTACTGTATTTACTTATAATTTTGTTGCTATTAATTTCAGCAGGTTTCATTTTTTTCTACTATAGTTCATTCAGTAAGGGTTGTAGCTATTATGTTAGTTTACTTCTAAAACTTAAAAGGAAGGAAATATAATAAAACCTCGAAACACCAATTTTATTTGATCAACTGCTGGCTGAATCACCCTATTTGTACCTTGATAGAAAAAAGATCAATCTCTAAAATCACCCTTTTGAGGAATTACTAATACTATGGGATCCAATGCAGACATCCCGGGTCAGAATATAAGGGAAAACCATTTTTTGTAACACAGTAATACCTCGACTTACGTCAGGAATTCGTTCCAACACTAGCGATGTAAGTCGAAAACGACGTAAGTCGAGGTACATTTAAATAAGCAAAAAAGAATAAGTAATAAAATTTCTTCAAAATCTAAAGAACATATTCTATTGTATTTTAGGGTTAAATACATTTTACATTTACGTATTTACGTACGATGTTACATACATTTAACATTAGCAAAACTATGCGTTTGTAATACAAGAATTTGGAATAAATCGATAAGTTGTTAACTTAAAATTTACTGTTCTTCTAGCCGCCCCAGTCGAATCTTTGAGTATGTAAAAAAAAATCTTGAATAAAGTTCGAACCGACAATTTTTCTTATTTTTTTCTCTTAGAAGTTGTTTGTAACAGCAAAGCGAGTTTTCTAAGCTCTTTCTAGTAACTTCTCTCATTTGATTGTTGCTATCACGTGATTATCGCGGGAAAGTTTCTCTTCATAGAACCAAAAGTTTTCAAAAAAGTTCAAAGTCCGTCTTCATTAAGGAATTTTTTTTTCCAGGTCAGACGACGTAAATGTGGGGTGATGTAAGTCGGGTACTACTGTAATGTATTTTTTTAGGTTACCCACTAACAACACGGAAAAGCATTTTTATTTTAAAAGTATCAATTTTGCATTCAAATAATGTTTTAAAATTTATTAGAAGCGATCCTTTCGTATGAGTTAATAGCCGAAGAAATCGCCAAAGATTTCGTGATTTACAGCAGTCTGTTTTTGTTCTGATCATTTCAGTAGTTTAACCACATAGTTCGATTACACGTCTGTTAAATTTATGTTCATATTATTTTATTTTATTAATGAAGTTTTAACTTCGATATGGGATATCAGCCTTAAAAAAAATGCTGAACTATTTATATGAACTTAAGTGCGAACGGATTTTTCTTTCATAATGGTCTGTAGCTGATAGAGATAGATTAAAATTTGATTAAAAAATAAATTAAAGACCATAAAAAATGAGTAAATTGCAGTTTTCAACTAAATCGAATTTGTAAGTACCATTTGTTTCTCTATTCGACGGTGTAAAATTTGAAAATGTGCAATGGTTAGAACTTTAAAAAATTGCAGTAAAAGCAAAATTTAATTTCCTGCTGTTGCCACCGTTAAAATAACGTCAGTGTTAAGCACGGACACGTTTGTACTTTATACTATATATAGATTCTTGGGTTTAAAGGATTTTCTCATCATTACAAAAGTGAAACACATATGGAATAATGGAACAATGTGAACAGCTGAATGGATTGCCTAGTTGCGTTGCAACTTTACATCCAGTGGATAGGTGATCGTGTTGCAAGGGCATTACGGAGCCTTAAAAAAAATAATGTTTAGATTTGGCTGGTAGCCACAAAATTAAATTTACTTTTAAGAAAAAGAAAAGACTAACAAAAAAAAAGACAAAGTACATAAGTACTAGTATAACAAATGTTGAAAAGTAAAAAAAAACAAAGAAAAGAAAAAAAAATAACTAAAAAAGAAAGAAAAATTCCATTAGTTCCAAAAAATAAAGCAGGAAAAGACGAAAAAGCTACCGGGGAGTGCCCCATAAAAAAAAGACTCTTTTCAGAGACAATATGAAAGACCGTTTAAATATGAAATTCTAAAAAATTAGCAGAAAAACATTTTTTTTTAAATTTTTTTTTTAAATTTTTTTTATACTATATACAGGACAGAACAAACAGAAAGGTTAAGTATAGCAGAAGGTGAGAGAAACTCAGTCTTCATCGTTAAGCAAAAGCGAGTATTTAGGGCGTTTTCTGTTAGTGGGGTCGGATACCTAGTAGTCGGGAAGTTCCGCTACAATTTGGTTAGGGAGGTTGTATACACATTTATAAAAATTTTTAGCAAGTTTATTAATGCGCTGTTTTAAGGAAGTGGTTTTCAAATCCCTGCGGATAGTGGTATTACGAAGAAAACGGTGACCATTACGTATATAGCGTAAGTTTTTGTTATGAGCACCGTAAAGATACTCCATACTGGTTTTGCAAGCGAATCCCCAGATCGGACAAGCATAGGTTAAGATTGATCTATTAGAAATAACGATTGGTTGAATTTCCGGAAGTGGGTCCGTGGGAGGGGTAGCTAAAAATTTTTGAACAGTTTCATTTACTTCAAAATAATGATTAGGGCTGGCAAGATAAGGGTTAGGGGAAAACTGTTCGGCATAGGACTTAGCGAGGATTTCCGCCTTGTTCCTGTCCGTATATGCTGTGGTATTAAAGGCAGTTAAGGGGGGGATTGTAGAGTAATTATTATTAAGTTTTTTCTTTATTTTTCAAAGAGAGTTGTCTTGAGAAGAGAGGGAGTTAAGAAAATTGCTCCAGCTTTTTTGTTTTTCCTTAGAAATGAGATTTTTAATTTTATTTTTAAGCCGATTAATCATAGGCTTTAAAGTAGGATCTCTAGTATTTTGAAACAGCCGTCGGATGTCATTACGTTGCTTACAAACATTATGAATGTAGTTAGGCATTGTAAAAGAGTTATTATTTTTAGTATATTGGTAAGTAGCTTGTTTTTGAGCATTGATAATAATATTTTGAAAGTTATCAACAGCTTTGTCAATATCATCAGTGTTAGTAATATTAGGGAAAATTAGGTCAGAATTTGAAAGAATAGTTTTAAGTTTACTCCAGTCCACAGCCACAGAGGGGGGGGGGGGAGAGGGAGGATCAACACAGTCAATTTTGAAAACAACAGGAAGATGATCTGAACTTAAGTCATTAATAACTGTAGAACTAATAGGAAAAACCAAGTTTTTTGTAATTGCAAAGTCAATAATGGAGGGGCGACCTCTACCAAGCCTAATACGCGTAGGGGTGCTGGGTGCATGTAAACTAAGTCCTAGGTGAGTAATTAGGTTGTGTAGTGCACTGCCACGACGGGTGGTTGAATGACAGTTCCATCGCCGGTTGTGCGCATTATAATCACCTGCGATGAAACAGTGCGTATTTTGTGAAAAAAGCTGTGTTAGATCATTGACTGGGAATAAAGGTGAGTGTGTAGCATATAAAGAAACAAAATTAATATTAACTCGTGGCAATTGTACAACAATTCCCGTGTAGTCAAGACCTGTGTATGTAGAGTGTTGAGTAGGATAGTGTGGTATGTGGTGTTTTATGTATATGGCAGTTCCACCCTGAACGGATCCAGGACGGGGGGTATGGTAGAGCTTATAACCAGAAATTTTGATACTTTTATTAGGTTTATGCACTTCTTGAAGAAGAATTATATCAATATTAGGATGGTTAGAGACAAAAAAACGAAGCTCGTCAATTCTGTTATTTAAAGTAGAACAGTTCCAGGATAACACAATAAGAGATTTAAGATGAAGATTAGACATGGTTGGGGGAGGAGAAATCATTAGCTAATTTGTCGAACTCTTGGATGAAAACAATAATTTTTTCCATGGGATTGTTATATTTTTTTGCTTGAGTAGAAATATTTTTTATACATTTAATGAATTTGGATATTTCCAAAATCTCTTTTATGTCTTGGAAAGTACTAAATATTTCCTGTATATCATTACTGTAGCTGGGAGGAATTTTGGTTGACTGGGATGGAGTATTATTAGTTTTTTCAGAATTAGCAGAGTTAGTATTTTCAGGAGATCGTGAAGAGGAAGAAACCTCAACTGGGGATTCAACATTATTTGAAGCAGAGTTATTTGAGTCCGAGTTAGTTTTTTCCTGCGGTTTAGTTTTAGTATAATTGAAATCTTTGAAGACTTCTGCCAGTTGTTGGGCCTGCTGAGAAACCTTACTGCTATTATATCTAGCTGAGTTGCCTTTATTTTTACTGTTCTGATTGTTATTTTCCCGTCTATAAGGGTTTTTGATGCAAACGCGGTACGTGGCTGGATGTGCCAGCCCGCAGTTCGCACACTTAGGCGTAATGCGTCCTTTATGAGTACAGTTGGGGGTAAGATGTTGTTCGCCACACTTGCAACATTTCTCAGTAAATCCACAGACCTCGCTGGCGTGACCGTAGCCCTGACAGCGGTAACATTGTTTTACCTGATTATGGCTCCTAAAGGCCTCAATAGTAACTGATATATACGAGATTTCCTTAATCTTATAAATTTCTTCAAAGTTTTTAGTTGGGAGTACATTAACCATTTATAATGGCATTGGATTGCCCATTTTTCTGTTCTTGAGCATTGCAGCCCTAGTTACAGTATACCCGTATTCTTTAAGACTATCAACTATAACACTATTTTCAGTATAACATGGTAATCCTCTAATACAAATTTTCTTTGGACGCTGGTCCTTTGGTTGCAGGGTAGTATATTTTTTGGCGTGTTGCTCGAGAAAACTTTAAGTTTTCCGGAAATCACTATCATTCTTACAAAGCACCATCAGGCGCTCACCCTTAAGCGCAATGTTAGGTTATTCCTGATTTATATCAGTATTTCTTTAGCCAAAATAGTCCAATTACCTTCCAATTCTATATGGAACGGGTTTATCCTACTTTTGGAACTTCCCGACGCGTTATCGGCAACGTCAGTGGTCACCGGATCATTTTCATCCATTAAGGTATCCTTAGCTAGGTTAGAATATTTGTTTTGTAAGGAGAGTTGTGAGTTTCCCTCGTCTAATACACGTTTCGTACCTTTTTTAGGTAGCGTAAAGTCGTTAAGACCAAAACCTGATAAAATTTTATTTGCCGAACTTCTATACTTTGAAAAGCAAAAAACACCAAAATAAGTTGAATTAAGTAAGTTATTGTATGAGATAGGCTACCTAATTAAAGAAAAAGCCTCTTGGCAAACAACACACACCTCCTGATGATCAGAGGAAGATGTTCCATAATCCATCCTACTTCTAGTTGAGTGGATGTAGTCATCAAGATAGGCGAAGAATTCATGCATACACTGACTAACCTTTTCTTCATACTGAGAACTGAGATCTTGAAATTCTTTAGCAAAGTTCGGATCTGCAGTATTGTCCACTATACTTTGTATAACATCATTTATTGTCTGGGTACTTTCCACAGACGCCATTTTAAATTTTAAAAAATCACCACGACACTATATGTTGGACGACAGTACCACGAAAAAGTCTATTCTAACAAGAACTTTACTCCTCCGCCGCACCGCATTCCGTAAAAAATCATAAAGGTCGAGCGTGAACAACACGTCTGAACAACTCAGAAGCAAGAGTACCAAAAGGAAAATCCGAAATGAATGAGTGAGTGAAAAAAAAAAAAATGAAACACATACACTGAACAGTGAACAGCAGTGCAGTTCAATGGGATTCCTAGTAGCAGTGCTACTCCACTCCCTGTAGATGAGTAAGTGTATAGCAAATCCTAGAGGAGCCATGAGGAAAGAGTTTAAGCGTAGCACATAGTACTACAATAAAAAATATAGAAGATAAAAATTTTAAATATGGAGAGGCTGAGAATTTCTGAGAGGGTAGTCCGAGGACTACAGTATCTTATTTTTCCTAATTTCAAATTTATTTCTACTATAATTTTCTGGTATATATCTTTTATTATTTGTTTTTAAAAATAGAATTTGACTTCATCTGTAGTAGAAAAACAATAATGAACTGCTAATATTTATATTAGCACTCTCCTGTATAACGTTGGTACATCTTGGTAAAACAAAATAATATTGGCATGAAATATTGTCGTATGTTGAGTAATTACATTTTAACAATATTGCACGAATATTTCAAAGAAATATTTCTCTATTTCATTATCAATATTTCTTCATTATTGGCGTTTCATTGCAAATACTTCTTGTGAAAAGCCAATATTTCTGTAATATTAAATTTAAATATTTCTGAAAATAATTTGCAATGCAAACCAATAAATAAATAATAAATATCTATACTTTATTAGTTTTTACCGATTAATCGAGTACTGGTTGCTTATTCCAGTATTAGATTTTTATATAAACAGTATTGATAGACATTAAGGGCTGCTTTAACCCGTACACTGTCGGGTTTTTTTCGAATTTCCAATCCCAAAAAAGCATTTTTTTATTGCTGAAAATTAATATATGTTCTATCATGAATTGGAAAATGCTAAGTATTTTCGTTTGTAACCAATTTTTGTTTGACCAGTGGTCAAAAGAAAAAAAAATCAAAATGTCACTGAACCCCTGTTTTTAATGAAATGAACTCGAGTTTGAAATTTAAAAAATAGTTTGAAAATATATTTATCAAATCTATTTGAAGTATAAACACAAAGTTGGCAAATTTCGCCAAATTTGGTAAAATCTTGCCAACATTGATTTTCTAAATAGCTTTTTA
Organism: Maratus speciosus; assembly: GCA_963932465.1. Classification (NCBI taxonomy): domain Eukaryota; kingdom Metazoa; phylum Arthropoda; class Arachnida; order Araneae; family Salticidae; genus Maratus; species Maratus speciosus. Next base: position 107,157,630 of record OZ010799.1, read on the forward strand.
CATAAAAGAAACAGAGCTCATATCCTCTTCTTCACCTTCAGATTCACTAGAATCTGAAAAAAAATTCATCACTTGATAAGTCAGAGCTCTCATCTTCTGGCTGAAAGATATTATATTCACTTACCTCAGAAGAATCACTCTCTGAATCCACCATATAAGCCACTTTGACATGGAACAATAGCTAACGAACGCCGACATTACAGCAAATTCGAAAATAATAGAAGTAGTTGCGCCATTTCTTAGTACTATACAGAAATACAAAAAACGATCCCAGAGTATACCGACGTGCAAGTTGCGACAAATTCACTTTCAAGGATGAAAATTTTCTTCACGTCAGATGACATTCGACGCCGACCGTCAGTGAACAAAAACGTCGAACGTATGACATGCGACGCCAACAAAGAAGGGGTTAATAAAATAAACCAAGCACAACGTATAGTTGCTATTTTTAAAAACACCTGAAAATTAATTTTAATTCTACAGTTTTTACTAAGCGTCTTAAATGTTCAGTGTTTAAAAGTCAGAATTACAGAAGAGAAGTTAAATATATCTTGTACTTAAGATTTTTGGTTGCTTCAGAGCGTGTAGCAAAACGTTTAGTTCAATAACTCTTCAACGGGTGGAGTTAGTGACGTGAAATTGTGCACGCATGTGCAGGGACTCAAAAGAAACTTATTTTCCAGCTCTGGTTACTGTCGAAGAATATTTTCTTTTAGCCAAAATGTACCGATATTCAATCAAATAGCGTGTATTCTTAGTCAAAACTTTTCATCTTTGTAACCAGAGACCTGCCCAGGCACTCAGGAAGTAGTCTAAGGGCCTTTAAAAATAGGCCAAAGCCATTTCCAAGACAGCGAGGTTCATTCCTGATACCTATCATGAACACAGGATCCGACACACGTGGTTTCAGCAGGAGGGAGCTTCTCCACGTTCAACAGCAGACATCCTGGACTTGCACAGAAGTCACGATAATCATATCACCGCAAGAGGTTTCCTAAATCGCTTTGACTATGAACTTTTTTAGCCCCCTTATAGCCCTGGCTTTTCATACAAGACTTGTTTTATGGGGCTATGTTAAATATGAAGTCTGCAGAGTACCAAAAACCTAGAAAACCTAAAAACAGTGATAACAAATGTTATATAGTCGATTCCAACAGACTAACTTACGTAGGTTTTCGTGAATTTCAAGCAGAGATTTCGTTTCGTGGTCTCTTCAGAAGGCCAACATTTTGAGAATCATCTTTTAATTTCCTTTATTCTCATGTGCAAATCCTAAAATTTTTAAATAAAAATCTTTTTCCGTTCAAAAATTATTCGACGTTTTCTTTTTCTATACCCTGTGAAGCACCTTGTACTTAAAATATTGTTTATAACAACAATAATGTATTTTATAAAATGCATGCATGTTTCTCTAAAAAGAAAAATTGATCACAAATTTAATAGCAACGGAAAATCAATCATTTCCTCTTTTGTGGACTTAAATGTTTTATGGATTTGGGATTTCAATATCCGAACCATTTTAAAGCAGTCCGGAAATCAATTATCTATTATGAAGTGGAGAGAAATTAACACACTTCATTCTATTTTTAGTTGCGTTGATTATGAAAGAGAAATCAAACAACTGTATGTTTGAAACGGAAATTAACGTCGAAAAAAGAGAATTTCGAAAGTACTTTGAAAGTTTAAGGAAATGTTAATATTAGATACCGTAAGATACCCTTTGTGACTGTATTAAATACCCTTTGTGACATATTTTGAAGTTTTAATCACAACAGCCGGTCTGTTTTATGAGTAACCGAAAACTGACTATTGATAAATATTAATATATCCTTTTGCTGCATAACTATGTATTGCATCAATCTTAATCTTTAATATCAACTGAGAATATTAGGTTTAAATATGTAACAAAGTTACCCCAACGGGCTACTTTGTGACAGGTGTATTTTTGCCTTGAAATGCAAGATAAAGAATTCATGAATGATTTCTACTATCAAAATTATGGTGAAAACAATTAAAACTGCGAAAATGATATTTATATGTGATTGATTTTTCTCACTGATCCAGCCCGCCTACGCTGCAAAGAATCGAATGGCGTTTTGCAGTTCACTATAAATGCATCATGTCTTTACGTCTAGTTACACTTTCATACTAATTAATACACATATTCTCTCTTAAAATATAAAAGATCCTTTTTAATTTGATAGTTCAAATTTTATTATTAAAAATTGCATGTTGGAATTTTTTGGAAGTCATATAAAACAACAGAACTTCACAATATAATGACTATTAACTAATAAGAAGAAAACGTTACAAGGTAAACGATGTAATTACTGTTCGCACGTATTCCATCATCGATCCTAAGTTTTCCCCGAGGACCACTTTTGGAAACTGTTGCAAAACTTTGTTTCTATTTTGTGCATAGATTCCGATCACCCGAAATCCCGACTTCAAATTTTTCTTGACATGAGCTGTTTTAGAAGACGCGGAAATTCGTCCTTTGGTACATTTGTGTATCTACTACGAGAGGTTTTTTTTTTTTTTTATTGACACAACACCGCTCCAGTGGGATTTTAGAGAACGGAAAAATGCCACATCAAAACTTCTGCAGGAGCTGATTTGAATTTGTGGGAAGTGCGAGATAAACTTAATGTTATTTTTCTCTCAAAGACGTATGAATTCTAGACATATATGAAAGCTTAAAATCTATCCAATGATTGTCTTTGGATGATCGTACATTCTCATAATGCTTCAAGTCTATCTTGACACTGAAAACAAAAAATAGATCTTTATTTTTTAACTGTAACCTTGTAGTGTTACTTTACGGGAGAGTCATTTGTCATAAAGTAGCCCAGTGAAGTGTCTATATTTTGATTATGCTGCTATATCTCACAGAAATATCACTTGACAAATGTTATACTTCGCCACAGTTTAGATGACACAATAACAACAAAGAATATTTACCTGGGATAGGTATTTCTCATATACATTAGGCTTCAGCGTACAAAGTATCTGATTTTCGAGACAACAACGCAGGAGCAGGTCGCAACCTTATATCGGCCAGAGAGAGAAATCGATGTGTTGGAGCTTCGGGCAATGGTCGTTAGGTGATGGGACACACTGTACTAGGAGGTGGTGGCTCTGCTGTTTGCTTTCCTGTCATCGCAGATAGCTCGGGAGATTCGAAATATGAAAACTATACCATGTGTCACAAAGTAACCCCTACAGTCACAAAGTTCTCTTTGCGCAACAAGAAATAACAACAATTAAATAACTACTGATGATGGCCCTGTGAATTGGGTATAAACGTTTTCAGTTAATTAATGGATTTTTAATGAATCTTTAATATATTTTAAAGTATTTAAATAACTTTATATTATATGCATGCACCTGCAAGCAATTTTAGTACATTTTATTTGTGTTTTTTATATGAATTTAAAATATTTTAGATTTTGCCATTCAACAAGTCCAGGGTGCTATTCATTCCTCTGGAATATAGTACCACTATCTGCTTATAATGTTTTGCAGTCTCTTGTGCAAATTTTCCTCAGAGAAAGAGAAAAATCAATTACAATTGGTCCTCGAGTCAATGAGATAATATTAGGTCGATCAAATATTTATCTCACAATCTTCATCTGGAAAATTAGGGAAGGTACACATTAACACGAATTTATTATTATTTCAAAAATCTTGTCCTGGCAAATAGTGGTTCTAGTTCCCTTCATCTTGTCGGTTATAGGACATGCTAAACAGACATAGAATAAGATAATGGGTTGAAAAAAACAGTCACAGTTGTCACATTTCTGCCAAATACAATAGGATACTCTCACGCATTACAGACAGATTTTTCATCCATATTTTCAAAAACTACTTACAGCCATTTTGTGATTACATTTTACTAAACCGTCGAAACGAATTCATCAAACTTCATTTGATAATTCATAACCAATTTACTCACCCCCATATAGAAATGACAGAGATATGCATGATTTTGTTGTGTACATTGACATATATGATCCATTCCTTAACGCTAATGGTTTCTATTTCAAAACTTTACTCCCTGATTATGTGTATAAAGTATTCTTAACCCCTTAATTCGCGATGCCCTCAGTATCACGGGCTGAGGTGTCGTTCGTTATTTCTCGTGACCTTCATATTTCCGGGTTCGAGATTTAATTGCTGGAAAAAAACTTCTAAAACCAGAAAAATTTAACTGGCATTTCCGCGTGAAATCCTTGAATATTACTACCGTTTGGGTTTTGTTTTTGCCGCTGATTATGATGTTGGATATTGTATTGTAAGTTTTGCAATATATTACACTCAAAAAATAATTATTAGTAATCCAAAATTTAATGTATATATATTATTTAAAATATTATTTGTAAAAATTTGTGTGATGATGTGGTCTTATTCGCATTAATTTGTATGGTGTAAATAAACATTAAGCCACAGAATTCTTGCATGATGCCTTTTCTACAAATGTGAATTTGTTCTATAATATCTTTATATTTCGTCTTAAAAATAAACTAATTGCAGATTTTATTTAGAAACCTTATAATTATTCAATTTCTGAAAAAAAGTACTTGTTTGATGGTTTTTCCAAATACTAAGTGATCCTTAAGGGGTTAATTTATAATTTGTCATCTGCTCCGGGTGTACATTAACTCTTTAAAGCATGACTTTTTATTTTGCTCGGAAAACTTTATACTTGAGTCTATTTTTGCCAATTTTCCACCAGAAAAATTGTGAAAAGATGTATTTAGGTTTCTGTTGAACAAAATGTCATCATGCCACTCGTAAGTTACATAAAATGATCATTTTAAATTGTATACTTACTTTAAACTGTTTAAACTGCACAATAACAACTATTCAACGATATAATAATTTTTACAATGCTTTTAATAGTTTGAAGAATGTAATGACTACCTTATAAAGATAGAGAAAAAACGCCAGTTTCCATTGCAAGAAGTATCAACAAAAGACGTTATAACCTCCCCGTACTAACAAATCAGAACAAAAACAGACTTCACGATCTTAAATGCATGCTATCACACGTGTAAGTAACACATAATAGTTCAGTAAAAGACTAATATAAAGTGCTGAATGACAAAAAAAGATCATGTAACTCCTGAGTTACACTGTGCAAGGTTTAAAAGGACCAGGTAAGCGAAATTTGGGGAAAAAATCGATTTTTACTTTTTTATGTCATTAAATAGTCTAAACTATTATCTTTCCAACTATGTGTCACACATGTTTATATATAAGAGAAAGAAGTGTTGGAATTATTCATTCTTTCTAAGAGTACTTAGCAGCTTAATGGCCATTTAAACCTTTAATTGACTTCTTCTGAAAACTTTGATTTTTTATGTTTGTGTTCCTTTTATTCAATATCTATTAAACTTAAGAACTCAGATTTTTTTCATACTTATGTTATATTGTATACTTTAACACGATGATTTTAATGATTTGTTGAGAATTATTTATTTTAGGTAGTGAAATCTTACCAAAAATGCTAATTTAAAAGTGACTTTCAATAAATAATTAAAAATTAATCTTCAGTTTCACTTAGAAAGCAAATGGTCTGTTAAAATACGTAAAGCCTATTATTCTAATTACTCTAAAAAATCTAGGCCTCTATCTTTCACCATTTCTGAGAAAAAGGCCAAATGAATTCGTGATGATCGCGAATGATGTTCGTGAATTTAATATGGCGGAGATAGGGCTTTCCCGGTCTTTTTAATGAAATGTGCTATTGGCTCCATCTTTATGAATCACCCTGTAGGTAAAGCATTATGTGTACAAAGAAAGGAAAATGTCAGGTCTCTAAATAAAACATATATCATAAAGAAAGACAGATGTTTCTTTTTGTCCGGTAGCCGGTGACATCAAGAGCCTCGTGATCGAGGATATTTTTATGTAAATCGATTGTAAAAAGTCATACGAACAAAATGAGCTAATATATGACTAGGTTTGAGAAGCCGAAAATATGTTAAATTAAATTCCTTATTATTAAAAGCTATGATTATTAAAAATAATTCATTATTAATAGCCGCCCTTGGCGTCCAGTTTGGTCTCCCTAAAGATTTATGTTTCGGAAAGCATGCTAAGCATTGTATCATGTTACTTTTATTCCTAATTTAATTTACTTGGACTCTCTTAAATATAATTAATATAATCCCTTAAGCTAATATTAGTTTTTGTTACATTAACCCTCTCGCTGCATACCATCGCTGCTGAAATACATCCGAGATTTCCTATGGGATGTATTTCTTCGTCTAATTAACCCTCCTTGATTATTCCCACCAGTTATTTTTTATTGTAAATTTTGCCTTATTTAATCGGAACATTTTCCCATTTAAATTATAAATTTTTTTAGTTTTGAAAAACCGATGACAAAAGAATAAATATTCTTAAAAGATACTCGTCGCGAAGCTATTTTGATAAAACAATTACGCAGCGAGAGGGTTAATATATCTCCATTTGTTGATTTTCTGTAAGCAAGTAAGCCCTATTGGTTTACAATGGAAGTCTATGGGAATTTGGCGAAATATTAGAGATATCGCCAAGTTGGCGTCACATTTGGTGACTAATTTTTGTCGCCAAATTTGGTGATATATCCCCAAGTTGGTGACAAACTTGGCGATAAAACAGGGTCACCCCCATGGTAACCCCCTTAAAGGTATGGAGATGCATTAAATGCTATTCAATAACTAATGAGATACCTTTCATTCGGGCGTTGCTATAAAACAATTTACAAATAATCGCGATTCTGTGCAACGCACGATAGCGTAATATATATATATATAGATAAAACAAAATTAAGTAATTTTACCAGCAAATTTAAAAAACAAAAAGGTCAGGCCTACACAGGTTAATTAAATAAAACATAGTTTTAAATATATTGTAAACCTTTCAATATATTTAATTTTTATATTATTCATTTAGAAAAAACCTTACACTTTTCCCATAAAATGTTTTATGCTAACTTCTATAAGAAACATTTTATATAATGTCCCAGGAGCTTTTATGGTTTACGATGAAAATACATACGTTGTTACATATTTCTATTATGATGTTCAGAAGTCCCCATTATAACATATTTTCCAACCATAATATGATACATCAAAAGAATTTCTAAAAATACTTTTTTCTAGTTTAAAGAGATAACTGTGGCAGATAAGTAATGCCGTATAAAATGAAAGGTTATAAAATTTTGATAAGGTAGTAATGGGAAACAAATAGGAACTTCATAAAAATTTATAGATTTTTATCGAGTTTAGTATATCCCAAGAAGTTTTATAAGTAGGAAATATATTTGTTACATTTTTAAACCTTCGAAAGAATTTTTCCATAAAGCATTTCTTTATGTGATAAATTTTATGGCATAAAAATTGAAAAAAAAATTATTTTCAGTAAAAAGTTTCATATTACAAAGCTGTAATAGAATATAACTATGTTAATAATATAATTTTTCGGCAAAATACACAGTATGAACTTTAAAAAAACTCACCGTTTTACTTTATTAAATTTAAAAAATCAAAAAACCCGACTGTGTAAAAAGCGAACTAATTAATTATTTCTCATCAATGTGAAACTACTTTTTACATTACTGACCTATTTTTTTTTTCTTTTGGTATTTACTTGTATTGATGACTTTTAAGTTGTGTTTAAGTGTTAGTTTCTATCTATAAACACTGTTTTGATGCGGCCTATAGATGTCTATGATAGTTAGAGTTTCAGTAAAGCTGTAGATCCTACCTACACAAATTCTAGGTTGTGTAATATTTAAACGGAGCTTCTGACTGTAAAACAATCAATGAAACAACGTCTTGATTTTGAAAGACCGATCCAATGATACGCCACTCAATAGGATGCGTAATTTTTTTTTCCGTCTCTACCGCCATTTTGAATTTATAAAAACAAAACCTAGCCTATAACCATCGGATTATAGGCTAATTCGATAGAGAGCCTATCGAATTAGCCAATACGATAGGCTAATTCGATAGCCTATCGTATTAGCTATCGAATAATATAATAGGATATTATTCGTACATCCTACGAATGTAGGATGTACATTCCTACATTCCTAGTATCGAGGGTAGGACATTCCTACATTCCTACATCCCTATTCTTAAGACGAATCGATAGAGACCTCATTCATTAAAATCCATTCAGCCGTTGGGATGTTTCGAGGGTATAAAGAAATCCACGTACCCAGATACGCGTGAAACACATAACCCTTCTTGGCAGTCGGGTAAAAAGGTGACAAAAATAATAATACAGATGTTTCAAGTTAAAAATATATATTTTATTTAAAATTTCTTGGTACTTTCGGCCTGCAGTACCGCGGCTACCTATGGTACAGTCTTCATGACAACTCTTTGTCCATCATTATCTATGTTTAACTTATTAAATTTCGAACGAATGGTTCTTTCTTTAGATTTATGTTGGATGTTTCTATAATGTTGAATAATTCTCATATATTTATCAAAATCTGCAGTGTTTAAAACCTTTGCTGGAGCACTATATAAGTGCAAAATATTTCTAGAGATGTATTCAACCAATCTAAATTTCATTCTACTAATACAAACACCTAAACGTTTTATCTCAAATTTCTTTTTAAGTGATATTAAATTCGTTCTAATAAAATAATTCTTCGAACGAATAAAATTTGGATTTAAATTACTATGCTTACGTGAATGTAGAGTCTTTAAGTTTCCATGTGAATTGCTGGCCGAAAGTATAAAGAAATCTGAAATAAAATGTATATTTTTAACTTGCAACATTTATATTATTATCTTTGTCACCTTTTCAGTAAAATGGTGAGCTTTTTTTTAAAGTTCATATTGTGTATTTTGTGGTTGGCGAGGGCTAGGAAAATCCATCGTAATTATAAGTCTACAAATGTAGTTCCTGATAGACAAAGATAGATCCCCGTGCACCTCAGATTTATATTTTGGGTTTCTGTTATCAGAATTCTGATTATTTTATACTGAAGCCGTAGTTATATTTTTTCGATTTGTCAATATCAGTGTCAACTTTGAGCGATTCATAACAGCGATTCAAATTTAATCTTTTAGAACAATGTAATAAAATTTTCCTTCTTTTAAATAAAATTAGTCCGGGATTTGTACAGCGATTTTTTAACCCCCTCACTGACAAGTCCGTGTTAATATGTCCACTAAGCTCCAGGATTCATTGCAATACAAGCAATATTTAAAGTAATATCTATTGATTTAATGTATTCTTAATATGTTGAACAATGATTAATACTTCCATGGATTGCATTCATATTCGTTATTAAGGTTTTTTTTGTATAAAACATTAAAAGAATCATATTTTTTTTAGCATTTAAAACAAAATTCAGAGAAAACAACATTACATTTGCCCTTTTCCAAGACAGTCAGAAGGTTAATTGTACGCGATTTTTCATAAACCTGAAAATGAGTACTTTTAAACACTTTCCAACATAGTTGAAAAGTGTTTATGAATTCGGTTTGTCTGTCCGTCTGTCTCTCCACGGAGTATATCGCGTAAATATACTCGAATCTTCATGCGATTGATATATGTTAATTATATAAATATTATACAGACATACATACAATAATACATACAGACATACATACTGTGGTCCCGGGTTCGATTCCTGGCTCTGGCTAATTTTTCATTCCAGTTGGGTTTATTGTATTTACTGAATGTATGCCTGTATAATTTTTATATATACCTTTAACTGTTGAATGCAGGCGTTATTTATGTGTGTTTGTGTGTTTTAATATATATTGTAGTATGTGTGTTTTATTATATGTTAATGATGTTTACTATGGTATGTTTGGTATTGAATATGAAATGTGTAGCCTTAATAGTCCATTTACAGGGTCACTCAAAAGAATTCCGTTGCACTAGGGTCACTGGGGAAAAATCGTTTACACTGTATTTTAATGACACGCTATTTCGAATGTGTTGAAATTCATCAAATCACTAAATTTCACTGCAAGATCATTAATATAGAATAGAGCATTCATTGCATTTATCCTTTATTTACAGGGACACACAAAAGAAGTCGCATACAACACTGTCTTTGAGCTATAATTGCTGGAAGTACGTTTTCAATTTCTGTATGCGCTTTTAAATTTAACTAATATCTGCATGTTACTCGCTGTGTATAAATACTATACCTCGAATACAGGGCTTCGCAAAAGAACCTAGATTTTTTCCCTCAGGTGAAATTAAAAGAAAATATTTTATTAGTAACCTATGCTAAAAAAGAACGTGTTTTTCCTTACTTATTGTTCGAATTTGTACAAACTAGTAATCCTACTACGGTAGAGGTTCCCTTCCCCAAGAGTAGGAATCCATCCTTAGGATCTCTGTAGATTTTTCTCGTGACATCTTTGTTGTTTCAGTGAGAAACAGTTATGAGACCTTTTTAGTGATGGTGTACGGGAAAATGCAGATATTTGATTTTTGAATAATTCTCTGATTGGTTATTCATAACTCATTTAAATCCAATTATTCACAAAGAATGTTTTCATTCTTATTTTTTGGTTCGTGTACGTACAAATTAACAAATTAAGGTAGCGGTTTCCTGCCCCGCACCTACTGACATTCAACTGTTCTCCATTTAAACAATTAATTTTCAACTTCTTGTATAATTATAAAAAAAATTAATATGTTATAAATGATAATATATTTTTGCCTAAAAAAATTATTAACATAATAATGAATCTATCAACTGATTTTGGAAGAGTTACAAACAAATAAACTAAACTAGTCGGATGTACCAATCCCAAAACTTTCTTCTATCTCATACATGTTAATACTACAAAATTCGCTATCACACTGCCAAAATTAAATGGCAATCTATGCATCTGATGAGGATTCTAAAGATATAAAATTCCGTGCATTAGTTCTTGAGATAGGACTATCGCTGAAATCGTCTAAATCCAGAAAAATGCTGCCTAGCAGCGCCACCTATTGGGTGATTTATACCAAATCCTAATCAGCAACAATTTATGTAAACATCTGACTGAATCTGAATTTTTGGAGAACATCCGTGCTTTAGTTTTTCAGATAGAGCTATTGCGAAAATCGTGAAAATTCCTTGATAGTAGCGCCACCTATTTTGTGATTAACACTAAAACCTAATTAACAACAACTTGTGTCAACATATAACTAAATCTGAGGTTAGATGAAAATTCGTCAATAGTTTTATGGATAGAGCTATTGAGGCAATCCTGAAAAAGGCAGCATAGAAGCGCCACCTGTAGTGGGATTTACACCAACACATAATCAGTAGCAAGTCATATCAAGGACTAACTGAACCTGAAGTTTGATGAAAATCTGTGCGTTAGTTCTTAAGATAGAGCTATTGGGGAAATCGTGTAAATCCTGCAAAATTCATCATAACAACGCCACCCGTAAAACGATTTTCACCAAAACGTAATCATCATGAATTCATATCAAGGACTAACGAAATCTGAAGTTTGATCAAAATCTGTGCATTAGTTCTTGAGATAGAGCTATTGCAAAAATTGTGAAAAATGCAGCATAGCAGCGCCACCTGTTGAGCGATTTACACCAAAAACGAATCAGCATCAATTTGTATTAGGGACTAACTGAATATAAATTTTTATTAAATTCCGTACGTTAGTTCTTGAGATAGAGCGCCCAGAAAATTTGTGTCACATACACACAGACAGACTCACAGACTCACAGACAGACATTTTGTAAAAACATGTTTTTTGGAATCTCTGACCCTAAAACGTGTAGATCCGTCGCAAACCGGAATTCGAAAATTTTCATGAATCCAATACTTTCTTCTTGTAAAGATAGAAGAAAGTAAAAAAGGAAAGGGAAAAGGAACACAAATACGGAAATTCTATAAAAGGAAAGAAAACAAGACGGATATGGCAATCCCAAAACTCTCCTATATCTCATACATGTTGATACTTCCTGAAAAATGCAGCCGGTTAGATTATTTACACTAAAATCTAATCAGCAACAACTTATGTCAACTTCTAACTGAATCTGAAGTTTCGTCAAAATCTTTGCATTAGTTTTTGAGTAGAGCTATGGCAGAAAACGTAAAAAATTCTGCATAGCAGCGCCACCTGTTGCGCGATATATACCAAAACCTAATAATTAACAACTTAAGTCAACTTGATAACTGAATCTGAAGTTTGATTAAAATCCGTGTATCCCTTCTTGAGATAAAACTATTGCGGGAATCAGGAAAAATTCAGCATAGTAGCGCCACCTGTTGGGGATTTACACCAAAACGAAGTCAGCGCCAACTCATATCAAGGACTAACTGAATCTGGAGTTTGATGAAAATCCACGCATTAGTTTTTGAGATAGAGCCATTGCGGAAATCATGAAAAATGATATATAGTAGCGCCACCTGCTGAGAGATTTACACCAAAACGTAGTAAACATTAACTCATATCAAGTACTAACTGAATCTGAAGTGTCAGGAAAATTCGTGCATTAGTTCTTGCGATAGAACCTTTGCGGAAATCGTAAAAAATGCAGCATAGCAGCGCCACCTATTGAGCGACTTGCACCCCAAAATAATCAGCACCATTTTATATCAGGGACTAACTGAATATAATTTTTTATTAAATTCCGTGCATTAGATCTTAAGATAGAGCGTCCACAAAATTTGTGGCACACACAGACAGATAGACAGACTCACAGACAGATTCACAGACGTACTCACTGACAGACATTTTGTAAAAACATGTTTTTCGGGATCTCTGACCCCTAAAACGTGTAAATCCGTCGAAAACCGGAAATCGGAAATTTTCATGAATCCAATACTTTCTTCTTGTAAAGATAAAAGAAAGTAAAAAGATTAAAATAAAAGAGAAAGTGATGAATTAGTTCCTGTTGTCAACTTAAGCGTCGCGTAAATATTTGGTAATTCAATTATCTGCTTTTCTGTAAAATATTTTCAAAAATTCACAGCTGCTCCAGAATTTAAGTTACTGAAGCACATCTTTATTCGAATATTTTGTAAGGAAAATATATTTTCTGAGCTGAAAAAATGTTAGAAAGTTTCTTGTAAATGAATTTTAATAAAATGTGCTTTTGAGTTGTTTCTGCTGGTGTGCTTTTCAATCAGTATAAAAATATATTTGCATGGTTATTTAATTTTAATAAAAACATGTAGAGTTAGTGAAAAAAAAATTATGAGTGCGTAAAACTTGACCTAACCATCTAGAACTGATTTTGTTCATTCATAAGATATGTTTGTAAAAGTGTTTTTGAAAAGATTATTGAATTTATGATGCAAAATTTATTGAACTGCATGTGCGGATTTAGTCAAATCATCCACTGTCATTTTCTCAAGTTTTTAACACTTTCCAACAAAATTGAAGAGTGTTTATGCATTCGGTTTGTCTGTCCGTCTGTCCACGATCTAACTCCCGTAAATGGACTCTGATTTTCATGAAATTGATAAAGGTTATTTAGGGTCACCAAAGGATGTTTGAGATTGTATATAAAGTATGTAAGATTAATAGCTCAATTACAGGGGCACTCAAAAGTATTCCATTATATTATAATATAGGGAAAAATCGTTTGCAGAGTATTTTAACGATATTAGGCTATTTCAAATGTATTGAAACTCATGTAAATCACTGAATTTCACTACGATTACGTTAGAACAGGGCAGTCATTGCATTTTTTATTCATTTACGGAAATACACAAAAGAAATCGGTTACAGTACTATCTTTGAGTAATAATTTCTGGAGTGTACGGTTTAAAATTCGGTGTGCGCTTTTAAATTTAATTAATCTTTTGTATGTTACTCGTCATATATAAATTCTATACCTCATATACAGGGCTATACAAAAGTATTCACGTACCGTTATCCTTATTAGAGGAAATTGCTGAAGGCAAATTTTCAACTGAAGTAAATGTTAAGTGAACTAAATTTTGGCATGCATATAGTTAATAGATACAAATCGATATATCCTGTACAGGGCTGCTAAAACATTCGGTTAACTTTCCGATTGTAGATGGAAACAGCTGATATTGGGTTTTGAAATATGTTATGCGTTTTCATAGGGTTGAATTAGACGTAATATTTTAATTTTTTAAATGGTGCAGTTTTCTTACATTATTCTGAATGTGTTGGAAAGTGTTTCGTAATCTATGCTTGACTCACGATTTTTTCTTTCTTCTTTAAATAATCTATTGCTATTGTTAAATGATAAAAATTTGAAAGATTATTTATATTGTAAAGAACAAACGTGTTCGTCCGCAACGCTGACTTAATTTTGACGGTGGAAACATCAGAAGATCAAAGCAAACTTTCACTGCAATTTTTTAAACATCTAAACATCGCCCTTTTTAAATTTTTACACCGGCGAGTATGGAATAAAATGTTCTTTCAAATGCAATTTGTTAGCAAACTGTATCGCATTTAAAAAAAAAACTATATCGCCATTTACTCATTTTTTATTGTTTTTTAAATTCATTTTCAAGCATGATTTCTTTTTTTAGACCTATAATATTTCTATCACGTTCAGACAATTTTTCAAGATAAATCCGTTTGCACTTAAATTAATATAAATATCATTTGTTTCCAGATTACATTCCATAACAAAATTAAAATATTCATCAACCAATCAATAAACAATAAAATATAAATAAAACACAATTTCGAGACATGTAATTTGCACTATGCGCGTGAACCACTGAAATGATCAAGATCAAAAAGGCTAATTGGAAATTGTTGTTTAGATTTTAGAGCAGGAGGCGGCTTCACATAGCATCAACTCATAGAGTTAACGGCTGAAATTCCAGGTTTGGTTAAAGCTCGATTCGCATATTAAAATACAACAAGTCTGCGAAGTCATATATTGGTGGAAAACACCTGCAAACCCAATTTTAGTGGTTGACTGGTAGGTTTACTATTGTGTTTTCCTGCACCCAGTCCTCCATGTTTTCATACCTTTGGGTGCAGGAAAATGCAATGATAAACCTACCGATCAATAACTAAAATCGGAGATGCAGGTGGTTTTCACCAACATGAGATTTTGAAGATCAGTTCCATTTTAATATGCTAATTGAGTTCTGTCTAATCCTGGAATTTCATCCGTTAACTCGATGAGTTGATGGCATATGCTTCCCGGTCCATTTGTATCTTTGGCGATTTCTTCGGCTGTTAATTTCGGATGCCATGCCAATACAATAGTTTCGCTTTTAATAAATTTTCAAAACTTTATTTGAAAATATAATTGCTATTTTTTATATAAATATGATTTTTGGTAATGTTAAAAGGCATTCTGAAAAATATACATTACATGTGAAAAATCTGTTAGAGTTAGCAATTAAAAAGAATGTTTTCACCCACATTCTGTACCCGGGAAGCCCGGTTTTATACCCTTGTTGTTCTAAAGACTTGGAAATTAAAGATACCGTCGCAGTGACAACATTCAGAAATAATGCCAGAAACATATCTTAAAGTTATATAGTTACATATGAATACTTACTCACTAGGGAGAAACACTTGTTTACTTCCTGTTCACTTCAGTTATTGTCTAAGTTATTACTGTTTTTTATTAACATTACATTGTTTATGTTTTTCTGATCAGAATGTTTTTTACTAATCCTTTGACTTTTAATATTTTGTTTCCATTGCATCACTGAGGAATTATTTATTACTACATTTTCAACTTTTCTATGAAATAACAAATGTGTTATTGAACAGTTTCCAATAAAACATTATTGTGTACATTACAATATTACACTTTAAAATATTACTATATTTATCGTTAGAAAATACTTTCCATACAATAATAAATACCATTATGGTATTTTACCTTTAAAAATTTTTTTCGTGTTTTATTTTCTACTTGTTCTTTTATTTTAAAGAATTATTGTTATTATTATTATTATTGCTATTATTATTATTATCAAAAATACTTTCCATACAATAATAAATACCATTATGGTATTTTACCTTTAAAATTTTTTTTCGTGTTTTATTTTCTACTTGTTCTTTTATTTTAAAGAATTATTATTATTATTATTATTATTGCTATTATTATTATTATCAAAAATACTTTCCATGCAATAATAAATACTACTAAGTTATTTTACCTTAAAAAAAAGTTTCGTGTTTTTTTCTACTTGTTCTTTCAATTTAAAGAATTACTATTATTATTATTATTATTATTATCATTATTATTGTTATTATTTCAAGTTATACACACAGTGAAGTGCAGCTGGAAAACGCGAGTATTTATTATTTACTGCTTTCGCTCTTATTTCTTAAAATCATATGCAAAACCGTTTGCAATAAATAACAGCGTTCATTTTTTCTTTGTTTTAGTCCAGGGCAAAACTGGATTTATTCCTAAAATATATTGTGTATTCCTAGAAGAGACTTTTTTTTCTCAAGGAACATTTATTTCTTCCTCATTTATTCAAAAAATTAAATTAATCACTGCTGAAATTTCTTTCCTCTTTCCTAAATGTATGAAATCCTGCCTATGAAATCCATTTATAATATAAAATATTGATTTCTACAAGAATATTATTTATTCTTTTATGGTTATTTTTTAAGCCTATTCAAAAAAGCTTGCTAAAATTCCATTTTTTTTTTTTCTAAAAATGGCATTTGAAATATTAAGCATCTTATATTTTTTTCCCGATAACACTCTAATTCCTAATCGTAGAATACGTTTTAGAAATTCCATTATTCAGAGAATCTGAATTTATATCAGAAAATTCCTATAATAAATTTCGCTTTATTTAATGACGGATTGTATGTTATTAAATAAAGCAACTATTGCTATTTTAAATTTCTTGTAGGAATTTAGAATATCTGAATTAAAAAATCCAATAAATTGGAAACATTGGTGGTAGAACGTATGCTACCACGGACATTTGAGGGTTAAAGATCTAGAAGGTTAGTCGTTCTTTTCTGTTATAGTACAATTTTTTAACCCTTCTGTTTCCCAAATAGATTCTGTCAGAATGATTTTAAAAACATTTGTTTTTAACCTTTGCCAACTTCCGAACACAGCTTAAATGTGTTAATGACTTCAACGTTCCTGGCTGTCCATCTATCCGTCTGACCCTACTCGCGTATATACACTTTTGCTTTTGTGTTGCCATGATATTAATACCATGATAATTATCATGATATTTACCATGGTATGTTATTGAGGTTTATACACTTTTATGTTGCCATGATATTAATACCATGATAATTACCGTGATATGTTATAGAGGTTTATACACTTTTGTGTTGCCATGACATTAATACCATGATAATTACCATGGTATTTACCATGATATGTTATAGAGGTTTATACACTTTTGTGTTGCCTTGATATTAATACCATGATAATTACCATGAAATTTACCATATGTTATAGAGGTTTATACACTTTTTTGTTGCCATGATATTAATACCATGATAATTACCATGATATTTACCATGTTATGTTATTGAGGTTTATACACTTTTGTGTTGCCATGATATTAATATCATGATAATTACCATGATATTTACCATGATATGCTATTGAGGTTTACTATGGGATATTCGCATTTGAAACTAAGTATGCGGCATTTGTAGTTCATATATACACACGAAATATTCCTTTACAATACGGTCTATAGAGGAAAATAGTTTACAGTGCATTTTAGTAACGTAACAAAATTTGAAATTCAATAAAATTGATATACTTATTGCAATGCAATACAAAATTCTTCCTGTGGAATATAAAGTACATAGCATTTATCATTCAGAAATAGGGACTCACAAAAGAATTCCGTTACATTCTAAATTACGGGAGTAAATTGTTTGCAATGTATTTGAATGATGTTAATTTCAAATATAATGAAATTGATGATTGATTATTGATGTTTTTATTTAGATATCTCTTTTTTTAAGGTAGTAAATAATCATGTTTTGTTACAGTATTTTGGAAGTGTTCGAAAATGTTTCATAATCTATGCGCGACGTTTGATTTTTCTATCTTGTTAAGGTTCGTCGTCTTTGTTATTTTCCCCTCGTTTTTAGTTATTTAGCGTCTAAATAAGTGACATATGAGAAATGTTTTACTTTCTTTTGTTTTCATTTCGTTGTTATCGTGCCACACACTGCGGGTTACATTGGCACTGGAACAATAGCTGCTTGTCTATTTTTATACACAAGACATCTAAACAGGGTTTTCTTGGTTGTACCGGGTGAGCTAAAAGTTCGTTAAAAATTTAAAAACTCATAAAAAAAGAAGAAATTAGGATAAAGGGGCACGGTTTGCAAGAAAGGCAACACAAGGTAGTTGGATTTTTTTTAACAGAAAAAAAGGTTAAAAAATCACATGTAGAGGGCGCTGACGAGCCGAAATACAATGAACAGGACAACAATACGCTCCATTAATTTGTTCTTCCAATAACAAATGGTCAATATGACCTCCAGAACATTCTACGACACAACCAGGTTGTGTCGTAGTAGTACCTGTTCATTGTATTTCGGATCGTTAGCGCCCTCTACATGCGATTTTTTTAACTAAAAATTTTTTTGTTGCTAAAAAGAATCCGACTACCTTGTGAGCCCTTTCTTGCAAACCGCATTCATTTATATAATTTCTTCCTTTTTATGAGTTTTTAAATTTTAAACGAACTTTTGGCACACCCGGTATTAATCATGAAAAAAAAAAAAAACATTTAACCGACCTCGAAAAAATATATTTTGACCATTAGTAGCCATTAGTGACTCATTTTGACTGGGAAAAGAAACTACAAATGTGAATATTAGTGACTCATTTTAAATGGGAAAAAGAAACTAAAACTGTGAACATTAAAGACCATAGGGAGTCATTTTGACTGGAAAAAGAAACTAAAACTTATTATGTTAAATGAGAAATTTAGTGAGACATTTGGAGGGATTTGTCAAAATAACATTTAATATCATTTTAATGTTCCTGCTAGGTCATTATTGCAGAGCGCAGGACACTGCATTTTTAATATTGGCAAAATGCAGCCTGTCCCTTTCAAAGATAGTAAAATGTATCTCTAATTGTACTCAGAAATCTCTCATACAAATCTTCCCCGTATCATAGTATTTTTAAATCCGTAACAAAGAGCTTTTAAAAATCATATTATTCCCAATGTGTTTCACTCCACCCAAGCCTCCATGTTTTCATACCTTTGGGTGCAGGGTAAACCTACCAATCAACCACTAAACTCTGCAGTTGGTTTCCACTAAGATACGACTTGGCAGACCAGTTGCATTTTAATATACTAACCGAGTTTTAACTATTCCTGGAATTTCAGCAGTGAACTCGATGAGGTGATAACTTACGCAGACGCCGCCTGGTCTGTTTTCTTTACCTGACGAAAAGTCTCAAATCTTTCAAATGGCTTTTCTTTTCCAAGCATTCTGTGGTCCTCAACAAAAGAAAGGAGAGTCTCAAGAAAAGAATGTGGCGGAGATGAACTTGTCAACGCAGTCTTGCCACTAGGCTACTTTTTTGAAATTCAGATTTCTTGATTGGCACCACTTTTCCAAAATGGCGAAATTCGACTTATTTAATGGCATATTAATTATGGCGAAAAAAAGGGAAATTTTACCATCTAAAAAAATGGTGCCAAGAAAGAAATCTGAATTTTTAAAAAGTAGCCCACTTTCAAGACTCTGTCAACGACGTCCACTCGTGACTTCTGACCTCTAGACCGCCTAAGAAAGTAAAAAAACATGAAAGAAGAGCCTTACAACGTGAAAAGTTCTGACATGAAAAAAAGTAGTCTATTTGGACCATAGGTGTACATCAGAGGCCGTTAGTTTAAACTGCAATACGCAGTGATGTAGTCGTAAAAAAAAGAAGGTATAGATATCTAGGCAGATGTATACGGTGTTCCTTAAAACAATTCAGAGGGTATACGGCGTATACCACAGTAAGCCCTCCACTACATCCCTGGCAATATGTGACTATCCTGGAGCCTTGAACCTACACTTCTCCTGTCACATGTTCCACGTACTGCCAATTTTGGTAACGCCGCTGAGCTACTTTATAAACGTGTCCATTATTGCATTTTGTTGTATTATTAATGTCGCTAACGAATTCTTGAATTTAAAATTTCGTATAAAGAATCGAATTTTAAAATTTTGATTTGAAGTAGAGTTGAATTTTAAACTTTTGATATTCAATGAGTATGAGATACCTCATAAACTTGCTCCAAATAGTATCTTTTTTGTAATTATTTTAGCTAACGAATTCTTGAATTTTAAACTTCCGTTTACTTTTTGCCCTGTACATAACTCATAAAGAATAAGTGAGCACACATTTGTTATACAACAAATGTTTAAATGCACATTTATGACGCACACACACACGCATACTTACACACACATATATTATATACATTGATTGACAAATGTGGTCTACAGGTCACCACAGGCGAACCCAGTTGTTTAATCTGGATTATTATTTTTTTTGTACAAAAATTGAATTAAGAAAAGCACAGACAACATTTTTCTCCCCTCCACTCTTACTCGCGCGAATTTTTTAAAATCTTATTTCATAAAAAATATGCAAAAATTCTCTCACTAAATCACGACTTTGTATTTTCCATTTCATTTACAAAAATAGAATTTGATTTATTGTTAAAATATATTCTCTTCTTTCAAAAAGATGCATTTTCATTCAACTGTTTTTTATTTCAATTATTTTTTCCGCTGAAAATTGAATCAAATGTTGAAATAACATTTTATTTCACGCAGAAATATATAAATTTGTGAGTTAAAGATATATTCAACATGATAAATTGATTACTTCTCATTCATATATTTGTTTTTCTTATTTCTGAGTTATATTCAAGATACTTTACCATGAATATATCCTTCTCCTTTCTTATTTTACTTCTAAAAATAGAATTCGATTTATTCCTAAAATATATCATTTATTCTAGGAAATAATGCATTTTTTCCTCTAAAATATTTGTTTCCAGCTTTTCTACAAAAAATAACATAATCAAATATTAAAACTAGTTTTATTTTCATTAAAAATATACGCAAATCTCCATTAAAGATATAACACTTCCCAATTTTTATTTTTTTTTCTTGAAGAATAGTTTTTAATAATCTAACAACTTTTATAAAGATTGTTCCATTTTTTACTATTTTGCTGCAGAATACATTTCATAATTGTTCAGACTAATTCTTTGAAGTTTACACCGCTCAGCAGTCGCGAAGAATCCGTATTGACTCCTGCTACCTGGAGTAGAACATTCCAGAAAAAGTCACATATTTGCAGCATTTTCAGACTTTTTTTGCATGAGAAAAATCATTTTGAATGTATCTGTCGGGTCTATTGGACACGCCTGGCAGGCGGAGGGTTAAATATCGTATAGGTCTGGACTGTTTTGACGAAGACCTTACGATCAGTGATACACTGTACAAAAAAAAATAAATAAATAAATAAATAATAATAATAATCTGTAATTCTACAGATGCAAAGTTGCAAGAATCTGTATGCTTACTAAAGTTTTATCTGTACACTGTACAATCAAAGATTTAAATCTACAAAAATAGTTTTTGTAAAGCTACAGAAGTCTGTAGCTTTACAAAACAATCTACTAAAATTACAGTAATCTTGCTAAAATGTTATCTGTAACCCGGGTTGCAGTTACATAAAAAGGTCTAGGCATCCAAGTTTCCTAAATAAGGCTTAGTAAACCTTACAGATTTATTCATTTACAGTGCAAAAGTGTATCTGTTACACTGTAAAAAAAAATCTGCAAAGTTACTAAAGTTTTTCTAGGAAACTGGGATTCCTAGAACTTTTTATGTAACGGCAACAACAAAAATTCATGTAACAGAAGCACATTTGCGCCAAAAATAAAAAAATCTGCAAGGTTACTAAGAATTTTTTAGGAAACTGGGAGGCTTAAAACTTTTCATGTAACTGCAACCAGGGTTACAGATAAAATTTTAGTAAGATTACTGTAATTTTAGTAGATTCATTTGTACAGTTACATATTTTTGTAGCTTTACAAAAACTACTTTTGTAGATTTGCAGCTTTTTTTATACAGTTACAGATGGAAGTTTAGTAAGAAACTTTACATCTGTAGAACTACAGATTTTTTTTACAGTGTACATGAATTTTTATTGTTGCCGTTACAAAAAAGTTCTAGGAATCCAAGTTTCATAGAAAAATTTTAGTAACTTTACAGATTTTTTTCACAGTGTATTGGGCCCTTATCAAGCACTTTCAGATAAGGCTAATGTCGCCATCAATGGCCCACGAGTTTTGTATTTGTTGAGATAGCAATTAGATTCAGAATTAGAAGAATTTTCCTTTAATATATATGACTATTACTTTATATTCCGATCGTCTGATGCTAAAATGTTCTAAGGGTAAATTAATGTAGGCATCTTAATGTAGGCAAGGTGTACAGATCTTTGAAAGAATAGTACTTTCTCTATTAAATTAGATACAGTATTAAATGAATAACGACATTTATGTTAAAGCTAAAAAATTCAAAATTTATTGAATAGTTACGATAAATTAGACCTGTGATTTTAGGCCTATTTTCTACAGTTATAACTGTAGAAAATATTCTGTAAAATGAATGATAACATTGTGTTAGATGCATGACATTAAATTTATTAAATTTATGTTAAAGCTAAAAAATTCAAAATTAAAAATTAAAACTGCTCCAAAAGATAAATAAATATTACAGAAATTGAATAGATATGCGATCAAACTGCGCGCTTAAACACCAAAATAATCATAATCAAAAAGGTTGCTATAAACAACGAAATGTCAGGTGATTTCTTTCGCTGTTAACGGCAGGCATGAGGCTAATACGAAAGTACCATTTTAAATTAGTGTCAGAATTATATTTGAACACATAGTTGATATTTTTCACATGAAAAATGTTTATAGTGTTGTTAGTGGATTATCTAAAAATATATATTAAATGTAAAAAATCTATTGGAACTTTTAATAAAAATATATGTTACATTATTAGATCTTCCTTCGCAATTTCCCTGTTCTATTCTAAATTACTACTCTATATTCACTAATTCCTTATTCGTAAATAATCTCTACCGTTTATTCTGTTAAATTCCCCTTAATTTAATATCTATTTTACCCAAATTAATTAAATATTTACCTTTGAATTATTCTTAAATTCTATCATGATCTCCGATCATTTCTGGGTTTTCGAACGTTCTTTTTAGAAGCCATTTTATTTTATTCTAAGAATTTCATTTCCCGCCTTCAGTTCTTTTCTACTGTCAAATCCTTCCACTCATCTGTCAGTCCTTTTTCCAATGAAGTATAATGGCGTGTTATCCTTAATTCTTAATTGGTTCAGAGCGCGTGCTACGTCACATTTGTATTACTATGCTCGGTGATTAAAAAGCGGCTACACACGATACTCCGGTAGAATTTGCTCGAGTTTCTATTTGTAAACTTTCCACTTGTCTGACGCTATGATGTTTCTAAAAGATTTACCTCCCCTAATTGATTGAATCTAGTATTTGTTCGAGAGTAACGATCGATGAATGTTGAGAATATAAGGTGATAACTCATCGAAATTATCTATGGCACTGCCCAGTATCTAGTGAAAACTGCTTATCGATGTTGTTTAATAAAAATTTGTGACCATAAAATACTTCGTTCCTTGTCTCCCGGAGAAATTACTAGTGTAAACCTCAATTGTTCTGACCATCTGTCAGTCGACTGCAAAAATTGTGTGGAAAAAAGTGTGGAGCGTATGATGATGACTGCTAAGATTAATCTACTAAACGGAACGGTGAAAGTGTCGCCCTTCGTTTTCTTACTTCATCAATCTACAAAAAATAATACGAATGTCACTTTTCATCGATTGTCAAGGTGCTGTTGCTGCTTTTATTCTTATCGGCATAAACGATGATCGAATACATCTGTTTGCTCAATTATCTACAAAGTTTCACCTTTTCACAATTACGACTAATTATTTAACATAAGCCGGCAGGATTTCAGCATAAATCCCTATTATCTACCCTATATATATAAAATCCTAATGAATCGAATTGAAACGAATCTATGTAACGATTCTATGAAACGACTGATTAAACAACTGATTACGTTTCACGGCGATTTCTCCTAAAATATGGAATACTTTGCGGAGAAATTAACACCTAAAATCCGTATTGATCCACAAATCTCAAACGGGTATTAGAATTTTAAAATTAGAATAAGTTTTTGAAATATTAATTTTTTTCTAATTTTAAATACTTTTTTTCTAATGATGGCAATTCAAATTTTAATCATAACAGATATTTTTTTTCATATTTTAGTAAAGGTTATTTTAAATTAATTTGGCGACGAGTTTAGCCTCCCTTAAATGTATGCTAAGAAATGCATCATGTTACTTTTATTCAGAATTCAATTTGTATTTCATTATCATTTTATTTAATACAAAACTTTCATTTAAAATTGAAACCTTTAAAATAAATGGCCTTTACTTCATTCTTTTTTTTTAAACGAAATGAAAAGAAAAATATTAGACACAGATGTCATATACGCAACGGCGTACCTAATTGGCGCCAAAATGGCGTTATTTTGCGTGACATGGTAACCCGGCTATTGTTGCTTATTTATTAATAAATGTTTATTTGAATTTATTTTCTTTTTATTTACTAAAAATGTTATAAATTGTTTTGTTCTATAGTTATTAATTAATTTTTTTTAATTTATTGTTATTTCATTTTAAAAATAACAGAAAATAATTTAAAACTACATATGTAACAGGTATTTGACGAGGTTTTCGCCAAATTGTCGTAAAAAAAAAAATCACGCCAAACCCGGTGCG
The DNA here is from genome assembly GCA_963932465.1 of Maratus speciosus. Lineage (NCBI taxonomy): Eukaryota > Metazoa > Arthropoda > Arachnida > Araneae > Salticidae > Maratus > Maratus speciosus. Next base: position 107,182,457 of record OZ010799.1, read on the forward strand.
TATGTGACATTGCAACAAATCATGAGATTTAATTTCTACTTTAAAGCAACGTTTTAATGTTATTACTTCTCCCGTCGAACAATTTCGCCAAATTATATAAATAGCCAAATTATACAAATTGACATATTTTTTTTATTTTTAATAACAAAAGAACAAATAAATTAGTATAACATTAATAAAAATACAAATAAAACGTCGAAATAAAAATGACATGATGGCGTGAACATGTGTAACTTCCTTAAAGTCAAGTGAATGTGACATTTACGATCAACCATTATTGGCATTTAATCTTATAGTTTGGCGACAGATTTTTGGTCGATGGGATAACCAAGTAGCACCGTTTTAATTTACCACTCGAAAAATAAAAAAATGCTAACTGGCGAGTTAAAATATTGGCGAGAGTTTCACCCGGCTAACATAAAAGTACCAGAAATTCTTTGTGATCATGGCAACTTTTATGTAGTTTTTTTCGAAAAAATAATTTTGATTCTTTAATCAAAATGGAAAACTTTCCTATGAAAAGCGAAGGAATCACCCCGTTGTTTATGGCAGTTAGTACATGACTTGGACTATTATAATATAAACGAAGTAATGGGGATAGAATAATATTCGGCGACTTATCACACCTGTGGTTGGCTAACATTAAAGTACCAAAATGGCCCCCTGGAATATAAAAAGCGAAGGGATCCGCCTGGAGCTGTTGATCATAGTCACATGACTTAGGCTATTATTATAGAGATTGTTTTCAATTTTAAACACAGCGCAAAGAATAATATTTCCTAACGATTAAAAATTTATTTTCACGTGACTACTAAAAACAGGAAAAAAAAAAAAAAAACTTTAAAATTACTATTAAATGAGTACGTGTTAAAGGCAGGAAAATATTGAAAATTATGTCCTGAAAATTGTATTTACGCGTGAATATTAAAAGGGAAAGGAAACTTTAAAATAATAAATACATTAATATGCGTTTAACCCTTTCACGGACAAGGCACTTCCATTCGTAAAACCTTGAAATCAGTGAATGGCACCAGAATTTACAAACAAATTTCGAAATACAAAAATGCTTTTGTTCACTTACTTAATAAAAGGGAAATTTTCATCCTAATATTCTGATGCTAATGTGGCATTTAAGAATTAAAATTAAGTGGTCCAAAAATGAAACACCGCCCTTGAAGGGGTTAAAGCAACAAATTTTAGTAATTGTATTATGTCAATCGTTTTATAACGCTATTAAAAAATACCGAAAGACAAAGACCCTTTTTACTTAATTCATTTTATTTTAGCTTCTTTTCAAATGTTTAACTGATCTTCTTTAACCGAACACGAAAACAACCATTGAATGTCTTAACAGCAACTGATTCTACCTTAAATTTTTGCAATCTAATGGAATTGAATGGAAACCCGGTTACAGGGAGATCGCTGCAGGTTTTTTCAGTATAATTCAATCTTCTCTAATATTTTTAAAACCGATCAGATTAGCGTGCTTTAGATTCTACAGTGTCTGAACGGGGGTTGGCGAGCGTAGCTTGCAGGGGGCAGAGCCCCCTAGTTATAATATATATGTTAAATGTAAAAAATCTATTGGAGCTTTTAATAAAAATATATATTAAATATAAAAAATCTATTGGAACTTTTAATAAAAAAAATATTTTCACCTATGTTTTGTATACCGTGCATTTTGTTCCCATAACCCCGGGTTGGATCTGCTAGTAGTGATAAAAAACAACAAAATCGATCAATTAATTACATGTGCGCGGAACTGTAAGTACAATTTATGCATAAATATTTAATAATATCTTTTTGTAATTTACAATAACACAAAACAATTAGATTATTACAAATTTTATTTTTCAATAACTGCCCATGTATGGTAGTATATTATTGTATATACTACCTACATCTAAAAACACAGTTTTCTTTCAATGCGCATATATAGAGGAAGTTCTGGTATTATGGAAAGGTCGGACATTATGCAATACTTCAATGTATGGCGCATACTGTGTTGCAGTATGCGCCGTATGCCTGTGAGTAAGGTTTTAACACTTCCTATAAAATTAAGTCCATACTTTAGAAATATTTTGAGAACTAAGAAAAAAAGAGACATCTTTTAGGAAGTGTACACAAAAAATAGAAATTAAAAATATTAATTTCCCGAGGAGATATTTTAAATATACGAGTGCACAAATACCCATAGACTTTGCATGAGTGAGGGGAAATCGGAAGCTGAGTGACCAGCCTCCTTAAGGAATTACTGTATTATAGAGTATATAGAATATTTATAGAATAATTCTTTTTTTCCTCTATAAATTGGAAAAAAACTTCTTGTATATTGTGCTAATAGAATACTTTTTCATGGCCAGTTTCATACATTTGTCAATAACTGAATTACTTTTTTATAAAACAGAAAGCTGTGAATAATTTAATGCTGTGCTTTTCAGTTTTTTACAACTGTCTTTTCTCAATAACACATAAAAAGCTAATTCACGCCTCACGCCTTGCCTTCTTTGGTTATGTCTGGATTATTTTTTCTTTTTTTTTCCCTTTTAACATTTTAATAGAATATTTTTTACTGAGCAGTTTTATACAGCAATAATATAATTAAGTTTTCCCGAAAAAGAAAAGCTGTAAATTATTCCATATCGTTCAAATTACTTTTTATAGTTATGCATGTCTGCTCGAGAAAAACGACATAAAAAAGTCTCTCTTTCCCGACCTTATTTTGTTTGTTATTATTGATTCTCTCGCTTAAAAAGAGAATTAATTTGACTATTGATGCAAACATCAACAATGTCATGTATAATAAATTAGTTTATATGTTTTTTTATAATAATAAAGCTCCTCCAGTTGAAGTCATTTTAGGAAAATACGACGCGAATGACGAAAACAAATACGAATAAATTTTGTTTTCTTAATCAATCTGATGGCATACACGCTTTTTTATTATTGTTTTGTGGTGGGAATTGAATATTGTGTAAAATATTTAAATAAAAAAAAATGTTAATTTTATGAAATATACAACTTTAGTATGCATAAATGTTTCCGTATAAAGTGGTTAATAGGGCTGGACGATATCAGAAATTTAATATCGCAATATATCAACGAGTTAACATTAATATTCTTGATCTACTAAAAAACAACATTTCAAAAGTAAAAAAAAAAAAAAAAAAAAAAGAAAAGAAAAGAAAAAAAGGGAAAGTTGTGGTTAAAAAATAGTGTGATATCAAATTTCCAAGCTTGTATTACGGTACTTATTTAACATTTTTTGATAAAAATTTACCATATGTAAGTCGAGTACCTAAGTATGCGTTGATAGAAAGCCTTTTCTCCTTTACTAAATACGTCATAACGTGTTTCTGAAAATTAAATTTTTTTTAATTACGCATGATGGGCTTGGCGGCCATCTTTTCATATTTTACACAAATTTCTAAGCACACAAGTTCATTGTTAAGATTGGAAGTTCGAAATTGTTACTAAAGCAAACATTTTATTCTTTTAATTTATGGAAATGAGTGCCTAAAAATTTGTGTCTAAAAACAAAGCTGAAGTAACTTCAGGTTTCATCTTATGATTCTCTTTTTTCGGAGGGGGGTTAATTAATTAGTTAAAGCAGTAAAAATCAATTTGTTTTTTCAAAATAAAAAACTTTCTTAATTTATCTGTCTGTAGCTAAAACTAGAAGTTCGAAATTCTTAATAATGCAAATATGTTACGAGCTTGAGTGCTTAGAAATTTGTGTAAAATATGGAAAGATGGCCGCCAAGCCCATCATGCGTAATTAAAAAAAAAATTAATTTTCAGAAACACGTTATGATGTATTTAGTAAAGGAGAAAAGGCTTTCTATCAACGCATACTTAGGTACTCGACTTACATATGGTAAATTTTTATCAAAAAATGTTAAATAAGTACCGTAATATAAGCTTGGAAATTTGATATCACACTATTTTTTAGCCACAACTTTCCCCTTTTTTCTTTTCTTTTTTTTACTTTTGAAAAGTTGTTTTTTAGTAGATATCAGTTCTTTTTCTAAAACAAATGACATATAATTGAAATAATTCTACTAGCTCAAATTAAAATTAGTCCTTGTATAGCCTTTATAAGCATGGAGCAAACACAATATTATGCATTTTGTTTACCTATCATTCATTTTTTATAGTGATTAATAATTTAAAAGTAAGGAAAGTCAATTTCTCCTTTCAAAGTATCAGTCTTTCTCAATTTATATCTCCTTAAAATTTTCTACGAAAGATGAAAATTTAGTAAAAATCAAGGTCGAAATAAAATATATATTTACAGTTAGTCTGTCAGTTAATTGTTTTTTTTAACTTTTTTTTGCTGACGGTTTTGCAAAATAAATTTACTACCTTTACAAATACCTACGGTTAATCCGAGAATGAAACCCCGCAGGCATCTAAAGAATCGAAGATCTGTAAATCTAGCAATTCTAGACATAATAAAGGAACATTTTTGATAAAGAAAATCTAAAAATTTAAAGATATAAACTGTACATATAACTTCATCTTCATTTAGATCGTGTTATAGAGAAGAAAGAATAAATATGTAATTTTACTCAAGTTTGTTTATCCATACCTATTTGCATAAATGTGAGGATATTAATTTACTATAAAATTTCCCCTAAATTGATTATCTTTAATAGTGTATTATTAAAGCCGCATATACATTAGAATTAAATATTTTTCGGTTAAAAAATGCCTGAAATCTATAGTCTTATCGTTTTTCAAATTTGTTTTTTTTATGCCCAGACTCTTTTTCTGAACTCTGACAAAAGATCACAGACATATTGAAGCTATCCAAATTCTTATATCTTTCTATCGTATTTCCTTTTTTGAGGGGGGTGTGAGGAAGAACCCTTAAGAACTTCGTTTTGTTCTCAGAATTCTGAATTATTCATTCAAAAGATCTACCTAAATAAGTCTTGTTGCAGAATTTTCATTAGCTAAGAGTTGCATCAAGTTATACATCATGTGAATCTATTAAATTAATTTTGTGAAATACTAGATGGGAGCTATTGATATTTCCAGACCATTTGCCTACATTTTAAACTTGAGTCATTTACTACTATTCATTAATTTTCTATACGAATTAAAGAAGTCGTTGTTTCCATGCCAACTGTACCTTTCACTATTGCTTGCTTGTTTGTTTGTTTGATTTATTGAACACATACATCATATCACATGCGAATCATGGCGGGATTCGAATCTGCTTCCACCTATTAGCGGCATGGTGTCTTATCCACTCAGAAACGGTGGGCCACTATTGCTTTCTCTAATGCCCAGATACTCAAATTTAACCAACTGCACTTAGAATCATGGTCATAACAAAGAACATTTATATGTTAGAGCAGTGTTTCCAGTGGGCTACTTTTTTTTAATTCAGACTTCTTTTTTGCCAGCACTTATTAGAAACGGTAAAATTCCCTTTGTTTTCGCCTTAATTAATATGTCATTAAATAAGGCGCATTTTACAATTTCAAAAAAGTGGTGCCAATCAAGTATCTGAATTAAAAAAAGTAGCCCATCTGCAACACTGTGTTAGAGTGGTGACATATGCACAAGTCGTGTACTCATATTCAATTTTTTGTCCAAAGTACGGTAACTCAGTTTTCAGTAATAGACGAGGAAGATTTCAATTAAACTAACCAGAAAAGTTAACAAACATTGGCTTCCTGATTTGATTTTATTCAAAATTGTTTAACCAACCAAAGTTAATGTCCGGGATCCAGATAAATTTTTCTCTGTTAGTAAAATTACATTGACCAATCAGTAGCCTCCATCCTTGCAGGCTTTTCGGTGTTTACTGCAAACATAAAAAAGTTCGGAAAAATGCAGACGTCTGATTGATCAATCTCATCCCGCTAATAGCGAAAAATCTATCTTGATCCCGGCCTATTCAACGCCCTTTAAATATTGAAGAAAGCCTTGACACGTGTCAGGAAAACGTCACACAAAGCATGCAAAACAAAGAAGAAAAATCATTCATTGGCTCGTTCATATTCACGAGCCAATGAATGATTTTGTTTCTTTGCTTTGCCTGCTTTGTGTGATGCTTTTGTGACGCGAGTCAAGACTTTCTCAAATATTTAGGAGGCTTTGGCTTATTTCACCACCATGAAGTTATGAAAGGAGAGGAACAGACATGTCAATCTTCCCGTGTGAAAAACTAGTTACCAAAAAAACGAGTTCTTTCCCTCTCTTCTGCCCTTTTCTCTCTTGATTTTGACCGATAGCAGCCCATTTAGCAGTCTCCAGTACAAGATGCCGCTATATACGGTGGACGCAGGAGGGAGGGTGTTAGCGCGATCAATGACATAATAGGCCAGTTCATAATGTTTAAAAGTCTCACGGAGTTGGATCGAGACTAACGAAAAAGACAGGCTACCGTGGTGGGTCCGATTCTTCTTTTTTTACAAACCGCTGGAGTCACGTGATGCTGCTTTCACGCACCTTCTTTGATGCATTCGAGCATCACGTGACTCCAGCGGTCTGTAAAAAAAGAAGAATCGGACCCACCGCAGTAGCCTGTCTTTTTCGTTAGCCTCAGAGTTGGATCATCTTTACACGATGATTAGTACAAAGCTGCGCGCCGATTTTTTTTGTGTCCATTGCCGTGTACAGATAATCAACTCCGTGTGACGTTATGAGCTGGCCTTATATGTTGTTGGCCACAGTTTAGGAACAGCTACAAATGACTTCATCTATATCTACTCCGAGGTAAACGAAAAAGACAGGCTACCGTGGTGCTACAGAGCATAGAATATATAGTGTGGAAATCGGCTATCCCAGTAATACTTTAAAAAGTGCTAAAATATTGGATCTCTTAAATTTCAAATGATGCTGAAATCCAATGAGTCAATCACAGCGATATCTGCAGGATATTCCCTAAAACTTCATGACGATTTGGTAACAGCGTCTAGAATACCTAGTGTGGAAATATTTTATTAAACAACGCTAAAAATTTGTATCCCATAAATGATTGACGATACTGCTAAAATCCCAAGTGTCGATCGCAGCGAAATCTGCGGGATTTTCGTATTACATTGTATAGACTAGCAATATCTTGCAGTTATAGAAAATATCCTGCAGATGTCGCTGCGATCTGTATATTTCAGCAGCATCGTTGCACATTTAAGGATACAATATTTTAGCACTTTTTCAAGTATTACAGGGATAGCCAATTTCCACACTATATATTCTAGGTGCTATAATTTGGTCTAGACGCTGTAGCATTTTTTATTTTTTTTTTACATTTTATTAACATACATCTGACCAGTGTGCTTGGCGTCAAGCCCGCTGTAATAATATGATGTTTACTTTGAAAGTATATCACAGATGTCGCTGCGATCAGCTCCCTGGATTTCAGCGTCAGTGCACATTTAAGGGATACAACTTTTTAGCGCTGCTTGGATAGCAAATTTCCACATTATGTATTCTAGACGCTATAGCGGTGCATTACACGTGTCTCTTTCTTCTTTAAAATATCCTGCAGATGTCGCTGCAAATGACTGTTTGGAATTCAACATCGTTGTACATTTAAGGGATTCACTATTTCCGCGCTTTTTTAAGTATTGCTGGGATAGTCGATTTCTACAACATATAATCTAGGCCTACAACGAAGCTATAGTATCTAGAAGATATAGTTTAAAAATCGGCTTATTAAAAAGGTGCTAAAAAATTGTATCTCATAAATGTTGAACGAGGCTGAAGGATGAATGTCGATCACAGCGACATATGGTAATTCCAACGTAACTATTTCAAAAGACATCAAATGAGAAAACGTTTCGCTCAGAGAAGATCTAGAAAATGTTGCTGCTATGGACATTTGTCATTCAGTATTTTTCAATATTTATGGGATTCAATTTTTAGCAATTTTTAAAGTATTACTGGAATAGCCGGTTTCCACACCATGACCCTGATCTAGGTAGATTTTTCTTTGTTATCGCAACGAGATTGACCAATCATAAGCCAGAATTATTGCTAACTTTTCACTGTTTGCAAAAATGTACCTGGATCTCGACCTATATTTCTAGACGTTATAACTGAGCTCAGGAATAGTACAGAAAGCAAACTTCGTATTTTGATACATTAAGGCCGGGATCCAATTAGGAACAAGTGTGTCGCTATAACGAAGTAGCGACATATGGCCAATAAAGATTTATTGGTAGAAGTGATAAAAACAAATCGTTAAAGGTCTTTGCGAGCGTGTCATTATCGTCAGGCTAATGCATATTGAATTAATTCCCTAGTCTAATAAAGCTCGTCCATGCGCGTATCGTCTAATGGAGGATATTCCAAATATGGGTTCAAGACTGAAAAAGTCACGTGGTACCGGCAATTTACCTAAAGAATTTCTAACTGATGAGAAGGGAAACAGGAAACTACTACTGCTTTCTCCCGTGAACTGTTTCATTGGCTAGCGGGGATTTACATTACGTCGACGGAGCCTTCCCTTCTTTACGTTAGACGTTTTTGCCTTGACCACGTGATCATAACGTGGTAGAATAGCCTCTATTCAAGAAAGTGGATTGCCGTACTATAGCACCTAGAATATATAGTGTGGAAATTGGCTATCGCTGTAATAAAAAAGTGCTAAAATATTGTATCCCTTAACTGTGCAACGATGCTGCTGAAATATACAGATCACAGCGACATCTGCAGGATATTTTCTCAAACTGCAAGATATTGCTAGTCTATACAATGTAATACTAAATCCCGCAGATGTCGTTGTGATCGATACTTCGTATTTTAGCAGTATCGTCGCACATTTAAGGGATTCAAATTTTTAGCGCTGTTTGGATAGTATATTTCCACACAAGGTATTCTAGACGCTGTAGCCATACTTTCGGCAAAAATTTGAAATGATCATGTTTCCTGTGCATATATCACCACTCTTATGTATAAAGGCTCTCTGTTATGGTGTTGATTCTGAGCGCTCTTTGTTAAATTTCTATATTTGTGTTTTAGAGAAAGCAATACAGAAAAGTACTGTTACTATGGAAACAACAACTTCTTTAATATCGAAATGTATAGCAAAAGAGTTCAGAATCAGTGCCTTAAATAGTTTCGAATATGTATTGTTGTTATGACAATCAATAACCTTCCTGGATGTGGAAATGCAAAAATGTGTTCAACATAATGGAGGATATTCCATCTACATTTTGATCACGTGGTCAAGGTAAAAACTTCTATCGTAAAGAAGGGAAGGCTCCGTAGACGTGTAATGTAAATCCCCGCTAGCCAATGAAACGGTTCATGAGGCAAAGTAGTAGTATCTTTCCTTCTTATCAGTTAGAAGTTCCTTGGATAAATTACCGGTATCACGTGACTTTTTTCAGCCTCGTACCCATATTTGGAATATCCTCCATTGGCCGCAATCTAGATAGATTTTTGGCTGTTAGAGAAACGAGATTCATCGATCAGAAGCCTGCATTTTTGTGAACTTTTCGCTGTTTGCAGAAATGCAGGCTATTGATTGGTGATTCTCGTTTCGCTAACAGCGAAAAATCTATCTGGATCCTAGCCTACATTTCTACAAACATTGCACTTCATCCATGGCACTAAAAAAATGACTCAAAACTGTTATGACATAGGCCGGGATCCAGAAACAGCAAATATTCTGAAACATGCAGTCTTCTGATTGGTCAAACTCATTTCGCTAACAGCGAAAAATCTATCTGAATCTCAGCCATAGTTATCTTCGATGCAATCAATGCAAAAGGATAATATAAAAGAAAAGTATAAGATTTCAAAAATATTTTGGCGGGTTTATCGCTATTTGGCAAAATTTGTAAACTTTAGAACTAATTAACAGTTTTTCGTTAATTATGAATAGAAAATGAATGTTTTTAAAGCTGAATTTTATAAAAGCACGTAGATTGAGTAAATATCTATCCAAAAATTCAATCCTTACTTTTTTCTGTCCATTATTTAAGTCTCTACCTCGATTGAAACATAAGTTGTGACGAAGAAAATAAATCTGTCATTTTCAGTATCTCGACGTTATTTTAAAAAATCTATATCTCTGTTTATAATTAATTTATGAAGATGCATTTGATTTCAAATTGAAGATCTTCTTTATTAGGTCCTTCTGGCGTTGGTTTTATTTTTCTGCGATGATTGCTTCTTTTGATATGGGAAATTTTACGCTTGCATATTTCGTCCATTTAACATGGAGAAGTTGTCGGCAGTATAATAAGCAGTTACGGTGTCTTGCCGTTATTCTTGGCGTTTGTTTGTTTGGCGGAATTAGTATTTTTTTTTCAGCGTGGCTTGGCAGAACCACCGTCCTGCTTGATATATTGCGATAACAACCTTAAATTGTGCAAAAATAGAAATATTGCTAATTTTGAAACATAAATGGTATAATAACAACAATTTAAGTAAAAACAGATATAGAGAGCAACGAATCAATATCTCATACCAGTATGTTCACACAGCATCATTAAAATAAGTATATATATCCCTCTATTCTAAAAAAAGTAATTAACGCTGTCGCCGCCGTCGGTTTTGAATTTTTTGTGATCGGAGGACTTTCTTCGTTAATATTAAGCAAAATATTGCATGCAAAAATATGAAAATCGGTGGTATTATAGAGAAATGTTTGATAAACACACTGATGCAGACAGTTTTCAAATCGAAGAATTATTTTAAGAGATATTTAATGCTAAAGTTGGACAAAAACCTTCCATTAAAACGTTATATACGAGCAAAAACTATACATGGGAATTTAATCATTTTTAGATCATTTTATGCGTTAGAATTTCCCGGTGTACAGACAGTATTTAATTTTTTAATTTGACTCATTTTTTGAGGTTTTATTTCTATTTTAAATTCAAATTTTCAGCATTTCGAGAGATATTTTTTACATATTTTAGAAAATGGTATTAATTTAAACTGTTGCCAAAAGTATAAACAGCGCAAACGATAATGTTTGCTTCAAATTAAAAATTTATTTACACGTGACTATTATAAACAGAAAATATAAAAAGCAGGAACTCATTGAAAATTACGTCATAAAAGCTATATTTACACGTGAATTTTAAAAGAGAAAAAATATATAAATAATAATTCATTAACATGCGTCAGAAGTCTTAAATAGGAGAAATTGCGTCACATTTACGTCACATTACACTTATTACGTAAAATGAAAAAAGTAATAATATTGCAAAACAGTTTAAATATAAAAATTGCGCGAGACATTTATTTGATATTTTAAGATGATCTTTTCAACTATTTTTATTAAGACAGCGCAAGTAATATTTTATTTCTAACAAAAGTAATTTCACGTGAATATTAAAAAGAGAAAGAAAAGTTTTGTGAAAATTACGTCAGATTAAAAACGATACATTTGAAGTGTCTTATTTTAAAAAAAACTTTCTTTTCGCTTTGCTAAAAAATACCGGGAGACAAAGACTCTGTTTACTTAATTCATTTTATATTAGCTTATTTTGAAATGTTTATCTGATGTTATTTAATCAAAGACGGAAACAGTCATTGTACCTTTTAACAGCAGCTGATTTGGCCTTAAAATTCCCCAATCAAAGAGAAATGAATAGAAACCCGTTTATAGGGAGATCGTCACTGTTTTTTAGCTTATAATTCAATCTTCCGAAATCTGTTTAAAGCCGATCAAATTAGCGTCCTTTTAGAGTCTGCGGTGTCTGAACGGGGGTTGGCGAGCGTAGCTCGTAGGGGGCAGCGCCCCCTAGTTTATACAAAAAATATTTTAGAAAAGAAAACAATGTTTGATATCTGTTTACCCTTATACCATTTGTTTCAAAGTATTTTCCTTCAAAAATAATATGTTTCCTATTCTTCCTACCCTATACATTATTTATCAGTAACATTTTAACTATTTAATTACATTGCTAATAACTGAGAAAATTATAAAATGCAAACTAAAATAAAATATTCTGAAATTTAGGGCGTTGACGATTTCATTTTAATTAGCACAGGAAAAGAGGAAGCTCGGGAAAAGCTAAAACTAATTTAATGCCACATATCACGCTAATATACGTGTTATTAAATAGGTTTCAGTGGATGATAGACGCAACAGAAATGTTGCTTTTAAATCTTTCTGTAAGGAATAAATTCATTCTTAATAGAAAAAAATCACTATAGTTATATCTTCCTATCTATTTACTATAAGAAAACAACATTGAAACATTAAAAAAAAAATATATATATATAAATACTCAAATCACATTTGGGAATAGTTTTCTATTAATTTAAATTTTGCTTTTTTTGATAAATATTTATAGCTGAAAAATATCAAAACAGGATATATTAAATTCACTCGAAAAACTTTGCCCTAAAACGACAAAGAAGAAAGAACGAGGTACAATATGAATGATCATTACTGACTGGTAAGCTTTTCTTAAAAGAAACCAATCATCGCAGTGTATGACTGCTTTGAGCTTGAGCTTTTCAACAACTTGTTTGTAACAAAAGGCGAAACTTTCCCATTAGCGGGCTCTGATTGTTTGCTCGCAAGCCGAGCATTTCAGCTGCTCAGGTACAGGCTTGATGATAACCAGTGCTCATGTGAATATTCATATTGTATCAATATCTGGAGTTATTGCAATAGGTGTAGGCCAACCATAGAAGAACGGACGATAAGTGTTATTCAGTATGTTATGCAGACAGTCGAAAGAAATCTAGATTTACAGTGAAGGAAAGTATCGCAATGACTGGGATAATTTCTAACGGAGATAATTAGTGGAAAGAAAGATTTTCGAGGTAGATTTTCTGTTTTGGATATGGCAGGAGGTTGAAGACATTGGAATAGATTTTTTTTTCGGCGTTCTGGTGGTGAGCGCAAAACATTATTATTTTATTGAGATTTGAGATATTTGACGATAATTTTTTCGGAGCTCGTGTTCATAATTGCAATGTTTTCTAAATACTGTTATTTTATTGGGATATATCAATAGAGTCAAAGTTTAGATATTATTATTGCGATAGTTAAGAAATATCAATATATGTCGATATAGTGATAAATAATCCAGCCCTAGTGGTTAATATATATATATATTTACAGGGTGGCTCAAAAGCTCATGCCCAAACGGCACGTGTGGGTGTGTCAGGTCATGACGAGTAAGAATTACATAGGAACTGTGGTGAGAAAGCGATTGTAACCCGCTACACGATTGTGGCCCTGCATCGTGGCCACCGCGTTCCCCGAACCTAAACCTACTGGATTTCCACCTTTGGGAATATCTTAAGTCTCTGGTGTACGAGACATCCGTTCCATCGGCCACGGAGCTCATAGCACGGATCGCTGAAGCGGCGGCACGTGTCCGGCAGACTCCTGGCCAATTGAAACGTGTTCGCGATTCCATGCGGCGCCGTTGTGAAGCATGCATCACGACTAATGGAGCACATTTTGAGTACTTGTTATGAGTTGTAACATTTTCATTTGTATTTTGTACTTCGATTTATTTATTTATTTATTTTTGTGGAATAAAGGCCTTTTTATACCGTTTGCTATCTTTTCTTAGCGTCACGGTCACAATGCAATTGCACCGTCACGATCGCGTCTCCGACCTCCCAGTTCCTATGAAATTCTTGCTCCTCATGACCAGACACACTCACACGTGCCGTTTGGGCATGATCTTTTGAACCACCCTGTATATAAGGAAGTGAGATTCAAAACTCGTCTTATACAGAAAATCAAAAGTTGGTGAACCACGAAAGACCTCTGACTGCGCCCAATGATCTTCATTGTAGTGAACCAAGATTTTACAATGCCAGAAATACACGATAAAACTAGTTTTTTGCAGATTGTAGTGTTTTTTCGATGGACGTTCACCAATAGAATAGATTGATACAGAAAACTCGATTGTTCAAATTTTGGATAAGGCGAGTTTTGGAACTCACGTACTAATATATATATTTAAATATATATATATATTATCCCCGCACTTTCAAATGCAATTCTTTTAAACTGTACCTCACTTTACCAATATTTTATTGGTTATAAGATAATTTTTAAACATGACTTAATATATATATATATATGTATGTATATATCATGTGCAATCCGCTTACGGAAAAAAATACACGTTTGTCGTTAAAACAGTATAAAGGAACCACAATAACACCAGGTCGGAGTTCGGCTTCTAACTTAAGGACGATGTTTTGAAAAGATCCCAAGTCGAATTTGAATAAATATGAATTTTTGTATACGAATCTCCTACACTAACTGAAAGTAAAATCTTTCTGGAATAAATTAAATGAATGGTGTCAAAAGAAAAAGCATCGTCAATAACAGGGCTGACCAACACAACGCCAATGGAAGACATGGAGGCCTTTGCAGGTTTTCTTGGCTGCCTTTTTACTGTTTCCCGATAGCAGCTTTTCAGAAAAATACAAATTCATTTTAAATATATTCCTTCGCGAAGGACCTCTCTTTGTAACCAATAGATGAAATGTGTTTAAATAAAGCAAAATATTCTGTTTATAAAAAGTGGTGTTGAAATACAATGAATTTGCACAGATTATACGTGCCATAAGTGAACTCTTTTTGTCTTTAAGAGGTTAAAGATTGCATTCTTTAAAATCTATTATATACTATACGAGTACTTTAAAACTATTAAATTCCATTTGGTGGAGTAATGGAGATCTCTAGGAAAAGAAAATATAATATATACAACTCTATCGTAAAGAGCATATTGTTATATGGAGCAGAAGGATAGAGAATTATGGAGACAGAAAGAAAGAAATTATCGGCAGTTGAAATGGACGCCCTAAGAGGATCATACAGGATATCAAGAATAGAAAGAATAAGAAATGACAGAATCGAGGCAATGATGAAAATAAAAGGAACCATATGAGATGATATAAAAAAAAGAGCAATTAATATGGTATGGTCATGTCAAAAGAATGAATGATGAAAGACTTCTCAAAATCACATTCAATTATAAAACAAACAAAACAAGGAAACGGGCAAGACCACGAAAGAACTGGATGGATAATATTTCAAAGGCAATGAGGGATAGAGCTCTGGAAGAGGAATGGACCCTTGACCGGAAAAAAATGGAAAAAGACTCTTGTAGATTCTTCGGATAGCGGCATCTGACGCCATAAACCGAATTTATATATATATATATATATATACACGAGTACATGTTTTTGTTATTATTTTTATGGGCGCGATTATGTTTTTTGGTTCCATTCTCCTGCAAAAGTTTTTGATATAAATCGCCATGTATACCTTTAAATTTACTAGGATTCCTGTTCTTTTCTTCTGTAAATTATTTTACATGGAATTGCTGAAGTGTAGGGTCTTAATACGATGCGATGTATAGCGAATCTCATAAGACGCACTGTTACCAATTTAGAGCATTTTTACTCAAAATATTTATCGCTTCTTCTGTGTAGCAATCTTAGTTTTGTTTAATTTCAGAATTAGGTTATTAAATAAACCGAAGATTGTAATTCGAAAGTAGTGGTAAACTTTTTCAATAAGAAAAACTGGAGAAATTCGTAACTTTGATAAGATGTGTGTGTATCGCTACACTTTAAAATTTCTGTAAAAACTCAGAAAAAAACGAGACTCGAGTAAATTTACACTAGTTCTCGGTTAAATGTATTCGATAGAGATTTTCGGTCATCATTTTACTGATATTTACCGTTTCTTATACCAAATTCCCTGTAGGAATTCCCATGTGTTAATTTAATTTTTTTTAAATCTTTATTATGACCTTAATTTAAAATACACACTTTTAAAATTCTCTTACAATTTCATTAGAGATATTAGAGAAGGAAATTTGGTTTTAAAGTTTTTTTAAATTAAAAATTAGAATATTTTTGAAAAAGAAAATTAGTCTCTGCGGAGTTAGCGGGGATTTTTATCAAACAATTACTTTGCAGTTGCTTCATTCACCATGTGCATGAAGCTTGTCAATATTAAAAGAAAATTAAAAGTAAATTATAAGTATTTCACGGTTGAATCATAAAAGGCATCCTTTGCATACATTTGTAACTGCTCCTATAGCACAGCCAGTGAAGGGCTCATCCCCAACGCAGAGAACTCTGGATAAAATCTCGGGCCCGTTTAATATTGCAAAAATATTGTAGAAATAAATATTGTAAAAAATAAATGGTACAGCAGTTCTAATTCACTCGAAAAATCTAATTCTTCGAAGTTCAAAAATACACTAATTTCGAAAGATAAATTAAATTATTATCATTAAAAATAAATAAATTACAGAGTCTTGTGTAGTTTTATCGATGTAAATTTATAGAGTTTACTGTAAATTTACGGGATATTTCCTCTGTTACTTATCAGAAACTTTGTTTCTCTAATTTCTGTAATTTTACATAAGACTTAAGGTAATGGATTACCAGTATATTTTCTTTAACAGAAATGTTTCTAACAATGTATCTCTATTACATTGAGATAACATTGTTGAATATTTTGAATCATGTGAAGAATGGCGGCCATCACTGTATGCCACTAACTGAGGTGTGCCTCTTCTTACATATCCCTTTAAGACCTGACAAGTTTTGGTAGAAGTTAAAAGTCTTGATTTTTAACCCTAACTAATGGGATCATATTTGATTGGAAAAAAAATTAAAAAAATTTCCGATGTCAGATTACGTCAAGGGAGGATCCACACTGGGGCATGCTCGGCTTTAAATCACTTAAATCGGCTTTAAAAAAAGACGAAATTGTTTTTCCTTTTTAATCATGATTACATACACAATTGTGTAGGTCAGATATAAAAGTGTTAAAGGCTGGATAGGTCTACTCAGTGATACTTGTTTTTATTTCTTCCTTTCTGCTTTCCACTCTCTGTCTTTCTTCCGGTGTTTTGGTAATAGTAATTTTTTTACGAGTTACAATATCATTTCTCTCTTCAATTTCTTCTTTCTTCACCTGAGCTGAGGTACCCAAGTGGAGACACTCAAGTTGAAACACCTGTGCTGATGCATATTAACTCAAAAAAAATTCAATTATACGCAATTTCTGCTCCTAAACATCCTTTGAGTTCAATATGTGAAAGTACCATATTACCATACTGTTGTGTTTAGTGGTTGTTTGTAACAATCGATGGCAGCAGTTAAACTCATTAAGTTTACTATATAAAACTTACCTTAGCATATCTGTTGAAAGCCTCTCCTTATTAGAAGGACCCTATTATGCGCTAATATAGATCTGTCGAAATATCAGGCCCCAAAATGTGGCGAATATTTTAGAACAACTCTAATTTAAAATGTATCCTCCTTTATCGCTTTCCTTTTCGGTAGGTGAAACAGATATCCAGTTCTGTGACTTCAATGTGGATTTTTGACATTCAGAAATGGGTTCAGCACACGCCTCCTAGATTGGAGAAATCCGTGACACGCTTTGTTGTGACTTCACGAAACGACACACCGAGGCTAGGGCTACTAGAAATACGAGCTGAAGCATCAGCCATTAATGTGCCTTTAAATTTGCCATATGTACCCAGCGCCCATTCACTTCTATGTAAACTCAGAGCAACGGTGCTACATTTAGACAGTTATTTTTTATTAATTACACGTTATAATTAGTTACGAAATTTATGATAGGAGGTTGCTTTGCGATGAATTGTTCAAACCATTCTAGAAAAGGACACCGGATATTCAAATTCCCCGAAGAAAATACAATAAAAAAGAAAAGTGCCCAGCTAAACTGATGGCATTGAGCTCACAGGCTATTCACACTAAATGTATATCATACTCTTATTTTAAAGAATAATGCCCCTCAAAAAAATAAGTGAAGGGGCATTAGCCCCCGTTTCCCCCTTTATACTTAAGCAGTGAACATCCAAATCTAATCAGGGAAGCTCCTTATCATAATAAACCGGTATACCAAATTTCGAGCAAATCGAATAATCCTGCAAAAAAAACCATTTATCTAAATTAAGGGGGTGGACTAGGCCCCCTCCCTTTATCCTTAACCAATGAATCCCCAAAACGAATCAGGGAAGCTCCTTAACATAATAAACCGGTATACCAAATTTGGAGCAAAGCGAATAATTCTGCATGAAAAACCCGTTTATATAAATTGAGGGGGGTGGACTAGCCCCCTTCCCCGTTTATCCTTAACCAATGAACCCCCAAAACTAATCAGGGAAGTTCCTTAACATAATAAACCGGCATACCAACTTCGGAGCAAATCGAATCATTCTGCATGAAAAACCCATTTATCTGAATTAAGGGGGTGGACTAGCCCCCTTTTCCCCCTTTATTCTTAACCAATGAACCCCCAAAACTAATCAGGGAAGTTCTTTAACATAATAAACCGGTATACCAAATTCGGAGCAAATCGAATCATTCTGCATGAAAAACCTATTTATCTGAATTAAAAGGGGTTGGCTAACCCCCTTTTCCCCCCTTTATCCATAACCAATGAACTCTCAAAACTAATCAGGGAAGTTCCTTAACATAATAAACCGGTATACCAAATTTCGAGCAAATCGAATAATCCTGCAAAAAAACCCCATTTATCTAAATTAAGGGGGTGGGCTAGCCCCCCCCCCCCTTTATCCTTAACAAATGAATCCCCAAAACGAATCAGGGAAGCTCCTTAACATAATAAACCGGTATACCAAATTTGGAGCAAAGCGAATAATTCTGCATGAAAAACCCGTTTATATAAATTAAGGGGGGTGGACTAGCCCCCCTTCCCCCTTTGTTCTTAACCAATGAACCCCCAAAATTAATCAGGGAAGTTCCTTAACATAATAAACCGGTATACCAAATTCTGAGCAAATCGAATGGTTCTGCATGAAAAACCCATTTATCTGAATTAAGGGGGTGGACTAACCCCCCTTTTCCCCCTTTATCCTGAACCAATGAACCCCCAAAACTAATCAGGGAAGTTCCTTAACATAATAAACCGGTATATCAAATTCGGAGCAAATCGAATGATTCTGCATGAAAAACCCATTTATCTGAATTAAGGGGTTGGACTAACCGCGTTTCCCCCCCTTTATCCTTAACCAATGAACTCCCAAAACTAATCAGGGAAGCGCCTTATCACAATGAACCTAGAAAAATTTTTTGAAGCAAATCGGATGTTTCTATCAAGAGTTATCGCGTTTCGTACATACATACATACATACATACGTACATACATACAGAACGGGCGGGCACATTAGCTCTCAGCCTTTGATAGCCTGTGAGCTAAAAGGAAGAAAGTGGATAATCAACTGTCGTCGAGATAAATGGCGGGATTTATGAAAGCGCCAAATTTAAAAGTCTGTTAAAACGTGTAAAAAGGACAGACGATTGCGATTCTTTTTTAATTTAATTATTTATTTATGTTTATATTATTTACACAAGTGTATAAATATACATAAGAGACAATGATTATTTATACTCTTAAATTTTTCAAACTTTTGAGAGTTATTAATCAATATTTACGAGATTTTGAATTATTTATTTTCTTATTAATCCCTTAAATTATTTATTTTTTGTCACTACAACGTCACAAATAGAGCAAAAAATTAAAAAAAAAATTCCCAACTTCATGTGTTGGAGAGGAACAGATTTTTCTTACTTTGTCTGCGCGAGGTGGGGGGGGGGGGGTTAGATTATTTGATTTATTTGTACTATAACACATGTAGGATATATTTTGTTTAAATTACAGTTTTAAATATCAAACTGTTTATTGAGCCGAAGGAGAAAATCGGGAAGCTGAATTTTATGAGAATTATTTTTATTTAAGGGATATTTACAATTTTAATACAATTACTTATACAATTTTAAGTCTTTCTGCACATTTTTAATTTTCTAAAAAATTCATAAATAGGTTAAACAGTTTATTATTATTATTACACTATTATTTTACAGATTCAGAAAATTATAATACGGAATAATTTGCTTATATATATATATTAAATATTTTAAGAGGGTTTCATAAATTAATCAATTATTAATATAAACAGTGAGTTAATGTGAAAACGTGAATTTCGGTGGGGAGGAAGGAAAAAAATATGATTGGTTATTTATTTATTGTTTTAATAAAATGACAGATATAGCAAAAACAAAGTTTTAAAAAATTACAGTTTTAAAAATTTTAAACTATACTGGGTATTGTGAGAAGGGGGGAGGGGGGTAGAGAGGGAAGCAAAATTTTGGGATAGAGGAATTTGGATTAAATTTTAACGAAATTTGTATGAACATATTGTTACAATAAAATAATAAATAGAGAGAAAAGTTTTTTAAAAAATAAGGATTTTTATACTTTGAGCACTTTTGAGGGGGGGGGGGGAGGGGAAGCAAAAGGGGGCGAAGAAAATTTCGAAAAGAGAGGGATTTAG
Organism: Maratus speciosus; assembly: GCA_963932465.1. NCBI lineage: Eukaryota > Metazoa > Arthropoda > Arachnida > Araneae > Salticidae > Maratus > Maratus speciosus. The sequence continues at coordinate 107,202,769 of OZ010799.1, forward strand.
TTGAATTTTTTTAAATCGGAAATTCACTGAAATACAGAAGAGTTTCACATCTGATTAAGAAATAAGAGTTTGAAATTAAGGACTTTTTGCAGAATTTGTATAAAAAGGACTTTAAGGAAGAAAAATTATTTTTGAAAAATTTAAAGATTTTCAAGGACCGTACGACCTTTAATAATAGAAGAACTTTTCTTTTTGTGCATACATCAACTTAGTTCAAATAATATGTGATAAACAAATTTCTTGAAGTCGCCAAGAAGCAGACGTGTACCCAAAGTGTACCTAAATATAGCGGTGATGCTCCGACCCGTAAACTCTAGAGGCTCTAACCGAGGCTAACGGGAAAGAAAGGCTACCGCGGTGCATTCCACATGTCTTTTTTTATAGACCGTTAGAGTGGCGTGACGCTCTTTTCTCATACCTTCATTGGTGCATTCGAGCATCACGTGATTCCAGTGGTCTGTAAAAAAAATATGGACTGTAACGCGGTAGCCTGTTTTTCTCGTTACCCTCGCGACACACGAAGCAGGCAAAACAAATTCGAAAATCTTGGATGTTTCAAATTTGTTGGGTTGTGGAAATATTAATTATTAATTATTTACTAATGATAATTAATAATTCCACGAAGGAACGAAATCGAAACATGCCTTCGAAACATACTGTTTTCCCTGCGTCGTGTGACGTTTTGTGACGTCACTACAAAGCGTGTCAAGACTTTCTCCTTTATCTAAGAGACGTTGGTTCAACAATACCAAATTTTCATAAAAGGAACATTTTAAAGGAATATGTTTCGCTTTTTGATCCTGAAATACTCATAGTTTGTTATGTTACATTTATATACGATTCTTGAGTTACTATTTTGAGAACTTTTTCGCATTTGTGGGTTATCACATTTAGCCACAATGAATTTATCTGTATTTTATTTGTTTGTTTTTTTCTATATTTTTCTTATCTATTTCATGTATTTGTTGCATTACCATTTTTACTATGAAGACGTAGCAATTGTTATTGGATATATTGACAGCGATAAAAATAACAAAATTTTAACTTCTAAATATTAAAAATGTATACTCTTATATTTTATTTATTCTAAATGAAAAATTTTCAATGCTGCATATTTTGAAATCGAAACATTATTGCATTTAGTTATTTCTCACTTTCTCAAATGTTTGAAAAAAGTACTTTATCAAATTATTTAATCAAAAAGAAAAAAGTTAGTCTTTCGTTATATAACTGTCTCTAATCTTTTCAAGCCTCTGTAAAAAGTCTAGTAATTGAATTAATTCTGGCTTTTTGAAGTGCTCTTATAAGAAGTTCGCAGATGTTTAAAAATTACTGGCACTCAAGCATTTATTTATTGGATGATTTGTAATGCAAATTAAATTTTCTGTGGTGGAAAAAAGTATATCAAACATTAAACTAGCATAATTTTTCAAAAATATTTGATTTTATTTAATTATTTATATTGAACAATTCCTTTTTCTTTCAGAAATCCACAGAAAATAGTTTAAGGGGGGTGGGGAGAATCATCTTCAGCAGCTCGAAGTTGTTTAATTTTAACACAATATTAACCCATTTGTGCCCGAATTTTTGTTTTCTCAAATTTCTTGCTAAAATCACTTTAAAATGTTGCAAAATGAACTGGAAAAATACGAAAAAATTTACAGTAAATTTTTGTTGTATTTATTTGATAAAATGTAAACGTACTAAATATGTAAATATGCGTAATATTTATAATATTATAAAATGCACAGTTATGTGTTTTGTCTAAATTTATATAAAATAATCTTTTAAATTGTATATTATGTATTATAATTAGTATTTTTATGAAGTACTAAAAAAATATATTGATTTTTTTACAGAGACTTATAACATTATAATTATTATTAATAATAAACTAAGAATAATCGTATTTCAGGATTAAACCGATTTATTTCATAATTATCTTGAAAAGGACTTTATATAAATAACGGTCCCCTAAATTGCTAATGAAAAGATGTACCCAATCGTGCTTAGCGCCCTATATTTTGTACGTTACAAAAATACATAAAAAATAGGCCTGAACATATAATTTCACAATTTATGAATATAGGTATTTCAAAGATGTCTACAAGCTAAGATAATGACTTATTTATTTGGATCCTTGATAGAAAAAAAAAATACAAATAAACTTTGTTTTTACATTTCACCATCTTGAAAAATGAAAAATCTATAAACACGAAAAAAGCTTTCATATAAGCAAATAAATATCCATGTTATGCTGTCGTCTCTCGGTAACAGATAAAGACATTTATAGATATTTATTTCACGCAATTTTCATATTATAAAGAAGAAGAAAATTATACAAATTTATTAAAATTCGAAGCGACTCAAAAATGGAAAGCTAGGTATAAATCGGTTTAAAAAAATTGCAGCTGTAAATATTTCTTCAAATTAAACAATTTTTTAAGAATAAATTGTAGAAATCTTTGTGTACGTGTTTATTTAAATAATTTTGATGATACGTGATTAGAATTTAGCTTAATTACGACATACGAATTAAGGATTTTAAATTACATGCATCTGTTGGGAGCAGGATTTTAAAGAATATATTCTATATAATTTTTTTTTCAGGCAATTAAACCATAAAACGCAAAATCTATGATGAAATTTCAATAAAAATTAAAAAAATATATTACAGGTACTAACTTAAAAATAGGTAGAGGTTATAAATATATATAAAATATAATATAATGTAAAATTTTAAGTTTCTATGTTATTTAGTTTATGAAATAGCATGCGCGCAATGTGAAAAATGACGTGTTTTGAGAAAAATAACTTTAACGTTCAAATTTACCTTAATTTGGACATTTTTTCTAAAAGTTCGGTGACATGTTATTCTTTCATAATAGACAACAACAACAAATTTGAATTTTTAAAAAGTTTTAAGGTGATCTCCTCCTTTAAAAATGTTACATTTACTTTGAGAAAAAATAAATCTAACGACGAGACAAAGCTGAGTCGGAAATTAAGTTTTCTGTGATTAAAAAATGCATAGCTACGAAAATACATTTGCAGGCTTTTTTTTGAAAAAGAAAACATTAAACCAGTCTATTGTTCTAGACTTCTTCCATTCCACATACATTCAATCATATGTATGTGTGCGTGTGAATATGATGTCACTGAACATTTGTTCCAATTCTAAATACAGAGTTATAAGAAAATAACTGGTCAATTTTAAAGGGTGACAGACGGTTAAACAAGCATTTTTCGCCATAGAATGTGTGCCATGGAAATGGCGCATTTAAGCACTGGTGACGAAGAAAATTGTTAAAGGTGCTATGGAAGGCAGCGCATAAGAGCCATCTTGACAGATATATTGTGAAATATAATCTCCAAACAAGGACATAAAAATAATCAAGTGAAGTAAATTGCTTTTCATGTGTCAAATGTGATTTACAAAAGTAATTATCGAAAGTGTTTACGATCTAAAAGAAGGAAGTGAAACTGAAAAGTGATTGCACAATCATAAACAGATATTTTATTATAAACATTTATGCAATACTCAAGACCTATAAAACATTTATTAACTCTAATTTTAAATTACCGTAAATATAAATATTGATACAAATTATTTGTTATTCTGATTGATGGGATTAATTTCCTGTTTCTTTATTGTTAATAATATTTTATTCATGTATTTTTTTCTCTACTTCCAGTTGTAACTAAAACTCTCAAACTGAGAGATGTATTCCTTACAGCTCTTATTAAATGTAATTTTACTTTTCTATTCATAAGTTTCGGCACTAATTTAACTTCATAAGACACTCAAAATATGCGTCCTTTTAAACAACATGAAGTTCAGACCATCAGTCACATATACGGGATAAATAAGAAATACAGGAGCAAGATATAGATTTATTTACTCTATCCGGAGGAAAAGAAAAATACCAGATGTCAAAAAAGATATACATAAATATAAGGTAAGCCCAATTTATCTTACCTATGCTTTTTATATTGAGAAATAGATAATTAATTTTGAGGATAAAGATCGAATATCACGCAAATTTTTTGATAGCAAAGATTAAATATTGCTAACAAATTGATTATGAGAACGAAAAAAAAAACAATTTCTCAATAAAAATACAAATCTGGTAATAGTCCGATAGAGTAATTTATTTAAAAAAAAAAAAAAAAACGAATCTTAGCAACATTATGGCCTCTTCTACAAAAGATAGCACGACCATTGAAAAATTGAACGCCAACAATTATACAAATTGGCGGTTCAAGGTCGAAATGCTATTAATTCGAGACGAACTTATTGAAGTTATTACGCAAGAGGCCCCCACTCCATTGAATGATGCTTGGACCAAAAAAAACAAAAAAGCAAGGGCTTTAATAAATTTGTCCATTGACGACAGTCAAATAGTGCATGTCAAAAGTTTAAATACAGCTAGGCAAACATGGGACGCACTCAAACAAATCCATGAGAGATCTAATCTCTCTAGTAAGCTGTACTTGCTAGTTGCTACGAAAACTGTACAGTACAAAATTAACTGAAGGTGGCAATATGACAGCCCACATTACTAAAATTTTAGAGATAGTGGATAAACTGTCAGCGATTGGTGAAAACATAACTGACACACATTTCAGCACTGCTGCTGTGCTCGTTGCCGCCGTCCTACGATACCCTAGTTACTGCTCTGGAGGCCAGAGATGAAGCTGAGTTAACCGTACAATTTATAAAAAGCAAGCTTACGGACGAATATACTCGTAGAGTAGATAATCGTGAAAACTCCGAAAACAGCAATAAAGCCTATAAAACACAAGGTAAATTTAATCATTCAGAACAGAAAAGAGGCAGCAATAAGTACTGCTCACACTGTAAAATGAAAAACCACTCAAATAAAGACTGCTGGTTTCTAAAAACGAAAAACAACAACAGTTACACTAATAACAGACACTATAAAAATAAAAACAATTCAACATCACTAGTTTTTGCAGAAAATAATTTACATAAAAATGCGGAACATGAAGAAAGAAAAGACACAGTAAATGAAAACAACAGTGTCGCTTTACTAACCGAAGAGTCCGAAAATAAAGACACTTTTATAGTCGACAGTGGCAGTTCCAGTCACATAGTAAATTCAAAAGAATTTTTTACCAAAATTACAAATAATAATGAAACAAACGTCACAGTCGCTAATGGTAATAAACTGATTTCATATGGATCTGGAGAGGTAATAATTCATACCGAAAATAAAAACAAACAATTTATATTGCGTGACGTACCATACGTTCCTGACATAGAAACTAATCTGCTGTCAGTGAGTAGGGCAACTAAAAACGGTTGCAAAGTTAAATTTGAAAAAGATAAATGTGATATAATTCACGAAGGAAACGTTATACTTCAAGGTAAACTTAAAAACAATCTGTACGAAATACATGTTAGTAAAGATGAAAATCACAAGCACTATGCAAATCTCACCTACAACTGCTCAAACGCAAATTGCATAGATTTGTGGCATAGGCGAATGGGGCATAGGAGCTACGACACAATAAAGTCCATGTTATCAAAGGACTTAGTTGAGGGAATTAAAATCAACAACTGCAAACATAACGCTAAATGTGAGGTATGCATCAAGTCAAAAATCAGCGAGAGCCCATATCCTAAATCAGGTGCATATAGAGCTACAAAAAGGCTCGAGTTAGTCCATACTGATGTATGCGGCCCTATAAATACACCCACAATTGGGGGAAAAAATACTTCGTCACTTTTATCGATGATTATATACGATTTTGCGTAATTTATTTAATGGCAAATAAAAGTGAGGCTTTAGAAAAATTGAAAGAATACGTCTCAATGGTGAAAAACAAATTCGGAAAAATGCCTACTGAGATCAGATCGGACAACGGTGGTGAATATACGGGGAACGAAATAGAAAAATATCTAAAAGAAAATGGGATTCATCATCAACTTACCGTACCATTTAACCCAAGCCAAAACGGTGTCGCAGAGCGTAAGAATGGGCCCCTACTTGATATGGTTAGAAGTATGCTAAATGAAGCAAATCTCCCGCACAAATTATGGGGGGGAAGCCATATGTACCGCGAATCACTTACAGAACCGGCTACCTTCAAAATCGGTAAGCACCACACCCTATGAATTATGGATGAACAGGAGACCAAATTTGAAATATCTCAAAGTTTTTGGCTGTACTGCATACGCCTACATACACAAATCAAAGAGAGGAAAATTAGATAATAGAGCGGAAAAGGGCACTTTTGTCGGATACGACAGTCGCTCTAAGGCGTACAGAATCTATACAAGTGACGGAAGAGTAATATTGGCCAGAAGTATAAAATTTATAGAAAATAAAAATAATCCAGATACTAACGAAAATCTAGATAGAAGAAAATTAATCGCGGAAACAAACAAACAAACACAACAGAAAGACACGAATGAAATGGAAATAGATCTGACACCAACACAAAATGAACTAAGTCCACCACCCGCGTCACAACAACAAATTCCACAAGTGAGAAGATCAGAAAGAACCAATAGAGGTGGGCCGCCGGACAGGTTTGCTTATGCAGTGCGGCACGATCCAGTATATGTACCTAACAGTTGGGAAGATATGATGAGTATAGAAAATCCTATAGAAAAACAGAACTGGATAAAAGCGACAGAAGAGGAAATGAATTCCCTTAATGAAAATGAAACCTGGTGTTTAGTTGATCCCTTACAAGGAGCAAGAGTAATTGGATCGAAATGGACTTTTAAAGCGAAATATGACGAATTCGGAAAAATCAAGCGTTACAAAGCTAGATTGGTCGCACAAGGATTTAGACAAAAATACGGAGTAGATTTCGATGAAACTTATGCGCCAGTAGTTTCCCACACAAGTTTAAGAGTCTTGATAACTGCCGCAGCATACCACAATCTCAATATTAGGCAGATTGACATCAAAACTGCATTCTTACATGGTGAATTGGAAGAAAATGTCTATGTATCACAACCTAAAGGGTATATAAACACTACAGAACCCAATAAGGTTTGTAAGTTAAAGAAAGCGCTATATGGACTAAAACAAGCTGCAAGAGCATGGTATTCAAACATTAGTGAAACACTAAAGGAATTAAAATTTAAACAGAGCAATGCTGACAATTGTTTATTTATAAGAAAAGAAGGGGAAAACACGGTTTATATAGCAGTATACGTGGATGATATCCTCATCGCAGGAAAAGATGAAAATATAAATGAGATAATAAATAAACTAAAATCTAAGTACGCACTTGAAGATTTAGGTCAAATTTCTAATTACCTCGGGATAAAAATACAAAAGACTCACAACGGCTTTAAACTAAATCAAACAGCAAAAATAATAGAAATCGCAAAATAATTAATTTAGAAGATTCTAAGCCATATGACACTCCAATGGAAACAGGCTTTCAACGATTAGACAATGAAGAAACACAAATGCCAAACAACACTAAGTACCGACAAGCAATAGGTGCGCTGTTATATGTTGCTACAATAACTAGGCCCGATATTTTAGTAGGAGTAAACATCTTGAGCAGAAAAAACGAAACGCCGTCTGAAAGAGATTGGAAAGGTGTTAAAAGATTAATAAGATATCTATATTCAACAAAAGACTTAAATTTAGTAATTAGCACGGAAGAACCACCCATCCTAGAAGTATATACTGATGCGGATTGGGGTGGAGATCTAAAAACAAGAACATCGACAACAGGCAATTTGTTCCTTTTAGGAAAGAATCCAATACAGTGGATAACAAAACGACAAACGTGTGTGGCACAATCATCTGCAGAGGCAGAGTTCGTTGCAGCGGCGAGCGCAACACAGGAATTAATATGGCTGCTAAAACTATTAGAAGATCTCGATATACCGCAAAGATTGCCTATAGTAATTTATGAAGATAATAAATCTTGCATAAAAATGATAGAATCCGAAAAGTTTTCTAATAAATCGAAGCATATTGACATCAAATATAATGTGATTAAACAGCTGAAAGAAGATAAAATTATTGAATTGCGTTATTTCCCAAGCAAGTCAATGACGGCGGACATACTTACGAAACCAGAGCCCAAGCCTGAATTTCTAAATAACAGAAACAAACTGAAATTACAGAACAATCCTCGTTAGGAGATTAAGGGGGGAATTGTTGACAGATATATTGTGAAATATAATCTCCAAATAAGGACATAAAAATAATCAAGTGAAGTAAATTGCTTTCCATGTGTCAAATGTGATTGACAAAAGTAATTATCGAAAGTGTTTACGATCTAAAAGAAGGAAATGAAACTGAAAAGTGATTGCACAATCATAAACAGATATTTTATTATAAACATTTATGCAATACTCAAGACCTATAAAACATTTATTAACTCTAATTTTAAATTACCGTAAATATAAATATTGATACAAATTATTTGTTATTCTGATTGATGGGATTAATTTCCTGTTTCTTTATTGTTAATAATATTTTATTCATGTATTTTTTTCTCTACTTCCAGTTGCAACTAAAACTCTCAAACTGAGAGATGTATTCCTTACAGCTCTTATTAAATGTAATTTTACTTTTCTATTCATAAGTTTCGGCACTAATTTAACTTCATAAGACACTCAAAATATGCGTCCTTTTAAACAACATGAAGTTCAGACCACCAGTCACATATACGGGATAAATAAGAAATACAGGAGCAAGATATAGATTTATTTACTCTATCCGGAGGAAAAGAAAAATACCAGATGTCAAAAAGGATATACATAAATATAAGGTAAGCCCAATTTATCTTACCTATGCTTTTTATATTGAGAAATAGATAATTAATTTTGAGGATAAAGATCGAACATCACGCAAATTTTTTGATAGCAAAGATTAAATATTGCTAACAAGCCAATAGGTGGCGCTTATACGCGTCAATTCAGGACACACGTTCTATGAAAAAAAAAATACTGATTTTGGTCCTCTTCACCACCCTTTAAAATTTGGCCAGCTATTTTCCCATCACCCTATAATGAATTTATTTGATTATTTCTGTTTCATAAATCTAAATGAATTTGATTCGAAATTTTTTATGAAATTCTGAAAATATATTTTTTAAATTCTTTCTCAAAATTTCTTAATTCTTTCAGTAATACATTTGATAATGTAGAAAATTCGAATTCATTTTATTTTTCATGTATTCATCTAGGCTTGGATGTCATTATAGCACATTATAGATCACTATAGTTATTGACACTCATGTGGGGTACAACCGCATGCATATCTTAATCTGACAAGAAATTGCAAAGAATTTCAAAGTTTTGCAAATAGGTGGCAACCAAAGCTACTGAAATGCTCTCTTTGTTTCATGCAGATAATTGAAAGAGGTGTGGAAAAATGAGTTGTGAAGTGCTTTCAGCTTAAAAAGTGTATTTTTTAGAAAAAACTTAGATAGATTTTCCCACATAAAATGTATCATAGAAATTTAAGTAAGTAGGTTTTAAGTAATGTAAAAATATTGAGCTTTCATTCCAGGCATAAAAAATGTACAGTAAAGTAGGCTAAATATAACTATGGGCTATATTTTAAAAAGTGGCTACGCTGGAAGGCTTGACCCGGTCAATGTGGTAAGATGGTCAAAGCTCCTTAATTAAGTGTGTTTGGAAATTCTTTTATTAGAAACTGTACATAATGAAGAGATAATGGTTATATTTCTATAATAATGTAAATTTATTCTGTAAAACTACAGTAATTTGGGAGGGGTGATAGAAAGGGAAATGTTAAAAACTGATTAAATGAAGATGAGAAATATTGCTACAGAAGCAAGAAAAATTTTAATGAAATATAAATTGGAAAGTGGATAGGAACTTTTAATTCATTTAAATAGTACCCATAGTAGGTAAATAGAAAGAATGGAAAAGACTAAAAAGGTAGTAAGCAGCAACCTTAATGTTAGGTTAGGAATGTTAGGAATGTTAGGTATTCATCAATCTGCAAAAGAACAAAACATTGACCAAAACACTTTAGGAAGGTATATAGAAAAAATTCACCAAGATGAACACAATGAGATGAAGCTAAACTATGTGGCAACTATTGTGTATTGGCAGGTCGAGTGTAAAAAAAAATGGGTGTTTAAAACGGAATATTTTGTTCTGTGCATTAAATTCCGTCTAAGAAGGTTTGTTTACACATCACATTTTCCCGAATATTTTTTTATAATAATTAAACCTTGCAGGATAAAGTTATTCTGTCTTTTTTTAAACTGTTTTTATTTCCCTTAAAAAATATTTCAATATAAAATAAAGTGGGTCAAGCCTCCCATATGTGGAGAGCCTTGACCTCTCATGTTTTAAATCAATCACTTTTCAAATTTCTGATATAGTGCTCTTATATCGCAATTTTATGTTGATAACTGATTGTATAACGAACAAAATGATATATGAAACTTTAATATAGGTTCAACATTTAAAAGATAAAAAATCATCTCGGAAAAAATGGGTCAACCCTCCAGCCTCCCCTAATACACTATATGGATAAAGGTGACCAGCCACTTGCGTTTTTAGACGTTTTGTTAGAAAAATATATGAGGAATTAACTTCAAACTCCAGGTATGTATACAGTACAGCAAAGGTCATATATTTCCGCGAAGATTTTTTTTCCCGGAACCCCATAGGGGGCCATCAACAAATTGAAAAAGAACGAATATCTTGTGGATAACCCTGTCAAAACTAATGTAGCAAAAGCATTCAAACTGCAGATTATAACTAAGTGGCTTATTGTAATAATTTGTGTTCATTTTTATGAGGATAGCATGTACACTCGAAGAGAAATTGGGGTTTTCATAAAACAGTCTTAAATTTTTTGCTTATAATTTGCAGAGCTCTTAATATAAAAAAGTTCTTTTCAAAAAAATATGACAAACAACATCGTACACAATATTCTGCAATCAGAATCAAAATATATAAAAATTGTATGAAAAATGAGCAGGTCTACTAAATAATATTTCACTGCGCATGCCCGAAAGCAATCAAATTATAATGTGCATAATGTGTTTGCGAAATGTAAAGAATAACTTTTGTAAAAGTGTCAAAAACATAGTTTGAAAATTCTGAAATTTATCGTTGATAGAATAAGCTTAAAATCCGTTGTTCCCAAAATGAAGCAAAAAATGAGGGGATGTATCCATATATCCATTGATTAGTGCCAATACAGCATACACAATATTGCATGCACTATTTTATTTGGATACTACTCCTCATCTTTTTGCTTCCTTTTAAGAATAACGGATTTTGAGCTTATTCTATAAACGATAATTTTCAGACTTTTCAAAATATGTTTTTGAGACTTTCACGAAAGTTGCTGTAATCATTTAGCTAACACATTATGAAAATTATATTTTCATTACATTCGGGCATGCGCAGTGAATCATTATTTAGTAAACGTGCTCATTTTCTATACAATTATTATTATTTTTTTATTCTGATTGCAGGGTACTGTGTAGAATGTTGTTTGTCATATTTTCTGAAAAACTTTCTTTTTGTATTAAGATTTCTACAAATTATAAGCAAAAAAACTTGGCAAAATTTTGGAGTCTTTTTATAAAATCTTTTCTTAAAAATTCTCTACGAGTATACGTGCTATCCTCATAAAAATGAAAACAGTTTATTACAATAAGGCACTTAATCATAATCTACAGTTTGAACGCTTTTGTTGCATTGCTTTTTAGAGAGTTATCCAAAAGATATTTGTTCTTTTTACCCGACTGCCAAGAAGGGTTATGTGTTTCATGCGTATCTGGGTATGTGGATTTCTTTATACCCTCGAAACATCCCAACGGCTGAATAGATTTTAATGAATGAGGTCTCTATTGATTCGTCTTAACCGTCCAATGGTTATAGGCTAGATTTTGATTTTACAAATCCAAAATGGCGGCCGTAAAATACAGAATGGCAGTAGAGACGAAAAAAAAAAATTACGCACCCTATTGGGTGGCATATCATTGCATAGGTCTTTCAAAATGAAGACGATGTTTCGTTGACTATTTTACAGTCAGAAGCTCCTTTTAAATATTACACAATGTGGAAGTTGTGTAGGTAGGATCTCTAGCTTTATTGCAACTCTAACCTTCATAGACAACTATAGGCTTCATGAAAACAGTGTTTATAGATAGGACATAACAATTAAACACAACTTAAAAGTCATCAGTACAAGTAAATACAAAGAAATGGGTAAGTAATATAAAAAATAGTTTCACATTGATGAGAAATAATTGATTAGTTCGCTTATTACGCAATCGGATTTTTTGATTTTTTAAATTTAATTTTTACTTGTTGAATTTGTTGATGCCCTTTATGGGGTTTCGGAAAAAAATCCTCACAAAAATTTATGACCTGTAGTATTCTGTTTACACACCTGGTGTTTCAGAATAATTCCTTATGTAGTTTTCTAGATATTTAACAAAACCTTTTAAATCAAAGACAAGTAGCCGGTCACCTTTGGCTATATAGTGTATATCAGTTATAGGGATTTACTACTTGAGAAAAGGATAATTAATGCGTGATTGCAAAAGTTCGTGCCCTGTTTCATAGATGGCAGAAATTTTCAATTTTGAGTGTGCTGATTTTTTTTATAACCATATTATCAACTGACAGTTATCTGCATGTGTCGTGAATAAACATAACGTTAAAAAGAAGATTTTCAAATCAACTTTTTTGCAAGGTTAATATTCAAAATGGAAAATGAAGTTACATTTTCGTCATGTTATGTTATGTGAGTTTTGAAAAAGAAGTGAATGTTGGACGCGCTACAAACAATATTCAAGATGCTTATTTGGATCGTGCTCCTGCTCATAGGACAATTAAAAAGTAGTTTTGTCGATTTCGAAATGGTGATTTCAATTTAAACGATATTTAATCTAACTTTGGGCGACCTTCCGGCATTGATAATGACTTAATCTGTGATTTAGTGAATAATAATCCACAGATTACTACTGAAGTGATAGCAAAGAAACTACATCTTGATAATTCCACTGCATATTTGCCATTTAAAACAAATTGGATAAGGTTCGAATCTCAATGTATCGGAAATCGGGCGCGAACTTTGGCAATCCCTCTATATATTCATTACGATTTATGAAATTAAAAAAAAAAAAAGTTAATCTCTTTCTTTGCTTTATGAAAACATAATTATTTTTGCCTATATAAATCGGACTAGCTAATCTTCAAACATTTTTTACGGGCTCTTGAATTATTTCTTTCCAGTATTTTTTAATTTATAATTCGTAACAATTGTTGAACCAAAAACTTAAAATTGCACTACGTGCAAATTACTTAAAAGATGAAAAAATATTTAAAAAGTATCCTTAGTACTTTCAACTACATACATAGCCTTCGTCAGAGAATACAAAAATACAAGCATATTATTTTGAAATTTCAGGTAGTTGGTGTCGAATGGAGTGAAAGTGAAAGTCAATTTTTAGATCCGGAAAACATTGGAAAAATAAAAAGTCCTTCCGGCCAGTGCCGGGAGGAAGAGGTAGCTTTCATTTTCCTTATTTCAAAAAAGCCAACTTATATTATTCAAACACACGAAGCTCAATTTAGTGGAAACCGAATATAGGAGATTCAATATTAATTTTTATCAATACTAAATCATTATGAATGAGAATTTCGCGAAATTAGTCAGCTTTATCCAAGCTGCTTTTATTTAAACTAACTTATATTTGGCTGCCAAATTCGGCGATTTCTTAAAGTTCCTGCCATTTTAAGGCAACATGGTGGATGAGGCTAATCAGTGAACTTGGTCGAGACCTTAGTAATGGCTGTGCACATGCTCACTCACATCGGAATCGGTTGATATATACGAGTGCTGTCGCAGGCAAAAAATAAGTTTTTCAAAATTTCACCCACATTAGAAATTGAAACTGCTATATCTGAGCCATTTTTTAAGATAAAGACAAACAAAAAAGTCCTTCCGGCCAGTGCCGGGAGGAAGAGGTAGCTTTCATAATCCTTATTTAAAAAAAGCCAAATTATATCATTCAAACACACGAAGCTCAATTTAGTGGAAACCGAATATAGGAGATTCAATACTAATTTTTATCAATATAATGAATGAGAATTTCGCGAAATTAGTCAGCTTTATCCAAGCTGCTTTTCTTTGAAGTAACATATATTTGGCTGCCAAATTCGGCAATTTCTTAAAGTGCCTGTCATTTTAAGACAACATGGTGGATGAGGCTAAGCAGTGAACTCGGTCGAGACCTTAGTAATTGCTGTGCACATGCTCACTCACATCGGAATCGGTTAATATATAGGAGTGCTGTCGCATGCAAAAAATCAGATTTTTCAAAATGTCACCCACAATAGAAATTGAAACTGCTATATCTGAGCCATTTTTTAAGGTAAAGACAAACAAAAAATGCTCCTGAATCCTTATATCAAGGTCAAATACTTAAGAAAGAAACCCTTTTCAATTTCTAATTTTTTTGCACCTCACTTTAAATATATATATATATATTTTAATTTAATGGTCGCCATTTTGAAACAAGATGGCTGATGAATCTGGCCAGCGAACTTGGTCGAGCTGTTGATGTATACTATCCACATGCCTTCTTACATCGAAATAGGCGAATACGTGTGTTATCGCGTGACAAATACAAGATCGTTTCAAAATGTTAGCCATGCTAGAAATTCAAAGTGCTATAAATCAACCATTTTTTAAGATATAAACAAAAGAACAAATTTTCAGAAACAAAAACTGCTCCGGAATCTTTGTATCAAGGTCAAACACATAAAAAAATCTTTTTCATTTTTCAATTGTTTAATACCTCATTTTGAATTTTAAATTTAATTTTTTTTAAATGGCAACCCTTTTGAAACAAGATGGCGAATGAAGCTGGCCAACGAACTCGGTCGAGACATTGGTATGTACTATGTACAGACCAAGTTACATCCAAATAGGTTCATAATTACGCCTGTTGTCGCGTGACAAAAATCAGGTCGTTTTAAAATGTCAGCCACAAGATAAATTCAAAATGCTATTACTCAGCCATTTTTATTAGATATAGACGAAAGAAAAACTGTTCCGGAATCTTTGTATTAAGGTAAATTACATACAAAAAAATCTTTTTCACTTTCCAATTTTTTTGGTATCTCATTTAAAGTTTTTAATTTTTTAATTTTTTTAATGGCCGCCATTTTGAAACAAGATGGCGAATGAAGCTGGCCAACGAACTCGGTCGAGATATTTGTATGTACTATGTACACACCAAGGTACATCCAAGTCAGTTCATAAATACGCCTGTTATTACGTGAGAAAAATCAGGACGTTTCAAAATGTCAGCCACGCTAGAAATTCAAAATGCTATAACTCAGCCATTTCTTAAGATATAGACGAAACAAAAACTGCTCCCGAATCTTTTTATCAAGGTCAAACACATAAAAAGAAAATATTTTTTCAATTTTTAATTTTTCGGTACCACATTTCAAATTTAAATTTTTCTTAAAAATTTAAATGGCCACCATTGTTAAACAAGATGGCAGATGAAGCTGACCAACGAACCCGGTCGAGACATTGGTATGTACTATGTATAAACGAAGTTACATCCAAATCGGTTCATAAATACGCCTTTTATCGCGTGACAAAATTCAGGACGTTTCAAAATGTCAGCCACGCTAGAAATTCAAAATGCTATAACTCAGCCATTTTTTAAGATATAGACGAAACAAAAACTGCTCCGAAATCTTTGTATAAAGGTCAAATACATAAGAAAAAATATTTTTCCATTTTCAATTTTTTGGTACCACACTTCAATTTTTAAATTTTTAAAAAAATTGTAAATGGCCGCCATTTTGAAACAAAATGGCGGATGAAGCTGGCCAACGAACTCGGTCAAGAGATTGGTATGTACTATGTACACACTGAATTACATCCAAATCGGTTCATAAATACGCCTTTTATCGCGTGACAAAATTCAGGACGTTTCAAAATGTCAGCCACGCTAGAAATTCAAAATGCTATAACTCAGCCATTTTTTAAGATATAGACGAAACAAAAACTGCTTCGGAATCTTTGTATAAAGGTCAAATACATAAGAAAAAAATATTTTTCCATTTTTAATTTTTTGGTACCACATTTCAAGTTTTAATATTTTTTAAAAATTTTAAATGGCCGCCATTTTGAAACAAAATGGCGGATGAAGCTGGCCAACGAACTCGGTCGAGACATTGGTATGTACTATGTACACACCAAATTTCATCGAAATCGGTTCATAATTACGGGAGTTACAGTGTGACATAGGTCAGATATATATATATATATATATATAGATATATATATATATATATATATATATATATATATATATATATCAATTTTGAACGGAGGGTGGTTTCGGGGTCTGGGGGTCATGATCGATGAAAATATACCAAAATTTTTTGAAATCGCTTTCCTCCGAACGGCTGCAATAGGTAGCTTTTTTGTAAAGAAAGCTACCTAAAATGCTCGTGAATGCTTATATCAAGGTCAAATACTTATGAAAGAAACCTTTTTCAATTTCTATTTTTTTTTTTTTTTTGTACCTCACTTTAAATATAATTTTTTTTTAATTTAATGGCCGCCATTTTGAAACAAGATGGCTGATGAAACTGGCCAGCGAACTTGGTTGAGATATTGATGTATACTATCCACATGCCTTCTTCCATCGAAATAGGCGAATACGTGTGTTATCGCGTGACAAATACAAGATCGTTTCAAAGTGTTAGCCATGCTAGAAATTTAAAGTGCTATAATTCAATATTTTTTAAGATATAAACAAAAGAACAAATTTTCAGAAACAAAAACTGCTCCAGAATCTTTGTATCAAGGCCAAACACACAAAAAAAATTTTTTTTTCATTTTCCAATTTTTTAATACTTTATTTTAAATTTTAAATTACTTTTTTTTTAAATGGCAACCCTTTTGAAACAAAATGGCGAATGAAGCTGGCCAACGAACTCGGTCAAGACATCGGTATGTACTATGTACGGATCAAGTTACATCCAAATCGGTTCATAAATACGCCTGTTATCGCGTGACAAAAATCAGGTCGTTTTAAAATGTCAGCCACAATAGAAATTCAAAATTCTATAACTCAGCCATTTTTTTAGATATAGACAAAACAAAACCTGTTCCGGAATCTCTGTATTAAGGTCAAACACATACGAAGAAAATCTGTTTCATTTTCCTATTTTTGGTATCTCATTTTAAATTTTAAATTTTTTTAATTTTTTTAAATGGCCGCCATTTTGAAACAACATGGCGGATGAAGCTGGCCAACGAACTCGGTCGAGACATTGGTGTGTACTATGTACACACCGAATTACATCCAAATCGGTTAATAAATACATCTGTTATCACGTGACAAAAATCAGGACACTTCAAAATGTCAGCCATGCTAGAAATTCAAAATGCTATAACTCAGCCATTTTTTTAGATATAGACAAAACAAAACCTGTTCCGGAATCTCTGTATTAAGGTCAAATACATACGAAGAAAATCTGTTTCATTTTCCAATTTTTTGGTATCTCATTTTAAATTTTAAATTTTTTAAATTTTTTTAAATGGCCGCCATTTTGAAACAACATGGCGGATGAAGCTGGCCAACGAACTCGGTCGAGACATTGGTGTGTACTATGTACACACCGAATTACATCCAAATCGGTTCATAAATACATCTGTTATCACGTGACAAAAATCAGGACACTTCAAAATGTCAGCCATGCTAGAAATTCAAAATGCTATAACTCAGCCATTTTTTAAGATACAGACGAAACAAAAACTGCTCCCGAATCTTTTTATCAAGGTCAAACACATAAGAAAAAAATATTTTTTCAATTTTCAATTTTTTGGTACCACATTTCAAATTTAAATTTTTCTTAAAAATTTAAATGGCCGCCATTTTTAAACAAGATGGCGGATGATGCTGGCCAACGAACTCGGTCGAGACATTGGTATGTACTATGCATAAACGAAGTTACATCCAAATCGGTTCATAAATACGCCTTTTATCGCGTGACAAATTTCAGGACGTTTCAAAATGTCAGCCACGCTAGAAATTCAAAAATGCTATAACTCAGCCATTTTTTAAGATATAGACGAAACAAAAATTGCTCCGGAGTCTTTGTATAAAGGTCAAATACATAAGAAAAAAATATTTTTCCATTTTCAATTTTTTGGTACCACATTTCAAATTTTAAATTTTTAAAAAAATTTTAAATGGCCGCCATTTTGAAACAAAATGACGGATGAAGCTGGCCAACGAACTCGGTCGAGACATTGGGGTGTACTATGTACACACCGAATTACATCCAAATCGGTTCATAAATACGAGAGTTACAGTGTGACATAGGTCAGATATATATATATATATATATATATATGGATATATATATATATATATATATATCAATTTTGAACGGAGGGTGGTTTCGGGGTCTGGGGGTCATGATCGATGAAAATATACCAAAATTTTTTGAAATCGCTTTCCTCCGAACGGCTGCAATAGGTAGCTTTTTGTAATGAAAGCTACCTAAAATATGGATATAGAAGGAAGTGGACTATTACGTGTTTTATGATTATCTAAGCAATCTGAGCCAAATTCTCTATGTATATACCGAGTGTCCTAAAAAGGACTGACTTATTTTAAAATTCAATAACTTGCGAACGGTGATAGAAATTTCAAAAATTCTTGCAGGAACGTTATATATAATGTCAGGAATTTTTTTACGTGATTCTCGAATTTAGTTCGAATTACAAACAATAGATGGCGCGCGAGCAATATGCGCTAAATCCAGGCCCGATTTTTGACACACTCAATACATTTTAATCTCCTTTTTGGGGATGGGAGAAGAAAAAGGGTAAAAAATCCCGCTTGAATTTAGTGCTTATTGCTTGCAGCGCCATCTATTGTTTGTAATTCAAACTAAATTCGAGAATTACGGTTAAAAAAAACTCCTGATATCATACACCGACCTTCTGCAAGACTTTTTTAGTTATCTGTCACCGTTTGCGAGTTATTGGATTTTAAAATCAGTCAGTCCTTTTTAGGACACCCGGTAGTTGAAAGTACTAAGAGTATTAAAGTAATTTAACACCTTTTAGGTAGCTTTCATTACAAAAAGCTACCTATTGCAGCCGTTCGGAGGAAAGCGATTTCAAAAAATTTTGGTATATTTTCATCGATCATGGCCCCCAGAACACGAAACCACCCTCCGTTCAAAATTGATATATATATATATATATCTGACCTTTGTCATACTGTAACTCTCGAATTTATGAACCGATTTGGATGTAATTCGGTATGTACATAGTACATATCAATGTCTCGACCGAGTTCGTTGGCCAGCTTCGTCCGCCATTTTGTTTCAAAATGGCGGCCATTTAAAATTTTTTTTAAAAATTGAAATTTGAAATGTGGTACCAAAGAATTGAAAATGGAAAAATATTTTTTTCTTATGTATTTGACCTTTATACAAAGATTCCGGAGCAGTTTTTGTTTCGTCTATATCTTAAAAAATGGCTGAGTTATAGCATTTTGAATTTCTAGCGTGGCTGACATTTTGAAACGTCCTGAATTTTGTCACGCGATAAAAGGAGTATTTATGAACCGATTTGGATGTAACTTCGTTTGTACATAGTACATACCAATGTCTCGACCGAGTTCGTTGGCCAGCTTCATCCGCCATCTTGTTTAAAAATGGCAGCCATTTAAATTTTTAAGAAAAATTTAAATTTGAAATGTGGTATCAAAAAATTGAAAATTGAAAAAAAATTTTTTTTTATGTATTTGACCTTCACACAAAGATTCGGGAGCAGTTTTTCTTTCGTCTATATCTTAAAAAATGGCTGAGTTATAGCATTTTGAATTTCTAGCGTGGCTGACATTTTGAAACGTCCTGAATTTTGTCACGCGATAAAAGGCGTATTTATGAACCGATTTGGATGTAACTTCGTTTGTACATAGTACATACCAATGTCTCGACCGAGTTCGTTGGCCAGCTTCATCCGCCATCTTGTTTAAAAATGGCAGCCATTTAAATTTTTAAGAAAAATTTAAATTTGAAATGTGGTATCAAAAAATTGAAAATTGAAAAAAAAAATTTTTATGTATTTGACCTTCACACAAAGATTCGGGAGCAGTTTTTGTTTCGTCTATATCTTAAAAAATGGCTGAGTTATAGCATTTTGAATTTCTAGCGTGGCTGACATTTTGAAACGTCCTGATATTTGTCACGTGATAACAGGCGTATTTATGAACCGATTTGGATGTACCTTGATGTGTACATAGTACATACCAATGTCTCGACCGAGTTCGTTGGCCAGCTTCATCCGCCATCTTGTTTAAAAATGGCAGCCATTTAAATTTTTAAGAAAAATTTTAATTTGAAATGTGGTACCAAAAAATTGAAAATTGAAAAAATATTTTTTTCTTATGTATTTGACCTTGATACAAAGATTCGGGAGCAGTTTTGGTTTCGTCTATATCTTAAAAAAATGGCTGAGTTATAGCATTTTGAATTTCTAGCGTGGCTGACATTTTGAAACGTCCTGATATTTGTCACGTGATAACAGGCGTATTTATGAACCGATTTGGATGTACCTTGGTGTGTACATAGTACATATAAATATCTTGACAGAGTTTGTTGGCCAGCTTCATCCGCCATCTTGTTTCAAAATGGCGGCCATTTAAAAAAAATTTTAAAATTTAAAATTTAAAATGAGATACCAAAAAATACGAAAATGGAAAAGATTTTTTTCGTATGTGTTTGACCTTAATACAAAGATTCCGGAACAGTTTTTGTTTCGTCTATATCTAAAAAAATGGCTGAGTAATAGCATTTTGAATTTCTACTGTGGCTGACATTTTTAAACGACCTGATTTTTGTCACGCGATAACAAGCGTATTTATGAACCTATTTGGATGTTACTTGGTCTGTACATAGTACATACCAATGTCTCGACCAAGTTCGTTGGCCAGCTTCATTCGCCATCTTGTTTCAAAAGGGTTGCCATTTAAAAAAATTAAATTTAAAATTTAAAATGAGGTATTAAAAAATTGGAAAATGAAAAATTTTTTTATGTGTTTGGCCTTGATACAAAGATTCCGGAGCAGATTTTGTTTTTGAAAATTTGTTCTTTTGTTTATATCTTAAAATATTGTTGAATTATAGCATTTTGAATTTCTAGTATGGCTAACATTTTGAAACGATCTTGTATTTGTCACGCGATAACACACGTATTCGCCTATTTCCATGTAAGAAGGTATGTGGATAGTATACATCAACATCTCAGCGAAATATAAGTTACTTTAAATAAAAGCAGCTTGGATAAAGCTGACTAATAGGGTGGTCACAAGCAACATGGGGAAATTTTTTTAACGTTTTCTTCGGGGGGACCCTCCTAAAAGTTGCCAATTACTTAGAAAATGAGATTGGCAAAGTTTCACCTCAAATTAATAACATTAACCCGTGCCTCATCGAGGTTGAATTCTTGAAAATTTGCAATTTTTGGCAAAAAATTGTCGTTTTTCTTTCTTTACGTGAAAAATATTTGTCTTAGAAACATGATTCTTGTTTTATTTCATAGAAACTGTTGTTGCCTTGAACTTTTACTCTCATGAAAACTTATATTTAATGAACATTTAGTATTTTTCAGGACAGCTAGTGAACCATACCCTCAAACTGTGCATTTTTGAAACATAGGTAAAAAATGACAAATTAAAAATTTTATTACTTTTGATAAATTTTTTTGTATTATTTTTATTAATAGGCAAAAATAAGTGAGCAATTTTTGTAACTTTAAAAATATTTCACGAATTATAATTGATTATTAGTTATCTAGTTCTGTGTCTAGTAAGAAAGTGCTTCTCGATTTGTATTGCAGTTGAACCTCTGAATTTCTCTTTTTATTACAAGGCTGTTTTTGTTATCTGTTATGGTTATCTATTTTTAGAATTGACGAAACATTCCGTAAAACCCCCTCCCCCTCTTTATATGATGGCAGAAATGTAAGATTTTTTAAATTGGCCACATGTCTCATCAGACTTAGAATATATCCACTAGCTAACCACAGACATCGACTCTGCAAATAACTGTTTCGTAAGCAAAAAACTGAGCTCATCAAAAACAGATTTTAAAATTCCCGTTTAGAGAGAACTGTTGTTCACTGGGGTGGAAAACTGCTTCACCATTTTTTGAATAAAGAAAATGTAGAGTGGATAAAAGTTTTAATTAGTTGTGGGGATGAAGAACAGTTACTACGAGTTCCTCAACTTGAAAATAGTATCGGAATAATTCAGGCGAAAGCTGTATTTTCAACAGTTGAAGAGTGGGAGGAAGTTAGTAAAATCCAGGCAATATTTTTTGATACAACTGCAGTAAACACAGGTCGCCTCAGAGGAACCTGCATTTTTCTATAGCAATTGTTAAAGGAAAAGTCTTTTGTATTTACCATGCCGCCACCATAATTTAGAAATTTTCCTAAAAGCTGTTCGTGATTGTAAAATGGGCATAATCACTGCCCCTCAGCCAGATATTAAAAAAAAAATTCTGATTGGGTGGTCTAAATTAAACCAGAGTAAGTATACAAATGCTATTGAAGATGAAATACTAGGTATAAATAGTTAATTCAGAAGAAATTTCAAATTTTCTTACAGGAACTTTTAAAAATTAACAGCTCAGGGATGATTATAAAGAGTTTATCCAACTTTGTTTAATTTTTATAGAACTCCTTCCGACAAGACTTTTTTTCAGAGCACTTGGTGCTTTTAATCATGTCAGATGGATGGCGGCACAGGCCATTTATTCTCTCAAAATATATGGTTTCAGGGATCATCTTTCAATAACAAATTTAAAAAAAGAAGGTATCAGAGATCTTTTCTTATTTTTAATCAATATTTATGTAAAAGCATGCTTCAATACTTCCACTGCCACTTTAGCCCCTAATTCAAGACCTGCAAATAATAAAATCACTTGTTCACTACAGAAAATTTGACAAATAGGTTACAGACAAAGCACTTGCTAAAATGACAAACCGCTTTTGGTATCTTAACTCGGATCAAGTTGCATTTTCATTTTTAGATAATACTTTGGTAAAAAAAAAGTCAACGTAAGCCACATTATCTAAACCATAACCACTTAAATCCTTTCCGGCGCAGTGTCCCACGCCGGGACCACCTAATTTTAATTCCAAACTTACAAACGGCACGAAGAATATTTTTATAAGATTTTGCTTTTACAATGAAAGGTTAAAGTAATGTGTTTTTAATTTCTAAAAAATTCGTTTGTAAATTCATCATTAATTCATCATAACAATCATTTCATCCTTTGACGAACAGAATTTTTCTGTGCCGGAAAAGGTTAACGTGACAGTTGTAAGGTAAAATAATTTTTTTTATTTATTATTCCTCCTTTCTTGTAAAACAACTTTAATAATAAAATGCAATTGAGCATTATTTGCTTTCATTTCTATACTTCCTTTGCCCTCCCTTTTTTTTTTAAATTCGATTTTTTTCCTTTTCTTTGGAATTTTTTTAAATCAAACACTTTATTGGTCTTTACAAAACGAAAAAAAGAAAAAAAAAGGTGGAAAGCAGATGAAATGGAATGTTACAAATTTGTTTTCGCTTTTTCATAAAAAGTCAATTTTTAGGATTCAGGTGAAGTCTAGTCTTGAAAAATGCGCATATTTTTAAATCTATACATTTTCAGAAAAAAATGGTGTGTGGTTCTTCAAAGCAAAATTTTTTTTATAAAATGAGACCTGCATTATGTTTCTAGGTTCAATTGTATTCATTTCATGAAGGAAAAACAGCATTTTTTTGCGAAAAATCACGTTTTTTTCAAACTTAAACCTCAATGAGGCACGGGTTAATATTATCCAAATGAGCTGAAACTTAGCCAATCTCATTTTCTAGTCAATTGGCAACTTTTTGGGGGGTCCCCCCGAAAAAATTCGAAAATTGATTTCTTGTGACCACCCTACTGACTAATTTCGCGAAATTCTCATTCATAATGATTTAGTATTGATAAAAATTAGTATTGAATCTCCTATATTCGGTTTCCACTAAATTGAGCTTCGTGTGTTTGAATAATATAAGTTGGCTTTTTCAAAATAAGGAATTTGAAAGCTACCTCTTCCTCCGGCACTGGCCGGAAGGACTTTTTAAATATTTTTTCATCTTTTAAGTAATTTGCACATACTGTAATTTTAACTTTTTAAAGATGAATTTAGCATTCTATTTATTTATTTGCTAATTTTTTAACCTTCCACGTTTTTATATTTCTAAAACTATATCATCTAGACTTTTTCATCCAACACATTATGCATTTTTAACTAAATGTAAACTAATCATAAAGTATACATTGTTATAAAACTCATACAAAAGAGAATTATGCTAATTTGTAATCTTCTTTCATACTTTAACATGTCGTAAAAATTATATAATGAAATAACACGAATGAAAGAACATATTAAAAAAAAGAATTTGATTATATTATGCAAATAGCCTGCTTCCACATTAAAATTTCTAGGCGAGGCGAAAAAACTACCTTTTCTTAAATCTGTATTTGAAAAAGATTCTGAGCTCCATTATAGAATTCTATTAGTTAAATTTGTTTTTTATTAATAAATACAATTATGTTTAAAAAAAATTTAAATTTTAATAATCTAGCAAAAAAATATTTCATTAAGAAGAAGAACAGATAAGAAATGATAGTATTTTTTAAAACTATATAAAGCAGTGTTATACATTTTTCATGCATTAGAATAAACATAAAATTTTAAATTAATGTTAATTACTTATGTATGCAAAATATATGCATTAAACTTTCTGTTTACTTTAAGAAATAATTTTCTATTCTTAAGTTTTATAAATTAACATATTTTAAAAACACTGTTTTAACTCAAACGTCTTTAATTTTGAATGAAGATTTAAAAGGATATCTTTACATGTTAAAAATTACTGACATTAAAAAAAAGGCATTAAACAAAACACAAAAGATAATTTAATTCAAAATTCCTTGTACTAAATATTACAGAATTTAGTTTAAATTTTAAGCAGCTTCTAAAAAAATTAATTAATAGCATACTTAAATTATGGGATTTTCATGCTTTATATTCTGTATATAGGATCAAATTTAGTGAAAGTACAAAAGTAAAAATAGTTTTTCAGCTCACAGGCTATCAAAGACTGAGAGCTAATGTGCCCACCGGTTCTGTATGTATGTATATACGTAACGGGATAACTCTTGCTAGAAACATACGATTTTGTTCAATTTTTTTCTAGGTTCATTCGGATAAGGCTCTTCCCTGATTAGTTTTGGGGGTTCATTGGCTAAGTATAAAGGGAGGAAAGGGGGCTAGTTTCCCCTTAATTTAGATAAATGGGTTTTTCATGCAGAATTATTCGATTTACTTCAAATTTGGTATACAAGTTTATTCTGATAAGGAGCTTCCCTGATTAGATTTGGAGGTTTATTGGTTATGTATACAGAGGGGGGGGGACGGGGCTAATGTCTCATTAATTTATTCTTCGAGGGGCATTATTCTTTGAAATAAGAGTATAATATACAATTAGTGTGAATAGCCTGTGAGCTCAATGCGATCAGTTCAACTGGGTACTTTTCTTTTTCTTTTTATACGCATTCAATTTTCATCTCTAAAATGACGCCTAATTTTTTGACTGCAAAACATGGTTTCTTCCAAAGGATTTCCATTACAATACATTAATTTGGCCCATGGGTACCAGTGAATTATTAAAAATATATATAATTTTACACTTTTTTAAGACAGGGCAGCAGAAAAAAAGAAACTTTATTTAAATTACATTTATAGCACTTCTAAATGAATTTCACAACGTATAATTGTAAATTAAATAACATGAGAATTATTAATTCATAAAAGCGTAGTTTTATAAAAATATTACACTCTTTATTGTTTATTTCTAATTTATCTTCTACTTTTTAGTCTTTAAACTGTTTTATTGTTGCAGTTTCACACAGGGCTGCGGATTCGGAGTCGGGCCTATTTTTGAGCGAAAGAGTCGGAGTCGGATCTTTTAAATTGCCGGAGTCGGGGTCATAAATTTTAGAAGCAGTTCAGCATTATCGGAGTCGGAGTCGGCCCATTTTTGAGCGAAAGAGTCGGAGTAGGATCTGTTAAATTTCCCGGAGTCGGAGTCGTCCATTTTTCCTACCGACCCCGCAGCCCAGGTTTCACAGCCATTTGCCATATTTTGGCGAGCGTTTATTGACGCATAATTGTTGTTCCAGCTTATTTACAACTGTGTGAGTTACAAAGAATTGTTGACGATATAACGGTAATATATGGCAAGATAATGGGAAAATGAGTTAAAATTAATGTGTCAATTTATAATTAAGTTTGAAAAATCTTAACATTTTATAATGTCATCGGAAACATACATGGGTCATTCTCACAATCTTTTGACTTTCATGTCCCTGAATAATAATTTTTATTTTAATACACTTTTTTGTGTTTTTTTAATTTCATATACTGGGGAACATCCCATTGCATGATTGCACAACACTATTAACGAGATAAATAAGTTATGGACGATGTTGGAGGTCCAAACAGCTGGAAAACTCCTATTCCGTCCCGTGTCCCTGATGCTGATTTTTAAGTTTGGAGCTCTCTGGATAAAATTGTTTCAATAAAAATAATTCGATGTAATTTTTTTCTGAAACTGAAACTATTGTTTTATATAAATATGTAGCTAAAAATTAACCTGCATATATATTTAGGGTTGTTATTATTTTTTAAACTCTGTCCCTAGGTTTTAGATTCCTTACCGTCCCTCTTCTAAAATTATACAGAAAATCATTTCAGATGCAGCCACAGAATTTTTTTCAAGTTTTTTCTCATGCAGAAGTATGCTAGAGAAATAATGTCTAAAAGTCTTTGGCAGGAAATTTGCTGTAGAATTTAAATCAGCATTTAAATATCAATTTAAAGATCGTGGCTTTATTGGTAGTCTCGCCGTCCCCAAGGTTTATTCCTGCACTTTTCAAGGTAAATAAAAAAAAAAAAATAATAATAATTTAATCCAATGTTAACAACTGTTTCTAAAAATGAAGGAACATTGTGGCTATCACTTAGTTTTAAGATGATTTTCCTAAAAATAGGTGGTAATTTTCCTTACCGTTCCATCCTTACCGTCCCTTTTTTTACCTTACCGCCCCTTTTTTAAAACCCCTTTAAGACAATGTTATGCAAAAATTCTGTATTAAAAGTACTACATTGTTATTATTTCTTATTTGAATGTCCTGTGGGTACAATGCAAATTCATTATAAGTAAAAATTTAGAAGAAAATAAAAAGTTATAGTGGTAAAATGGTAAGGAAAATTAAACTCGCAAGTTTAACTTAAACCTCAGTTAAATAAAAAATTTCTTCGCTGTTGACAATTTTTTCTTTATTTTGAATCATTAAGGCATTCGTCTATCAGATTAAAATGTTATTTTAGAAAGTTTAAGTTTGTCAGATTTTTTCCGCCAAAAGTCAAAAAATTTGTGAAAATGCCCCACATATGAACAGAATTTTATAATTCTAGACTATCAGGAAGTGAGTTAAAAATCGATTACAGAATTCCATCCTTACATACAGAAACCAGGTTGGGTTAAATAAAAGAGCGTATAAACAAACAAGTTGGAAATTGCACGTCAAACGTGGCAAATGGGGTGCGTTCGTAATATAACTAGTTTTATAGATATTTTTTGCACCACATATTATACTGAATGTATATTTTAATGCACTTCATAAATGCCTATCAATTTCATTCTGATCGATAGGCTGTAACATCATTCAAATGCACTTGACATAAGTTTTGCCCATTGGTTGTAATGTAAAGGAAAACTTTTGACTGTCCCTGTAATTAAACTATACATCCGATTTTCATAAAATTTGAAATGACTCAACAAAATATTGCAACAATTATGTATTTAAAATTTTAGACCATTCGGTTGGGTAGTTTTGCTCTGTTATATGCGGACGGACGGACTGAACGACGACTATAGGTGCAACGTATTTATATAATTACGAATGCACCTAATAAAGCCACAATGTAGTAGCTGTTGATTGCTTGTAAAGAAATCTAAATTAAAAAAAGTAAAAGGGGGGGAAGTCCTCTCATTTCGACATTACACGATTTCCATTATAGCAATTTCCATACTTACCTACTTGTTTTGCTAGACAATTACTGCTTTTTCATTTTTTAGAAAATTTTTGTTTATAGGAAACTACCTAAGCTGCACTGAAGCGTTTTTTGAACGTGTGATGATGGTGATAATCACACAAACACCGTCTTTTCTATGAAATGAACGTCCCATTTAGATAAAAATACTGCATAAAATGCTATAAGAAAGTGAATTTTACATGTTCTATGAAACTTTCAATAACAGTTCTCTCAAAATATTCAGGTTTATCACCTCCATGTCACGTACTCCATCAATTCTATTATAACGCCATAATCTGCTTATTCAGTCTTATATACCGGTTTTTTCAAGTCAAACTGAACTCGGAATTTTCGTGCATAACTTTAACAACTAAGAATATATTTAAAATTATTTCCAACAGACACTCTTTGCTTTCTGTGAAATATTATTAGAAGGATTGGAAATAGCAAATTTGTGTATAAACAACTCTGAGCTAGACGCTCCATATTTTAAAATATAGTAGACAGTACATACTGTGTGATTGACCAATTCACAGTTTACTTCATTACTTCGTATGATATCATTACATTCCATGTAAATCAAAATTAATGTCATGAAAATCCCGCCAAAATACCTTTATTATTATTTAAATTTTGAGCGAAAATTCGGAATCAGCATGCACACTTTGCATTTATATATATATACAATTTTTACATACAATATGTTTTACAAGTTTAACTTATCTTAAATCTATTCTATTTTTTTTCCATTTAATAAAATTTCTTCCCCTTCAAAATATCTTATTCCACTGTGTAAACGTGCGTATTATTTTTTTTTAATTCTTTTTCTGAATCTTTCCCCTTTTGCAAAATTCTTTAGGCTCTGCGCCATAATATTTGTCATATCTGAAATCATTCGATTTCTGAATATTCTTTTTTTATTATTACAAGCCTTTTAAAGTTTATACAAAGATACTTGGATGCACGCCTGCTTCCCGGAATCTTTTTTGCACCCATTTTAAATCTGCCTACTCACACTGTAAAAGAAAAAAAAAGATGTAAATCTATAAAACTAGTTTTTGTAAAAGCTACAGAAATCTGTTTCTAAAGCGTAAGCTTACTGAAGTTTTATTTGTACACTGTAAAGAAAAAAGATGTAAATCTACAAAACTAATTTTTGTAAAGCTACAGAAATTTGTATGCGTGCTAAAATTTTATCGGTAACCGAGGATAATTACATTATTACTTTCTTCTATCTTTACAAGAAGAAAGTATTGGATTCGTGAAAAATTTCGACTTCCGGTTTTCGACGGATATATACGTTTTAGAATGCCCAGAACACGATTTGATGGTTTTTAGAAAATGTCTGTCTGTGAGTCTGTCTGTCACTCTATCACTCTGTCACTCTGTGAGTCTGTATGTGACAAAAAATTTGTGGGCGCTCTATCTCAAGAACTAATGCACGGAATTTCACAAAACTTTATATTTAGTTAGACCTTGATATAAATTGGACCTGATTAGTTTTTGGTGAAAATCGCCCAACAGGTGGCGCTGCTATGCAGCATTTTCCACAATTTCTGCAATAGCTATATCTCAAGAACTACTGCACGGATTTTAATAAAACTTCAGATTCAGTTAGTCAAAGATATAGTTTGGTGCTGATTACTTTTTTGTGAAAATCGCCCAACAGGTGGCGCTGGTAGGCTGCATTGTTCATGATTATCGCAATAGCTCTAACTCAAGAAAAAATGCACGAATTTTCATCAAACTTCAGATTCAGTTAGTCCCTGATATAAATTAGTGCTGTTTAATTTTTGGTGTAAATCGCCCAACAGGTGGCGCTGCTGTGCTGCATTTTTCACGATTTCCACAAGAGCTGTATCTCAAGAATTATTGCACGGATTTTCATCAAACTTCAGATTTAGTTAGTCCTTGACATGAATTGACGTATAAATTAGTGCTGTTTAAATTTTGGTGTAAATTGCTCAACAGGTGGCGCTGCTATGCTGTATTTTTCGCGATTTCCGCAATAGCTTTATCTCAAGAACTAATGCTTGGATTTTTAACAAACTTCAGATTCAGGTATACCTTGATATCGTTTAGTGCTGTTTACTTTTGGTGTAAATCGCTCAACAGGTGGCACTACTATGCTACATTTTTCCAAAATTTCCGCTATAGCTCTATCTCAAGAACTAATGTACGAATTTTCATCCAACTTTAATTTCAGATATACTTTGATATGAATTGGTGTTAAATCTTTGTTATTTCTTGTACTATTTAAATGATTTAATTGATGTGATTTATATAAAAGAAAGTTTTGTGATAACCACAACATACTAGTTTTTATTGTTGTTGCAGTTACAAAAAAAGTTCTAGGCATCTCAGTTTCCTAGAAAATTCTTAATACCATTACGATTTTTTTTTTTTAAGTGTAAACGTAAATCTGATTTTTTTTGTTGCAGTTACATAAAATGTTCTAGGTATCCCAGTTTCCTACAAAATTATTAGTAACCTCATAATTTTTTTTTTACAATGTTGCCTGCAGTGTGATATCTGCTATTGGCTACGAGCCTCTTCGCATTGCGGCTGTCTATCCTTACGCTCTAACTAATAACATATCTTGCATTGGGTCAGAGGAGACTTTTTCGTCGTTTCTCTTGTCATAAGTCATGCGGTTCCAGTTGTAGTGGAATTTCAACACCGTATTGTACACAGTATGTTATTTTTTTTAATTTTTCGCTAGTTTGTTTTGCTGACATAATTTTACTTAACCTTCTATGTGAACACGTAGAATATATTCAGTTCATTAAGACTGACAGTGTCTCTAGAAGAACTCTCCATATGTTGTTGCCTTTTATTTATGAAATAAAGGCTTGATGCTACAATTGACTATTTCCTTACGCGAAACTCTAATGGTTTGTTTCAGCCACTGTCTTTCACAACTATCTCGTACACTTCAACTGTCTATATATTTTTTTACTTCATAAACAGCGTTATATTATGATCCAAAATCATCTATCATTTTTCATCATATTCTATAATAAATGCTAATAGCTTATAGATTGGATTACCAAGCATCGTTATGATCAATAGATCTTACTATCAGCATAACGTGGTAGCTTCATCTGTTATTCACTGATCTTGTTCACTCGTCTAATCCATAATACCTCCTCCACAGCACCGGTTTTCATCATAAATATGTGTACAGGGTGATTCAAAACTAGAGGTGGAAACTTCTAGGAGGGGTGGGGTACAAGTAGACGACTCCGAATCACATAGCAACGCAGGGTAGGAAATGCAATCCTAACAAGATTAGGGATTGTTAGGGGTTGAGTCATCGTGAACAAATTGACATTTAAAGATCATAAGCTTAAAATAAGTCATGACTTTCTTGATGATGAAGTTGACGAAGTTCTCTACCTACATGCTTTGTTCTTACCCTCTACAGTTTTGGACGTTTGTGGTAATAGAAGCGTTTTGAAATGAAGCATCTTCTTTGCTACTGCAAACGTCTGACAGACGTCCGGCATATTTCAAAACATCCGAGATTCCATGTTACGAATGTTTCATTTCCGCCTTTCTGAACATCAGGCAACTTCATTATCAAAAAACTCATGACTTATTTTAAGCTTATGGTCTTTAAATGACAACTTTGCATCACAATGGTTCAGCCCCTAACAATCCCCATCAATTTCGTTAGGATTGCATTTCCGACTGACTCTGCATTTCAATGTGATTCGTCTAGGTGTTCCTCACCCCTACTAGAAGTATTTTCCCCTAGTTTTGAATCACCCTGAATGTGTATATATATTGTTTCCTGTACAAAAATTATTTGTGTTGTCGGGTATTATCAACCTTAAAAGTTCTGACAATCAGTTCAGATACACCATATACATTTTGAAATAAATATAAACCAATGATAAATTACTCACTCTAAAAATAATTTTCTTAAAGAGAACTTGCTTTTTAGCTTGACTTATTTTTTAGCTCACAGGCTATCAAAGCCTGAGAGCTAATGTGCCCGCAGGTTCTGCATATACGCATGTATGTATGTTCGTAACGTGATAATTCTTGATAGATTTACTTTAAAAAAAAAAAAAAATTCTAGGTGCATTCTGATAAGGAGTTTCCCTGAAAAGTTTTGGGAGTTCATTGGTTAAGTATAAAGGGAGGAACAGGGGGCTAATGCCCTCCCCCCTCAACTTAGATAAATTGGTTTTTCATGCAGAATTATCAGATTTGCTTCGAATTTGGCATACCAGATAATTATGATAAGGCGCTTCTCTGATTAGATTTGGCAGCTCATTGTTTAACCATAAAGGAGGAAACAGGGGGCTAATACCCTTTAATTTAGATAAATGGGTTTTCTATCCGATTTGCTTCAAATTTAGTATACTAGTTTATTCTGATAAAACGCTTCCCTGATTAGATTTGGAGGTCCATTTGTTAAGTATAAAGGGGGCAACGGGGGTTTAAAACCCCCTTAATTTAGATAAATGGGTTTTTCTATCCGATTTGCTTCAAATTTGCTATACCTGTTTATTCTGATAAGGCACTTCGCTGATGATATTTGGAGGCTCATTGGCTAAGTATACAGATCGGAAACAGAGAGTTGGGGGATAATCTCTCTTTAATTTATTCTTCGAGGGGCATTGTTCTTTGAAATAAGAGTATAATATACAATTAGTGTGAATAGCCTGTGAGCTCAATGCCATCAGTTTAACTGGCACTTTTCGTTTTATTACTTTATAACTTAAGAAAATTTTTTAAATGTGGCAAATTTTAAAATTTATAAAAGATTCTTTAGTATAATGTAAATATGCTGTTCTCTGTTAAAAAAAAAAAAAAAAAAAAAAAAGTTACAGGAGAGATGATAATCTGATTATTTTTGGATGAAATACTTTATTTCTATGGCAAAATGCATTTACTAGAAATATCCATATAAATTGTTTTTGAAAATTTTCATAAATTATTTAAACTATCGATTGAGGAAAAATAGTAATAATGAACAGAATTATATTCTTTAAAAAGGCGTTCTTACAGACATTAAATTGTAGTAAACGTAAAGAGAACTTTACATGCATACAAAATATGATTTATTAAAATAATATAAGCACGTTGCTTTCTTTTTTAAAAAATTCTAGAAGGATAATGATCTCATTATTTTTATTGGAACCATTTTGTTGTTATAGCAAAATACACTTACTGCATTGGAATTTCAATCTAACAATATAAATGTTTTTAATTTTCGTACAAATTGTTAACACATAAAAATCATAGATAACGAGCAGTGTTATTTGATTTGAAAGGAATATTATGTTTTTTTTTTATTAGATTGCAACAAGCACAAAAATTTAAATTAGTGTCAACTACTTTAAAATTTTTATCTTAAAACCTATTGTTTTTTAAAAAGAAAATCAATCATTAAATTGAAGTAAAAAAAATCTCTAAGAGAATTGAATCCGTCATTTTGAAAAGTATGCTATTGCATACGAGTTGACCCCTTTTCAAAATGACCGATTCAGTTGCAGATAAGAATATAGTGTAAAACTGTAAAATGTTTTGCCAATACCACACAAATTTAACTATGACAATGATATTTTCTTACTATGAAAATTATGCCAATAAAAACAAACACGCCATGTACATAAACGTAGTATTACGTGATTACTTTCTGGTAAGACATTTATTATATTGAATGAAAAAGTACTAAAGAATATAGGTATGTCACAGAAAAAAAAAACACCTTATAGTAACACCAGATATAAAACTTAAAATGATCGTTTAGACAAAATAAATAAATAAACCTATTGAAAAAAAGTATGTAATTCGAATTAAGAGCTGTTTTCTTTGCTGCACGTAGCCACACAAAAAGAAATTCGAATTCGTTGCCATCTATAGATGATAACTGCGAAAAATGGTTTTCAACTAATCTATGTGTTTCTTAATTTTTGTGCGTTCGTAATTATATAAATACATAGCAACTATAATCGTTGTCAGGTCCGTCCGTCTGTCCGCATATAACAGCACAAAAACTACTCAGCCGAATGGTTTGAAATTTAATGTATATAATCATTGCATAATTTTATCGAGTAATTTAAATTTTTTTGAAAATTGAATCAAATTTTAAAAAGATATTAATAAAAGTTTTATTAATTCTATTAAAACCTATCATACACAATTAATCCAATGATATCCTATCATAAATAATGATTCTAGGTGGCCATGGTGATAGCCTTTATTAAAATGGGATCCTATTATTTCCGTATTACTGAATTTACTATATAGAATCGTAATACATTTTCTATTCATGCACTTTTGTATAAGAGTGCAATAGCTATTGCACCAAGATCTGAATATTTATAAACCTAGTAACATGCAATTTCCGACATGTTTAATTTTGATATCTCTTTTCATAATATGGAAAGAATAGCGTTTCATCAAAGTATCAGTATTTTGATACTCTGATGTTGAAAATACTTCATAATCTAATGCTCCATGCATAATTCTTCATTCTGGTTTTCTTTAGTATATTAAAAACAAAGTAATTAACATTTTGAACTAAGAATGTTTCAGATCAAGCACAAGAGCGATATACGCCTTTAAGATAAGCAATAGATTCGATATTCTGTGAATAATTTTTTGTATAAAATTAACCTTGTACATATGAAAGATCGAACTTTAAAAAAAAACTCATTTCATCAAAATTGTTTTTCAAAGAGTTTCCTTTCTTCTAACCAAAGTAAAAAGAAAGAAAGAAAATGAATTAAAATAAAAAAATTCGTCGATCATTAATCTTTGTAATTGTTAGTTAATGTTCTCCGAATTCCATTTAATCAGTTTCTTTTCCTTTTTAAAATAGATTTTTTTACTTCTTTTGAATTATAGATAGAGATGTACAAAATTAAAAACAAAATCTTTTTTAAAAGCATAATGATGATTTCGCTTTTAGTTTTAGAAATAAGAATTTGTCTTAATTCTAAGATACAGGGTGATTCACGAGGTATAGAAAAAGAAAACATTGAATAACGTTTGAACGGAAAAAGATTTTTCGTTCAAAATTTCAAGATTTACACATGACAATAAAGTAAATTTAAAGATGAGGTTCTAAAAATTTTAGCCATCTGAGGAGACAACGAGACGAAGTCTCTGCTTGAAATTCGCGATAACCTGCTTGAGTTGATCTGTTGAAATTGACCTTATCACACTTGTTATCGCTGTTTTCAGCTCTTCTATGTTTTTTGGAAAGTCTCTGTTAACTTGATTTTTAGCGTGGTCCATAAAACGTAGTCTAGGGATGATAAGTCAGGGCTATAGGGAGGGGGCAAAAAAATCCATAGCCAAAGCGATTTGGGAAGTCTCTTGCGGTGAGACGACTGCCATAGTGACTTTTGAGTCGTCTCCTGTTGCTTGGGGGATCTCCATCCAATTGACATCGATCTTCATGGCCAATTTGTCATCAGACACTGAGCCTGTTCATTCAAACCTGGAAATGACTGCTCTGAACATACTTGAAGATGGCTTTGGCCTATTTTTAAAGGCAGTAGACCACTTTCTGAGTATTTCGATACAACGATAAACCGTTTTCACTAAAAAAAATCACACTGTTCTATTGAATATCGTAACATTTTGGCGAAAACAAAATATTTTTCGACAGTAACCAGAGTCCGTAAATAAATTTCCTTTGGGTCCATGCGCATGCGTGCACAATTTCACGTCGCTAGCTAGATCCGTTGAAGAGTTATTCAACTAAAAGGTTCACTATACCCTGTGAAGCAGCCGGTATTTTTTTACCGTATTTGAAATCTAGAAGTTATATACAGTATCTACGTGATCTCCTGCTCACAATCACCTTACTACTATCACTTCCGTATATTCGATTTTACTTTAATTAAACACGGAAATCTCTACTGTTAAACACGGGTAAATTTAGTTTTGAAAAATACTGGTAGTAAAGTAATTTTCAACCCCATGACGAGCTGCTACTGGTGACATTCGTAATCAAAAGAATCATGGGAATGTATAGATTCTAGAGTTACAAAATACTTATTACTCTATCAAAAATACAAAAAGTCTCATAAGAATGAAACACGGAAATTCTGTTCCTATCTTTAACATTAATGCACATTTTAAGATAATTTTTTTCCACCGACTAATCTTGTTTATCGCGAAATTTAAAGCTATCGCGAATATTGCTGTAAGTTGCCGAGATTCGGTTAATGACACCGTACATACTATCATTGAGTTAAGGGGATCGTGATCATAAGCACAATTTGGTAAGTGCAACACGCTGCAACCAAAGCAAACCCCAGTCTGATATGATCCGTTTCCTCTGCACTCCATCAGGCAATAATTCAGAAACAATTATTCCATGGAAAAAAAAAAAATATTTTAAGAAAGCAAAAGGGATAAGATGTTAAGTGGTGGTGGTCTCCCTAACTGCAGCAAAACTTTGTAGAACTTCTTAGTCTCGAGATGAGAGGCGAAGCGTATCAGTCTGCGCAAGAATAACAACAAGCATTAATAACAATAATTAATAACAACAAACATATACATGTGTTAAGCCAATACGCCAATAACAAATTATCGGTTAGGCTGCGAGCTATATTAAAATTTGAACAAATGCGGCAAGTAGGGAATCCACATTTGGCTATCTAATTAAAAAGTGAAATAAAAAGGCAAACCTATCATTGCTTACAGAAAGTATAACGGCCAGGATAATTAACGACAAATATCTGCTTGCAGGCAGATGTAAAAATACAATTTATTGGCCTTTAATGTTTATGCGAGGCGCCAGATAGCTTAACATAGATGTCTGATTTTCAGGAGTCGCATTATATAGGGAAAATTTTATTGCTGTTACCAGAACCCTTAATGAGTTACCTTCATGATAATTTTATTTAACATGTTCTAAAGAAAGGTGCGATGAAGATATTATTTTCAAAGTAGTGTTAGGAACAATAAAAGTTTCCCTATAGAATACGATCGCTGGATTTTAGATTGCGTAAACAGAAAATAAAATGAGCGGCATTTATCTAATAAAATATAAATAAAAGAATATTTTTGCTTGGATAAAGATTGAGTTTAGATTAGAAATAAAAAGATATCTTTTTTTAATGGTAGCGTTTAACAAAAGAAAGGAAAATAAATTTAGAAAAAAGATTAATTTTGAATAAAAATATGTTTCCACTATATGGCCTCGCTATACATACTGTTACATTATGCAATATGGAGCGTCTAGTAGCTCAGCCATATTCAGCAGAGATGATTTCAAGTGATGGCCTGGGGAAGGGCATTCTCCTGGAGCAGCCAGTAAATGAAATAAAAAAGTTTAAAATGTAAAGTGTTAGTCTTAGAGGGCTTTACCACCTGGGCGCTTTGATATATGGGTATAAAAATAACAATTTTTTTTTTTTTTTACGCAGCTATTAAATATATATATTAATAATTTTTATTTTACATTTGTGGAAGTCTCTTAATTCTGTCATTCTCTTAAAAATTTAAAATATCTGCATAAAACCTTACTTTTGTGCATTTTAAAGTCACGTATAGAAAATTAGGGATAAAATGTTATTGCATCGTTTTCTAATCTCTAAAAAATAATTATAACTCAATATATAATTGTTTTAAATTTAAGTTAAAAGTTCTTTTATACTTTTAACCGTCTATTTTATTTGAATAATGTAAAAGTTGTAAACATTTAAAATTTTTATGATAGAATAAATAGCTGTTTTTAAACACCGGTTTGAATTTTTCGATATATCAGTACATTTGTCTCAATTGACCAGTCTCTCAATTTTGCCATTCTCTTAAAAATTTAAAATATCTGCATAAAGGCTCATTTTTTATATTTTGAAGTCACATATGGAAAATTTTGTGATAAAATGCTGTAGTCTTGTTTTTTAATCTAAAAAAAAACAACAATAATAACCCCATATATAATTGCTTTAAAGTTAAGTTTAAAGATTTTTTACAATTTTAACAGTCTATTTTATTTAAATAATGTAAAAAATTTTAAAATTTTTAAATTTTATGACAGGTTAATTGATTGCATTTAAATACTCTTGTGAATTAATCGATATATCAGTACATTTATGGAAGTCACTCAATTCTGTCTATCTCATTAAAATTTTAAATATCTGCGTAAAGAATTTCTTTTGTTTGATTGTTTTTAAAAGTCACATATGCATTTATGTTCAAAATTAAGAGAATTTTCAGATTTGGTCGATGATCTCCAGAACTACTAGACAGATTTTAATGAAATTAAGTATGTACATAGGTTGATATAATGCTATAAAAATAAACACTCAGCTGTCATAATGCGCACGCATGATCGTGTGTATGAATCATCATCATCTGAAGGTATAACATAGAGCTTACAATATTGAACAAACAAAGGGGGTTGTTAATAGGGGGTATGGTCTACTCTTATAGTTATACAGCTCTCACAATGTGGACTCAACCAGTCAAATCAGACAGTTTATGTGTCCCTTTGGCAGTTAGTCTCACTCATCCAGCAACGCTATTTTCAGGCCCTGGGTGGTTCTGGGTTGTGGAAAGCGAGTTCCAGCTTTCCTCTTCAGAGTCTCCCAGACATGCACTATGTGATTTAAATCTGGAGATCTGGCTGGACAATCCATCAAGTGAATATCCCCATATTCGAGAATTTCGTCAACCAGATGAGATCTATCTGGGCGCGTGTTGTACTCCATTATAATGGAATCAGGGCCAACTGCATCTCTGAAAATGCGAACATAGGGTACCACGATACCATCCCTATACCTCACACAAGTCATAGATCCTTTGAGAAACACAGGGAGGAGTGACCGTCCATCCAACATGATGTCTGCCCAGGCCATCAAACACCCGCTGCCATAGTGGCTTTTCTCGGAAGTTGAAGGCAGATAGTGGATCCTGGTTTTCTCCAGATGAAAGTACATCGATGATGCGTATTTAGACTGAACAGAGACTCATCAGTGAATAGAATGACCCCCGTTGATCTTTGGTCCTCTGCATCATGCTAAGCAGGTTCGCCTGTGCGCAAAAGTAAGCGGGACGCAAGAAGCAAATCTTATTGCAAACAGCCATCTTCATGTAGTCTTCGGCAAATAGTAACCTTTGAAACTCGACTGCCTATGGCCGCATAAAGATCACGGGAGAGCTGAGAAGCTGTTGCGCTCTTGTTACCCCTCGCTGCAATGGACAAATAGTGCTCTTCATTGGCCGCGTAGCTCTTGGACAACCTTGCCCAGGCTTTCTCTCTATGGATCCAATGTCCTTAAATTATTTCCATAAGTTAGATACGACGCTGGGCATTACATTGGAGTCTCTAGGAATCTGCACTTGAAACTGCCCTGTTTCCAGTCTTTCCGCGATTTGTCACCTCATCCCATAATCCAAATGTTAGTGGTTACTCATTTTTACTGTTTTCTTTTGAATTTCAGCGAATTTTTTTTTTAAAAATACCAAGCTATTCAGCGAGGTTTACGAGTGAACAACCCGCGAAAATTGCCACGCTCGCTTATAAAGACTGTTCCTCTACCCACTCGGCCCCTACACACGTGCCCACTCGGCCCATACACACGTATCGATTTTCATAAAATTGCATCATTAAATATATAATAAATTTCAAACCATTCGGCTCGATAAATTTTGTGCTGTTATATGCGGACAGACGGACAAACAGAAAATCAAATGGACAGACCAGACAAGGACTATAGGAGCTACGTTTTTATATAATTACGAAACCACCTAAAACAGAAAGAAAACAATTGATAATAACAGACCTGAAACTATTATACTCTCCCAGACATATGTCTT
The DNA here is from genome assembly GCA_963932465.1 of Maratus speciosus. Taxonomy (NCBI): domain Eukaryota; kingdom Metazoa; phylum Arthropoda; class Arachnida; order Araneae; family Salticidae; genus Maratus; species Maratus speciosus. The sequence goes on from OZ010799.1 coordinate 107,242,782, forward strand.
TTTATTTAATTAATTATTTACAATGAACATTTTTTTCTTCATTCAGAAAGCATATAGATAATAAGTTTAAAAGTTGCATTTATTTACAGCAAAATTAAACCTAATGTGTAAAGTAAACATTATTCTCAAGTTAACATTTTCATGTTCAACAAATCAGTTTTATAGAAAATGATAAAGTAGCAGCAATAACATGTTTTTCTTTTTAATTACAGCATTTTAACTTTTACGACGTAACATTGATTATTGCATGCATTAAAACATTAATATATATAGAAATAAACGAGAGTTTTACTTCAAAATATTGAAAAAATCACCTTATTCTTTTGGGCGATGGAAACATTTAATGTCGCATATTTTGAAATTTAAAACATTATCGCGTTAATTTATGATTCACTTTCCCATATTTTTCGATAAAGCACTTTATCAAATTTTATAGCAAAAAAAAAAATCAATCTTATGTCAGATGCCTGCAAGCTTTTCGAGCCTCGTGTAAAAAAAATCAAGTAATTGAATTAGTTCTGACTAGTTTAAGAGCTCTTATAAGAAGTTCGCAGCTACTTAAAAATTACTGTCACTTCAAATTTTCCTTTATTCAATGATTTGTGTTGGAAATTGAATTTTTTGTAAAAGAAAAAAATATAGCTACAATATTCGCAAACCTTTTAAAAAAAGAAAAAAAAAGAAAAGACATAATAACAGACATGAAACTAGCATACTGCCCCAAACATATTTCATTTTAATTAATTAATTAATTTATAATGAAAAAAGTTTCATTCAGAAACCATATAGAAAATGATTTTAAAAGTTACATTCATTTATAGCAAAATTATACCTTATGTGTCAAGTAAACAGTATTCTCAAGTTAACATTTTTATGTTCAACAAACCTGTTTTACAGAAAATGATAAATTAAGTAGTAACATGTGTTTTTTTAAATTGTTATTGCAAGTATTTAACTTTTACGATGCACCAGTAGTTATTGCATGTATTAAAACAATGATTTATATAGCAATGAACGAGATTTTCACTTCAAAATATCGAAAAATAATCTTTTCTTGGGAAAGGGAAACATTTAATGTTGGATATATTTTGAAATTAAAACCATTATCGCATTCATTTATTTTTCACTTTCATACATCTTTGGATAAAGCACTTTATCAAATTATTTATCAAAACAAACAGTCAATCTTATGTCAGATAAATATCTGCAAGCTTTTCGAGCCTCGAAATCTAGTAATTAAATTAATTCTGACTCTTTTAAGAGCTCTTATAAGTAGTTCGTAGCTTCTTAAAAATTATTGACACTCAAAATTTTCTTTATTGGATGATTTGCATTGCAAATTAATTTTTTTGTTAAGGAAGAAAATATATATACGATAACTCTTTAAGAAAAAGAACAAATCGGAAATTGTACGTCAAACGTGGCAAATGAGGTGCGTTCGTACTATAACTAGTTTTATAAACATTCAGATCTTGGTGCAATAGCTGTTGCACCCTTATGCAAAAATGCATAAATACAGAATTTACTACGATTATATATATATTAATAAATACGGTAATACAGAAATAATAGGACTCCCTTTTAAATTGGACGTAATCACCATGCCAACCTAGAGTCATTACCTATCATGCGATATCATAGAATGGATTATTATGATAGGCTTGAATAGAATGAAGAAAACTTTTATTAATATCTTTTTAAGTTTTGAATCGATTTTCATAAAATTGTAACAGTTATATATAATAAATTTCAAACCATTCGGTTCGATAAATTTTGTGCTGTTATATGCGGACAGACGGACAAATAGAAAATCAAATGGACAGACGGACAGACCAGACGAGGACTATAGGTGCTACGTTTTTATATAATTACGAACGCACCTAAAACAATTGATAATAACAGACCTGAAACTATTATACTCTCCCAGATATATTTCTTTTTATTTAATTAATTATTTACAATGAACATTTTTTTCTTCATTCAGAAAGCATATAGATAATAATTTTAAAATTTGCATTTATTTATAAGAAAATTAAACCTAATGTGTAAAGTAAGCATTATTCTCAAGTTAACATTTTCATGTTCAACAAATCAGTTTTATAGAAAATGATAAAGTAGCAGCAATAACAGGTTTTTTTTTTTTTTTTTTTTAATAGCATTTTCACTTTTGCGACGCAGCATTGATTATTGTATGCATCGAAACAATAATTTATATAGAAATAAACGAGACTTTTACTTCAAAATATCGAAAAAATAATGTTATTCTTTTGGGCAATGGAAACATTTAATGTCGCATATTTTGAAATTAAAAAGATTATCGCAGTCAAATGAATAAACATTGTTTAACGTCTGATATACAAAGTTTAAAATACAAGTAAAAATTACATAAATACATCTACAATTAAAAATGTTATTAAACGTTTCAGGCTAAGTTTTAGCCCCTCATCAGTGCAAATGAACAGAAAACTATATATCATGTTTACAGTTAATAATTACTAACAGTTAAAATTAAAGAAAGTATAAAGAACCATATCAAAGCAATGCTGTTTATTCGGGTCTATGTCATTTAGCAGACAACCAAATAGCCGACAAGACATTTAGCAGACAGCAATTAGACGACAGGACATTTAGCCGAAAAGTACATTTAGTCGACACGTACATATAGTCGACAGGACAATTAGCCGACAGCGACAGTTAGCCGACAAGACAGATAGCCGACAGAGACAATTAGCCGACAGGACAATTAGCCGATAGGACAGTTAGTCGACATGGACAATTAGCCGACAGGACGTTTAGCAGACAGGATGATTAGCCGACAAGATAATTAGACGACAGGACAATTAGCCGACAAGACAATTAGCCGACAAGACATTTAGCCGACAGGACAATTAACCGACAAGACAATTAGCTGACAAGACAATTAGCCGACAGGACATTTAGCCGACAGGACAATTAGCCGACAGGACATTTAGCCGACAGGACATTTAGCCGACAAGACAATTAGCCGACAGGCCAATTAGCCGACAGGTCAATTAGCCGACAGGTCAATTAGCCGATAGGACAATTAGCCGACAGGACAATTAGCCGACAGGATATTTAGCCGAGAGGACGATTAACCCAGTTAGGTTTTGGTTTGGATACTGTTAGGTTTCGGATAGGTTACAGTCAGAATACAGTTAGGTTATAATTAGTTTACGGTTACGTTAAACTTAGGTTACAGTTAGGTTACGGTTAGGTTACAGTTAGATTACGGTTACGTCACAATTAGATTAAATTTAGGTAACAATTAGGTTACGTTTAAGTTACAAATAGGTTAAGGTTAGGTTACGGATAGGTTACAGTTAGATTAGGGTTATGTTACGGATAGGTTACAATTAGGTTACGGATAGGTTACAGTTAGATTACGTTTATGCTACGATTAGGTTACAGATAAGATACAGTTACGTTACAGTTTGGTTACAATTAAGATTACGGATAGGTTACAGTTAGATTACGGTTAGGTTGCGGATAGGTTCCAATTAGGTTACGGTTAGGTTACAGTTAGATTACGGTTAGGTTACAGTTAGATTACGGTTACGTCACAGTTAGATTAAATTTAGGTAACAATTAGGTTACGTTTAAGTTACAAATAGGTTAAGGTTAGGTTACGGATAGGTTACAGTTAGATTACAGTTAGGTTACGGATAGGTTACAGTACGTTACTTATAGGTTACAATTAGGTTACGGTTAGGTTACCGCCATGCTACAGTTAGGTTACATTTAAGTTACAGTTAGGTTATAGTTACATCACAGTTAGGATACGGTTAGGTTATAATTAGTTTACGGTTAGCGTACCGTCATGATGCGTTTATTTTACAGATAGATTACGGTTAGGTTACAGTTATGTTACAGTTAGGTTAGGGTTAGGTTATAAGTAGGTTACGGTTACGTTACGGTTAGGTTATAATTAGGTTACGGTTAGGTTACAGTTATGTTCCATTTCCGTTACAGATAGATTACGGTTAGATTACGGTTATGTTCCATTTCCGTTACAGATTGTTTACGGTTGGGTTATGGATAGGTTACAGGTAGGTTACAGTCACGTTACATTTAGCTTATAATTAGTTTACGTTACGGTTAAGTTACCGATAGTTTATAGTTACGTCACAGTTAGGTTACGGTTACGTTACAGTTAGGTTACGGTTAGGTGATAATTTGTTTATAGTTAGGTTGAAGGTATGTTACTGTTAGGTTACCGTTAGGTTACGGTTAGGTAACACGTTACAGCTAGGGTACAGTTAGGTAATGTTTATGGTACAGTTAGATTAAGGTTACGTTACAATTAGATTACTGCGCCCAGGTCTTAAATTCTAACAAAAAAAGTTCCGGAGCCCTAATCAGCGCTACCGGTACAACAACTGTACCGTTCCACCCCTCCCCCCTGCCCCTGTAATCTGCATATTTATATTTGGTACATTAACTGCAAAATTTAAAGCATTTTTTTTTCTTTAGCAAAATAAAAATTTTAAATATATCTATCTGCATGTACTTAGCTGTCAACTATTCCATTTTTTAGTTATCACTTCTTCTGAATAGTAAAAATCCGTGCCTATTTTTTATGTTAATTAATTGCAGAATTCTGCGATTAAATAGGGTAACGATTATGATTAGGAAATTTTTTTAACACAGAAAAGAGATAGTTCGCAGCTATGCATTTTTAAGAAAAAATGAATGAAATTTACAGAAATGAATATTTATATGCTGAAGAATGGAACAATGTTTTACAATTTCCTGAAAAATGTGCATATCTTAAACTATAATCATTTCCTTCCGTATAACAATCTTTTGCGGTGAGTCCCTGAAAATCAGATAAAATTAAAAATTTGACAACGTTATCGGAAAGAATCTATGCTTTTATAGAAAAAGGGGAACCACTGCTCGATTGCTTTCTATCAGAATAACAATACATGGTAATTATATCTATTTACAAAGGAAAGTGACTTCGTTTAGGTGCAGAGAGCCTTAGCGTGGGTACCGTTCATGATACAAAATAAATAGAAAAATCACTAACGTGATTTTTATACTCGTACGCAATAGAAGACAAAAAACCTCGAACAAACAAACATCAAGCTGATGCTTGTTGCATAAAACAGAAAATATTCTTTTCAGGTTAGATATCGAAATAATAAAAAGAAAACCCAGCCAATAAAAAATTATCCTACTGTCACAAAAGAAAATCAAACTGAAAGCAAATTTATTGTTCAGTCTCTTGAGTGGTGCCGTATCAACACGTCGCCGATATAAATTTGAAATAGTAAAACACGATTTCTGTTTCCCCCTCATTCTGATCATAATAGCATTAAAATGATTTGAAGTGGAATATAATACGTAATTTTAAAAGAGGATTTTTTGTTTTTCAATACATGAATAAATAAAATTTTAAATGTAATACAGATTGAGCTCGAGTCAGTCCAAGCCTAAAAACTGATATAAAAATTGAGACCGTTTTATCTCCATCTCCTACGTGTGTGACACATTACGTCACATATAAGTGTTTTGTTAAAAAGAATGCAAAAGCTTGGAGATGGGAAGGAAAGGAAAAGGTAATTTAAGCTTCGGTTTTTCAGAAGCGCTATTGCACTGGGCTCCGGAACCCTGTATTTATACAGTGTAATTTTATATCACACTAGCTGACCCACCCGGCGTTGTCCAGGCCCATCATAATAACCTTAAATAAAACTCAAGTTTGTATGATTTTATATCCTTTGAAAATCTTTTAAATGAACCTAGTTTCGGAAGTCCCGTTACCTTCCACAGCCTCTCGTGTGTTCCCAACAAATCTCTTTCCGAACGAACCTGTGAAATGGGTCCCCACTACCTAAAGCAGTATGTACCGGAAGTGCTCCGCACGTGCCGCAGATAATCGAAAACCAAGTCGAGTGAGCCAAACTTCGTTGTAATCAAGCCCATAGAACCCGAAAAACGAATGCATCATTAATGTTCGAAAATGTTGGTAACTGAAGTCTAAGATAAACATTCATAATACAGAAAGTAGCTGAATTGTAATCTAACTTAAATGAACCAATTCCCGTTGAAATCGGTCCCCTAGAACCCGAGGAAAGAATACACCCCTAAGCGGTGGAAGGTTCCCCCCCCCCCTCTGTAAATTTCACGGACTACTTTTAAAATTAACGCAATATTATTTAATAAACGGATGAAATCCCGGGCGGCAAACAACGTAGCTACGCTACTGCACCTATCGAAAATTTTCATATGAATTCGACATTCGTTTTATTCGATGTTAGCATAAATTAGAGGCCCGATGTAATTATGAGCGCGCTAGAGTGCGAAGCCAGCTAGTTTAATAAAATGTTATTATTATTACGCTTATATGTTAAAGCCTCAATAACTCGACATCCTCATAAATAAGTGTATTTAGTTAATATTATTATTTATACCTTTGCTCTAAAAACTGGATAACTTGAAGATTCATTAATCCGTTTTATTTTCTATCGAATACAAGTTATACTGTTAAACCTTGATGAATCCTCAAGCTTATAAATCTATGTTTTTATTTAAACAATTATCATTGGTCATTGTGGTTAAAACCTTGATAACTCTGTATCCTCATAAAGCAGTGCTTCTATGCAATAGAATATAATTAATTTTCTTTACATCCGCAATAAAATTAAAATAACAAGTTATCCCCAAACGATCTCTCTAAACGCAAAAACCTAGTTACTTCGCCATCTCTTTAAATTTATATTTTAATCAGTTTGATATAAATTTTGTATGATTTCCAAAAAACCTCGAAAAGTCGTCATCCTGTGATTTTATTAATGATGTGTAATCATCATAATGATGTGTGTTGATGTGTAATCATCTGTGATTTTATTAAGTCGAATGTCATTAATGAATTATATATATCCAATCTTGACAACTTGACATTCTCACAAATTCGTCTTTTTGCGCATCGAATTTATTTAATTTATATATTAAAAGATCAGTGATTCGCCAGCCTTAATAAACCTTTGTTTTTGCTGAAAGAAGTAGTATTTATTTGTTACTGATATGGGGGCACTATAATATCGATAGCTCATCAATTTCATAAATCAGTGCTTTTACTCAATCATCATTAATATTTTATACATATGCATTAAAACCTCAATAACTCGTCAGCTACTAAAAGTGTGTTTTTATTTAACTGTAGAATAAGTTTTCAGCGAGATCGGATTTAACGACAACCCAGTTTTTAGCGAGGAAAATTGAATAAAACGTATACCAATAAAAGAAAGTTTCGCTCTGTCTGTGTGTATGTGAGTGTTTGAGTGTCTGTGTGTCTGCGTTTGATGACTAGCAAAATCTACCGCACGTAGAAGTCTGAACATTTAGGTGAGAACAATCCAAGACATGTCCTGATGCACCTGACAATCAGATTTTTCTTTTTTAGGGTTCCGTACTTAAAAAGTAAAAACGGAAACCATTATAAGATCACTCTTGTGTCTGTCTGTCTGTCACAGCCATTTTACTCATAAACTATGGAACGTGGAAAGTTCAAATTCGGGGAAATAATAAAGACCATTGACCCACATATTTTCATATTAATAAACATTCATAAATATATTTAGTAAAAAAGTAGAGGGGCTAATTATGCTACTTGAAAAAAAAATCTTTTCATTGTATATCATGTGGGGTATCCTGTGAAAGCTTTTGTAACGCTGAACTCAAAAATACATTCCTTTTAATTTTAGGTATTATATTTTCAAAGATATTGTTGAAAATGTAGCGCAAAAATATGTCCCCCCCCCCATCTAATTCCGAATCTACTGAAACTAAAATTATGAAAAAATTAGAGGTAGTAGGCATTAATATAAACCTTGCCGGAAAATTATAGCGATTACCCTAGGTCACATAGTTTTTGAGTAATTAGCGTTTTTCTGTTATACACAAATTTCGATTTATGGGCATTCAGAAAAATTGTTGAGCATCGCTGAATATACCTATCGTTGCAGAAGAATAAAAGCATTGTTTATAATGATTTTCGAAAAAAATCATCGGTAATTGGCCGAGATATTAACCCTTAAAGGTAAGGTCAGTTTAGACATACACAAGGACAGGGCGGCGTACTCTATGCCTAGTTAACAACTTTTAATGATATATATGTGTAATGTAATGTCCAGTAACAGTATAAAAGCAATAAACGTCAAATTGTTAAAACCATACTATTTTAAGGGGTCTCGGGACTCTAAAAAGTGGGAAAAAAGACCATTTTCGACATTTAATGTCGTAAAATGTATATGATTTTAAAACACAATTTTAATTGGAATGAAAGATATAAGTATGTTCTTTCGTTTCATGCATTTAAAAAATTGCAAGATACAGAATTAGTATTTATAGGGGGCTCGAAACTGTTAGACATTTGCCGAACAAAAAATTGGCATAACAGTTTACGCGCAGGATTACAAAATAAATATTGCAACTAGAATGAAAATTTTGGTGCTTACTTATACTTCAGATTGTAATAATTTCCCTGAACTTAAATAAATTTATATTTAAAGCCTTTTTATATTTTTAATGCAATGTTGTATTTAGCTAATACAAAATTTTGAAAATTTCAACAGTAAAATCACCTAAAAAATATTTTTTTGAACAATAAAAAGGAAATTTTAGGTTCAGTTTATATAGACTAACATGAATTATATGTTTTGAAAATTTCATGAAAAAATATTTAGAAGTTTTTGAAGTATCCTGAGCGTTATGCCCAAAAAACGCCATTTGGAAAATAATGACTTTAAAGTTTTGGAAACGCCGCTTCAGCTATTGAGCGAGTATAATTCTAAAAGCCGAAACTTTTGTTCTAATGGGAATTTCAAGGAAACAATTATATCAAAATATTCAGAAAAGATAGAAGTTTAACATCTAAAAAAATTAAAATTTCTTAAATTTTGAAGCTTTAAGAGTCCTGCGACCACTTAATCCTTTCCGGCACGGAGTAATTCTATTTATAAACGTATGAAATAATGAGCTGACACCAGAATTTATAAATGAATTTATTAGAAAATGGGAACTTGCTTATTTTCACGTACATGATAAAAGGGAAATTTTAATTAAATATTCTTGGTGCCGTTTGTCTGTTTTGGAATAAAAATTAGGTGTCCGTTTTTTAAGGGCATCGCCCTCGAAAGATTTAATTAGAATGAATCGCATAAATACTGTGGGATTCGCGATAGTTTACATTGATTGTATCTCTCAATGCGCCTCGAGTGACTTTAAAAGTTAATTAAACACCTATCTGGAAAAACGCGGCACTGACCAAGGCGGCGTTGCAACTTTGAGACCTCAATTCGAAGCGCGCTTAGCACAATGCCAAATTTAAACTTTGAACGGAAGTTTTGTTTTAGCTACACTGTAGAAATAAAGGTTATTACTACGCTGAATTTAGTTTCATGAAATGCCAAATGAAGTTTAACTATGCACTGCTTTTATTGTCAGTACCGAAATAAGTTCATCATAAACAGATTAAAATAATATTAAAGAAAGAGTTATACGAACAGCTATGTTTGATATTATTTAGGTTCCACATCTCTTTGAACTTTCATGATATACCCATTTACACTTTTCTAATATATACAGTTATACTCAACCCTACGTTGTATTGTTTTTTACAAAGTCTTAGTACTCTTTTAGCAACTTTTTTTTTTCTTTATAATACAATTACAAATTCATATATTTATTCTATGGAACCCTCTGTGCGCGAGTAATGCTCGCACTTGACCGTTTATTTAAGGCTCGGGGCCCCTGTGCCTCTTTCAGTTTTTATGTTCTAAATTGTTAATAACTTACCCCCTTTATATCCGATCTTCTTCGTTCTTGGGGCCAATTTTCCATTTAGTTAATTCCTCATTTCTACATTCCAGTTAAGACCCTGGCAGCCTGGGACCCGGTACAGCACCCCTTGAAGTTTTTGCGCCTTAAATTGTTAATAAATTGCTTCCTTTTAATCCGATCTTCATTTAGGTATCCTTTTTTCATTTAGTTATTCTCCCATTTCTACATCCCAGTTAAGACCCTTGCTCCATTCTCCCCCCTAGGGTTCCGTAGGTCCCTTGAATTTTTTGTGCGCCATGCATTTTTCGCCCTCTAATTTTCTCACCTTCTCAGTGCATAATTTTAAAACCGAGTATTGGACTCTTCTCCCAGGACCAACAACCTCATATTAGGTAGCTTTCATTACAAAAAGCTACCTATTGCAGCCGTTCGGAGGAAAGCGATTTCAAAAAATTTTGGTATATTTTCATCGATCATGACCCCCAGACCCCGAAACCACCCTCCGTACAAAATTGACACACATATATATATCATCATCATCATCATCATCATCAACCGTTTTCAATCCACTGCTGGATGTAGGTCTCCCCCAGATTTTTCCAATGTTTCCTGTCTAGTGCTTTAGTCATCCAATTTACACCGGCTACTTTTCTGATTTCATCACTCCATCTTACTTGAGGTCGTCTTCTTGGCCGTTTTACATCTCTGGGATACCACTGTAGGATGTTTGTGCTCCATCTATTGTCTTGTCTTCTTGCGATGTGCCCAGCCCATTTCCATTTTAGCCGTTTAATTCTTTCAATGATGTCAAAAACTTTCGTCTGACTTCTTGTCCAGGTTATTCTTTTTCTGTCTCTTCTAGTTATACCTAGCATACATCTTTCCATACTTCTCTGTGTTGTTTGTAATCTTTGTACCATCCGTTTTGTTAGCGTCCATGTTTCTGCTCCATAAGTTAGGACAGGCAAAACACATTGGTTAAATACCTTCCCTTTCAAACACAGGGGCATGCTACTCTTCAGAATAATATTGTTCTTCCCAAAAGCACTCCATCCATTTCTTATTCTTTTATTGATTTCATTCATGATACTATTATCAGATGATATTTCTTGCCCAAGGTACACATAACTTTGCACTTCTTTAATTTCAGTGTTGTTGTAGACGATTTTCTTTTTTGATGCAAATGAATTGAACATCACCTTAGTCTTTTCCAAGTTTATTTTTAATCCCACATTAATGCTAGCTTCTGCCAAATCTTTTAGCATATTTTCCAATTCTTCAGGACTGTTACTGAAAATTAAAATGTCGTCAGCGAATCGGAGATGACTTAAAGATTCCCCATTTATTCTAATCCCTTTGTTTTCCCAATCCAGCTTCTTGAAAATATTTTCTAAGACAGCCGTAAAAAGCTTAGGCGAAATGGTGTCTCCTTGTCTTACCCCTCTTCCAAGCTTGATCTTTTCTTTTCCTTTGTCCAAGCGGATGGTTGCTGTTGCTTTCTTGTAAATCTTCTTTATAATATTGATGTAAGGTTTGTCTATACCAATGTCCTCCAGAGATTCTACTACTGCTGATGTGTAGACCGAATCAAATGCTTTTTCATAATCAATAAAGGCCAGGCAAAGAGGCAAATTATATTCCTTATGTTTTTCTATGAGTTCCCTTACCGTTTGGATATGATCCATTGTGCTGAATCCACTTCGGAATCCTACTTGTTCTCTAGGTTGAGCTGAGTCCAGAGCTGATTCAAGTCTTGTCGTTAAAACTTTGGTGAAAATTTTATAAATCACTGACAGTAAGCTGATTGGACGGTAGTTTTTAATGTTTTCCTTCTCACCTTTCTTGTAAAGTAGCACCATCACAGCATTATTCCAATCTTCTGGTACATCTGACTTCTGGAGACATTTGGAAAACAGTAAGGATAGCATTTTTGCAAATTCTTCTCCTGCTTCTTTGATAAGGTCGATTGTAATTCCATCTTCTCCGGGGCATTTACCTTTTTTCATAAATTTATAATATATATATATATATATATATATATATCTGACCTTTGTCACACTGTAACTCTCGTATTTATGAACCGATTTGGATGTAATTCGGTGTGTACATAGTACATACTAAAATCTCGACCGAGTTCGTTCGCCAGCTTCATCCGCCATTTTGTTTCAAAATGGCGGCCATTTAAAATTTTTAAAAAACTTTTAAATTTGAAATGTGGTACCAAAAAATTGAAAATGAAAAAATATTTTTTTCTTATGTGTTTGACATTAATAAAAAGATTCGGGAGCAGTTTTTGTTTCGTCTATATCTTAAAAAATGGCTGAGTTACAGCATTTTGAATTTCTATTGTGGCTGATATTTTAAAACGACCTGATTTTTGTCATGCGATAACAGGCGTATTTATGAACCGATTTGGATGTAACTTGGTCTGTAAATAGTACATACCAATGTCTCGACCGAGTTCGTTGTCCAGCTTCATCCGCCATCTTGTTTCAAAATGGCGGCCATTTAAAAAATTTTAAAAATTTTTAAATGAGATACCAAAAAATTGGAAAATGAAAAAGATTTTTTTTGTATGTGTTTGACCTTAATACAAAGATTCCGGAACAGTTTTTGTTTCGTCTATATCTAAAAAAATGGCTGAGTTATAGCATTTTGAATTTCTATTGTGGCTGATATTTTAAAACGATAACAGGCGTATTTATGAACCGATTTGGATGTAACTTGGTCTGTACATAGTACATACCAATGTCTCGACCGAGTTCGTTGGCCAGCTTCATTCGCTATCTTGTTTCAAAAGGGTTGCCATTAAAAAAAATTTAAATTTAAAATGAGGTATTAAAAAATTGGAAAATGAAAAAGACTTTTTTTATGTGTTTGGCCTTGATACAAAGATTCCGGAGCAGTTTTTGTTTCTGAAAATTTGTTCTTTTGTTTATATCTTAAAAAATGGTTGAATTATAGCACTTTGAATTTCTAGCATGGCTAACATTTTGAAACGATCTTGTATTTGTCACGCGATAACACACGTATTCGCCTATTTCGATGTAAGAAGGCATGTGGATAGTATACATCAATATCTCGACCAAGTTCGCTGGCCAGCTTCATCAACCATCTTGTTTAAAAATGGCGGCCATTAAATTAAAAAAATATATATTTAAAGTGAAGTGCAAAAAAAATTAGAAATTGAAAAAGGTTTCTTTCTTAAGTATTTGACCTTGATATAAGGATTCAGGAGCATTTTTTGTTTGTCTTTATCTTCAAAAATGACTCAGATATAGCAATTTCAATACCTAATGTGGGTGACATTTTGAAAAATCTGATTTTTTGCCTGCGACAGCACTCGTATATATCAATCGATTCCGATGTGAGTGAGCATGTGCACAGCAATTACTAAGGTCTCGACCAAGTTCACTGGTTAGCCTCATCCACCATGTTCTCTTAAAATGGCAGGCACTTTAAGAAATGCCGAATTTGGCAGCCAAATATAAGTTGCTTTAAATAAAAGCAGCTCGGATAAAGCTGACTAATTTCGCGAAATTCTCATTCATAATGATTTACTATTGATAAAAATTAGTATTGAATCTCCTATATTCGGTTTCCACTAAATTGAGCTTCGTGTGTTTGAATAATATAAGTTGGCTTTTTTAAAATAAGGAATATGAAAGCTACCTCTTCCTCCCGGCACTGGCCGGAAGGACTTTTTTATTTGGGCCCTAGGACAATCAGCTATCCAGTCCTAGGACAGCATTTGCCCAGTTTTTGGCGCATTTCTTTAAATTATTATTCTAAGAAATACTAATTCACAACTCTATGGTTAATTTTGAATAATTGAAGATCTAAGACCTTTTAACATATTTTCATGTTAGGGCCCTGCTCTTAACTATCAGTTGGACTTTTTTGGGCCCTTTATTGTAGCTTCCTTAAAAATGACACGATTCATTAGCTTTTTTTTCTAACAACTTCTTAAGTCTTCTACCAACTCCGTGAACGACAAAAAAATTTCTCACTTCAGCTACCACCAATTTTGAATATTAATCTCCTTCTTGGGGCCTTTGTTGCAGCTTCTTGAAAAACGATCTTACTCTATTACAATTTTCTACTTCATAGTTCTTGCGTCCTACAGTTACTTTAAAACTATTAATTTTTTTTCCTTTACCCAACTACATTCCAGTTAATATCCTGCCCCCTGGGCCCGGTCCTTCTTTATACCCAAGCTACCACCTTTTTTGAATATTAATCTCCTTTTTCGGCAACAACTTACGTTTACTCACTACATCCGTAAATTAAAAATAAAAATCGCGTTACGTTAACCCTTAAATGCACGATTTTTTATTTTGCTTCGAAAAAATTATATATGATTCTCTGAAAAGTTTATTACACTGGAAAAACAATGAAAAAAAAAAATCAGAGATACATTTTTCATATAAAACGGCAATCTTTTTTTCTGTTGCGCATCTGCAATAGAAATAATAACTACTGTTGTGTGGCTGTTTTACGCTAAAATTTTGCAAATCAGTAAATATCCGTTTATTAAATAATATTGTGTTAATTTTAAAAGTAGACCGTGAAATTTATAGAGGAGGAGGGAGGCAACTTCCACCGCGTAAGGATAAATTATTTCGTCGGGTTATAAGGACACAATTTCAACGGGAATTGGTTTATTTAACTTAGATTACAATTCTGTTACTTTCTGTGATTATGAAAGTTTATCTTAGACTTCAATTAACGACATTTTCGAACATTGATGATGCATTCGTTTTTCCGGTTCTATGGGCTTGATTGCTACGAAGTTTGGCTCACTAGACTTGGTTTTCGATTGTCTACGATACGTGCGGAGCACTTCCGGCACATGCTGCGTTAGGTAGCGGGGACCCAGATTACAGGTTCGTTCGGAAAGACGTTTGTTGGAAACACACGAGACTCTGTGGAATGCAATGGAACAACCGAAACTAGGTTCATTTAAAAGATTTTCAAAGGATATAACATCATACAAACTTGAGTTTTATTTAAGGTTATTATGATGGGCCAGGGCAACGCCGGGTGGGTCAGCTAGTGTGATATAAAACTGCATTGTATAAAATTTGGTTGCATCGTAGGGAACTAGAAAAAGCAAGCAAAAAATTCATACCGTACAGTTTGTTTTTTATTTTTAATTCGATATTGATTTCGTTATTCATATGTCTAACTGTTTTATACGTTTAATATAATATGTTGAAACATCACAAAGAGATTATTATTTGTTAAAAAACCTTGTTTATGTGACTTACATTTTTCTACACAAACAAATTGCAGTAGTAATCCTTATCTCAGTTCATAAAATATTTTTTTTTTAATGGCAATGGCCCATATCCGTTTATTTTTCAAAAAAATCATGAAAATTCAACAAACTGTCGTATCGGAGCATTATTTGTACTATAAAATTTATCAAATAATGATAGTTTTGTGCAAAATGAAAAAAAAATAGTTAAAATTCTCACCGATAAGCGAAGTTTTAGGAGCCTCATTATAAAACTGTATGACAAACAGGCAGATTATGGATTCTTAAAATAGTCTGACACTAAAAAATTGAATTTGATTGTTTAGTATCTGAATGAAAATAGCTGTACATTTTATGCTTGTAAGAAATAAAAATGGTTCTATATGAAAGCGTTAGAAAATAGCCAATTTGGATTTGAGAAAATCATTAAAAAAAAAAAAAAAGAAAAAAAGGAAAGAAAGAGAAAAAAATCACTCCCGGCTCGGCCTGCAGGCACAGGTAGATTTCGAAGTTAAGTACTAATTTCACCAAAAAGGCTAAATCAAGATTAGAGATAAACACAGTTTGACAATTTTTTCTGGTCGCTTTTGACGAGTTTTTAATTTTATTTTTCTGAACTGGTTTTATCAGAATCATGTTAAGGCTGTGTTCTTAACTACACCGTTCAACAAGGTTGATATTTTCTGACACAATGACGTACAGATTTTTTAACGTAATTGTATAAAATTGGCAGACCTACTACAAGGGATTTTTCTCCCTTCGTTCAGTGTTTTTTCCCTTTTGTTGGGAAATTTGGTTCAAACTGTGACAGTATTTTCTGACACATCTATTGTGTTTACAAAAAAAAACGGAAAACGTCTTTCAATTACATAGTTTTCGTATAACAACACCTTCCAATTTCATGCGTTTCCGAACAAAAAGGAATTCAAACTTATGTCATAAAGTTGCCCCTATGGATTTGAGAACAGCCTTAATACGATATTTTTTTCCTTTTTTGTGTAAGAGTTGGTTTTATCAAAATCTTGTCAATATAAAAGTTGTAGATAATATCAAGAAGATTTATAATAAATTTAAGCGGATTTGATAAATTGGGAATTGACGAAGTTATGATTTTTTTTTCTTTTTAATCCTCTCCCTTTTTTCTGTAAGAGTTGGTACTATCAAAAACTTGTCAATATAAAAGTCGTAGCTAAGATTAAGAAGATTTATAATAAATTTAAGTGGATTTTATATCTTGTGAATTGACGAAGTTATGAATTTTTTTCTTCTTAAAACTCTATTTTTATTGCCCCTTGAGCCCATTTTTAATGATATCAAAAACCTGTTATACATAATTTTTTTTTTTACCTCTTCCTAGAAGTAATAATAACTTTAAACTGATTTGATATGCATTATAATTAAGAAGCTTTTTTTTCTGTTTTCACAAAATCCTTCCCTATTTCCATCCCATGGTCGATTTTGCCCATTAACGAACTTTACCGAGATTTTCTGCCCCTTGATTGTATGGTATGGCCTTGACCAGTTTGGAAGAGGTTTGTGCAGAATTATGGAAGTTATCGTGTCCATAAAAAAGTGATATATATGGATAGATAGTTAGATAAAGTTTTGAACTGGGGATGGTTTGATGTTCTATGGTTTCATGATCGGCGTAGATCTGCAAAAATGTTGGAAAAATGTAATATGTAGTATTTCTTATTACGAAATCTACCTAAAAATGTATTACCCTGATTTTATTCCTCTAAATATCTACAATATTCTGCTTAATACTGAATATCGTCCGAAATTCGTTAGATCCCTAGCTGAGGCTGGATACATTCTACGACTACAAATGCAAACTTTATTAACAAGATTGAAAAAAATAATATTAAATAAGAACCAATTTTATTAATATAAAGGAGGACCTAGCTTCAAATTTAAAGAAAAATTCTATATGCTTACCATATATATCTAATTCGATAAATGCTTTTCTTAAATTTTGAATATCAAATTAAATTAGAATTATTTGAAAAAAATATTTTTAATTTTCTCAACATATATTTTTTTAACTTTAGAGTATTATTGATTACAAAGAAACCGTTATTGAAAAATTAAGTTAATACAAACAGAGGAATGATGGTGAAACGTAAAAAGTTCTCAATAAACTTGAAAATTGGTGAAACAATTAAAATTATATATCACGTTTAAAACAAAATGTTATTAGCCTCCGGTACGGTATGCTATTTCTTTCTCCCAGCTTATTTTGTGTCCAAAAAATAACGTTACCTTACAGAGGCTAGCCGTAAAAGAAAGCATTACGATTAAATACTGTTTAGAAATTTTTTAAACTTCTAAGCATCGCACATTTTCAATTTTTATACCGTCGTATTGGAGAAAAAAGTTCTTTTAAATGCATTTTGTAACAAAACTGTATCTCCATTTATTTTTGGAATATTAATTTTTTTGTAGTTTTTAGAGCCATTTGCTTAATATTGGCAACGGAAGAACTCGATTTCTGTAGAAAGTAAAGGAAGAATAGTTTTAAAATAGCAATTATATATTTTTGTTGCCATTTTCTCGCAACAACCGAAAGAAAATGTAATTAAAATACGTGCTATTTTGAAAAAAATATATATATAAATGAATGATTTCTGTTAAAACAATGGAGCTATTATATACTATATTTAATTTTAAGTATCTATGAATCATTAGATCGCCTTTTTTTTTCTTGAAAGACGGAATATTTTTTTGCATTTATGCATTATTTCGCGATAGTGATGTGCAATGCATGCTTTACTGCAGATGTTTAAGAGTAGATCGTAAATGTGGAATTCTTAAGCGGATGCGAATGACGTCATTTTACATAAAATAAAACGTGTGCTTTAAGTCTTAAAATTGAAATATGTTTTGTACTGCAGTAGAGTCCCGCTTAACCGAGTTATTTTCTTCTGACGGACTGGTGGCTTCTATTATTATAAAACAGCCATTATAAATGAAGTGTTAGGGGAAGATAAAAATATATATATATATATATATATATATATATATATATATATATATATGTATATATATATATATATATATATATATATATATATATATATATATATATATATATATATATATATATATAGCCATTTTTTCCCCCATTCCGACCAAAAATCAGAGTTCAAGCTTTTACGGCTGCTCTTTCATCTTCACCTGACACTTCATTTATAATGGCTGTTTCATAATAATAGAAGCCATCAGTCCATCAGAAGAAAATGAAGTAATGGAAATGCCGGGGGCGACACTAAATTCTGAAAAAACAGAATTCCTGTTCTCTAGTTTAATATTATTGTATTAAATTTTCAGTTCATTTGTAAACGTAGGTGTATATGATCCAACAATGGCATTCATTATACAAATAATAGCTTCTCCAAAATAATTTTTTACATTCCGTGTTTAAATGTTTAAATTTCTTAATTAAATCAGAAAGAGAAACAGTCCTAATATTTTTTTAAAAATCATTAACAGTGTTGAATTCATAGGGTGACCCGGGGGAGACATTCTCCCCAGAGAATAAATGTCCCCATGGAAGATTTCAAATTTTGTGTTTTCATTGGTCAAAAAGTGCAAATTCCAACCCCACCCCCCATCCCGGAGATCACAGAAATCCCTCACGAAAAAAATGTGTCTAAATTCAACTTGATCAATAAGAGAAAATTAGGAATAATCCAGTTTAATGCCATAATATGCTTTATTTGTATAAAACAGATTTATTAGCACGGCTAAATTGGTCTCAAATAATAGCTCTTTTTCGTTAGTAACCGAAGAAAATGAAATGAATAAAGAAATGTCCAAACAGGATGATTGATTTCTCCTTTCAACTGTTGCATCATGCTTCCGCCATATACGCATATGTTGGCGCAACACTGTCTGGAATAAATAATGTTAGGGTGGAATAAAAATAAACAGCTCTTAAATTTACGATTATCTAGTCAAAAATAAATAAAAAAATAAATAAATTACTGATAAAAGGAAGTTAGATATAAAGGATTTTATTTTAATGTATTTATGCATAAAAATGTCTCCATGAATATTTTAGAAAGTTTTGGAAACAGGGCCGCCATTTGAGGGGGGCTGAGGGGGGCAATACCTCCCCCCCAAAGGAATTTGATTTTTCGGAAAATTTTCATCAATTGTCAGACAAACAAAAATTAAAAAATTGCTCAAACGCTATGATAATTTATCAGATTTGATTACAATAAAAACATATGCATTAAATAAATGATTTATGCATAGAAATTAATAATTATCCAAAACATTTCCTATTCGAACTTTCTTAAGGTGAGATATATATCGTACTTTGCCTAATTTTAAAAATACATGAGAGAAATTTTCTTTTATCAATTGCTTCTCAGCTGTGCACAACTTGCCCCTGATGGCTAGAAATTCAGGTGTAGAGTTTTTTAAGATAGTTTTTTTTAGGGGTGGAGGAGGGGCGAGTATAATTCAAGTTCTTAATTATCCGACTTTTTTACTTTTTTGGATTATTAGTGTCACATTATATTTACTGAAATCATTGCAATGTTATCAAATTAATTATTTGCTTTATTAAACTATATTATATATGGTACACTCTAAATAATTTTGAACGCCTAGGAATGGAGTCTGCGAGCACCCAACAAAACAATTTCTTCAACACAAAACCGACAGACTTCCACCAAACCCCAAAGTAAAAGAAATTTGCTCCAATTTTAACACGTTTATAATAAAGTGTTGTATAATTTTATCCCTTAAGTACAGAAATGAACACATGGGTTTTTATGTGTTCATTGAACCGCCGCGGCGAGCGACCCATCTTCGTCCGCAGCCCTTTATTCTTCCACTTATTCAGACTCTTTTGCGGAAGCAAGATTCCTAGGTCCCCAGCCACAGTCCGAGCGAAAGCCAGCATGAAAAAAAAAATTTCAAAAATTGAAACCGGACAAATTTAAAAGGGAAATTACACAAATTAAAGACACCGAAAAGGGGGAAGGGTTGGGCTCGGCGCGATGAAGCTACCCGACGACCCCTTGCTTCTTCTAGCTTATTATTAGTCTATTTCTAGGAGTTATCTAATCCGAATCCGAAGATCCTATTAGTATATTCTAGCTAATTATCCTATGAGCCACCATTAATAGTCAAATCTATAGTTTTTCATTTGAAAAATATTCAGGACTTCCTTGTTAAAAACCAGATCACACCGACTCCGACCGAAAGATATAAAGCACAATCCGAAAAACCAAAAGTGTACAGTCGTGGGGAAAAAAAAAGTAAACACCCCCTACTAACTCTGAAAAAAATATCGTAGAAGAAAGTTACTGGTACCAAACGATTGGTAATAAAGTCTACTTTTAAATGATGTATATAAAATTTGCTTAGGGGGGCCATCTGAATCTTAAAACGAACCATAACTTTGTTTTTTTCAATAGCAGTACACAATTCTGACAGCATAAATGAACTCTACAACCTTCAATTAGCCTAAAAACAAACTTTTATGATATTCGTACCACAAGTGTCCGATAAATTAAGGAGTGGATTTGCCACCTTTTCCCCCTTTATTCTTAACTAATGAACCTCCAAATCTAATCAATGCAGCTCCTTAACATAATAAACCGATATAGCAAATTTGAGTAAATCGAATAACTCTGCATGGAAAACCCATTTATCTAAATAAAGGGGTGGGGGGGGGGGGAGATTTCATCCTAACCGTAACGTAACCGTAACCTACTTATAACCTAACCATAACCTAACTGTAACATAACTGTACCCTAACAGTAATCTATCTGTAAAATAAACGTAACATGACGGTACGCTAACCGTAACCTAATTATAACCTAACCGTATCCTACCTGTGATGTAACTATAACCTAACTGTAAGCTAAATGTAACCTAACCGTAACCTAACTGTAGCTTGGCGGTAACCTAACCGTAACCTATTTGTAACCTATCCGGAACCTACTGTAATCTAACTGTAACCTATCCGTAATCCTATTTGTAACCAAACTGTAACGTAACTGTATCCTATCCGTAACCTAATCGTAGCAGAAACGTAATCTAACTGTAACCTATCCGTAACTTAACCGTAATCTAACTGTAACCTATCCGTAACTTAACCGTAATCTAACTGTAACATATCCGTAACTTAACCGTAATCTAACTGTAACTTAAACGTAACTTAATTGCTACCTGAAAGTATCATAACTGTGACGTAACCGTAATCTAACTGTAACCTAACCGTAACGTAACTGTAACCTAAGTTTAACGTAACCGTAAACTACTTATAATCTATCCGTAACCTAAAAGTATCCTAACCATAACCTAACTCGGCTAATCGTCCTCTCAGCTAAGTATCCTGTCGTTTAATTTTTCTTGTCGGCTAAATGTCCTGTCGGCCAATCGTCCTGTCGGCTAAATGTCCTGTCGGCTAAATGTCCTGTCGGCTAATTGTCTTGTCGGCTAAATGTCCTGTCGGCTAATTGTCTCGTCGGCTAATTGTCCTGTCGGCTAAATGTCCTGTCGGCTAATTGTCCTGTCGGCTAAATGTCCTGTCGGCTAATTGTCTTGTCGGCTAATTGTCTTGTCGGCTTATTGTCCTGTCGGCTAAATGTCCTGTCGGCTAATTGTCACGTTCGGCCAATTGCCTGTCGTCCAATTGTCTGTCTGCTAAATGTCCGTTTCGGCAAATTGTCCTGTATGCTATACGTACGTTTCGGCTACTTGTCCTGTCGGCTAAATGTACTTGTCGGCTACATGCCCTGTCTGCTAAATGTACGTGTCGACTAAATGTACTTGTCGGCTAAACGTCCTGTCGTCTAAATGCTGTCTGCTAAATGTCTTGTCGGCTATTTGGTTTTCGGCTAATCGTCTGCGACCGGTTTATTCTGGTGGAACTGCACAGGATTCATTAATCGGCGAAATTGTATGAAAATGTAACTCTCATTAACAAATCACGCCCCACCAGTGGCCGAGAGGTTCTGGTCTTGAAGCTGGTAGACGGGAAGTGCTGGGTTCGATCCCAATCGCGCCCGTCGGCCTAATCGTTCGGAGTTTTCGTGGTTTTCTTCGAACCTTGGTTCTCCAAGCGTTAATACGGGTTAGGTTCCCTTAGAAAGACCTCCACGGAAGGCACTCCCCCCTTAGGGCCTATATCCCACGTGCAGATATTTGGCCGACATAAATACAACCAACCAACCATTAACAAATCACTCGTAAGCAAATTTCGCCGATTAATGAATCCTGTGCAGTTCCACCTGAATACGCAGGATTTCTTTGGTATGGGTCTTTATACTTTCTTTAATTTTAACTGTTAGTAATTATTAACTGTAAACATGAAATATACTTTTTTAGTCCTTTAAATGTCATTGCACTGATGAGTGTCTAAAATTTAGCCATAAACATTTGTATTTTTAATTGTACATGTATTTATGTAAATTTTAGTTGTATGTCTGATGAGTTATAATATATTTATTAATTTTAAATTATCGCATTCATTTATTTTTCACTTCCCCACATCTTTGGATAAAGCACTTTATCAAATTATTTAGCAAAAAATGTCAATCTTATGTCATATAAATGTCTGCAAGCTTTTGGAGCCTCGAAATCTAGTAATTGAATTAATTCTGACTCTTTTAAGAGCTCTTATAAGAAGTTCGCAGCTGCTTAAAAATTACTGACTCTCAAAACTTTCTTTATTCAATTATTTGTGTTACAAATTAAATTTCTGTTATGGAAGAAAGTACAGCTACGATAGCAGTTTTTTAAATAATATCTTCAATGATATTTTTTTTTCTTGAAAAATGTACTAAAACTCTAAAATTCTCAAAAAATATATTAATTGATACAGTTCTTTAGCATTTCAGAGGTTTAGTACGTTTTTCACAAAAAAACGTTGAAGATATTATTTCATTTATTTTAGAAGAACCATAAATGAAAAAAGAAAAATAAAATAAAATAATAAGAAACAGTTTTTTGATATTTTTATAGTAAAAACAATTTATTAATTATTTTAGTTCTAAACTCGAAAAGTAACAAAATAGTTACGCTTTTTTCTAATTTCTTTAAGGGTTAAGCAGCCTAAGAGAGACTGCTCAGGGCCGGCTAGCCCTGCCCCTTAGAGCTTAACATCTCTCCCGGTATATTCCCCGACATGTTGGGGCTCCTTAGTGAGTATAGCCCTGTCTGGCCGTATGCAGACGGACATGCACAAGAGGCGCAAGGGGCGAAGTTCACCCGCCAAAGGCGGCCACGCACCACCGGCCACAGAACCCAGAATTTATTTGAAAAAACGAACTGAGTTCACAAAAATAAGGCGACAGCCTGTCCGCTAGGAAAACGCCTACTCGCGACAGAGGGCCGGAGTATAAGAACATTTAAAATAAAAATAAATAAAATAAATAACAAATAAAAATTACATCACTGCTCCTGGCTGCCGGGGGACGAACCCCTCTCGCGACAAGGGGCGGCAGGAAGGGAAAAGAATGATTTCCGTGGCACAAGTAAGATGGCACAAGCAGAGGTTCTTGCGTTCGTAGGAGACCACACTGTTATAAAATACAACTTCTCTATTAATAAATAATCTTCATTTTATTAATTATTCATCTTCCTCAATCTAAAATTAACATTTAACCATTTAAAACTAAACTTCCAATCTACAAAACTCTTTTCAAAACATTGTTTCCTCAAAATAAATATATTCTATATTTAATAATTTTTCTCCTTTAAAGTTAAATTCTTTTTCAATCATTCATTAAAATTTATTAAACTAAACAATAACAATAATCTGTGTAAACAAAGTTTTGCGCTCTTGTTTACTTTTCAAAAAGATCGGGAATCGCGATATATTGACGTTCTTTCTAAGTTTAAAATAGCAAAAAATAAAAATTTTTAAATTTTTAATATTGCGTACTCAATCTATAATCAATAGATAGAGTATATTTTTCTGGTTATTTTGATATAAGTTGCAGAAAAATCCGTTAATAAGTATCAGAAATATTTAATTTAACGTTTTCTGCGTTTTTCTATTTTCAAATGTTGGCGCGAGACAGCTTTTCCGCCATTGCTAAAAGTACAATCTGGAAGTGCTTCTTCAGTCAGTAGATACACAAAATTCGGCACCATTTTCATAATAATTCGTAGCGTCTCTTACGGTAGACGCGTTGAGAACATTGCACTCCTGTAGTTTTTAGAAGATACTTCCTTTCTGCTCGCTTCGGATTGGTTCAGATTTAAATCAAGCGCCGTTTTCAAATTCCAAAGTGAATTTTATCTGGAGATCGCCAATCGACGCCAGGGATTAAGCCAGCTAGGACGCTCTTTTACCGGGCTTCGGGGATTTTCCCCCGTTAGCTTCGGGGTGGCAGAGAGAGAGGATCCTTTTTCTGATGAAGTAACATTTTTTTCCTTCGGATTGAGTAAAAACGACTGACAGAGAAGAATACTAATTCTATCGCCACAATTACAATCATGAATAATGTTTCATTATGAAACAGATCTGCTTCTTCGGATATCTAACTCCTGTTGGGAGTGAAATAATTCATCCCGCAATTCTCGCTCATTCTACAAATCGATTGTGTTCAGCATTCATTTTTATTTAAGATTGAAATCGTGTCGGAAGTTTAATATGTGATACTTTTCTGCAAAGATTCTCCTTCAACTAATTTAACTTATACCAGAAGATCGATGTCAAAGATCTTTCCTTTGAAAGTTTACTTCCAAACAACAACTACAAACCACCAGCATCTTTTCGTCTAACATCCCTTAAGGATATTGTTCATCGCACTACAGTAAATTTCTATCGAGCTCAACTTCATCATTGTGCTAAAAAGATTTTCACTGTGGACTTTACCTTTAGTGAACTTTTGGACAATAGTTACAAAAATCGTCAAATACTCCGTTAAAAACTATTTTTTTTTTACTTCAAAATAGACTCTAAGCAACCATTGATCCTGATGATTCAATTTTTCGAAAATTTAATTTAAATAACAACGATATTACAACGTAGAAATTACGATTACGACTGTTTATTTAAAAATTTCTTTCAGTGCCTTTTATTTATTGAATATAAATATCATATTTGATTATATAGTTATTCTGGATCCAGATTGTGTACGATTAATTTTGATGTGTAAAATAAATAAAGTGAGTTATCCAAAGTGTGTTCTTTTCAGCCTACACATACCATAAATGGGTGAGTGTTTTTATTATATTCCTTATTTTACAGATATGAAAAAGTAATTTTGTGAATACTTAAGATTCAATAGATGGTTCATCACTTATATAAACTTTAAATTCATTTTCTCAGCAGTGCAATTTTCTAGCCACGTATGTTCCGGCCGTAATGTGACTTTGGATAAAGGGATTTCTTACTTTTAAGATTTTAACTTTACTTAAATAATTTAATTATTTGAATATCTTAATTTTTGCCAATTTAAATATCTTATTTAATTAACTTTAGATCCCTTTCTCCAAGGTCACGTTACACACACACTTGATGGATAGGAGAATTTACTGGAGCCTACAAAGAGGACTGAATTCTGATACTGTTTGAAGCTTGATGTGGTGGCAGTGAGACTCGATAAGCAGAACCAGGACTTACGTTAAGTTTGTTAAGTAAGGAAGGAAATTGTGAATGTGTTTTAATTTGTTGAGTAGGAGGGTGCGTGAAAGGACATTTTGGAGCCAATTGACTGGCAGTATGTCTGGACGCCTCAAGTACCAGCGTTGCAACTGTAGTACAGGTGATTTATAGTGCCATCTTCACCGCAGACGCAAGTGGCAGTAGAATCTGGATCTTGAAGCGGTCCAGATATGTCATGAAAGGGCCATGTCCTGTTAAGAAGCTGGTGGTGTAGGGTGTTAAGTTATATAGTGTGACAGAAACTTTAGGAATTAGCTTATATGTGTGTCTGTCCTTGTCTGAGGTATCCCAGTGTTCCTGCCATCGCATCAGTACGCTTTATAGTTTTTGCATGACTCTGGCAGATATATTGTTCATCTAATTTTTCAAACGCAAATGAATTTAATTCCTGATTAAAATTTCAGCGCCTGTTTAAACGACTGTGGATTTTAAAGACATAATGTTTTTAATTTTTAATGCTTTCCCTTGAAATTTAGAACAGTTTTTAAGAACAGGCCAAAATACTTATGCATAGAATTTGAAATTAAAATATTGAAAATATTTTTTAGCTATTCCATTTTAAATATTTTTACGGAAAAAAATGACATAGTTCAAAATGTTGCCTTCGCATTTGTTTTGCTTAAAGTATGACAATATTTATTTAAGTTGTACTTTTCATACATTATACAATAAAACTTGGTATGAATTGTTAAAGTTCACTGAATGTATAAGTAGAAAAAAAATTATTTTTATAATTACGCTTTATTTTTCCAACAAAATAGCTACATATTTTCATGTGCACATAAACCTCAACACTTAAATACTCATAAAATCCATTTTTTTCTGACATCTATTAGCCTCCGATATGCTATTTCTTAAAGGCAACAATTAAAGTGTTGGCCCTAAAAAAATAACGTTACGTTACATAAGCCAGCCGTAAAACGAAGCAGATGTATCAGTGTACTGTTAAATACTTATAATCCTTACGGCAATTTTTTAAACTTCTAAGCATCGCACATTTTCTATTTTTACAACTACGTATAGGGAAAAAAGTACTTTTAAATACAATTTGTTTGAAAACTACATATAAGTTTATTTTTGAGATATTATTATTATTATTATTATTATTTTGTAGTTTTTAATGCAATTCCTGTAATGGTGGCACCTGAAGTATTTATTTCTGAAAAAAGTAAAGGGGAAATAGTTGAAAAATAGTGGATTACTAAATATTTTTGTTGTTACTTTCTCATAACAACTGAGAAAAAAAATTAATTAAAATGCGTGCTATTTTGAAAAGTATAAGTGAATGATTTCTGATAAAACATGGAGCTATTATAAACTGTATTTAATTTTAAGTATCCATATTAATGTTACAAACAAATGAAGGCATATGAATCATTAGAAACCTGATTTTTTTTGTCGAGTTTCTTGAATGACGATCTCGGTTTTTGCTGGTTTTGTGTATCATTCCGTGATAGTGACGTACTATGCATACTTTTCTATAGATGTTGTTTAAGACTGTACCGTAAATGTGAAATTCTTCAGCGGATGCAAATGATGTCTTTTTATATAAAATAAAAGCATGTAATTTAAGTCCTAAAACTGAAATATCTTTTGTACTGTCTATATTTATGTATACTTTTTTTTCATCGGTGGGGGGGGGGGGGGGGGGAACACTAAATTCTGAAAAAGCAGAATTCCCGTTTTCTGGGTTTTATTATTATATATTATGCCAATTTATGTATCCATCTACCATCTTGTTTTCTGGCTACACGAGCCTTCAAGATCTATGTTTTGCTTTGAAAGAGCCATCCTTAAACAGTACATGATAGACAGACATCTTTGGACGATTCAAAGTAGCTGAAATTTCTGCAACAGTCTTCCCTTTCGATTTCAGCTTCCATGCTAAAATTACTTCATCTGATGGAAAACTTTAAGCTCGCGGAAACTTCACTAACCAATACTATCGCTAGATCCACTTAAATACTTCATGTATGTGACGTCGTAAGTTTGAAATTTGTGTTTTTCCGTGAACAGTTGCTAAAAATCAAGAAAGTGTCTAAACATTTGCAATATGGTAATTTCACTTTATTTCAGTTAAATTAAATAATGTCCTATATTAAAACCGCTATTTCCACCCTAAAATGCTTAAAATATATTTAAAAATAAGTACAGCCATTTGTATAACCCAAGTGTTCGTATTTTTAATTTAGTTAAATATCACCAGAGTCTAAACTTTTGCTGAAGACTGTAGTAATGCGTATAATGTTTCAAAGTTTAGAAATATGCAAAATGCTAAATTTGGAGAAACCGGCATTTTAAGTTTAAACAACTGTTTAAATATCTAGTTTGTTTGCAAATATGAAAGCTTATGTTCATACGAAGATGCTTTAAAAGTGTTTTTTTTTTTACATTAGATGAATTGGAGTATTCAGTTCATAATTCGCCAAATTTAAAAAAAATCGATTTTGTAGTCGAATTTCCTATTTTGAAAGTTCACTTTCTCTTCAAGTAGTCATTTACTAAATTTATTAAAATCACATTTCGTATAAATCAGTTATACAATTTTAAAATACATGAAGCATTCTCACAAAACAATCTGGTGAAATTAAACTTACTAAAATAACATTTTAACTTATGGATGAGTGGCTAAATGATTCAAAATAAAGAAAAAATGGTCAGCAGCGAAGATTTATTTAATTTAACTGAGGTTTAAGTTAAACTTGCGTGTTTAATTTTCATTACCGTCCCCTAGATATTTCATCTCTCTAACTTTTTATTTTCTTCTAAATTTTTATTTGTAATGAATTTGCATAGAACCCATAGAACATTTAAATCAGAAATAATAACAGTGTAGTATTTATAGTACAAAATTTTGGTATAACATTGTCTTAAAAGGATGTTAAGGAAGGGACGGTAAAGAAAAAAAAGAGATGGTAAGAGATGGAATTAGCACCTATTTTTAAGCAAATCATGATAAGACTAAGTGATAGCCACAATGTTCATTGATTTTAGATAACAGTTATTTAGATTAGATTAAATAAAAACAAAAATTAATATACCTCAAAAAGTGCAGGAATAAACCTTGGGGGTGGTAAGACTACCAATACAGCCACAGTGCTTGAACGTGATATTTAAATGCCGATTTAAATTCTGAAGTAAATTCCCTGTCAAATAATTTTAGCCATTCTTTCTCTAGCATATGTCTGCATGAGAAAAAAGTTGAAAAAAATTCTGTTGCTGGTTCTGAAGTGATTTTCTGTATAATTTTAGCAAGAGGGACTGTAAGGAATCTAAAATCCAGTGACAGAGTTAAAAAAATAATAACAACCGTAAAAATGTACGCAGGTTAAGTTTTTGCTACACATTTATGTAACACAATAGTCCCAGTTTCGGAAAAAAAATTACATCGAATTACTTTTATTGAAAGAATTTTATACAGACAACTCCAAACTTAAAACTCAGCATCAGGGACACGGGACGGTAAGGAATTCCGTGGTATATTCGAACCCCCAACATCGTCCAAAACTTATTTATCTCGTTAATATTGTCATACAGCCATGCAATGGAATATTTTTTAATGTGAAATATAAGAAAACAAGAATATGTACTAAAATAAAAACTATTATTCAGGGACTTAAAAGTCAAAATTATGTGAGAACGCCCCACAATGCGTTTGTTTAAACATTCGATCACATATTTTGAATGAAAGCTAAGAACTTCTTAGAACACTAAAAAAAATAACTAATACATAACGTGTTTTGAAAGAACGTTGTCTTTCTTCATCAGGCGCGAACAAAACATGCTGCAACTTTGAAGGTAGTAGCAATATTGAAAGGTAATGCAAGAAAAGAACAGGTGTGATCAAGTAGCGAATAGAATAGCCGAAAGCAACAGCCAGTTGAATAATGACTTAACAAATTTGGAGAAGATGTGTGAAATAAATAGCATGAAAAAACAAAGATAAAGGTAAGATAGAGGAAACAAGCTAATATAATATATAAAATGTACAACAAAAAACGAAGAAGAAATTAAAAATATATATATTTAGTTAAAGTGAACAAGTTTTCCTAAGTTGCAAGAATTCCTATTGGCTATTTGCTCCTAACTGTCCCTTTCTCTTCTAATTCCTTTCACTATTGCTCTTCCTTTTAAAAAGATAAAAAAATCTTGATTGCGCCTGATGAAGAAAGGATGCATTCTTTCAAAACTCGTTCCGCCTTACTTATTTTTATGGAGTTTGAAGAATGTTTTATCTTATATTATGCTAAAAATTCGAATTCATTCAGAAATCGGATTAAACCTATATAAATCTTTTGAAATTGTCTCAGTTTGCACAATTCGATTTAAATATATGAAATTATTTTTAATAAATGAAATTTTGGAAGCCTTTTTGTATCTGAATGGATTTGAAACAGGAGTAAAATCATGAAACACAATTGTTACTGACATAAATCTCTATACTTCTGATATATCTAGACAAAATAATCGATTATGTTTGTCTCCAGGAGAGATATTTACGATATCAAAAATAAGAATATGAATTCTCGCTATTTGACAAATTATTAGTTATAAGCACATGATCAATTTCCTAGACGACAAACCAATATTAGTTTTGCATTTTGGTAATAGTTTGTGAAACAAAAGTCGATGTATAACAAATTATAACATCCTGTACTAATATACTTCTTTTAATTGCTAAAAGATGTAAAGTAAAAACAGTAAATTATTATAAAGTATACTTTAGAGTCGTGGCAGGTGTAATTCAAAAGAAAAAAATAAAGAAAGAAAAACAGCTCATGTACAGTTGTAGAAAAAAATTAAACACCCCCCACTAACTCACCAACTAACTATAATAGAAGAAAGTTACTGGTACCAAACGATTCGAAATAAAGTCTACTTTTAAATGATATTTATAAAATTTTCTTAGGGGGCCATCTACAAATCAAAACCAGACCAAACTTCGTTTTTTTCAACGGCAACACCCAATTTTGACACTATATTTTAAATCTTCGGTTCAAACTATGCCTAGAAACGAAATGTCAAGTCATTTAGATGATGAGTTTTTGAATTATAAACCTTCAATATTGAGAGCTTCCAATGTTAAATTACATTTTCATATTTTTATTAATATCTCTTGAAATTACAATCCTAATGTGATACTTTTTTTGTTTGGTTGTAATGCTAATAAACCCAAACATAAATACATTGAACTTGTAATTAAAAATATATATATAATATGAATTATGAAATTAATATTCGAAAAAAATATGAATTGCAACCTACATTTTTTAAAATAAATATATATTTATTATGCCCTGCTTTATGCGAATTATCAATTTTTTTATTCTTTTATTATTTTATTGTTTTGTTTTTTATTTTTTATTCTCATTATATTTATTTATTATTCTTTTTATTTTTTATTATTTTGAAATATATTTTACTCATTTTATTGAAACATTTGGTCTCGCATTAGAACAAAATGTTAACGAATATCGAAACATATTAAACGAATGAAATATTGATATTGACAAGAGATAATACATTAAAAGAAGTGGCATAGTCATTATGTAGCATTTCAAAAAGCGAGTACCGAACTTCAATTTGGATAGACACCCTAAAATAGGCTCAATTCAAAATAATTAATTTCTCTGAAAATAATCATACTAATTTCATGAAAACTTGAACTTAGGTTAAATAAAGGGTGTAGAATCTATTTATGGTGTGAAACGTGGTTATTTATATTGAAGAAAACAACGTTTGGGTTCGTTTTGATATGGAGATGGCCTCCTAAGCAAATTTTGTGCACAGTCGTGGAAAAAAAAAGTAAACACCCCCTACTAACTTCCCAACAAATTATCGTACACGAAAGTTACTGGTACCGAACGATTGGAAATAAAATCTACTTTTGAATGATGCATATAAAATTTGCTTAGGGGGGCCATCTACATATTAAAACGAATCCAAACTTAATTTTTTTCAATGGCAATACCCAATTTTAACGAGATATTTCAAATCTTCGGTTCAAACTATGCCTAGACACCAAATTTCAATTAATTTGAATAATAAGTTTTTGAATTATAAACATTCAAAATTTAGTGCTTCTAATGTTAAATTACATTTTCATATTTTTATTTATATCTCCTGAAATTATGCTCCTAATGTGTTAATTTTTTGTGTAGCAATAATTCTAATATACCCAAACATAAGTACGCTGAATTTAAATTTTTATAATTTTATGATATGAATTATGAATTATGAAATTTATATTCTAAAAAATTATGAATTGCAACCTACAATTTTTTGATGGATTTAGATTTATTATGTCCTGCTTTATAGAAATCCAAATTTTCACTTTTTTCTTTCAAATAGTTTTCAAATTATGCTTAAAAAACGGCAAAATGATGGTTTAATGGGCAGCCCATGATAGAAGTGAGTAGATATTAGGTAGCTTTCATTACAAAAGGCTACCTATTGCAGCCGTTCGGAGGAAAGATATTTCAAAAAATCTACCCTATATATATGAAATCCTAATGAATCGAATTGAAACAAATTTATGTAACGATTCTATGAAACGACTGATTAAACAACTGATTACGTTTCTCCTAAAATATGGAATACATTGCCATGAAATTAACACCAAAAATCCGTATTGATCCACAGATCTCAAAACTGGTATTAGAATTTAAAAATTAGAATTAGTTTTCGAAATATTAATTTTTTTCTAATTTTAAATACTTTTTTTCTAATGATGGCAACTCAAATTTTAATCATAACAAATATTTTTTTTTCATATTTTAGAAAAGTTTATTTTAAATTAATTTGGCGACGAGTTTGGCCTCCGTTAAATGTAAGCTAAGAAATGCATCATGTTACTTTTATTCAAAATTCAATTTGTATTTCATTATCATTTTATTTAATACAAAACTTTCATTTAAAATTGAAACCTTTAAAATAAATGGCTTTTACTTCATTCTTTTTTTTAAACGAAACGAAAAGGAAAATATTAGACACAGATGTCATATACGCAACGGGGTACCTAATTGGCGTTATTTTGCCTGACATGGTAACCCGGCTATTGTTGCTCATTTATTAATAAATGTTTATTTGAATTTATTTTCTTTTTATTTACAAAAAATGTTATAAATTGTTTTGTTCTATAGTTATTTATTAATTTTTTTTTATTTATTGTTATTTCATTTTTAAAATAACAGAAAACAATTTAAAAATACTTATGTAACAGGTATTTGAAAACGAGGTTTTCGCCAAATTGTCGTAAAAAAAAAAAAAAAAAAAAAAAAAAAAGAAAAAAAAAATCACGCCAAACCCGGTGCGTATGTGACAATGCCTCCATGAGATTTAATTTCCACTTCAAAGCAATGTTTTAATGTTACTACTTCTGCCGTCGACAAATTTCGCCAAATTATACAAATTGAATTTTTTTTTTTAAATAACAAAAGAACAAATAAATTAGTATAACATTAATAAAAATACAAATAAAACGTCGAAATAAAAATCTCTTGATGGCGTGAACATGTGTAACTTCCTTAAAGTCAAGTGAATGTGACATTTACGATCAACCATTATTGGCATTTAATCTTATAGTTTGGCGACAGATTTTTGGTCGATTTTTGGGATAACCAAGTAGCACCGTTTTAATTTACCACTCGAAAAATAAAAAAAATGCTAACTGGCGAGTTAAAAAAAAAGCTATTGGCTAGATTTTCACCCGGCTAACATAAAAGTACCAGGAATTCTTTGTGATCATGGCAACTTTTATGTAGTTTTATTCGAAAAAATAATTTTGATTCTTTAATCAAAATGAAAAACTTTCTTATGAAAAGCGAAGGAATCAGCCCGTTGTTTATGGCAGTTACATGACTTGGACTGTTATAATATAAACGAAATAATGGAAATAGAATAATATTCGGCGACTTATCACACCTGTGGCTGGCTAACATTAAAGTACCAAAATGGCCGCCTGGAATATAAAAAGCGAAGGGATCCGCTTGGAGCTGTTGATGATAGTCACATGACTTAGGCTATTATTATAAAGATTGTTTTCAATTTTAAAAACAGCGCAAAGAATAATATTTCCTGACGATTAAAAATTTATTTTCACGTGACTATTAAAAACAGAAAAAAAAAACTTTAAAATTACTATTAAATGAGTACGTGTTAAAGGCAGGAAAATATTGAAAATTATGCCCTGAAAATTGTATTTACATGTGAATATTAAAAAGGAAAGGAAACTTTAAAATAATAAATACATTAATATGCGGTTAACCCTTTCACGGACAAGGCACTTCTATTCGTAAAATCTTGAAATCAGTGAATGGCACCAGAATTTACAAACAAATTTCGAAATACAAAAATGCTTTTGTTCACTTACTTAATAAAACGTAAATTTTCATCCCAATATTCTGATGCTAATGTGGCATTTAAGAATTAAAATTAAGTGGTCCAAAAATGAACCACAGCCCTTGAAGGGGTTAAAGCAGCAAATTTTAGCAATTGTATTATATCAATCGTTTTATAACGCTGTTAAAAAATACCGAGAGGCAAAGACTCTGTTTACTTAATTCATTTTATTTTAGCTTCTTTTCAAATGTTTAACTGATCTTCTTTAACCAAACACGAAAAAAACCATTGGATGACGTAACAGCAACTGATTCTACCTTAAAATTTTGCAATCAAAGGGAATTGAATGGAAACCCGTTCACAGGGAGATCGCTACAGGTTTTTTCAGTATAATTCAATCTTCTCTAATCTTTTTAAGACCGATCAGATTAGCGTGCTTTTAGATTCTACAGTATCTGAAAGGGGGTTGGCGAGCGTAGCTTGCAGGGGGCAGAACCCCCTAGTTTTGGTATATTTTCATCGATCATGACCCCCCAGACCCCGAAACCACCCTCCGTTCAAAATTTATATATATATATATATATATTACCAAAAAATTAAAAATGGAAAAATATTTTTTTCTTATGTATTTGACCTTTATACAAAGATTCTGGAGCAGTTTTTGTTTCGTCTATATCTTAAAAAATGGCTGAGTTATAGCATTTTGAATTTCTAGCGTGGCTGACATTTTGAAACGTCCCGAATTTTGTCACGCGATAAAAGGCGTATTTATGAACCGATTTCGATGTAATTCGGTGTGTACATAGTACATATCAATGTCTCGACCGAGTTCGTTGGCCAGCTTCATCCGCCATTTTGTTTCAAAATGGCGGGCATTTAAATGTTTTTAAAAAAATTAATTTGAAATGTGGTACCAAAAAATTGAAAATGGAAAAATATTTTTTTCTTATGTATTTGACCTTTATACAAAGATTTCGGAGCAGTTTTTGTTTCGTCTATATCTTAAAAAATGGCTGAGTTGCAGCATTTTGAATTTCTAGCGTGGCTGACATTTTGAAACGTCCTGAGTTTTGTCACGCGATAAAAGGCGTATTTATGAACCGATTTGGATGTAACTTCGTTTATACATAGTACATACCAATGTCTCGACCGGGTTCGTTGGCCAACTTCATCCGCTATCTTGTTTAAAAATGGCGGCCATTGAAATTTTTAAGAAAAATTTAAATTTGAAATGCGGTACCAAAAAATTGAAAATTGAAAAAATATTTTCTTCTTATGTGTTTGACCTTGATAAAAAGATTCGGGAGCAGTTTTTGTTTCGTCTATATCTTAAAAAATGGTTGAGTTATAGCATTTTGAATTTGTAGCGTGGCTGACATTTTGAAGCGCCCTGATATTTGTCACGTAATAACAGGCGTATTTATGAACCGATTTGGATGTATCTTGGTGTGTACATAGTACATACAAATATCTCGACCGAGTTCGTTGGCCAGCTTCTTCCGCCATCTTGTTTCAAAATGGCGGCCATTTAAAAAAAATTGAAAAAATAAAAAAAATAAAATAAGATGCCAAAAAATTGGAAAATGAGAAAGATTTTTTCGTATGTGTTTGACCTTAATACAAAGATTCCGGAACAGTTTTTGTTTCGTCTATATAAAAAAAAATGGGTGAATAATAGCATTTTGAATTTCTATTGTGGCTGACATTTTAAAACGACCTGATTTTTGTCACGTGATAACAGGCGTATTTGTGAACGATTTGGATGTAACTTGGTCTGTACATAGTACATACCAATGTCTCGACCGAGTTCGTTGGCCAGCTTCATTCGCCATCTTGTTTCAAAAGTGTTGCCATTTAAAAAAATTAAATTTAAAATTTAAAATGAGGTATTAAAAAATTGGAAAATGAAAAAAAATTTTTTTATGTGTTTGGCCTTGATAGAAAGATTCCGGAGCAGTTTTTGTTTCTGAAAATTTGTTCTTTTGTTTATATCTTAAAAAATGGTTGAATTATAGCACTTTGAATTTCTAGCATGGCTAACATTTTAAAAAGATCTTGTATTTGTCACGCGATAACACACGTATTCGCCTATTTCGATGTAAGAAGGCATGTGGATAGTGTACATCAATACCTCGACCAAGTTCGCTGGCCAGATTCATCAGCCATCTCTTTTCAAAATGGTGGCCATTAAATTAAAAAATATATATATATTTAAAGTGAGGTGCAAAAAAATTAGAAATTGAAAAAGGTTTCTTTCTTAAGTATTTGATCTTGATATAAGGATTCAGGAGCATTTTTTGTCTGTCTTTACCTTAAAAAATGGCTCGGATATAGCAGTTTCAATTTCTATTGTGGGTGACATTTTGAAAAATCTGATTTTTTGCATGCGACAGCACTCCTATATATCAACCGATTCCGATGTGAGTGAGCATGTGCACAGCAATTACTGAGGTTTCGACCAAGTTCACTGGTTAGCCTCATCTACCATGTTGTCTTAAAATGGCAGGCACTTTAAGAAATCGCCGAATTTGACAGTCAAATATAAGTTACTTTAAAGAAAAGCAGCTTGGATAAAGCTGACTAATTTCGCGAAATTCTCATTCATTATATTGATAAAAATTAGTATTGAATCTCCTATATTCGATTTCCACTAAATTGAGTTTCGTGTGTTTGAATGATATAAGTTGGCTTTTAGGTAGCTTTCTTTACAAAAAAGCTACCTATTGCAGCCGTTCGGAGGAAAGCGATTTCAAAAAATTTTGGTATATTTTCATCGATCATGACCCCCAGACCCCGAAACCACCCTCCGTTCAAAATTGATATATATATATATATATATATATATATATATATATATATATATCTATATATATATATATATATATATATATCTGACCTATGTCACACTGTAACTCCCGTAATTATGAACCGATTTCGATGAAATTTGGTGTGTACATAGTACATACCAATGTCTCGACCGAGTTCGTTGGCCAGCTTCATCCGCCATTTTGTTTCAAAATGGCGGCCATTTAAAAGTTTTAAAAAATTTTAAAACTTGAAATGTGGTACCAAAAAATTAAAAATGGAAAAATATTTTTTTCTTATGTATTTGACCTTTATACAAAGATTCCGAAGCAGTTTTTGTTTCGTCTATATCTTAAAAAATGGCTGAGTTATAGCATTTTGAATTTCTAGCGTGGCTGACATTTTGAAACGTCCTGAATTTTGTCACGCGATAAAAGGCGTATTTATGAACCGATTTGGATGTAATTCAGTGTGTACATAGTACATACCAATCTCTCGACCGAGTTCGTTGGCCAGCTTCATCCGCCATTTTGTTTCAAAATGGCGGCCATTTAAAATTTTTTTAAAAATTTAAAAATTGAAATGTGGTACCAAAAAATTGAAAATGGAAAAATATTTTTTCTTATGTATTTGACCTTTATACAAAGATTTCGGAGCAGTTTTTGTTTTGTCTATATCTTAAAAAATGGCTGAGTTATAGCATTTTGAATTTCTAGCGTGGCTGACATTTTGAAACGTCCTGAATTTTGTCACGCGATAAAAGGCGTATTTATGAATCGATTTGGATGTAACTTCGTTTATACATAGTACATACCAATGTCTCGACCGGGTTCGTTGGTCAGCTTCATCTGCCATCTTGTTTAAAAATGGTGGCCATTTAAATTTTTAAGAAATATTTAAATTTGAAATGTGGTACCGAAAAATTAAAAATTGAAAAAATATTTTCTTTTTATGTGTTTGACCTTGATAAAAAGATTCGGGAGCAGTTTTTGTTTCGTCTATATCTTAAGAAATGGCTGAGTTATAGCATTTTGAATTTCTAGCGTGGCTGACATTTTGAAACGTCCTGATTTTTCTCACGTAATAACAGGCGTATTTATGAACCGACTTGGATGTACCTTGGTGTGTACATAGTACATACAAATATCTCGACCGAGTTCGTCGGCCGGCTTCATCCGCCATCTTGTTTCAAAATGGCGGCCATTAAAAAAATTAAAAAATTAAAAAATTTAAATGAGATACCAAAAAAATTGGAAAGTGAAAAAGATTTTTTTTGTATGTGTTTTACCTTAATACAAAGATTCCGGAACAGTTTTTCTTTCGTCTATATCTAATAAAAATGGCTGAGTAATAGCATTTTGAATTTATCTTGTGGCTGACATTTTAAAACGACCTGATTTTTGTCACGCGACAACAGGCGTAATTATGAACCTATTTGGATGTAACTTGGTCTGTACATAGTACATACCAATGTCTCGACCGAGTTCGTTGGCCAGCTTCATTCGCCATCTTGTTTCAAAAGGGTTGCCATTTAAAAAAATTAAATTTAAAATTCAAAATGAGGTATTAAACAATTGGAAAATGAAAAAGATTTTTTTATGTGTTTGACCTTGATACAAAGATTCCGGAGCAGTTTTTGTTTCTGAAAATTTGTTCTTTTGTTTATATCTTAAAAAATGGTTGATTTATAGCACTTTGAATTTCTAGCATGGCTAACATTTTGAAACGATCTTGTATTTGTCACGCGATAACACACGTATTCGCCTATTTCGATGTAAGAAGGCATGTGGATAGTATACATCAACACCTCGACCAAGTTCGCTGGCCAGATTCATCAGCCATCTTGTTTCAAAATGGCGACCATTAAATTAAAATATATATATATATATTTAAAGTGAGGTGCAAAAAAATTAGAAATTGAAAAGGGTTTCTTTCTTAAGTATTTGACCTTGATATAAGGATTCAGGAGCATTTTTTGTTTGTCTTTACCTTAAAAAATGGCTCAGATATAGCAGTTTCAATTTCTATTGTGGGTGACATTTTGAAAAATCTGATTTTTTGCATGCGACAGCACTCCTATATATTAACCGACTCCGATGTGAGTGAGCATGTGCACAGCAATTACTAAGGTCTCGACCGAGTTCACTGCTTAGCCTCATCCACCATGTTGTCTTAAAATGACAGGCACTTTAAGAAATTGCCGAATTTGGCAGCCAAATATATGTTACTTCAAAGAAAAGCAGCTTGGATAAAGCTGACTAACTTCGCGAAATTCTCATTCATTATATTGATAAAAATTAGTATTGAATCTCCTATATTCGGTTTCCACTAAATTGAGCTTCGTGTGTTTGAATGATATAATTTGGCTTTTTTTAAATAAGGATTATGAAAGCTACCTCTTCCTCCCGGCACTGGCCGGAAGGACTTTTTTAAAATAAGGAATATGAAAGCTACCTCTTCCTCCCGGTACTGGCCGGAAGGACTTTTTTGACATTTCTTCTGCTGTCCTGTAATCTAACCGACTTCATTGACTGCTTGAGTGGTGCTTAATGTGCCTTGATCAGGAAAGGGGCTCTCTCGGTCAACAATGGAGTACCGAACTTCAATTTGGATACAGCCCTTAAAATACGCTCGTTTTAAAATAATTAATTTCTCGGAAACTTGTGGTACGAATTGCATAAAAAATTGTTTTTAGGCTAATTGAAGGGTGTGGAGTTCATTTATGCTGTCAGAAATGTGTACTGCTATTGAAAAAACAAATCTATGGCTCGTTTTAATATGTAGATGGCCCACTAAGCAAACTTTATATACATCATTTAAAAGTAGACTTTATTTCCAATTGTTCGGTACCAGTAACTTTCTTCTACGATAATTTGTTCAGGAGTTAGTAGGGGGTGTTTACTTTTTTTTCCCACGACTGTACATTATTTAAAAGTAGACATTATTTCTCATCGTTTGGTACCAATAATTTTCTTCTACAATAATTTGTTGCAGAGTTAATAGGAGGTGCTTACTTTTTTCTCCCAACAACTATACTACACACTGCTTTATTGCAACTGAATCATTTCTCAATAGTCCTGACATCATGGCTACTAATAGGAGGCTGTCTGAATGTTTCTATGTAATAATTGTCATGTTAGAGGAAAATTAATTAGGATTTATGGATTAAATGTAATCTTATTTTGATGTTTATTTGAATTTATCTTTTATTATAATGATTTAATCCGATTTATATGCTGTAAATCTCATAATTGTCAAATATGAGGGAACTTAATTAAATTTGTAGCTCAAGTAATCATCTCTATTCTTACGGATTTTTATTATGAGTTATAATTTAAGTACTTATTTCAAAATAAATATGTCAATCAACTAATTTAGGGGCTGTGCATATATAACGTTATCACTTTAGGGGGGAAGGTAGGTCTCGTACTTGATATCGTAAGATATATCTGAGGTGAAGAGGGCGTTGCTTTTTTATATCGTAATCATTTTTGATCCAACCAAATTTTTCTTTTTTCAGTAACTTTTTCTTTATATCTAAAAAGTCTGTCGTCTTTTTTATTATTACTTTTTGACATGTTTTTATGAAAATACAAAGCTATTACTAAAGCCATTAAATGTTCATAAAATCATTTCATCCCAAAATTTCGAATACCGCAACGTTTGGCATTCCTGTTCTTCTTCTTTATGCGCATATAATTCGCTGTTAGAGAAATCAGGAGCATATGTAGGGTAAGTGATACTTGCATTTACCAGTAAAGAAAGACAAAGAATGTTGTCCGCTGTTTTGTTGATAAGTTCTGTTTTTAACCTCACCGGTAAGGGGTCAAGTGCGAGAAGACAATATTACTTTTGAATGCATTATGTAACAATAAGCTATTATTAAATACTTTTAAATCGTAACTAACTCTTTTACATGTTATTTGATAGAAATTTATTTCAAGTATTGATATTTTATTGACTCCTTGAGTCCGTAAAATATGCGATTTATTATCATATGTGTATATCACTGCAAACGCATAAAAATAAAGAAAAACTAGTATGTTGTGGCCATCACAAAACTTTCTTCTATATAAATCACGTCAATTAAATCATTTAAATAGTATAAGAAAGTACATCAATTTATCATCAATTCATATCAAAGTATATCTGAATTTGCAGTTTGATGAAAAATCGTGTATTAATTCTAGAGATGGAGCTATAGTGGAAATACTGAAAAATGTAGCACAGCAGCGCCACCTGTTGAGCGATTTGCACCAAAACATAAACAGCAGTAATTCATATCAATGTCCTACCTGAATCTGAAGTTTGTTGAAAATCCAAGCATTAGTTCTTGAGATAGATCTATTTCAGAAATTACAAAAAATGTAGCATAGCGGCGCCACCTGTTGAGCGATTTACGCCAAAATGTTTAAAACATCAATTCATGTCAAGGACTAACAGAATCTGAAGTTTGAAGTAAATCCGTGCATTAGTTCTGGACATCGAGCAATTGCAGAAATCGTTAAATATGTTGCATAGCAGCGCCACCTGTTGAGCGATTTACACCAAAAACTAATCAGCACCAACTTATATCAGGGACTAACTTAATATACATTTTTATTAAATTCCGTGCATTAGTTCTTGAGATAGAGCGCCCACAATCTTTGTGTCACATACAGACAGACTCACAGAATCACAGACTTACAGACAAACATTTTGTGAAAACATGTTTTTCCAAATCTCTGACCCCTAAACCGTGTAAATCCGTCGAAAAGTGAAAGTCGAAAATTTTCACGAATCCAATACTTTCTTCTTGTAAAGATAGAAAAAAGTAATAATCTAAAGATAAAAGAATTTTCAGACATTGATAATGATATCATCGGGTGGGGGGGGGGGGGATGCTCGGCGAATTATAACGTATGATTTCGTAAAGAGGGGAGGGGGTAAAATTTGGCCAAAATTTGAAAATGTTGATAACGTTACATATGCATAGCCCCTAAGTATACTGTTTTCAGGATCTTTAATTATCATTAAGATATTCCGATGGGATGATTTGAAGTATTATTTGGGGCAGATATAGAATCTGATTTAGCAACTAGGGGGGAAATATACTAATTGAAAAAGTTCAGAAAGTATCTTATCAATTTTATAACATACACTAGTGGGCTCTGCCCCCTGCAAACTACGCTTGCCGACCCCCCGTTCAGACACCGCAGAATCTAAAAACAGGCTAATCTGATCGGTTTTAAAAATATTAGAGAAGATTGAATTTTACTGAAAAAAGCTGTGCAGATCTCCCTGTAAACGGGTTTCCATTCAATTCCCTTTGACTGCAAAAATTTAAGGCCGAATCAGTTGCTGTTAAGACATCCAATGGTTGTTTTCGTGTTTGATTAAAGAGGATCAGTTAAACATTTGAAAAGAAGCTAAAATAAAATGAATTAAGTGTACAGGGTCTTTGTCTCCCGGTATTTTAAAACAATTTCTATAACAATAGCCTAAGTCATGTGACTATCATCAACAGTTCCGGCGAAGCACTTCGCTTTTTTTATTCCAGGTGCCGTTTTGGTACTTTAATGTTAGCCAGGTACAGGTTATAAGTCGCCAAATATTATTCTATCGCCATCATTTCATCTATATTATAATAGTCCAAGTCATGTAACTGCCATAAATAAATACGCTCTGATCCCTTCGCTTTTCATATGAATGTTTGGCCCATATATCATATATGGCCCCATACTGGCGCGATTTATTTTCCGACGCTAATTTGGGGAAAACATCAACAGCATAAACAACAATATCCGGCTCACCAAATCAAGCAAAATAACGATACTATGGCGCCAGTTAAGTATCCGTTGCGTATATGACATTGGCGTCAGAATAAAATCGCGCCAATATGGGTCCGTATATGACATCTGTGCCGAAAGTTTTAAATTTTGATTAAAATATCAAATTTCTTTTTCGAATAAAACTACATAAAAGTTGCCATGGTCGCAAAGAATTCTTGGTATTGTTACGCTATCCGGGTGCAAATCTCGCCAAAAGCTTTTTTTCAATTCGCCAGTTAGCATTTTTTTTTTTCGAGTGGTAAATTAAAACATTGTTTTGAAGTTGAAATTAAATGTCATGGTTTGTTACATCATTTAATATTTGGCCAGATGTCATATACGCACCAGGTTTGGCGTGATTTTTTTTGAACGAAAATTTGGCAAAAACCTCGTTTTCGAATACCAGTTACATATGTATTTTTCGTACTACTTAGTTATACCGTCGACCAACAATCTATCACCACACTATAAGATTAAATGCCAATAATGGTTGATCGTAAATGTCACATTCACTTGACTTTAAGCAAGTTACACGTCTTTACGTCATGAAGTGATTTTTATTTCGACGTTTTATTTGTATATTTATTAATGTTATACTATTTTATTTGTTCTTTCGTTATTTAAAATAAAAATTATGTCAATTTGTATAATTTGGCGAGTGGTTTGACGATTTATATAATTTGGGGAAATGGGTCGACGGAATAACTAAATAGTAACGTATTTTTTAATTATTTTCTATTATTTTTAAAAGAAAATAACCAAAAAAATAATTAACTATAGAACAAAACAATTTATGTAATTTAAAAAAAGAAAATAAAGTAAATACACATTTATTATTAAATAATCAACAATAGCCGGGTTACCATGTCAACCAAAATAATGCCATTTTGGCGCCAATTAGGTACCCTGGTGCGTATATGACATCTGTGCCTAATAGTTTTCTTTTTGTTTCGTTTAAACAAAAAGAAAGAAGTGAAAGCCATTTATTTTAAATGTTTCAGTTTGTATTAAATAAAATGACAATGAAATACAAATTGAATTATGAATAAAAGTAACATGATACATTTCTTAGCATACTTTTAAGGGAGGCTAAACTGGTCGCCAAATTAGTTTAAAATAGTAACCTTCTCTAAAATATGAAAAAAAAAATATCTGTTATGATTAAAATTTGAGTTGCCATCATTAGAGAAAAGTATTTAAAATTAGAAAAAAAATTAATATTTCGAAAACTAATTCGAATTTAAAAATTCTAATACCAGTTTTGAGATCTGAGGATCAATATGGATTTTTGGTGTTAATTTCATCGCAAAATATTCCGTATTTTAGGAGAAATCGCCGTGAAACATAATCAGTTGTTTAATCAGTCGTTTCATAGAATCGTTACATAAATTCCTTTCAATTCAGTAGTTTCAGAGTATCCGTTTCATTAGGATTTTATACTAGGGGCTCTGCGAGCTGCGCTCACCAACCCCCGTTCAGACACCGCAGAATCTAAAATCACGCTAATTTGATTGGTTTTTAAAAGATTAGATTGAATTATAATGAAAAAACCTATAGCGATTTCCCTGTAAACGGATTTCCATTCAATTCCCTTTGATTGCG
Source organism: Maratus speciosus (assembly GCA_963932465.1). Classification (NCBI taxonomy): domain Eukaryota; kingdom Metazoa; phylum Arthropoda; class Arachnida; order Araneae; family Salticidae; genus Maratus; species Maratus speciosus. The sequence goes on from OZ010799.1 coordinate 107,287,045, forward strand.
AAAATTTAAGGCCGAATCAGTTGCCGTTAAGACATCCAATGGCTGTTTTCGTGTTTGATTAATGAAGATCAGCTAAACATTTGAAAAGAAGCTAAAATAAAATGAATTAAGTAAACAGAGTCTTTGCCGACCAGCATTTTTTAACAGCGTTATAAAACGATTGATATAAAACAATTTACTACAATTACTGCGATTTACTGCTTTAACCCCTTCAAGGGCGGTGGTTCATTTTTGGACCACTTAATTTTAATTCTTAAATGCCACAATGGCACCAGAATATTGGAATAAAAATTTTTCTTTTATTAAGTAAGTGAACAAAAAAGAATTTTCGTATTTCGAACTTTGTTTGTAAATTCCGGTGCCATTCACTGATTTCAACATTTTACGAATAGAAGTACCTTGCCCCTGAAAGGGTTAAATTCATATTAATGTATTTATTATTTTAAAATTTCCTTTCTCTTTTAATATTCACGTGTAAATACAATTTTCAAGACATAATTTTCAATATTTCCTGTTTTTAACACTTACTCATTTAATAGTAATTTTAAAGTATTTTTCTGTTTTTAATAGCCATGTGTAAATAAATTTGTAATCGATAAGAAATATTATTCTTTGCGCTGTTTTTAGAACTGAAAACAATATCTATAATAATAGCCCAAGTCATGTGATTATCATCAACAGTTCCTTCGCTTATCATAAGAAAGGTTTCCATTTTGATTAAGGCGTCTCAGGACTCTTAAAATTGGAAAAAATGAAAAAAAAAAGACAATTTTCAACATTTAATACCTTAAAATGTATTTGATTTTATGACACAATTTTAATTGGGAATGAAAGACCTAAGTATGTTCTTTCATTTCATGTATTTAAAAAATTATAAGATGCAGAATTAGCATTTACAGGGGGCTCCAAACTGTTAGACATTTTTCGTGCAAAAAATCGGCATAACAGCTTACGCGCACGATTACAAAATAAGTGTTGCAACTAGAATGAAAATTTTGGTATCTACTTATACTTTAGATTGTAATAATTACCCTGAACTTAAACAAATTTGTATTTAAAGCTTTTTTATATTTTTAATACAAAGTTGTATTTAGCTAATGCAAAATTAAGAAAATTTCAACAGCATAATCACCTAAAAAAATTATGTTTTGAACAATAAAAAGGAAATTTTAGGTTCAGTTTATACAGACTAACATGAAACATATGTTTTGAAAATTTCATGAAAAAATATTCATAAGTTTTTGAGATATCGTGCGCGTTATGCCCAAAAACGTCATTTGGAGAAAAATGGCTTCAAAGTTTCCGAAACGACGCTTCAGCTATTGAACGTGTATAAATGTAAAAGCCGTAACTTCAGTTCTAATAGGAATTTCAAGGAAACAATTATATCAAAATGTCCAGAAAAGATAGGAGTTTAACATCGAAAAAAATTAAAATTTCGAAAATTTTAAAGCTTTAAGAGTCCTGAGACCCCTTAAAGAAACAAAGTTATTTTTACGAATAAAACTACATAAAAGTTGCCATGATCGCAAAGAATTCTTGGTACTTTTATGTTAGCCGGGTTAAAATCTCGCCAATAGCTTTTTTGGTACTTTTCCGTTATACAGACACCATGCCAAAATGTATGCTAATGCACCAATTATTTCAACCGTGATGGTGAAAAGGATTTTTGGTACTACTTAGTTATCCCGTCGACCCAAAATCTATCGCCAAACTATAAGATTAAATGACAATAATGGTTGATCGTAAATCTCACATTCACTTGACTTTAAGCAAGTTACACGTGTTTACGCCATCAAGTGATATTTATTTCGACGATTTATTAGTATTTTTATTAATGTTACACTAATTTATTTGTTCTTTCGTTATTTAAAATAAAAAGTATGTCAATTTGTTAATTTGGCGAGTGGTTTGGCGATTTATATAATTTGGCGAAATTGGTCGACGGGATAACTAAGTTGTACCGGATTTTTATTGTAAACCATGCGAAACATTGTGACTTGCTATTATTTGCTATACTTTATTGTATAACAGTTATTTGTTCACTTATTTTAAGTATATATTTGTGAATTAGTAAAATAGTTCGTAAAAGTCTGTAATTTCCAAATGTTATATTTTTAAAAGGCTCACTTTACTATCGACAGTGTTTTTCTTTTATTTTTTAAATGTTTCAATTCACGTGATTTTCATTTTGCGCCAACTATTACGCTGGGCGTCAATGGTGTCCGTATAACGGAAACGTACCATTTTTTTTAACTCGTAAGTTAGCATTTTTTTATTTTTCGAGTGGTAAATTAAAACGGTACTACTTGGTTATCCCATTGACCAAAAATCTATCGCCAGACTATAAGATTAAATGCCAATAATGGTTGATCGTAAATGTCACATTCACTTGACTGTAAGGAAGTTACATGTGTTTACGCCATCAAGTGATTTTTATTTCGACGCTTTATTTGTATTTGTATTTTTATACTAATTTATTTGTTCTTTCGTTATTTAAAATAAAAATTACGTCAACTTGTATAATTTGGCGATTTATATAATTTGGTGATATTGGTCATTTGCTTTGAATTTGAAATTAAATGACATGATGTCTTGCAGTACTTAATATTTAACACAGATGTCATATAAGCACCGGGTTTGGCGTGATTTTTTTTACGACAATTTGGTGAAAACCTCGTTTTCGAATACCAGTTACATTATTTATTTTAAATTATTTTCTATTGTTTTAAATTATTTTCTATTATTTTTAAAATGAAATAACAATAAATGAAAAAAAAATTAATTACTATAGAACAAAGCAATTTGTAACTTTTTTTTTTTAAATAAGAAGAAAATAAATGTAAATAAACATTTATTAATGAATAAGCAACAATAGCCGGGTTACCATGTCAGGCAAAATAACGCCATTTTGGCGCCAATTACGTACCCCGGTGCGTATATGACATCTGAGCCTAATATTTTTCTTTTCATTTCGCTCAAAAAAAAGGAAAAAAAAGAAAGAAAGAAAAAGAAAGAAGTGAAAGCCATTAATTTTAAATGTTTCAGTTTTAAAGGAATGTTTTGTATTAAATAAAATGATAACGAGATACAAAAAAAAAAAAAAAAAAAAAAAAAAAAAAAAAAAAAAAAAAGCATTTTTCTAAGGAGATTTAAGGGAGGCCAAACTGGTCGCCAAATTAATTTAAAATTATAACCTCTTCGGAAATTTGAAAAAGAATATCTGTTATGATTGAAATTTGAGTTGCCATCATTAGAAAAAAGTATTTAAAATTAGAAAAAAAAATTAATATTTCGAAAACTAATTCGAATTTAAAAATTCTAATACCAGTTTTGAGATGTGTAGATCAATACGGATTTTTGGTGTTAATTTCATCGCAAAGTATTCGATATTTAAAGAGAAATCGCCGTGAAACATATTCAGTTGTTTAATCAGTCGTTTCATTGAATCGTTTCATAAATTCGTTTCAATTCAGTCTTTTCATTAGGATTTTATGTATATAGGGTAGATATATATATTAGACTGTTTACATTTTTCACCGCTACAAAAGGCGACCGAGCGCCAATCGGATGTTCGTACACCTTTTTGTAATATATGACCGGAATGATAGCGGAAGATATCATCGGAAAAATTTAAAACGGTAAATTCAACAAATTTAATGAAGTCATATTTAAAGTCTAATATCACTCACCCAGAAGAAAAGTGGCATATCTCGACAAAAGTAAATTTCACAGGAGAGGCAAAAGAAAATTTGCATTATTTTACCGTAACACGAAATTTCAGTACTCAGCTCTGCATGCAGGAATAAACAAGTTGGAAATTGCTTGTCAAACGTGGCAAATGAGGTGCGTTCGTACTATAACTAGTTTTATAATTATTTTTTGCACCGCCTATTGTACTGAATGTGTATTTATTTGCAATTCATAAGTGCATAGTCTGTAACATCATTAAAATGCACTTGCAATAATTTTTTCCCATTCCCCTTAATGTAACGGAAAAATTTTGACTGTCCCTGTAATTAAGCTATACATCCGATTTTCATGAAATTTGAAATGGTTCGACAAAATTTTGCAGCAATTATATATTTAAAATTTCAGCCCATTCGGAAAGCTGTAACATCATTAAAATGCACTTGCAATAATTTTTCCCATTGGCTTTAATGTAAAGAAAAATTTTTGACTGTCCCTGTAATTAAACTATACATCCGATTTTCATAAAATTTGAAATGGCTCAACAAAATGTCGCAATAATTATATGTTTAAAATTTCAGCCCATTCGGAAAGCTTTAACATCATTAAAATGCACGTGCAATAATTTTTCCCATTGGCCATAATGTAAAGAAAAACTTTTGACTGTCCCCGTAATTTAACTATACATCCGATTTTCATAAAATTTGAAATGGCTCGACAAAATTTTACAACAATCATATATTTAAAATTTCAGACCATTCGGTTGGGTAGTTTTTGCTCTATTATATGCGGACGGACGGACAGACAGACGGACGGACAGACGGACGGACAGACAGACGGGCTGAACGACGACTATAGGTGCTACGTATTTATATAATTACGAACGCACCTAAAAAGTGCACATAAGCATAAAACACTTCAAATGAAGACGTAGGATGAGGTTTTGAGGGTTGGGTAATTTTACCTCCGCACATAATCCATTCCTCTTCTGTTGTGACAAATGGACATATAGCGTAATAAACTGAGCTATTGGTGAAATAAAACGCAAAATAATTTTTTGCGAGATGTGTCACTTTTCTTGCAGGTGAGCGATATGTTCGACAACCGATCGAGATTATTATACGATGATATAAAAAACTGGTGGAACCAGAGAGAAAAATAAAGCTCGATCTAAAAAAGTTACAGTAAAATATTGGCAAATAGTTTCAGTCTAAAAAAGTAAATAGTGCGTAGAAAAGCAATGGAACCAGATTATCTGTAAAGCTCATGAAATTACCCAAATTTTTGTTGATAGCTGAAAATGTGGACTGAGCTTTACTGGCGCCTTAAAATCAATGAGGGAAATAAAGGCATTTCATTAAAGGCACTTCAACTCATTCTGAATTCCAATCATTCATAACCAGTTTAAAAATTTGGGTTCATAAGAATAGATTAGAGGTTTATTTGGTAATGGAGAACATTAGAGGAGCTTATTAGAGATACATCTGGAGAACATTAGAGATAGTTCAGTACGAAGTATGGACCAGTTTCTATTCGAGGGATTACTGATAAGCCAGGAAGATCAGAGCCCAAAGTAAGCCCAAAACCCTAAGCATGTAGGATTCAACCATATGCTAACTATTTGTTTCGCTCAAGTCCATTCCCAAACAGCAAATAATACTTGGCCGAACTTCCGCCGAAAGTCCTAACTCGACTATATTTCGTCCTGGCGATCTCATTTTCCGGGATCGGCAGATATGACTTCTTGTCCACAAGGCTGATCAACTTTCGAGCATCGTCTCCCGATTACAATTGTGTCGGTTTTGAAGCCTTTGCGTATTAGTTTTCGATAATTTGGTCACTTGGTAATCTTTTACCGAGTACATTGCAATATCATATGATCTTTTGCCGATTAGCTAATCATATCGAATGAAAGAATTTGTACCACGCAAAAATAGTATTTAAAAAGTAAAAAAATTCGTTTTAATTCAAAAAATAAATATTGTTAATTGGGAATATTTTCCCCCAAAAGATGCAAACATATTTCCATATCGAGGATGTAACTAATTGAAATGTAATAAACCTTGTTTTGTTTAAAGTCAAAATATTGTTGTTAAATAAATTTACAATTAAAATTACAATTAATTTTCTTTTGGAAGATACAAATAAAATTGCATTTAATTTAAAAATTATATTTTTGCTTATAAGTGACTCACACTGTTGATATACAAATATTATTGCATCTTACAAAGAATAATTAACTGTAATATTCATCCCAAGGTCAGCAATATTTAGAATTTAAATTAAACAAAATGTCTTACCTTTTAATTAATTACGCCCTCGATATGAAAACAATTTTGTATTTTATAGCGGGAAACACTTCCGTCTTAAAACGAACTTCGATACATTTTAATTTGATAATTTTTGCATCTTACAATGTAAAATATTTTCATTTAACATTGCATCCTAGCTATAAAAATTCTATCATTTAAAGCGTTTCATTAAATTTTGGTTACGTATGGAAAAAATTTATTTTTTTCTTTTTTTTCAATATCTAAATAATTATTTTAATTTAAAGAAAATTTCAGTCATTATTTTTTTTACTAATAAAAGCTATAAAATGAAATTTATCACTATCTGGAGAGAAAAAAAAGAAGATCAACTTCTTTATAATTTATACAATAACATTATCTGATTTTTCCCCCCAAATAAATTAAATTTTTAATAAAAAATTTCTAATTCGTAACTAAGAAAATACATTTTTAACTTTTAAAAAGGTATAAAATTAAATTTATTACTATTTGGAAAAAAAGATAATAAATTTATTTATAATTTATACAATACATTATCTGAATTATTTTTAAATAAATTAATTTTTTTAAAAGAAATTTCTAATTCACAACTAAAGCAAATAGTTTGTTGTTGTAATAGTCTAAATTTCAGATATTATCCTGATATAATCTAAATTTCAGATCTTATAATTTTCAATTTATTCATCTAATAATTATATTAATTAAAAAATTGTTCAGTCATCTTTTTTTAACTTTTTAAATGTATAAAATTAAATTTATCACTATCTAGGGGAAAAAAAATATGATCAACTTCTTTATAATTTATACAATAAGATTATCTGAACTATTTCTAAATAACTTAATTTTTAAATTGGAAATTTCTAAATCATAATTAAGAAAATACATTCAGAATAAATAGTTTGTTGCTGTAATAGTCTAAATTTCTGATATAATAAATTTTAGATATTATGATTTTCAATTTATTTATCTAATAATAATTTTAATTTTAAAAAATCTTCAGATAAATTCTTAAAACTTTTAAAAGGTATAAAATTAAATTTATTACTTTTTTGGAGAAAAAAAAAAGATGATCAACTTCATTATAATTTATACAATAACATTACCTCAAATATTTCTAAATAAATTAATTTTTAAATCAAAATTTTCTAATTCATAACTAAGAACATACATTTAGAGCAAATAGTTTGTTGTTGTAATAGTCTAAATTTCAGATATTATCCTGATATAATCTAAATTTCAGATCTTATAATTTTTAGTTCAGTTATCTAAATCAACAAAACAGCAAATATCTCTAATCATTTAATTAAGTATAATTTAAAGTATGAATGTCTATACTTTATTATTGAAAAAAAGAAATAAAGAACGAAGAAACAAATTAAATAGTTAAATGTTAAAATAATTATTAAATAGTTAGTTTACTCTTACACTAATTGCCCTGCTATCTGTAAGTTTTTAAAAGATTTAAGTTTACTGATTTGCAAATAATAACGTATTCTCACCAAAGAACATTTCTTGGAAAGTATTTTTTCTCCTTATATTCCTTCGACTGTCCATTTAGAAATGATGTCCTTGAAACGCAAAAACGTATTTTGAGCGGGAGGGAGATAAGATATTGCGGGACATTGGACAATTTTATTCACGTGACACCCCCCCCCCCCGCATCATCACTGCAGGGGGTATCTATACAGCGGAAACAAACAATAACACCTCAGTAAAAAGATTCATTTTTCATTACTTTCCGATTACCGGCCGATTACATGCATAAGAATATTTTTCCGATTAATTGACTTGTAATAATAATACAATTCTCTGCCGACATTTTCCCACGACATTATCTACATAAATCGCTAGATTTTGTTCAGACGATATTATGTGAAGCTCTCCATTCGACTACTCATCTTTTGCCGACAATTCTAGTGTTAGGCCGAAATTTAACCGATATTTCCTGCTACTGGGGTTGGCATAAGGTTCCCTTTTCACAGTAATTACATGAAATAAAAATTATTACGTTAGATGTGTTATGTCAGAAATGTTAATAACAACAATTCCTCAACAACCTGACTATATCAATGTTATACTTAAAATATTACTTCATGGCTTACATTCTTTTAGCTTTGTGGAGTTTAGCTTGACTTGATGCAATCATGCCCACAATTCTGGGCCTACAGAAATTTTTTAGTACATAACTACACATTCTGTTTACCATACCCAGTACTCATTTTGAGTGGATAAGGATTCTGAATATAAGGCACCAGTAAAGCTCAGTCCACATTTTCAGCTATCAACAAAAATTTGGGTAATTTCATGAGCTTAACAGATAATCTGGTTCTATTACTTTTCTACGCACTACGTACTTTTGTAGACTGAAACTATTTGCCAATATTTTACTGTAACTTTTTTAGATCGAGCTTTACTTTTCTCTCTGGTTCCACTAGTTTTTTATATCATTTCACACCTTTTTCAGAACCTTTCAGGAGCTTAATCAACCAATTTCAACTAACTAAATAACCGCCCCGACTAAACAACCAATGACCTCAATCAACTGGCCCAACCAATTGCCCCAATCAAAAACTAACCGAAACATTGGTTCACCAGTGTATTTCCAGAGCTCTGATGACCCCATACTTATTGTAAACCCCCATATGAGGATATTGACCTATACTTTACTCAGAACTGGCCGCCAAACTAGTCCTTAGACTATGGCCGTATCAAACGGAGAACGATGAAAAACAAACATTTCCCCCAACATTTTACGAAACATGTTCATCCAGCTTGTTGTATGTTCGGTAAACAGGTTCTTCAAACGTTTTGTAGGGTTATAGCGTTAACGTCTATTATGTGCTGATTTGAAAGGATTACCTGATGTGTTTGCATATCTTTCTGCTATCCATTCATATAAATCCTGTCTTCCTAGTTTCGTTCCTATTGACTCAGTTAATCCACCGGTGAGTGAATATCCAACTTTTCCCGTGCAATGCCAGAAAAGTTCGACGAACAAGAATAACCACCAAAATTTCTCCTTCATCAAGGTCAAGCAACTTTTGCTGATTGAAATATTCTGTTGGGGGAAACGTTTGGAGAACGACTGTCGTGTGATACAACTTTAAGTTTTATACATATTGTGATCGCTTGAATTTTTCTGTTACGTACCTGTACTCCTCTGGTTTAAGTTACTACTAAGCAGTATCCTAGGTGAATCCCTCAAACACACAAAAAGCTTGGGTAAAAAACAGTTATAAGAAATGAATTAAAACTGAGAAAAAACTATAAAAAGGGAAAATTTCTATTTTTGGGACTAAAATTTAAAAAAGTCTAAAGCCGACTGAATGCAGAAAAATGACCAAAAGTGATTGAAAATATTATACAAAACACCTGTAAATAAAATCAGAAATATTGCTAATATTGGATATTTATAGTATTATTTCGTAGGTCAAAATAAATACAGCGATAATGACTAACCTATTTACATCTAGCTGTAATCATTGATTAAAAAAATCAGGAAAATTGGAAAGCAGGTGTCCTTTGTAAAGTATGCGTTCATTAAGGAGATAAATTACTTAATCGAGTCTACAGACAATTGGCGTATTTGGTACAGGTAAATTACATACTTGAGCTTACACACAATTGGCGCATGTGATCGGGCGTCGTTTACCGCATAATTAACTTAACCGTAAGCACACGCACCTATTTTTGTAGCGTTAGCACACGCGTGGGGGGTAAATCTCACCTCATTTTGTCTCCCATTATATTTTTGGCTAAATGCGCTTTAAAAGCAAGTCTACTACTCTATGTTGTAAAATGCATCAGTACTACTTCTTTTTAGGGAAAAATCAAGCATTTTATATTTATTTTCCGATTTTGCAACCGTTTCTGTAAAAATCGCGTTTATATATATATATATATATATATATATATATATATATATATATATATATATATATATATATATGTATAGAACATATGAACGATTTGTTTTACCTCTTAAAAGATGAATTATTTAAAAAGTTTACATTAATTACATTTAATACACTTTCATCAACATATACAGGTAGCTTTTATGTCACGCTTTCAGTAAACTTATTTTAGTATGTGCTATCCCGTAACGAATGAACATATCGAAATGAAACATTTGTACACGCGGGATTATTTAATCCTAAAAGGCATATTTCTCCCCTTCTAGCCAACAAAGAAAAGACATTCCTTCACACAACCTTTCTCAACCTTGACCTTTAAAGGTACAATGAAGGTCAGAAGCGTCCTCGAGAAATTTATAATTTCTTTTTGGAAGAAAAAATGTGAGTGGGGTGAGATTTACCCCAGCACGTGTGCTTACCAGTTAAAAAAGGATAAACTGGTTCTGTGTTTTTAAAGCGAACTTATTCAACATTCTAATTTACAGATAATTGGCGTAATTTGGGGCAAAGTTTTTTGGAGACCTTTCGCTACTTTTATTTTATACCAACTGTATACTAAAATATATGCTATTGTGCCATTTATTTCCATCCTGAACGTGCAAAGATTTTTTTTCTGGTACTTTTCCATTATAGGGATCTTAGCGAAATAGAGAAAATAGCCCTTGCGGAGAAGGAAATTTGGCAACATATTTTCTGATAGCCTATTCACTGTTTCGTTTTATATACACAAGCATTTTTTTTTCAAGGTTGATACAATTTATTTAACATAAAGACGCTATTTATCTAATTTTACATAGAAATAGAAGCACTTTGTATATAAAAAACATTAATAATAGACGTATATTTAAAAGATTCATATATAACTAAACAAAAAAGGCCATCCATTTTGTTTTCATAACTTTTTATAACATTTGGCAACAAAAAGCAATTTCTGACGCCCAAATTGCACCAAGCTTTTTAAAAAAAACGCAAAGCCCCTGTAGTGGAAAAGTGCCAAACATTTTTTACAAACCGCGTCAAACTTTGTGACTTGCAATTTTTAAAGGTGAATATCTTTTGTCTTTATTAACCATTTCGAAATGGTTGTTGTTTTCGGTCGAGGATGGGGCCAAATGATGCTCGCATTTTATTTTTTTTAACGAAATTGAACGATGTTCTTTCCTTTTAGAATAATTTAGAATTTTAGAATAGAAAGTAGTGCCGTACAATAGAGGTTACTGATATTCAATAGGCTTCTGCTCATTATTACAAACCAAATTTCAACTCTCTATCTAAATTTGTTCGGGAGATAGAGTGTTTACATGCACACAGACAGAAGGACGACACTATTTTTTTTTTTTCTAAATATATGTTTTTCGGAATCTCCAGTGTCTGAAATGTGCAAATCCGTGAAAATTTTATTTTCGATGATTTAAAGTGATTACAAGACTTATCCTATACGACGTATGATGGGTAAGTAAAAAAAACTCTTTTAATAAGCGTTCAATGTGCATCTTGAAAATCATGCCTAATTTTTTAACCATTTGGAAATGGTTGTTGTTTTCGGTCGAGGATGGGGCCAAATGTTGCTCGCATTTTATTTTTTTTTAACGAAATTCAACGATGTTCTTTACTTTTAGAAGAATTTTTATTTGAATAAGTAATAGAGAGGCATAAAATCGTTGAAAATTGTTTGAATAGTTAATCGAAAGGCATAAAATCGTTAAAAATTAAAAAAGTTACAAAATGGATAGGCGCAAATTATCAGATATGTAAAAGTCCAAAGCCAAAGAGCGACGCCGAAATGAAAATCGTCTTGCAAAAAAAAAAAAAAAAAAAAAAAAAAATCGAGGTATTCAACTCATTATGTAGGCCATGAAAATCGTGGTCTTCAACTGATTACTTAGCAAATGAAAATAGGGGTCTTCAACAGATTATGTAGCCCATGGAAATCGATTACAGAATAAAAGACGAACGCAAAAAGGAAACAGTCTAATGTTTAATCGATTGATAGTAAAAGGCCATGTCTCGAGGAACTCCTATCCACTAGCCACGGCGTTTTACAATCGGTCGACTCTAACCGGGAAAAATTGAGCTCAACGTAGGTAATTTGTCGCAGTCTGTGGATGATTCGGTGGAACTGCTTTCGAATTGTAAACTGTTTGTCTTCTCGAAACGGGACTTGGAGAGTTTATCGATGAAGGCTTTGGTCGTCTGAAGTTTGATCTTTGCGATCTGTTGTTGAAGAGGATGCGACGGAATTTGGTGGACGAAATACATTCCAAATGGTCGTTGTAATCTATTAAATTACAATATATTTTTTTTTATTATGCGATCGTAACCATGCAAAAAATTTTAATTTACTGTATTTTGAGTTGCAAATATTTTTTTATTATTAAGAAATATTAAGTTTTAACTTCATTTTTCGCTGATTCAAAAATGGCAATGTTTAGCGCACTGCTAAGAGACCCTTACAATTTCATGTATATAGTTTAAAATGCGGTTTAGAAAAAATATTTTTTGTATAAAATTTATTTGAGCTTTTATTTTTAGTATATTTATTTGTATTGATTTCATAAAATAGTTCTCAAAACTCTGTAATTTTGAATATAATTCATAATAATATTTCACAATACTATTTCTTTATACACAACAAAAACATATTTATATAGACAATAGCATCATCTCGAATATCAACATTTTTAAAAATATCATACATCAATTTCATCGTAAAATATGTCACGCTTATTGTTTTATAACTGTTTCAATAAAAAATAAAATGAATACATGGAGTAACGAAAACATTTTTATTGTTCGAGTGTTCATCTTTTAATAAAACTAGTTGGCATAGCAACCCGCTGCGTTGCATTTAAATCGCATGAGATCTTACGATTTTTATTTATTTATTTATTTATTTTTTGGAAGTGTAAATCTAGTTTTATTATGCATTTCGACAAAACTATAACATAAATTTGATTGAATACTGAATTTCAATTAATAAACAATATTATAATGTAGGTTAAAAGTTTATTAAATTAAAATGCACATTTCCAAAATTCATTTATAAAAAGTATTGCGTTCTTTTAAGATAACTTTTTATTTAGAAACTACTAATAACCACATGAAATCATTTTGACGAAATTGGATAAAAATGACGACATTTGGCAAATCTAGAAGAAACATTTCTGATTTGTGAAATAAAATAAATGTTTATCAAAATTACATTTTTCTTGCTTAATCATTCTACCTATGCTTTGCGAAAAATTTTAAGCGCGTCATTTTTAAGAAAAAGTTATACGAAAATCGGTGTTTCTTGTTTAAATTTTCTTGCTCTAAATATGAGTCAATAATTCTACCGATGCATGCAAAAAACTTAAATTTGGTTTTGCCCAGACTCCTTGGTTAAATATTAGTAATTGAAAAAAAATCTTTGATCTAATATTTGTAGATGACAATTTATAAGCAGACGATTTTTTCTAGTTTAGATTAAGTTGCTTCGTGAAGATGAATATGTAAAATTATGTTTTATTCCTCAGTTTTTAGTTCTTAGGCCTTCTTCCTATCCGATACTATAAAAATTTCAAAGGATAAAAAAGAGCGAAAGCAAATAGAAAATTTCAAAAATTTGAAGTTTGTAAAACGGAGGATTAATTTAAAAATACACTAAACATTTTTTCCCCATTTATTTATGTTTCTTCTGTAATTCCCATTTTTATTTATTTCTTCTTTATTTCACGAAAAAATGGTTAGCTTTCTCTTTTTTTCCTTCTATTTTGATTTTGCTTATAGCTTTTTAGAGATTTTAACACTAATTTTAAAAGCGCTTAAAACTCCTAATACGTAAAATGATATGCAGTTTTCAAACATATTATATTTGGAGATACATCTTCCCTGGTATTCGACGGTTAAAATTTGAAATTTTTACGATAACATATATGTTAAATTTTTGTTTTATTTATTTTATTTCATTGTTCCTTTTAAAAGTTTGTAACGGAATAGTAGCTGGAAACATTTTTATTATTGAAACTATTTATATTGCTTTAAGTGATAATGGATCATTATTCTTCCATAATAGAGCCTGCATGCAATAGAGATACATTTAAAATAAATCGTGCTAAAAATTGAATTAAAAGCCATAAAAAATGAGTAAATTGAGATACAGTTTTCAAACAAATTGCATTTGAAAGTTCATTTTTACCCCACACGATTGTGTAAAAATTGAAAATATGCGATTTTTAGAAATTTAAACCAAATGAACTAGCATTTACCGAAAATTTATTTCGTATGACTTAAAAATAAAACTTCCATTTTATGGATGATAGTAATAAGGATTTATTTCAGAAAATCGAGCGTTTCCATTCATAATGAAACATTGTTAGAAAGGGACAATAAAAATGACGTCATATCTAGCAAACAATTTTTTTACTGTATTTTCCCTAAATTATCCTTCTGTAATTGAAATACCTATATTATAGTAGCTGTTTTGACTTCAAAAACTATTATAAGACACATTTAGCTACAATTTATATATATTTATGAAAAATGTGCTTTTTCTGTTTAGAATGACGTCGATTTATAATGTAAAAATATATCGATTTATAATGTAAAAAAGTACGCGTATTATCCCTTTTTTAGGTGCGTTCGTAATTATATAAATACGTAGCACCTATAGTTGTCGTTCAGTCCGTCTGTCTGTCCGTCCGTCCGCATATAACAGAGCAAAAACTACCGAACCGAATCGTTTAAAATTTAAACTATATAATTGTTGCATAATTTTGTCGAGTCATTTCAATTTTTATGAAAATCGGATGTATAGTTTAATTACAGGGACAATCAAAAGTTTTCCGTTACATTACGGCCAATGGGAAGAAATTATTGCAAGTGCATTTTAATGATGTTACAGCCTTCCGAATGGTCTGAAATTATAAATATATAATTGTTGTAAGATTTTGTCGAGTCATTTCATATTTTATGAAAATCGGATGTATAGTTTAATTACAGGGACAATCAAAAGTTTTCCGTTACATTACGGCCAATGGGAAGAAATTATTGCAAGTGCATTTTAATGATGTTACAGCCTTCCGAATGGTCTGAAATTATAAATATATAATTGTTGTAAGATTTTGTCGAGTCATTTCATATTTTATGAAAATCGGATGTATAGTTTAATTACAGGGACAGTCATAAGTTTTCCGTTACATTACGGCCAATGGGAAAAAATTATTTCAAGTGCAAATTAATGATGTTATAGCCTTTCGAAGTACACTAAAATATACATTATGTACAATATGCGGCGAAAAAAATATTTATAAAACTAGTTATAGTACGAACGCACCTCATTTGCCATGTTTGACGAGCAATTTCCAACTTGTTTTCAATTATTGTGCTATTTTTTAGGGTGTGGCAACACAAAAGAAAATATTTAATCAGAAAATTAAAAAGGAGATATTTCTATAATGTTAAATTATGGAAGGTATAGTGCTATGTAAAGTTTAAATGAGTGCCATTCCCTTAATATTGGATATTTTTTGACCCGACTTTCGAAAGGCACATGCCTAAATTAAGAGCTTTCTAACAAGCCATCATTCATCACTGAATGTTTTGTGGTTTGGAATGTAATTGAGTTGTTGTCTTTTCATTATGTTTCAAAACGTAAAATATGCGGCTGAGCTCTACTATACAACACTATCGTGCTGTATGATAACATGTAATAAATCAATATTTAGCGATGCAGCATCATCTAATTTACCAAAATTATGGCTTGAGTTACTCCTTGGTTACGAATATGGCTATAAACGTCCAAGTAAAAATAAAAGATAACGTGCGTTATCAGAAAGAGTATGTAAAAATTTAATGATAGTGTTTCAAATTATTACACCATAGACCGTGCCATTTTAGAATATTCTTATTCTTTAGAATATTCTTATGCAAACTGTCTAATAAAACTTTTTTTTCTGTTTTTTTTTTCTTACTTTACACACTTCAGCAATTAAGAGAAGCATAAAAACCATAGACCGTGCCATTTTAGAATATTCTTATTCTTTAGAATATTCTTATGCAAACTGTCTAATAAAACTTTTTTTTCTGTTTTTTTTTTCTTACTTTACACACTTCAGCAATTAAGAGAAGCATAAAAGTCAATATTTTTGGCTCATTTCTGGCTTAGAAATGGAACGTATAATCATCATATCACTGACAATTTCAAAACTATTCTTAACGCTATCGGTGTACACTTTTTAAAGGATTTCAATTTATGGTTATTTAGTTTGTAACTTTAAGATACAAAACAATTACAAATCATTTTTAATACACTGGAAACTAGTTTTTATACTTATTATCTTTAAAAATCATAAGTAAAATAAACGTAAATCAAAACTTTAAAAGGCGTATTTTGACGCCGGTAGAAAAAGCATCAAGACTCTATTCAACGATCCCGAGGTGTCTACTATTCAGAGGTTTTACTATATTTGAATATTACAGATTATAGATTTGTTCATTCTTCTATGAAAAATATAAAAATGATATTAGAGATACATTTGTAGATTTCTTTTTCATAATGGAATTAAAACATGACTCACATTTCTTTCATAGCGGGTTCGGGTCGGGTTGCTCGTTGAAGTATTGTGACTTCGGGTCGGGTTGCTCGTTGAAATATTGCGAGTTCGGGTCGGGTTATGGGTGGAAATATTCCGGGTTGGGGTCGGGTGCAGGCTGAAATACCTCGTGCTCGAGTCAGGTGCAGGTTGAAATACCTTGGGTTCGGATCGGGTTGCGGGTTGCCAAAATTTTTTCAGGTTTCGGGTCGGGTTGTGATGGGTCGAGGATTTTTTTTTTTTGTCGGGTTCGGGTTGGGTTGCAGGTTGACTTAAAATGGAATTTGCGGGTTCGGGTCGGCTTACTGTACCCTAGATTTTTCAATCACGAACATGATTATTAAGAGGATATCGCTTTATCAACTCATCGAAATCATATTTCGCAAAAATAAGCAACAATATTCTATACAAGCGGTGTTTTTACTCATCTAGTAATATGTTTTGTTTTGGAATAATATTGCATAATTTTTAAAATAATTTAATTTTGCACAATTGTTTTTTTTTTTTTTTTTTTTTTTTTTTTTAACGCTAAATGTACTAAGAGCCGGCCATTTTACCGGTACCAAATAAAAATATTTCGATTCGAACAAATTCTTTAAAAAATAAGTAAAATATAAAGCACATAGTAATAAGTTAAATATAAAATTTAAATATCTTAAATAAAAATTTTGGTTTGAAATATTTTTATAAAACTTGACTAAAATTCCTATTACGTTCAGTGTAAAAAATTAATTATAGAAGCTTTTGTGTATTTGAATCGATTTGAAAAAAAAAAAAAAAAAAAGAGCAGTTTCTTTAAACACAATTATTTCTAACATAAACCTATATCCTTCTGAAATATCTTGAAACAAAATAATCGATTACTCTTGTTTCCAGAGATATATTTGTTCTATCAAAAATTAGGATATGAATTCCGTTATTTGACAAATTATTAGTTATTGGCACAAAATCTGTTCCCGGACAATAAACAGTACTTTTGTAAAAGTTTGTGAAACAAAGTCGATATTTTTAGTTGATTTCTGGCTTAGAAATACATGTTAAGTATCATATCATTCACAATTTCAAATTTATTCTTAACACTACGGGTGTCGAAAGTCAACTGTTAAGGGATTTAGATTTATGATTTTTTTTTACTCGGAATAGAAAAAAAATAATATCAATTATTTTGAATATATTTAAAATTTATACAAGTAAAATAAACAAAAATCAAAACTTTAAAAAGAATCATTATACACGGGTCTTAAACACTGGAAAGAAATATTGTTAATTGCTTCTTAAGGCTGTTCTCAACTGCTCTGCACAACAAGTGCAAAAGGTTTTGACACATTTACAAATTCATTTTTTAACGGAAAGATATAAAATTGCAAAGCCTGACCATGGAAGCGATTTGGAATCGAACTGTGTTTTCCATTTTTTGATCAATAAATTACCTATTCACTTATGAGCGATTTTGATCACGTGACACTGCATTTTTCTCCCCTTACTGACTGGATTTTCTTCTTTCGTTCGGAAATTCAGTTCAAAATACCAACTTTGACAGTATTTTCTGAAAGATCTATTGCGTTTACAAGAAAACGGTTCGATGACATAGTTTCTGAATAACATTACCATCTATTTTCATGCGTTTCCGAACAAAAATGAATTAAAATTTATGTCAGAAAGTTGACCCTTTGGATTTGAGAACAGCTTTAAGCTTTTCGTAAGACTACACAGTATATTCAAAGATAAATAAAACTGAATCATGACAAAAAATATTCAAAAATTAAAATAAAAATAAATAAAACAAGTTGGAAATTGCACGTCAAACGTGGCAAATGAGATGCGTTCATACTATAACTAGTTTTATAAATATTTTTTTTCACTGCATATTGTTCTGAGTGTATATTTTAGGGCATATCATTCCCCATGTAACAGAAAAATTTTGACTGTCCCTGTAATTAAACTATAGATCCGATTTTCATAAAATTTGAAATGACTCGACAAAATTTTACAACAATAATATATTTAAAATTTCAGACCGTTCGGTTGGGTAGTTTTTGCTCTGTTATATGCGGACGGACGGACAGGCTGACAGACGGACCTATAGGTGCTATGTATCTATGTAATTACGTACGCACTTAAAAAGAGAGAGAGATAGATTTGATAAGAAACTATAAATTTCGTTAATTTAACTATTAACAATTTAAATACTACTCTAAGAGATTAAATTGTGGATTATGTGTTATAATACAAATGAATTTAATAAATATAGGAGATTTTGAACTCCTATTCGAATACTGTTTTGTCAATGCATCGAAATCATATTTCGTAAAGATAAGCAACAATATTCCATTAGAAACGGCATTTTTACTCATTTTGCGGTATGTTTTGTTTTGGAATTTGGAATAAATTTACAAAGGTTTTAAAATTGTTTACTTTTGCACATTTTTTTTTTTAAATTAACACTAAATATACTAACGACCAACCATTTTACCGATACCAAATAAAAATATTTCGATTTGAACCAGAAATTTCTTTATAAAATAAGTAAAATATAATGCACACAGAAATAAGTTAAATTTAAAATTTAAATAGTTTAAATAAAAATTTTGGTTTGAAATACTTTTATAAAACTTGAGTAAAATTCCTGATCCTAGTAAGTTTAGTGTAAAAAAAATAATTTTTGAAGCATTTTTGTATTTGAATAGATTAAAAAAAAAAGTCCTTCCGGCCAGTGCCGGGAGGAAGAGGTAGCTTTCATAATCCTTATTTAAGAAAAGCCAACTTATATCATGCAAACACACGAAGCTCAATTTAGTGGAAACCGAATATAGGAGATTCAATACTAATTTTTATCAATATAATGAATGAGAATTTCGCGAAATTAGTCAGCTTTATCCAAGCTGCTTTTCTTTAAAGTAACTTATATTTGGCTGCCAAATTCGGCAATTTCTTAAAGTGCCTGTCATTTTAAGACAACATGGTGGATATGGCTAAGCAGTGAACTTGGTCGAGACCTTAGTAATTGCTGTGCACATGCTCACTCACATCGGAATCGGTTAATATATAGGAGTGCTGTCGCATGCAAAAAATCAGATTTTTCAAAATGTCACCCACAATAGAAATTGAAACTGCTATATCTAAGCCATTTTTTAAGGTAAAGATAAACAAAAAATGCTCCTGAATACTTATATCAAGATCAAATACTTAAGAAAGAAACCTTTTTCAATTTCTAATTTTTTTGCACCTCATTTTAAATATATATATATTTTTTTAATTTAATGGCCGCCATTTTGAAACAAGATGGCTGATGAATCTGGCCAGCGAACTTGGTCGAGGTGTTGATGTATACTATCCACATGCCTTCTTACATCGAAATAGGCGAATACGTGTGTTATAGCGTGACAAATACAAGATCGTTTCAAAATGTAAGCCATTCTAGAAATTCAAAGTGCTATAAATCAACCATTTTTTAAGATATCAACAAAAGAACAAATTTTCAGAAACAAAAACTGCTCCGGAATCTTTGTATCAAGGCCAAACACATAAAAAAAATCTTTTTCATTTTCCAATTTTTTAATACCTCATTTTGAATTTTAAATTTAATTTTTTTTAAATGGCAACCCTTTTGAAACAAGATGGCGAATGAAGCTGGCCAACGAACTCGGTCGAGACATTGGTATGTACTATGTACAGACCAAGTTACATCCAAATAGGTTCATAAATACGCCTGTTATCGCGTGACAAAAATCAGGTCGTTTTAAAATGTCAGCCACAAGAGAAATTCAAAATGCTGTTACTCAGCCATTTTTTTTAGATATAGACGAAAGAAAAACTGTTCCGGAATCTTTGTGTTAAGGTCAAACACATACAAAAAAAATCTTTTTCATTTTCCAATTTTTTGGTATCTCATTTAAATTTTTTTATTTTTTTATTTTTTTAAATGGCCGCCATTTTGAAACAAGATGGCAGATGAAGCTGGCCAACGAACTCGGTCGAGATATTTGTATGTACTATGTACACACCAAGGTACATCCAAGTCGGTTCATAAATACGCCTGTTATTGGGTGAGAAAAATCTGGACGTTTCAAAATGTCAGCCACGCTAGAAATTCAAAATGCTATAACTCAGCCATTTCTTAAGATATAGACGAAACAAAAACTGCTCCCGAATATTTTTATCAAGGTCAAACACATAAGAAGAAAATATTTTTTCAATTTTCAATTTTTGGTACCACATTTCAAATTTAAAATTTTCCTAAAAATTTAAATGGCCGCCATTTTTAAACAAGATGGCGGTTGAAGCTGGCCAACGAACCCGGTCGAGACATTGGTATGTACTATGTATAAACGAAGTTACATCCAAATCGGTTCATAAATACGCCTTTTATCGCGTGACAAAATTCAGGACGTTTTGAAAATGTCAGCCACGCTAGAAATTCAAAATGCTATAACTCAGCCATTTTTTAAGATATAGACGAAACAAAAACTGCTCCGGAATCTTTGTATAAAGGTCAAATACATAAGAAAAAAATATTTTTCCATTTTCAATTTTTTGGTACCACATTTCAAATTTTAAATTTTTAAAAAAATTTAAATGGCCGCCATTTTGAAACAAAATGGCGGATGAAACTGGCCAACGAACTCGGTCGAGAGATTGGTATGTACTATGTACACACCGAATTACATCCAAATCGGTTCATAAATACGCCTTTTATCGCGTGACAAAATTCAGGACGTTTCAAAATGTCAGCCACGCTAGAAATTCAAAATGCTATAACTCAGCCATTTTTTAAGATATAGACGAAACAAAAACTGCTCCGGAATCTTTGTATAAAGGTCAAATACATAAGAAAAAAATATTTTTCCATTTTTAATTTTTTGGTACCACATTTCAAGTTTTAAATATTTTTAAAAATTTTAAATGGCCGCCATTTTGAAACAAAACGGCGGATGAAGCTGGCCAACGAACTCGGTCGAGACATTGGTATGTACTATGTACACACCGAATTACATCGAAATCGGTTCATAATTACGGGAGTTACAGTGTGACATAGGTCAGATATATATATATATATATATATATATATATATCAATTTTGAACGGAGGGTGGTTTCGGGGTCTGGGGGTCATGATCGATGAAAATATACCAAAATTTTTTGAAATCGCTTTCCTCCGAACGGCTGCAATAGGTAGCTTTTTTGTAAAGAAAGCTACCTAAAATGCTGTAACTCAGCCATTTTTTGAGATATAGACGAAACAAAAACTGCTCCGGAATCTTTGTATAAAGGTCAAATACATAAGAAAAAAATATTTTTCCATTTTTAATTTTTTGGTACCACATTTCAAGTTTTAAATATTTTTAAAAATTTTAAATGGCCGCCATTTTGAAACAAAACGGCGGATGAAGCTGGCCAACGAACTCGGTCGAGACATTGGTATGTACTATGTACACACCGAATTACATCGAAATCGGTTCATAATTACGGGAGTTACAGTGTGACATAGGTCAGATATATATATATATATATATATATATCAATTTTGAACGGAGGGTGGTTTCGGGGTCTGGGGGTCATGATCGATGAAAATATACCAAAATTTTTTGAAATCGCTTTCCTCCGAACGGCTGCAATAGGTAGCTTTTTTGTAAAGAAAGCTACCTAAAATGCTGTAACTCAGCCATTTTTTGAGATATAGACGAAACAAAAACTGCTCCGGAATCTTTGTATAAAGGTCAAATACATAAGAAAAAAATATTTTTCCATTTTTAATTTTTTGGTACCACATTTCAAGTTTTAAATATTTTTAAAAATTTTAAATGGCCGCCATTTTGAAACAAAACGGCGGATGAAGCTGGCCAACGAACTCGGTCGAGACATTGGTATGTACTATGTACACACCGAATTACATCGAAATCGGTTCATAATTACGGGAGTTACAGTGTGACATAGGTCAGATATATCAATTTTGAACGGAGGGTGGTTTCGGGGTCTGGGGGTCATGATCGATGAAAATATACCAAAATTTTTTGAAATCGCTTTCCTCCGAACGGCTGCAATATGTAGCTTTTTTGTAAAGAAAGCTACCTAAAATGCTGTAACTCAGCCATTTTTTGAGATATAGACGAAACAAAAACTGCTCCGGAATCTTTGTATAAAGGTCAAATACATAAGAAAAAAATATTTTTCCATTTTTAATTTTTTGGTACCACATTTCAAGTTTTAAATATTTTTAAAAATTTTAAATGGCCGCCATTTTGAAACAAAACGGCGGATGAAGCTGGCCAACGAACTCGGTCGAGACATTGGTATGTACTATGTACACACCGAATTACATCGAAATCGGTTCATAATTACGGGAGTTACAGTGTGACATAGGTCAGATATATATATATATATATATATATATATATCAATTTTGAACGGAGGGTGGTTTCGGGGTCTGGGGGTCATGATCGATGAAAATATACCAAAATTTTTTGAAATCGCTTTCCTCCGAACGGCTGCAATAGGTAGCTTTTTTGTAAAGAAAGCTACCTAAAATGCTGTAACTCAGCCATTTTTTGAGATATAGACGAAACAAAAACTGCTCCGGAATCTTTGTATAAAGGTCAAATACATAAGAAAAAAATATCTTTCCATTTTTAATTTTTTGGTACCACATTTCAAGTTTTAAATTTTTTTAAAAATTTTAAATGGCCGCCATTTTGAAACAAAACGGCGGATGAAGCTGGCCAACGAACTCGGTCGAGACATTGGTATGTACTATGTACACACCGAATTACATCGAAATCGGTTCATAATTACGGGAGTTACAGTGTGACATAGGTCAGATATATATATATATATATATATATATATATATATAAATTTTGAACGGAGGGTGGTTTCGGGGTCTGGGGGTCATGATCGATGAAAATATACCAAAATTTTTTGAAATCGCTTTCCTCCGAACGGCTGCAATATGTAGCTTTTTTGTAAAGAAAGCTACCTAAAATGCTGTAACTCAGCCATTTTTAGGTAGCTTTCTTTACAAAAAAGCTACCTATTGCAGCCGTTCGGAGGAAAGCGATTTCAAAAAATTTCGGTATATTTTCATCGATCATGACCCCCAGACCCCGAAACCACCCTCCGTTCAAAATTGATATATATATATATATATATATATATATATCTGACCTATGTCACACTGTAACTCCCGTATTTATGAACCGATTTGGATGTAATTCGGTGTGTACATAGTACATACCAATCTCTCGACCGAGTTCGTTGGCCAGCTTCATCCGCCATTTTGTTTCAAAATGGCGGCCATTTAAAAATTTAAAAAAAAATTAAAATTTGAAATGTGGTACCAAAAAATTGAAAATGGTAAAATATTTTTTTCTTATGTTTTTGACCTTTATACAAAGATTTCGGAGCAGTTTTTGTTTCGTCTACATCTTAAAAAATGGCTGAGTTATAGCATTTTGAATTTCTAGCGTGGCTGACATTTTGAAACGTCCTGAATTTTGTCACGCGATAAAAGGCGTATTTATGAACCGATTTGGATGTAACTTCGTTTATACATAGTACATGCCATTGTCTCGACCGGGTTCATTGGCCAGCTTCACCCGCCATCTTGTTTAAAAATGGCGGCCATTTAAATTTTTAAGAAAAATTTAAATTTGAAATGTGGTACCAAAAATTGAAAATTGAAAAAATATTTTCTTCTTATGTGTTTGACCTTGATAAAAAGACTCGGGAGCAGTTTTTGTTTCGTCTATATCTTAAGAAATGGCTGAGTTATAGCATTTTGAATTTCTAGCGTGGCTGACATTTTGAAACGTCCTGATTTTTCTCACGTAATAACAGGCGTATTTATGAACCGACTTGGATGTACCTTGGTGTGTACATAGTACATACAAATATCTCGACCGAGTTCGTTGGCCAGCTTCATCCGCCATCTTGTTTCAAAATGGCGGCCATTTAAAAAAATTAAAAAATAAAAAAATTTAAATGAGATACCAAAAAATTGGAAAATGAAAAAGATTTTTTTTGTATGTGTTTGACCTTAATACAAAGATTCCGGAACAGTTGTTCTTTCGTCTATATCTAAAAAAAAGTCCTTCCGGCCAATGCCGGGAGGAATAGGTAGCTTTCATAATCCTTATTTTAAAAAAGCCAACTTATATCATGCAAACACACGAAGCTCAATTTAGTGGAAACCGAATATAGGAGATTCAATACTAATTTTTATCAATATAATGAATAAGAATTTCGCGAAATTAGTCAGCTTTATCCAAGCTGCTTTTCTTTAAAGTAACTTATATTTGGCTGCCAAATTCGGCAATTTCTTAAAGTGCCTGTCATTTTAAGACAACATGGTGGATGAGGCTAAGCAGTGAACTTGGTCGAGACCTTAGTAATTGCTGTGCACATGCTCACTCACATCGGAATCGGTTAATATATAGGAGTGCTGTTGCATGCAAAAAATCAGATTTTTCAAAATGTCACCCACAATAGAAATTGAAACTGCTATATCTGAGCCATTTTTTAAGGTAAAGACAAACAAAAAATGCTCCTGAATCCTTATATCAAGATCAAATACTTAAGAAAGAAACCTTTTTCAATTTCTAATTTTTTTTGCACCTCACTTTAAATATATATATATTTTTAATTTAATGGCCAACCATTTTGAAACAAGATGGCTGATGAATCTGGCCATCGAACTTGGTCGAGGTGTTGATATATACTATCCACATGCCTTCTTACATCGAAATAGGCGCATGCGTGTGTTATCGCGCGACAAATACAAGATCGTTTCAAAATGTTAGCCATGCTAGAAATTCAAAGTGCTATAAATCAACCATTTTTTAAGATATCAACAAAAGAACAAATTTTCAGAAACAAAAACTACTCCGGAATCTTTGTATCAAGGCCAAACACATAAAAAAAATCTTTTTCATTTTCCAATTTTTTAATACCTCATTTTGAATTTTAAATTTAATTTTTTTTAAATGGCAACCCTTTTGAAACAAGATGGCGAATGAAGCTGGCCAACGAACTCGGTCGAGACATTGGTATGTACTATGTACAGACCAAGTTACATCCAAATAGGTTCATAAATACGCCTGTTATCGCGTGACAAAAATCAGGTCGTTTTAAAATGTCAGCCACAAGAGAAATTCAAAATGCTATTACTCAGCCATTTTTTTTTAGATATAGACGAAAGAAAAACTGTTCCGGAATCTTTGTATTAAGGTCAAACACATACAGAAAAAATCTTTTTCATTTTCCAATTTTTCGGTATCTCATGTAAATTTTTTTATTTTTTTATTTTTTTAAATGGCCGCCATTTTGAAACAAGATGGCGGATGAAGCTGGGCAACGAACTCGGTCGAGATATTTGTATGTACTATGTACACACCAAGGTACATCCAAGTCGGTTCATAAATACGCCTGTTATTACGTGAGAAAAATCAGGACGTTTCAAAATGTCAGCCACGCTAGAAATTCAAAATGCTATAACTCAGCCATTTCTTAAGATATAGACGAAACAAAAACTGCTCCCGAATCTTTTTATCAAGGTCAAACACATAAGAAGAAAATATTTTTTCAATTTTCAATTTTTGGTACCACATTTCAAATTTAAATTTTTCTTAAAAATTTAAATGGCCGCCATTTTTAAACAAGATGGCGGGTGAAGCTGGCCAACGAACCCGGTCGAGACATTGATATGTACTATGTATAAACGAAGTTACATCCAAATCGGTTCATAAATACGCCTTTTATTGCGTGACAAAATTCAGGACGTTTCAAAATGTCAGCCACGCTAGAAATTCAAAATGCTATAACTCAGCCATTTTTTAAGATATAGACGAAACAAAAACTGCTCCGAAATCTTTGTATAAAGGTCAAATACATAAGAAAAAAATATTTTTCCATTTTCAATTTTTTGGTACCACATTTCAAATTTTAAAGTTTTAAAAAAAATTTAAATGGCCGCCATTTTGAAACAAAATGGCGGATGAAGCTGGCCAACGAACTCGGTCGAGAGACTGGTATGTACTATGTACACACCGAATTACATCCAAATCGGTTCATAAATACGCCTTTTATCGCGTGACAAAATTCAGGACGTTTCAAAATGTCAGCCACGCTAGAAATTCAAAATGCTATAACTCAGCCATTTTTTAAGATATAGACGAAACAAAAACTGCTCCGGAATCTTTGTATAAAGGTCAAATACATAAGGAAAAAATATTTTTCCATTTTTAATTTTTTGGTACCACATTTCAAGTTTTAATGTTTTTTTAAAATTTTAAATGGCCGCCATTTTGAAACAAAACGGCGGATGAAGCTGGCCAACGAACTCGGTCGAGACATTGGTATGTACTATGTACACACCGAATTTCATCGAAATCGGTTCATAATTACGGTAGTTACAGTGTGACATAGGTCAGATATATATATATATATATATATATATATATATATATCAATTTTGAACGGAGGGTGGTTTCGGGGTCTGGGGGTCATGATCGATGAAAATATACCAAAATTTTTTGAAATCGCTTTCCTCCGAACGGCTGCAATAGGTAGCTTTTTTGTAAAGAAAGCTACCTAAAAATGGCTGAGTAATAGCATTTTGAATTTCTCTTGTGGCTGACATTTTAAAACGACCTGATTTTTGTCACACGATAACAGGCGTATTTATGAACCTATTTGGATGTAACTTGGTCTGTACATAGTACATACCAATGTCTCGACCGAGTTCGTTGGCCAGCTTCATTCGCCATCTTGTTTCAAAAGGATTGCCATTAAAAAAAAATTAAATTTAAAATTCAAAATGAGGTATTAAAAAAATGGAAAATGAAAAAGATTTTTTTTTTTATGTGTTTGGCCTTGATACAAAGATTCCGGAGCAGTTTTTGTTTCTGAAAATTTGTTCTTTTGTTGATATCTTAAAAAATGGTTGATTTATAGCACTTTGAATTTCTAGCATGGCTAACATTTTGAAACGATCTTGTATTTGTCACGCGATAACACACGTATTCGCCTATTTCGATGTAAGAAGGCATGTGGATAGTATACATCAACACCTCGACCAAGTTCGCTGGCCAGATTCATCAGCCATCTTGTTTCAAAATGGCGGCCATTAAATAAAAATATATATATATATTTAAAGTGAGGTGCAAAAAAATTAGAAATTGAAAAAGGTTTGGTGGTGAAAAGAAAAGCAGCTTGGATAAACTGACTAATTTCGCGAAATTCTCATTCATTATATTGATAAAAATTAGTATTGAATCTCCTATATTCGGTTTCCACTAAATTGAGCTTCGTGTGTTTGAATGATATAAGTTGGCTTTTTTAAAATAAGGAATATGAAAGCTACCTCTTCCTCCCGGCACTGGCCGGAAGGACTTTTTGAGATATAGACGAAACAAAAACTGCTCCGGAATCTTTGTATAAAGGTCAAATACATAAGAAAAAAATATTTTTCCATTTTTAATTTTTTGGTACCACATTTCAAGTTTTAAATATTTTTAAAAATTTTAAATGGCCGCCATTTTGAAACAAAACGGCGGATGAAGCTGGCCAACGAACTCGGTCGAGACATTGGTATGTACTATGTACACACCGAATTACATCGAAATCGGTTCATAATTACGGGAGTTACAGTGTGACATAGGTCAGATATATATATATATATATATATATATATATATATCAATTTTGAACGGAGGGTGGTTTCGGGGTCTGGGGGTCATGATCGATGAAAATATACCAAAATTTTTTGAAATCGCTTTCCTCCGAACGGCTGCAATAGGTAGCTTTTTTGTAAAGAAAGCTACCTAAAAAAAAAAAAAACAGCAATATCTTTGAACACAATTGTTGTGAAATATCTGGAAACAAAATAATCGATTATTCTCGTTACCAGAGATATATTTATGATATCAAAAATAAGATTATGAATTCTCGTCATTTGAGAAATTATTAGTTATAATAAGCAGATGATCATCAATTTCCTGGACGACAAACCGATGTTAGTTTAGTACTTTGGTAATAGTTTGTGAGAGAAAAGTTAATATTTAGCTGATATCTGCCTCAGAAATACAACGTATAAGCATCTTATCACTGACAATTTCGAAACTATTTTTAACACTATCGGTGTCGAACGACACTTTTTAAGGATTTTAATTTACGGTTATTTTATTTATAACTTTAAGATAAAAATAATTATCAATCCTTTTCAATATATTGGAAACTAATTTTGACACTTATCAGCTTTAAAAAAGTAACAAGTAAAATAAAGATAAATTAACACTTTAAAAGGTGTCATTTGACTTCGGTTTAAATAGTGTTAATTCTTTCATAAGCTAATCTTTTCAGTGTAGATATTCAATACATTAAAAGGGAAATAAAACTGGGACATTCATTCATGAGAAAAAATATTTGAAAATTTAAATTTAAAAAATAAAAGAGAGATTTGATAAAAAATGATAAATTTCGTTTTTTTATTTTAACTACTAACTATTTGAATACTGATCTAAGATATTATATTGTTTATTATGTTTTATTATACAAATGAACTTAATAAACATAGAAAATTTCGACTCCTGTTCGAATAGTGCTTTACCATTGCGTCAGAATCATATTTCGTAAAGGTAAGTAAAAAGATTCCATACAAACTGAGATTTTACATATTTAATTTTTGAATTCGGAATAAATTTGCATAAATCTTTTAAAATTGTCACATTTTGCACAATTCGTCTTTAATATACTATGAAATTATTTTAATAAATTAAATTTTGCAAGCATTTTTATATATGAATCGATCTAGAAAAACAGATTTATCTTGAAACACATATCCTTCTGATATATCTGGCCAAAATAATCGATTACTTTTCTCGTCAGGGAGACATTTACAATATAAAAAATAAGAATATGTATTCTTATTAGATGTAAATTTCCAACTGGGCGAAAAATGTCCGGACTAGGATTCGAGCACGGGACCTCCTGGCTGAAGCCGCCAGTGCTCTGCCATCTGAGCTATCCCGGACGATTCTGGTCGAACTTTTTCACCCAGCTAACTTTGATGATTACAGCTGGCGGCTTCAGCCAGGAGGTCCCGGGTTCGAATCTTGGTCCGGACATTTTTCGTCCAGTTGGAAATTTACATCTAATATGATTTGTTTACCAATTAGAATAATTGTGTTAATATTAATCTAGTGTAATTTCGTATCCAGCGATTTCTGGAGTTCCATTACCTGAGATTGATTCTGTTGAGCTGAAGCAGGTTTCAGACCAGATGCTGTAATCATCAAGGTTAGCTGGGTAAAATAGTTCGACCAGAATCGTCCGGGATAGCTCAGATGGCAGAGCACTGGCGGCTTCAGCCAGGAGGTCCCGGGTTCGAATCTTGGTTCGGACATTTTCCGCCCAGTTGGAAATTTACATCTAATATGATTTGTTTACCAATTAGAATAATTGTGTTAATATTAATCTAGTGTAATTTCGTATCCAGCGATTTCTGGAGTTCCATTACCTGAAATTTATTCTGTTCAGTTGAAACAGGTTTCAGATCAGATGCTGTAAATATCAAGGTTAGCTGGGTAAAAAAGTTCGACCAGAATCGTCCGGGATAGCTCAGATGACAGAGCACTGGCGGCTTCAGCCAGGAGGTCCCGGGTTCGAATCCTGGTCCGGACATTTTTCGCCCAGTTGGAAATTTACATCTAATATGATTTGTTTACCAATTAGAACTAGTATGTTGTGGTCATCACAAAACTTTCTTCTATATAAATCACGTCAATTAAATCCTTTAAATGGTAGAAGAAATAACAACGATTTAGCACCAATTCATATCAAAGTATATCTGAATTTGAAGTTGGATGAAAATTCGTGCATTAGTTCTTGAGATAGAGCTATAGCGGAAATTCTGAAAAAATGTAGCATAGCAGCGCCACCTGTTGAGCGATTTACACTAAAAGTAAACAGTACTAAACTATACTAAGGTATACCTGAATCTGAAGTTTGTTGAAAATCCAAGCATTAGTTCTTGAGAAAAAGCTATTGCGGAAATCGCAAAAAATACAGCATAGCAGCGCCACCTGTGGAGCGATTTACACCAAAAATTAAACAGCACTAATTTATACGTTAATTCATGTCAAGGACTAACTAAATCTGAAGTTTGATGAAAATCCGTGCAATAGTTCTTGAGATACAGCTCTTGTGGAAATCGTGAAAAATGCAGCACAGCAGCGCCACCTATTGGGCGATTTACTCCAAAAATTAAACAGCACTAATTTATATCAGGGACTAACGGAATCTGAAGTTTGATGAAAATTAGTGCATTTTTTCTTGAGTTAGAGCTATTGCGATAATCATGAACAATGCAGCATACCAGCGCCACCTGTTAGGCGATTTTCACAAAACAGTAATCAGCACCAAACTATATCTTGGACTAACTGAATCTGAAGTTTTATCAAAATCCGTGCAGTAGTTTTTGAGATATAGCTATTGCAGAAATCGTGAAAAATGCCGCATAGCAGCGCCACCTGTTGGGCGATTTTCACCGAAAACTAATCAGGTTCAGTTTATATCAAGGTCTAACTAAATATGAAGTTTTGTGAAATTCCGTGCAATATTTCTTGAGATAGAGCGCCCACAAAATGTTTGTCACATACAGACTCACAGACAGAGTGACAGAGTGACGGAGTGACAGAGTGACAGAGTGACGGAGTGACAGAGTGACAGAGTGACAGACAGACTCACAGACAGACATTTTCTAAAAACCATCAAATCGTGTTCTGGGCATTCTAAAACGTATAAATCCGTTGAAAACCGGAAGTCGAAATTTTTCACGAATCCAATACTTTCTTCTTGTAAAGATAGAAGAAAGTAAAAATTGTGTTAATATTAATCTAGTATGAATTCTTGTTATTTGACAAATTATTAGTTATAGGCACATGAACAGTTCCCGAACGACAAACCGAAGTTAGTTCAGTACTTTGGCAATAGTTTGTGAAAGAAAAGTCGATATCTTTAGCTAATTTCTGGCTTAGAAATACAATAAGTTAAGCATCATATCATTGTCAATTTCAAAACTCTACCGGTATCGAATGA
This sequence comes from Maratus speciosus, assembly GCA_963932465.1. Classification (NCBI taxonomy): domain Eukaryota; kingdom Metazoa; phylum Arthropoda; class Arachnida; order Araneae; family Salticidae; genus Maratus; species Maratus speciosus. The sequence goes on from OZ010799.1 coordinate 107,318,601, forward strand.
TACCCGTTAAGATATTTCGATTTATAGTTTTATTTGTATTTTTTAATTAAAGTACATGGGTAGAAATAGTGGTATTATTTTCTAAAAAGAAACTTTCAAAGGGATTATAAAGTACATTCAAAGATAATTAAAACAGGAGTCACGAGAAAAAAATATTCGAAAATAAAAATAAAATATTACAATAAAAAAGAATGAGATAAAGTTCGTTAGTTTATTTTAAATATTAACAATTTTAATACTACTCTAAGAGTCTATTTTTCATTATGTGTTATAATACAAATGAATTTAATAAATATAGAAAATTTCAACTCCCATTCGAATAGTGCTTAATCAATACATCGAAATTATGTTTCGTATATGTTAGTAAGGAGATAACATACAAACTACGTTTGAACTTATTTAGTCACAAATTTTGTTTTTGAAATAGGGATTCATTTGCATAAATAACTCTATTAAAATTGTCACATTTTGCGCAATTCGTTTTCAATATATGAAATTATTTTAAATAAATTAAATTTTTCAAGCATTTTGGTATTTAAATCAATTTGCAAAAACAGAAATATCTTGAAAAACAATTGTTACTGATATACATCTTTATCCTTCTGATATATCTGAACAAAATAATCTATTACTTTTCTCGCCAGAGAGATATTTAGGATATCAAAAATAAGAATATGAATTCTCGTTATTGGAAAAATTATTATTTATAGGCACATGTTCAGTTCCCCAGCAAAACACGGATGTTAGTTTAGTACTTTGGTAATAGTTTGGGAAGGAAAAGTCGAATTTTTAGCTGATTTATGGCTTAGAAATACAACATGTAAGCATCATAACACTAACAATTACAATTTTCAAAACTGATCTTAACACTATCCGTGTCGAATGATACTTTTTAAAGGATTTCGATTTATGATTATTTTATTTCTAATTTTGAGATAAAAACAATTACCAATATTTCTCAATACATTGGAAACTAATTTTGCGACATATTAGCTTTAAAAATTACAAGTAAAACGAACGTAAATCAAAACCTTAAAAGATGTCATTTGACTCCGGTTGAAATAGTGTTAATTCTTTCTTAATTGTTTCGTGTAGATATTCAAAACATTGAAAGATAAATAAAACTGGAATATTCATTCATGAGAAAAATTATTTGAAAATTGAAAAAAAAAAAAGTAAATAAAAGAGAGATTTGATAAAAAATTATAAATTTCGTTATTATATTTAACTATTAGCAATTTTAATATAAGACATTATATTGTTTATTACGTTTTATAATACAGATGAATTTAATAAATATAGAATATTTCAACTCATATTAGAACAGTGCTTTACCAATGCATCAGAATGATATTTCGTAAGTAAGATAAGAAGATTCCATACAAATTGCTTTCTTACTTATTTAGTCACATATACATATTTTTTAATTCGACAAATATTTGCATAATTCTTTTAAAATTGTTACATTTTGCAAAATTCTTTTTCAATATATGAAATTACTTCAAATAAATTAAATTTTTCACGCATTTTGCTATTTAAATCAATTTTCAAAAACAGAAATATCTTGAAACACAATTGTTACTGACATACATCTATATCCTTCTGATATATCTGGACAAAACAATCGATAACTTTTGTTGCCAAAGAGATATTTACGATATCAATAATAAGAATACGAATTATCGTTATTAGACAAATTATTAGTTATAATCACATGATCAGTTTTCCAGATGTTAGTTTAGTACTTTGGCAATAGTTTGTGAAACAAAAGTCGATATACTTAACTGATTTCTGGCTTCAAAATATAACATGCAAAGATAATATAATTGACAATTTCAAGAATATTATTAACGCAATCAGTGCTGAATAACGCTTTTTAAAGGTTTCAATTTATGTTTATTCTATTTGTATTATTGAGATAAAAACAATTTCCAATAATTTGTAATACATTGGAAACAAATTTTGACATATTTATTAGCTTTAAGAAATACTTGTAAAGAAAACATAAATCAACATTTTAAAGTAAAGCGTGTCTTTTGTCTCCGGTAGAAATAGTGTTTATTCTTTCTTAAACAAAGCTTTCCTTGTAGATATTCAATACATTCAAAGGGAAATAAAACTGGAATATTTATTTTTGAGAAAAAAAATATTTGAAAAAAAATATTTATATAAGATTAATTCAGAAAAATCGGTCAAATGCGTGTTTTACTCCCGCACAAGAGTTCCGTATGGTAAATTTATTAATTATTAACTGCAATATTACAAAAAAATATTGCTGAAAGAATGATAAAGTTTTCAATAATTTCTTTGAATAACTGGATTCAAATGGAATGAAAAACGTAGACTATTTATCACTATGGTTGCCTTAACTAAAATGAAGACCTTGTATTTAGTTTAAACTTGGCATTCTGCCAAGCGCGCTTCGAAAGGAGGTCTCAAAGCTGCAACGTCACTTTGGTCCGTTCAGCGTTTTCCAAGATAGAGTTTTAATTAATATCCCGGTTAATTACTGACAATTTTTTTGAAAATCATTATCAACAATCTTTGAATCGACGCTCAATATACAAATAATTTTTTTCAAGTAATTTAATTAGCCATTCTAAATTTTTCATAAAAATAGTATTTGTGAATGGCTAATAACCCATAAATATGTGGATCAATAGTCTTTATAACTCTGGCAAGTTTAAACTTTCCACATTACATGGTTTTCGAGAAAAACGGCTGTGACAGACTGACAGACAGACCCAAGAATGATCTTATGACGGTACCGTCTTTACTTTTTAAGTACGGAACCCTAAAAAAAGAAAGAAAAAGAAAAAGCAAAGACAGATATATGATAAAAAATTTTGAATTTTTTCCTTTCATTTTAACTATTTACATTTTTAATGCTCTTAGTGTTGATTATGTTTCATATTAGAAAAATAAAATTAATTCATAATAGGTATTTTCAACTATTATGCTGAAAGAAAAGAGAAATGTTTCTTAATCTAGGACAATATACTATAACCACGAACGAAATTATACACTAACTTCTTCTAAGTTATCCACGTTCTTCTCTGAAAAGCGTTTTTTATTTTTAGAAATAAATCCCAGAAAACAATATATTTTCGATATTTAAAGAAGCGTTTATAAAAACAATTTATTTTGCTGCCACGGATTTTCGGAAACGTTTCCGGGTTGCGTTCTTCTGGGTATTAATTATTTTTCGCAATCAGGACTACAGTTTTTCAGATGCTATCCATTCTCATGTAAACATTTTCATATTCAACAAACATCTCTCTATTCTAAAAAAAAAGTAACTTACGCTGTCACCGCCGCCGCCGGTTTTGAATTTTTTGTGACCGGATGTCTTTCTCCGTTAATATTAAGAAAAATACTGCATACAAAAATATGAAAATTGGCAGTATTATAGAGAAATGTTTGACAAACACGCTGGTGCAGACACTTTTTAGATCGAATAATTATTTTAAGAGATACTTAATGCTAAAGTTGGACACAATCGTTCCATTAAAAAAGTTTTATAGGAGCAAAAACTATATATGGGAATTAATTCATTTTTAAATCATTTTATACGATAGAATTTCCCGATATGCAGACTGCATTCACTTTTTTAATTTGACTCATTTTTTGAGGTTTTATTTCTATTTTAAATTCCAACTTTAAGCATTTCGAGAGATATTTTTTACTTATTTTAGAAATTGGTATTAATTTAAACTGTTGCCACCTGTATAAACAGCGCAAATAATAATTTTTGCTTCAAATTAAAAATTTATTTTACACGTGACTATTATTACAGAAAAAAAACTTTCAAATTAGGATTAAATAATTACGTATGAAAAGCAGGAACTTATTGAAAATACTTCATAAAAACTATACTTACACGTGAATTTTAAAAGAGAAAGGATATTGTAAAATAATAAATTCATTAACATACGTTAGAAGCCTTAAATAGGAGAAATTACGTCACATTACACTTATTACGTAAAATGAACAAAAAGTAATATTGCAAAACAGTTTAAATTTAAAAATTGCGCGAGATTTAGATATTTTGAGATTGTATTAATAAGATTAATATTAATGGACAATATCCGCCTGACGTCACACTTCCCCATCATGTGACTTACAGGAGATATTAGCAGATGTAACTGTAAAAATAACTGTACTTACTATGTATGTTACTTATTTAATTACGCTTTCGAATCAGCATTTGTCGCCAAACAAAGTGATTTAACGCCAAAATGTATCAGCGTGCGATGTTCGCAATAATGTTGTTTCAAATGTATGCGAGCGGTTATGGATGAAAATTTTATAGTCAAGTGTAAATTACATAAGCATGGTTTATACGTTTGCGGCTATATAAAAATAGAGTAAAAAAATTTAAATTCCAATGAAAATCTTTCCTATACAAAAGAAAACCTGGTTACGAGAGTTAAATTATATTTGCGCAAATCGATACTGACTAAATTATGCCAATTGGCTGCAAAACCGGATTACGGAACTTATGCCTTTGGTATTCGCATAAACTTTTGGAAAGAAATATTTTCTTGTCTATACTAGGAGGCTCTGCCCCCTACGAGCTACGCTCGTCAACCCCCGTCCAGACACCGCAGAATCTAAATGCACGCTAATTTGATCGGCTTTAAAAAGATTTCGAAAGATTGAATTATAATTTAAAAAACAGTGGCGATCTCCCTATAAACGGATTTCTATTCATTTCTCTTTGATTGGGGAATTTTAAAGCCAAATCAGCGGCTGTTAAATGATACAATAACTGTTTCCGTCTTTGCTTAAATAAAATCAGTTGACATTTCAAAATAGGATAATATAAAATGAATTAAATAAACAGAGTTTTTGCCTCCCGGTATTTTTTAGCAAAGCGAAAAGAAAGTTTTTTTTTAATGACAATTTAAATGTATCGTTTTTAATCTGACGTAATTTTCACTAAACTTTTCTTTCTCCTTTTACTATTCACGTGAAAATAATTTTGTTAGAAATGAAATATTATTTGCGCTATCCTAATAAAAATAGTTGAAAATATCATCTTAAAATATTACATAAATGTCTCGCGCAATTTTTAAATTTAAACAGTTTTGCAATATTATTTTTTGTTCATTTTACATAATGTGTAATGTGACGTAATTTCTCCTATTTAGACTTCTAACGCATGTTAATGAATTTATTATTTTACAACATTCTTTCACTTTTAAAATTCACGTGTAATATGGTTTTTATGATAATTCTCAATGAGTTCCTGCTTTTTATATTTTCTTGTTTATAATAGTCACGTGTAAAATAAATTTTCAATTTGAAGCAAATATTATTATTTGCGCTGTTTATACAGTTGGCAACAGTTTAAATTAATACCATTTTCTAAAATGTGTAAAAAAATATCTCTCGAAATGCTGAAAATTTGAATTTAAAATAGAAATAAAACCTCAAAAAATGAGTCAAATTAATAAACTGAGTGCAGTCTGCACACCGGGAAATTCTGACGCATAAAATGATCTAAAAATGATGAAATTCCGATGTACAGTTTTTGCTTCTATAAAACTTTTTTAATGGAACGATTTTGTCCAACTTTAGCATTAAATAGCTCTTTAAATATTTCTTCGGTTTGAAAACTGCCTGCATCAGCGTGTTTATCAAGCATTTCTCTATAATTCTACCGATTTTCATATTTTTGTATGCAATAGTTTGCTTAATATTAATTTATTGCCTTTGGTATTCGCATAAACTTTTGGAAAGAAATATTTTCTTGTCTATACTAGGAGGCTCTGCCCCCTACGAGCTACGCTCGTCAACCCCCGTCCAGACACCGCAGAATCTAATTGCACGCTAACTTGATCGGCTTTAAAAAGATTTCGAAAGATTGAATTATAATTTAAAAAACAGTGGCGATCTCCCTATAAACGGATTTCTATTCATTTCTCTTTGATTGTGGAATTTTAACGCCAAATCCCCTGCGGTACTACTTGAGTATCCCGTCGACCAATTTCGCCAAATTATACAAATTGACATAATTTTTATTTTAAATAACGAAAGAACAAATAAATTAGTACAACATTAATAAAAATACAAATAAAACGTCCAAATAAAAATAACTTGATGACGTAGACACGTGTAACTTGCTTAAAGTCAAGTTAATGTGACATTTACGATCAACCATTATTGGCATTTAATCTTATAGTTTGGCGAATGATAGATTTTTGGTCGACGGAATAACTAAGCAGTGCCAAAGATACAATTGCTGTTTTCGTCTTTGATTAAGTAAAATAAGTTAAACATTTCAAAATAAGCTAATGGAATTAAGTAAACAGAGTCTGTGTCTCCTGGTATTTTTTAACAAAGCGAAAAGAAAGTTCTTTTAAATGAGACATTTTAAATTAATCGTTTTTAATTTGACGTAATTTTGACCAAGCTATTCTTTCTCTTTCAAATATTCATGTGAAAATACTTTTGCTAGAAATGAAATATTATTTGCGCTTTCCTAACAAAAATAGTTGAAAAGATCCTATCGAATTATCAAATAAGTGTCTAGCGCAATTTCTAAATTTAAACTGTTTTGCAATATTATTTTGTGTTCATTTTATATAATAACTGTAATGTGACATAATTTCTCCTATTTAAGACTTGTAACACATGTTAATGAATTTATTATTTTACAATATCGTTTCTCTTTTAAAATTCACATGTATAGTTTTTATGACGTAATTTTTAATAAGTTACCGCTTTTTGTACATAATTATTTAATTCTAATTCAAATGATTTTTTTCTGTTTATTATAGTCACGTGTAAATAAATTTTTAATTTGAAGCAAACCTTATTGTTTTCGCTGTTTATACATTTGGCAACAGTTTAAATTAATACCATTTTCTAAAATAATTTAAAAAAATCTTAGAAATGCTGAAAATTTGAATTTAAAATAGAAATAAAACCTCAAAAAATGAGTCAAATTAAAAAAAGAAATACAGTCTGTACACCGGGAACTTCAAACGTATAAAATGATCTAAAAATGATTAAATTCCTATGAATAGTTTTTGATCCTATAAAATTTTTTTAGTGTAACGGTTTTGTCCAACTTTAGTATTAAATATCTCTTAAAATAATTCTTCGATTTGAAAACTGTCTGCATCAGCGTGTTTATCAAACATTTCAGTATAATACCACCGATTTTCATATTTTTGTATGCATTATTTTTCTTAATATTAACGAAGAAAGACCTCCGGTCAAAAAATATTCAAAACCGGTGGCGGTGACAGCGGTAGTTACTTTCTTTTAGAATAGAGAGAAACGAATTAATTGAACTATTATAACAGCTATACCAACACAATAATTTGGCACATGGTGAAATAATTTACTTTCAGATAGTTAAAAGAAATTTCACCATACTATCAACACGGAAACATGCCGGTTTGTTTTCCCCAATCATGTGACTTGTCAGCGGATAATGTCCATTTTATTGAACGCGTTTAGACTGCTTTCGAGCGACTATTTAGTAATTTAATAAAAATAAAAAAGATTACAAGCTGAAAATGAAGTGTCATCGACAAATAATATGATTTGAAAGAGAAAAATCTGTGAAGCAGAAAGTAAAGAAATTGCTTAAATGGTTTAGTTAAGATTCGTTAACCTTCTGTGTCTTTTCCGACAAAAGAAGACATTGGTATTTGTGAAATATATTTACATTTTGATGCAGATTTGCTTATTATATTTGCTTATTTTTAAATGTTTAACTGATTTTATTTAATCAAAGACGAAAACAGCCATTGTATCTTTTAACAGCAGCTGATTATTCCTTAAAATTCCCCAATCGAAAAGAAATGAATAGAAACCCGTTTATAGGGAGATCGCACTGTTTTTTAAATTATAATTCAATCTTTCAAAATCTGTTTAAAGCTGATCAAATTAGCGTGCTTTTAGAGACTGCGGTGTCTGAATGGGGGTTGGCGAGCGGAGCTCTTAGGGGGCCGAGCACCTAGTGTTTTAAAAAAATTAACATTAACATGAAAATTATCAGTCTATTGCTCTTACATGTATAAACTCAATTACGCATGTGAAATGTTTAATGGAGAATTAATAGAAACCTAAAAATCGATATTCTGGTATGAGAAATAGATTTACCCTTTCAGGGCTAAAGTACTTCTGTTACTAAAATATTGAAATGATTGACTGACACCAAGATTTACGAACAGATAGATTCGAATGAAAATTGGGAAAAGCTCTTCAAGCACATAGTAAATGCAAAATTTAATTCCAAAATCCTGGTGGCATTGTGGCATTTTTGGATTAAATTAAGTGATATATACGAGGGCAAGTCAGTAAGTAGGTCACAAAAGCCAATAAAAAAGGGAAACCAAGATACATACTTAAAAGGCATGTTTACTTCTCTATACAATTGTCATTTACTCTGATACATTTGTCCCATCTCTTTATGCGTTTTCTAATACCTGCTGCATAAAAGTCTTTGGACTGCACTCTCAGCCATCTGTGTGCCTCACATTCAACGTCTGCATCATTTGGCTGTAGGCTAAACTCTCAGAGGAAAGATAGGAGTAGAGTTGTAGGCTTCAAGAAAAGGTTAGCAAATTGGGGTCTACTTATATGAGAAGTCTGTGGCTAAACCATGTGAAAACCCTGTTGCAGTTGCTAATGCTGTCGATTATTGTTCGCTATTCAGCTCTAACCATTTCCTCAATTGTCCGCACTGTTTCTTCTGTCGCAATCTAGACAGGACGACCACTTCATACATCGTCAACAACTTTTGAACACCCCTGCTTATCTTGTACAACTGTTGCCTCATAAATTCGAAATTGACAACTTACAGTTGGACAGTGCTGCCACCTGTTGGCATATTTGGAAACAATTTACTACTAATCTCCGACCTCCCATATCGGTTTGTTGCCTGGTTACTGGCTTTCCCTCCTATATTATACCAGAACCTTTCAAGGGGTTAATACAGTATAAAACTTGTGCGGAAACGTTTCCAACAAAATGCAGCAAAAGAACATTTTTTTTTATAATTGATTCTTTAAATATCACATATTGGTTTCTAAGGATACCGAACGCTTTCTGGAGTCATGTGTATTGGATCATTGTTCCAATACATTTTTGTATACTAAGAAACGCTTTTGTTTACAGCATAAGATAAAATCCCTGTATAACGCGATGCTTGTACTAATAAAACCACAGTGCAATCGTATCCTCCTAAGACATATTACAACCAAGAAACAGCACAGTTGTAGAAAATTGCGAGTATAAAATTTGCCTGAAAACGAAAGACAGTGAAACCAGTCCCCTTGAAAATTTATATTTTTTAATTTTAAAAGAAGTTACAAGAATTAGCAATTTAAGAATATCATTGCATGAAACAGTGTTTATGTTTAACACAATTTAACAGTTTCTAAAATTTATATTATTGGCATCTTTGCGAATTTTTATATATTCATAAATATAAGTAACTTTAAATAATCGAATTGTGGATAATAAGATATCAAATATCACGTAAAGTGAAATTAAAATAAACTAGCACGTTGTGGCCATCACAAGACTTTCTTCTATGTAAATCACGTCAATTAAATCATTTAAATAGCCCAAGAAATTACATCAATTTAGCACCAATTCATATCAAAGTATCTCTGAATTTGAAGTTTGATGAAAATTCGTGCATTAGTTCTTGAAATAGAGCTATAGCGGAAATTCTGAAAAATGTAGCATAGCAGGGCCACTTGTTGAGCGATTTACACCAAAACATAAACAGAACTAATTGATATCAAGGTATACCTGAATCTTAAGTTTGATGAAAATTCGTGAATTAGTTATTGAGATAGAGCTATAGTGGAAATCGCAAACAATGCAGCATAGCAGCGCCACCTTTTGAGTAATTTGCACCAAAACATAACCAGCACTAAATCATATTAAGGTATATCTGAATCTGAAGTTTGTTGTAAATCCAAGCATTAGTACTTGAGATAGAGCTATTCAGGAAATCGCAAAAAACGCACATAGCAGCGCCACCTGTTATAGCGATTTATACCAAAATGTATAAAACATATAACACGTCAAGGACTATGTCAATATATGACATGTCAAGGACAAACTGTATCTGAAGTTTGATGAAATTCCGTTCATTAGTTCTGGGGATTGAGCTATTGTGGAAATCGTGAAAAATGCTGCATAGCAGCGCCACCTGTCGATTGATTTTCATCAAAAACCAATCAGCATCAATTTATATCAGGGAATAACTGAATATAATTTTTTATTAAATTCCGTGCATTAGTTCTTGAGATAGAGCGCCCACAAAATTTGTGTCATATACATACATACAGACTGACAGACAGAGTCACAGACAGATATTTTGTAAAAACATGTTTTTCAGAATCTCTGCCCCTAAAACCCGTAAATCCGTCGAAAACCGAAAGTCGAAAATTTTCATGAATCCAATACTTTCTTCTTGTAAAGATAGAAGAAAGTAAAAAGACTTGCGCTACTGACGTTGAAGACCGTGATCTGCAGATATACTAGTCTTAACATCTCTAGTGCGGAAATAATATCTGGAAATAAGGCATTTTTTCCCCTTACCATGTTATTTGAAAATTCTCTTGTTTTAACTGTTTATATGAATGCTTAGAGACTAAATAAAAAATCTAACTGAAAAACTAATATTTTAATTATAATTTTTAAGAGTTTATCAGAAAATAAACGAAAGATAGTTTTTTTTTCAAAAGATTGCTCCAAGAGTTAAAGAATAGCAAATATTTAATTCCTGGAGAGTTAAAAAAATTAAAACTGAATAATTTTTAAATAGCAGAACATACAAAATCTATCAAATTCAGGTTTTTATACCATACAAAAGGACTCATTCGGAATAATTATGAAGTTAAAGTAAAAACTGGCTATTCAAAAAATATATACCGCTAATGAATTTTGTAAAAAAAAAGCGTTTGAAAAAAGTGGAGATTTTTTTCCACACTTTTAAAATAACCGATCCAGTTTTACATTTTTCAAATATTAGTCTGGATAGTGTATAAAGAAAAAATAATTAATTCAAGCCAAGTTTCTCGAAAAAACACTCGTTGATCTGATAAGTAAAAAAAGCAAAACTCAAAAATAGTTATTTAAAATGAAATAATGTATTTCATTAAAAAACAAATTCCACTGCATTTTTTTAATACTTTCAAATATAGTTGAAAAGAGTTTGTGACTTCGGTTTGTCCGTCCGTCCGTGATCTAACTCTTGTGAATACACTCGGATTGCTCTGCAATTGGTTATTGAAATTTACTAAAGCATGATCCCTATTGAAAATGAAGCGTGTAGCATTTATAGTTCTTTTACAGGATATGGTGGAGTTTTTTGTACTATTGGTGTACTGCTAATTTTGTATCCATTTTATGAGAAAGAGAACATATGGCAACGTGACCTAAAGTAAAGTTCCTTGAAGTACACTGCTAAAGAAAGCTTAAGTTGCTCTACAATACCACAGGTGGGGCATTCTCACAATCTTTTGACTTATGGGGAAAAAAAATCTGACAAAATTAAACTTGTTAAAATAACATTTTAATCTGATAGACGAATGCCTTAATGATTCAAAATAAAGAAAAAATGGTCAGCAGCGAAAAATTTTTTATTTTACTGAGGTTTAAGTTAAACTTGCGAATTTAATTTTCCTAACCATTTTACCCCTATAACTTTTTATTTTCTTCTAAATTTTTACTTATAATGAATTTGCATAGTACCCACAGGACATTCAAATAAGAAATAATAACAATGTAGTACTTTTAATACAGAATTTTTGTACAATATTGTCTTAAAAGGGTGTTAAAGAAGTGACGGTAATGTAAAAAAAGGGGATGCTATTGGAAAAAAGGGGCGAAATGGTAAAAAAGGGGACGGTAAGGATGGAACGGTAAGGAAAATTACCACCTATTTTTAGGAAAATCATGTTAAGACTAAGTGATAGCCACAATGTTAATCGATTTTTAGAAACAGTTGTTAACATTGGATTGTTATTATTATTTTTTTTAATTTACCTCGAAAAGTGCAGGAATAAACCTTGGGGGCGGTGAGACTACCCATAAAGCCACGATGCTTGAAATTGATATTTAAATGCTGATTTAAATTCTACAGTATATTTCCTGCCAAAGAATTTTAGACATTCTTTCTCTAGCATACTTCTGCATGAGAAAAAACTTGAAAACAATTCTGTGGTTGCATCTGAAATGATTTTCTGTATAATTTTAGAAGAGGGATGGTAAGGAATCTAAAACCCAGGGACAGAGTTTAAAAAATAATAACAACCCTAAAAATGTGCGCAGGTTAATTTTTAGCTACATATTTATGTAAAACAATAGTTCCAGTTTCAGAAAAAAATTACATCGAATTATTTTTATTGAAAAAATTTTATCCAGAAAGCTCCAAACTTAAAAATCAGCATCAGGGACACGGAACGGTATAGGAGTTTTCCAGGTGTTTGGACCCCCAGCATCGTCCAAAACTTATTTATCTCGTAAATATTGTTGTGCAATCATGCAATAGGATGTTCCCCAGTATATGAAATGAAAAAACACAAAAAAGTGTATTAAAATAAAAATTATAATTCAGGGACATGAAAGTCAAAAGATTGTGAGAATGCCCCAGGTATATTCGCAGACCTGTAATACTTGATACAAAATCACTGATAAATCATTGGATTCAAATTCTTTGCATAAAACTTTAATTAAAATGAAATGAATCTTGTGTCATACGGAGACAGAGCATAACTCCAGCATAGAGGTGGGATGGTCCCGTAATTTAACACGTTTCTTTGAGGAGTAGTGTAAGGAAAAGTCTCCAGCAACAAGTGACGACAAACAGAAGTACACTTATAAGCGAAATATAATATCATCATCATGGCGAATTCATAAAAATGCCAAATAAAACAAAGATTTAAAATCCGTTGTATGCAAAGTCAATGAGATAATTTAAACTCACATGACCTAGAAGTAGGGGGTGTAATCTCGCCAAATTATCAGTATTAAAATAATTATAAACCCTATCATTGCTGTCTCCGAGCAGACGCAATAATCAAGTAACGTTTATTTTATCCACAAAAATGGATCTGTTTTTGCACTTATGAAAGTAATTTAAGTGTTAGAAATAGCATACCGCGTGTAATCATAAAACATAAATTAATCATCTACTTAAATTCTGGACAAAAGCTCTGCGAATAAACAAAAGAAAGGAAGTATATCTGAAAATGATTTTTAAATGTTTAACGGTTTTATTTTATTTCTTATATTTTATCGATTTATTCATGTGGTTTAATCTGACAGATAAATTAGCAGCTGCATTGTATTTAATAAGCGAAAGTAAAAGAATTTAAAATTGAAAGTCTTTGTCTGTTAATGATAAAATATTACTTTTGGGAAAGAAATGAAAAAATTAGAACATTTAAACATTAATATATAACTACGTTATACAGGGACTACCAAAAGGTATTCCGTTACTTTACGGTTAATGGGAAAAAGTCATTTCAAGTTCAAGTGCATTTTAAAGATATTACACCATTTCAAACATAATAAAATTGATATCTACTTATGAAATGCACTGAAACATACATTCTGTGAAATATGGGGGGAGGGGGGGGGGAGCATTTATTAATCATTCACAGGACCACACAAAAGTATCCCATTATATAATGGTCTACAGTGAGAAACTGTTTAAAGAGTATTTTAATTATGTTACCCTTTTTCAAATATAATGAAATGGATATACAGTGAGCAAAAAAAGTATTTGCACGCAGACGATTTTTGCATAAGTAACCATAGAAAGCAAATTTGATACTATTCTCTTAATTATTCATTTATTTAAATAAGAAGAAAAAAAAATAACTACCCATTTTCCTTAAACAGTAATATTACACATTTTAAAAAATAAATTAATATTTTCTCATACCTAAAAAGTATTTGCACAAGAAGCATTGACCGTTAAAAAAGGCATTAAATGTGAACATTATGCAAATGTTTAGCATATCAGTCCCGCAGTACATTAGCCCCGCACTTTAAAGTCACGTAATATATTAACTGGAGCAGGGATTCTGGGGAGTTTTTGTTCTAATAGCGCCGAAAACGTGTGAACTGCCTGTTGCTACCCGTGAGAAGATTATATTTCTTCACAATTCTGGATTAAGTTACCGAGGAATGGGTAAAAAATTAAATCTAAACTTTTTTAGTGTTCATTATGTAATTAAGAAGGAAAAAGAAACTGGTTCGACAATAAATAAGCCGCGAACTGGGCGTCCAAGAAAGCAAAATACCAGGAAAAGGAGAGCCATCATAAAAGAATCTTCAAAAAACTCTTTTCTAAGTGCTCGAGAATTGGCTGTTGATGTCGCTTCAACGTCGGAAACAATAGTTACACCACAATCAATTAGAAATATTCTTCATGATGCAAATATTCGAGTAAGAGCCCTCGAAAAAAACCATTTATTAGTGAAACAAATTGTGTGAAAAGACTTGAATTTGCAAAAGCTTATGTCAGCAAACAACTAGAGTTTTGGAAAACTGTTATTTTTTCCGATGAAAGCAAGTTCAATATTTTTGGCTCAGATGGTAAGAAAACTGTATGGCGAAAGCCAAATACTTCTCTTTAAATTAAAAACTTGAAACCAACTGTAAAACATGGCGGTGGTCATGTAATGATTTGGGGATGCATGTCTTTTAACGGAGTTGGCGAAATGACCTTTATTGAAGGCAATATGAATGCTAAACAATATATTAATATATTGCAAGATCATTTATCTAATAGTACTCTGAAATTAGGAATTCCTAATTCGTATTATTTCCAACAGGATAACGATCCGAAACACACTGCATATATTACGAGGTTATGGTTGCTTTATAATGTAAAAAATCAATTGAAAACGCCACCACAATCACCAGACCTCAATCCGATTGAAAATTTATGGCATATTTTGGATGTGAAAATAAGGAAAAAGAAAATTTCTAACAAATCAGAACTTAAGCAAGCTCTTAGGGAAGAATGGCTACAAATCAGCAGTGAAACATGTCACAAATTAATAGAATCAATGCCCAGACGATTACAAGCTGTAATTGAAGCAAAGGGCATGCATACTAAATATTAGCACTGTTTTTAACTTATAAATAATTCCTCTAGTTCTATTTTTATTGCCAGTGTGCAAATATTTTTTTGGCAGTACAAATGCTACTTTTTTATGTTTTCATATTTTAAATATAATTATTAAGTCAGATATTAAATATGTTTATTTGTTCTTTTTCAGTTATAATTTGCGTTATTAAGTTTTACTAAACTTTTCCATACTACGTGGTATGTATAAATGCTATCGATCATGTACAGGGGTACACAAAATAATTCGTAAGCATTACTAAGAGTGAGCGGCGTTAATTACGTAAAGGGTTTTTTAAATCTAGTTATGCATTTTCACGTTGAACTATATTTAGTGTACTAAGAGATGTTTGTAGAATATAAATAAAATCAAATACAGGGCAACACAAAGAACTGGATAAATCACTGCTTATGGATGTTAATTTCTAAAAGTACGAATTCAATAGTTTTGGGCGTGTTTTTTGCCTGAATTAAATTTCAGCTTAATACGTGACGTGTATAAAAATCTGTAAGTAATACACAGAACTGTATAAAATAATTCAAGTATTTTTCAGGCTATTGATAAAAATTGCTGATGGTGAGTTTTCACCCTATATATGCGGTTTGCTGCTGAACTAAATTTTAACATATTATGTAGAATATTTATAAAACTATAGATGAAATACAGGGCTGCACAGAAGAATTAAAGTACTTTTTTGGTTGTAGGAGATAAGTACTGAATCCTGTTTTCCAAATGTCTTATTAGTTTTCTAAAACGGTTAGTTAGGTATCTTATTTACTTTATAAGACAGTGAAGTATTCTTAAAGTTTACTGAAAGTATTGGAAAATGTTTCATAATGTATGGTTGACGCATGATATTTCTTTCTTGTTTTTTACTAAAATACATTTCCTGTTACTGCCTTAAACTGTACCAAAATAATTAAAAAATAAATTAGTTGTTTTTGAAAATATGCATAGTTTTTCACACTGTTAAAAGATTTTTTTGTACGAAAATAGCTGAAGATCGTAGAATAACATATATTTTTGGGGGCCAAAAATTCGTTTCTACACTTAAAAACAAAAAAGTTTCTTAATCTACGAATACATAATATAACTACGAAAGAAAATATCCAATAACCTGTTCCGAGTTACCCATGATTCTGAAAAGCGCTCTTTATTTTTAAGGGGAAATCTGCTTTTTTTCCGTTGAGAAAAATCGATTTTTTTTCTTTTTTTACATTTCTTCTACTCTCTATAGTCTTTAGACTATCCTTGTAAAACGATTTGACCTAATTCGAAGTTCTTTGGTAGTTATTTAGAGCTTTAGGGCAACGCGTTCGTAGAATTGAGTTGGGTTGTTTTTTGACGGCCGATTTTCTACTCGAGGGATATAGGCCTTAGGAGGAAAGCCCTCCGTGGGGGTCTTTCTAAGGGAACCTAACCCGTATTTACGCAAGGTTTCCCAAGGTTCGAAAAAAACTCCGAACGGTTTGGTCGACGGTCGCGATTGGGCTCGAACCCAGCACCTCCCGTCTACCAGCTTCGAGAGCAGAACCTCTCAGTCCCTGGTGGAGCAACGCGTCCGTTACACTGTTTTGTAGCAGTATAAACGCATTATAAGCAAAATGACATTTTTTTTCAAACGGAGCGGGATCAGACAGCAAAAACTATTAAACCGACATTTTTTTTAAATTAAATGTAATATATTTTATTGGAGCTAGGGCCATTTTCAGCTATTTTTATAAAAATTATATATTTTTAGCAGCACGCCAAAATGCGAATAAGGGGGTCAGAAGTAGACCTTTTTTTTACAATTCCTACTATTAGTTCACACTCTCCCTATATATATGTATTAAACGATTTCACTCGTATCATATAAATATGTAGATCTTAAGCTCCAGCATACCCACATTATGTACTCAATGAAGAAATAATGGTTTTTTGCAGTCGAACAATCGTCATGGAAGAGTGGAAGGTCAAGCTGTCGTCCATTGGAATGTTTCCCGAAGCATAAATAATCGAAGCCGATAGATGCATCAAAATGTTTATTAATCTACCATATAATGCATCAAATTCCACTAGTTATAGGTGATCCACGTGCTGGCAGTTGCTACGTAGTAAAATGTACCACTAGATGTTACTTATTAGAACAAATGATGAAGATTCGAGAACAAAACAACACTCCAGGTGGCGTGGTTTAATTAAGCAACTCAATAATCGTCAAATTCTACCTCTCCTAGCCCATGCAACGGGTTATATACTTGCGAAAACTGCATGCGTATGAATACAATACACGATAAATGTCAAATCCCGTACAAGTAGCAGGAATGACGCGATAAGAGCAGAATACGATAGGACTAGCTCCAGGGGGAAGGGGGAAAGGCACGGGTGACGACGATGCGATCTCCTTAGCTTCGGCGTCAGAATTAGTGCGCAAAGAATGGCTGGCGGGAATTTCAATGAATGATGGGAATAGAACACCAAAGAACAAATGATATTAAAAAATATTCGAAAGAAAAAGTATTTATTTTTAGAATAAAATGAAAAAAGTAATTTAATGGGTTTTATGAGATGAGGCGAATGGATTAAGGTTTTTAGACTAATAAAAGAATACGCAGTTTTAAATGCATGAAATAAAAGACAAAAGATATCAAGATATTTTTAAAGATAGGAAAAAAAAGAAAAATGTTAAGAATTTTGAATGGTTTTATTAAGATAAAAGGGCAAAATCTTTTATTATTACATGTCCCCCCTCTCAAAAAAGACTGGATGAACTGGTACGTCCTTCAACCTGCAAGTTCATAGAAGGGAAATATTACATGGACTTGGATTACAATCTGTCACCTGGAGTAGGCTTAAAATAAACTTTCTAAAATATTAATAATGCCTATTAAATTTAAATTTTGACGTTATAACGCGAACTAGTGGAATTGGTATTGAAAATACAAGGACAAGAGGTTAACCTTGTTTACAATTTACAAAGATAGTTTTAGTAATATGAATATAGAATAAAGTAAATATAAAACTTCAGAGTTATCATTCTTTAGGTTATTACAGAAGAATGTTTTTATGGAACATTCATGGCTCATATTCATGAGCAAGCAATAGATCACGGACTGTAGTTCGTTCGTAATAGTTCAGTAATAAAGCTCTACTGCCTACTTCACTATGAGAATGAGTTGAATCTAGCTATTACAATATGAGTAGTGAAATTACTTCTGGCAAATGTCCCCAAAAGTAAATTTCAAATTGGGATTTAAAAAATATAATGTTCGACTAAAAACTTATCCCTACTAGCAACTCAATCTTTAAAAGTCCTTTCAGTTACCTTTCAGTTTATATAAATAAATTAAATATATCACAATAATAATAAAAATATTAATAATATCAAATTTAACAATAATAATAACTATAAAATACAAAACAGTTAATTAAGCAAACCTATTTACAGCATACTTTATTGTATGATCTTTAATGCTATGACATCTCTGTCTGAAATGCCAGAAATATCTTTGATATGATATATCTAATGTCATACAGTACTGTTGTTATTGTATTACTCACCATATGGCCATCATAAGATTTCTAAAACTCTGAAAAATTCTGAAATTCAGAATTGTAACTCTTAAATTAGTAGTTACTAGTTATCGTTTAATAAAATTCTTAAAATTAATCTCTATAATCTACATTTCCATTCCTTCTCTCTCTCTCTCTCTCATTTTGTTATGTTATGTTTGCAGAATTTAGCTACAGATCAGCTAGCAAAAGTAATTACTTTCAATTACTTAATCATAGTCATACTCATATCGCCTTAAGTGGGTCTAGAAAACTCTATGTTGTATTATAACTTTATGCTATGAGTTCTCTGAGTTCTCTAACTCAAATAATGTTCAAGGTCAATTTTTGATGTGTTGAATTTATCACAATAATCTATAATAATTTTTATTCTAAATTTCCACTAAATATCACATAATAATATTATAAATAATAATAATTATCAACAATAAATCCAAAATCAACAGTCTATAAATTTTAAAAATACCAAACAAATCATCTTAACATAATTCTTCGAGTATCTACTTAATATCTCATCTATATAACAAATGAGGGATGAATTTATGCTGAAATGTTAAATATGAAAGAAGATAATAAAATAAATAAAAACTGCAAAATGTTTGTGAAAGAACTATCATGACATCAACGTATTACGCAATTTCTTCCTTCCGATCGAACAAAAAACACAGTTACTGAATGAAAAAGGAAAATCATTTTATTTCAGATAATTTAAGCTAGCTCCTTTCATGAATATTAATTGTGTTTTTATTTATTGATTGATTTATTTATTTTTTAACTACTTTTTTCTTTTTTCAAGTCTTCATAATATTAAAAGGATTTTCTATCTACAATTATAGTTTTAAACATTTTTTAAGTTTATAGACTAAGTTTAGATTCAACATTATTTAGAAACTCTTAATAAAAATAACTAATTTATACCATAAAAACGAATTAATCCATCAAGAATTTTTATCAAATAAATTCTTGGGACGTCTCCCAAAAATTCATTCGTAATGCTGAAAATACATAATTTTACTTTAAGCTTTAATTGAAGAATCAATTACAAAAATTTAAATTATAGGAAGTTAAGATTAAGTTAGTTAGGAAGTTAAGTTAGATTTTTAACTTGAGTCTGCTGCTGCTGCTGTGATAATTGCTCGTGAGACAATTTTAAATTATTAGGAGGGTGATATAAGCGCAATTTTGAAACATGAATAATTTCGGTGTCTTTAAATGGAGTTTTCTTATCAATTTCAAAATTTACATCTGATATTTTTTTAAGGATTTGGTAAGGTCCTGAAAATACTTGGGAAAGTTTTCTAGTATTTGGATAATGAAACTCATCATAAATAACAAGATCACCTACTTCAAATTTTGGCTCAACATAATTTCGATCATAGTATTTCTTATTTTTTAAATGGAATTCATCAACTCGCGCTTTTGCAATTTTAAGGACTTCCTAAACAGCCGGGTAATAAGTTTGTTGAAGGGGGAAATCATAGAGTAATTGGCCAAATAGTAAATAAGCAGGAGGAAATTTAGTTATTGAATGGGGATGGGTATTATTGTATTCATTTACGACTTCCGCAAGAAGTTTAGTCCAAGGTTTTTAGATGTAGAAGAGTTAACCTTACATTTTAGTCTAGTTACTATCATTTGATTGGCTCGCTCGCATTTACCATTCGAATGTGGATGGTGAGATGAGGTTAAACGCTGCTAATATAATGGTTACTCAAAATTTTTTGAACCTGGAATAAGTAAAGCGGCATTCCTATCGCTTAAATTTTTTTGAGGGGTCCGAATATTAGAAATTTGATTAAAACAGAACAATTGTTGTGGGATTTGAGTATTAAAAATTTGTTTTAAACAATTCGTATAGGTTTCAGTAGTGACACTCTTTGACGGAAATGCCCACACATATCGGGTTACATGATCGATGACTATATGAAGATATTTTTTAGTTGAATTATAGTAGTTGAATCCTCCCACAGTGCCAACAGGAAGACATTCAAAAGATTGATTTGTGGTAGGCATAGCTTGTAATAAGCCAATTTTTTTCTGTCTAGGCTTTTTGTTTTTCTGACAAATATAGCAATGCTTTACAAAGTTAGTTATATCTTGGGTCATATCAGGCCTATAATAATTAGGGGAGATTAAATTTAAGATTTTTTAATACCAGGGTGGCCAAATTTCTCATGAGCAATAACAAGCAACTTCCTTCTTAAGGACATGGGGACTACTATTTTCCTAAATCCTTTCTTTCTTACAATTATAATTCCATTTTCATTTAGATAGTTTTTATCACAGACATTATCTTTCTCCTGCATGTCTTTAATTTCCTGTACATCGAGAAGAAAAGTTAACGGCTGGAAAAAGTGCGAAAGGGGGTTTCTTGACAACATGTCAGCTTCGACATTTGTGGAACCCTTTTCGTACTCTATATTGTAATCAAACATGCTTAACTTCAACGACCACCTAAGTAATCTACCTCTCAAATGCTTGACATTTTTTAACCAAACAATAGATGCATGATCAGTGCGAATGGTGAATTTTACACCATGGAAGTAGTGATAAAATTTGTCTAATATGTCAATGACGCCAATACACTCTAGTTCAGTTATAAAATAATTCTGTTCACAACTTCTCAATCCTCTAGAGTAGTAAGCAATTGGGTGTAAAAACCATTTAGTATCTGGTTGTTTAAGCACTGCACCTACTGCCACCTGTGAGGCATCAACAAACATATGCAGGGGTAATGCAGGGTCATAAATTCTTAAAACAGGTTTAATAATTAAGGCATCCTTTAATTTTTGAAAAGAATCTTGGTAATTTGAATTCCATTCCCATATAGTATTTTCCTTAAGTAATTTATTTAGGAGATGTCTGATTTTTGCATAATTATCAATAAATTTATGGTAAACAATAATGGATCCCAAAAATCTTTGAAGATCTTTTACATTAGAAGGCGATTTTTAATTTTTTATGACATCTGTATTAGCATTAGCAGGAGTTAAGGTACCATTTTTGATTTCATATCCTAAGAAATTAATTTTATTTTGAACAAAGTTGCATTTAGATAATTTAAGTTTAATATTTTCAAGTCTACATAATTCAAATATTTGGTTTAGATGTTGCATGTGTTCTTCTAAGGAGGAGGAAAAAACAATTATGTCATCAAAATAATAACAAGCAAGATTAATTTTATGTTTAGTGAGAATTCTTCTAAGAGTTCTATTGAAAACTGGGGGACCAACTTTGACGTCGAATGGAAGAACATTCCACTCAAAAAATCCAGAATGGTACCAAAAGCCAATATTTCAGTATCTGCTGAGTAAATGGGGTGTGCCAGTGGCCAGAGGTTAAGTCCAAAGTGGAAATATATTGAGCACGACTTAATTTATCAAGAATTCCATCTATACGTGGTAGAGGTTCAGCATCATTTTTCATTATTGCATTTAATTTACGGTAATCTACACACATTCTAGTTTTTTTACCTTCATCGCGTTTCATAACTAAAGTAATAGGGGCAGAATAAGGACTATAACTCTCTTTAATTAAACCAGCAGCTAATAAAGATTGAGCTTGGTTTGAAATTTCTTTTCATCCACTGCAGAAGTGCGATAAGGCCTTATAGATATGGGTAGGTAGGAATTAAGAAAAACGCGCTGCGGCTCAATATTAATTTTTCCAACATCAAATTTATTTTTGGAAAAAATGTCTACATAATCCCTTATATTATCCTTTAACGTTTAATTTTTTATAGCATTTACCTCCCCAAGTAATTTAGTATCATTAGGATTAATTTGATCAAAGGACTGAGGAGCTATGACATTTTCATAATCGTGTTGACACTCTGGTAGTTTTCATGGACATTAAAATGAAGTAACCTTAAATTATCATTGGATATGCTTTGAGATCGATTTAATACAAGGTTTCTCTGCAATACTTTATATTTATTACAATCGATTATCAAGTTAAACTTAGAACAGCCTGGCAATCCTAGTATAGCATAATTTAAATCAGTTTTACATAACACAAATTTAATACATTTTCGCACATTACCTATTTTAAACAAAAATTACAAGATTGATTAATTTTGACAGTTCCTTTGGCTTGGCCAATAATAATAAGTGGAATATTTATAACTCTAGCATTTAACAACTTAACAAACTTAAAAGGTAAAATTGATATTGTAGAACCAGAGTCGATTACACAAGGTAAATCCTTGTTATTTGCATATCCATTAGCGATTAAATGTCAAATATCATGACTAGGTTGTTGTTGTTGACTAGGAGGAGGAACATAAGATTACATAGGTTCAACATTAAAAATACAAGTCCTCTCCCAGTGAAAAGCATCCTTTATACCCCTATTCATACACATTCGACATGGTCGACTGGGATATATTAAAAATGAGAAGTAGGAAATATAGGACTAAGAAATCTAGAATTTTGAGCATTAAGAGGGTTTTGTGACTGAAAATTAGAATTTGTCCTTTGAAAATTCTGGTTTGGGCGAACCCAATGTCTAGGAACCTGGTTATTATGCAGGAAATTTACATGATTCTGAGAATTATTTTTAACATTATGGTTGTTTACATGAGAGGTGGGGATGACTACTAATTATTTAGCCATTCTGTACCAATCTATGGTGCTCTCTGGAGGATTAATAATCACATAATTCTGATACTCTGACTTTAAACCATCCGTCAAACCTTGGACTATGATGGTTTCGCACAAATGTAGTTGTCTACCAATCTCAATCTTTTTTCTGAAACAACTCTCTAATTCATTAAGATCATTTAGCTTCATAGAAGCAAAATCAGAAAATCGGGAAACATTTACTTTAATAAATTTTTCAGAAAGGATTTCAACAATCTTACTAAAAGTAGTGCATTCTAGACATTCATTTTTGAAAATCTTTAAAAATTTTCTCCCTTTAAAAATTTAGAGATATTTTGCATTTTCCATTTTTTATCATTTTTATCAGAAATGCATGCTTGATCAAAATGCTTCATCCAGGATTGTATATTCATCCCCGACCCAGGGTCAAAGGAGATTATATTTACTTCGCTATCACTCATTTTTACACTAGGGCGTTTTACAGATCTTTTTCTTAACACTATAAAAGAGGGATAACTCATTTACTTGCGAGTTCAAAAGAATAAACTTTAACATAATAAACACAGATAAAATAACTCAAACAAATGTAAATATACTTTTTATGATATAAATAATATAAAATAAACTATAAAATAATTCATTGCTATCAATTTATACTAATAACAATATTCTAAAATAATGAATTTAATCTTGCAACAATAATAAAACAGTATATAAATTTGCTTTAGACATTGTAACAAAAATAATAGAAAAAACTTGAACTTACAGATATGAAAATCCTAGCAATGTTGACCTAGAACTTTATTAATAAAAAAGAAGGAAATTTTTTTTTCTTTGAGCACTCAGTTGCACATTCCTCACTTATAAGGTGTGTAAATCATAATAGTTGTCTTCATCAAGCATTCTAATATGCCACCAGGAGGCGATATTTTTTATTAGACTCATTATAGTAGGCGACACTTACGTATAGGAGATTAAAGATGCACATTATCGTCGAACATTACACTGCGTAATTCCATTCACTCAGAATATCTTTGGTTTTATTCTGAGAACACCATCGGCTCCAATTATTATTAAATTTCCACACGAACGTAAAATCCTGTACGGCTTATGAAACGATTTCACTCGTATCATATAAACATGTAGATCTTAAGCACTAGCATACCCAATGTATGTACTCAATGAAGAAATCGTGGTTTTTTGCAGTCGAACAATCGCGATTGAAGAGTGGAAGGTCAGGCTGTCGTCTATTGGAATGTTTCCCGAAGCATAAATAATCGAAGCCTATAGATGCATCAAAACGTTTATTAATTGACCATATAATGCACCAAATTCCACTAATTATAGGTGATTCAAGAATGATGAAATGAAAAAAAATATTTTATTAAGTTCGGTTGGAACAACAACTTTTGCTATTTTACGAGATATTGTTGTTCCGAATACGCTGAAAAAATCAGTTTCGAGGATCTTTTAAAGAAAGCTAAGGATCATTTTTCACCACGCCCTAGTGAAATTGTCGAACGATTTCAGTTCCAGAAACGACTAAGGAAGCTAGGTGAGAATATAGCCGATTTTATAAGAGAGTTACGTCGTTTATCCGAACACTGCAACTTCGGGAATACGCTTAATGACCGCCTGCATGATCAGTTGGTGTTTGGCATCCAAGATGAAAAGATACAGCAGAAATTACTGGATTCCAGGGATTTAACGTTCCAAACAGCGGTGGAAATAGCTGAGTCATTTGAGATAGCTGAGGCTGGAGTGAAATCTCTACACATCGGAGATACTACGACTGTTAATCAAGTGCGTGTTTCGATAGGAGATAAATCGAAAGTGGAGAAGTGCGCTCATGCACCTAAGCCTAAAGAAGATAAATTCTCGCCTGAGAAACGGTGTTACAGATGTTCTAAAAATCATAATCCCAAGTTTTGCTTTTTTAAATCTGCAGAATGTCATTTCTGCCATCGATTGGGGCATTTAAAAATTTGTTGTCGTAATAGAAAATTTGGAATGAAAAGTGAGAAACCTTTTAAGAACAGAAAAATTAAAACTGTTCAGGAAGAATATTGTTTAAATTTTATGGACGACAACTGCAATAAGGTGTCATGGATTAAATCGGTTAAAATAAATGGTGTAAAAATACAATTTGAAATCGATAGTGGTGCGGCTCATACTATTGTAAGTAAAAGTGTTGCTCATAAATTGTTCTCAGGTAAGCTGCCTTTAATTAAATCTAATATAAAATTGCAAACTTATACTAAAGATTCTTTAACTGTTTTGGGGGGAATTAAAAGTAAATGCTGTTGTTGATGAATATTCTATACCTGATTTAAGAATATTGGTAATTAAAGAGGAGGGTCCGAGTCTAATCGGAAAACTTGGTTAAAAGCATCAAAATTATTTTGGCCTAATGTAAATACGATTAAAAGCATTTCGAAAGCTGATTTAATTAGAAATTTTCCTAATGTTTTTGCTGACAATCAAGGGTCCTGCCGTGTCAGTAAAATTGAAAAAGATGCAAAACCAGTTTTTCTTAAGTCTCGACCTGTTCCTTTTGCTTTAAGGAAAGCTACTGATGTTGAATTGGAACGATTAACTAATGAGGGTATTTTAAAACCTGTTGATCATTCAGAATGGGCTAGTCCTATAGTAATTGTTCCTAAGTCTAATGGTTCTGTTAGAATATGTGGTGATTATAGAGCAATAGTTAATACTAGTACTTAAAATGATAATTATCCTCTTCCTAGAATGGAAGAATTATTTTCTAAATTATCAGGTGGAAAATTCTTTACTGTTTTTGATTTAAAAGATGCTTATTTAAAACAACCTGTAGATATCGAAAGTAGTAAAATTTTGACTATAAATACACATAAAGGTTTATTCAATGTGTTACGATTAGCATTTGGGGTAAAATGTGCTCCTGGTATGTTCCAAAGAAAAATTGAACATATTTTTAAAATAATTGAATATGTTGGTGTATTTTTAGATGATGTTATCATTAGTGCTAGTAATGAATCAGAACATTCTGAAAGAGTTGAAAATGTTCTGAAATGCTTTTCTGAGCATGGTATAAGATTAAATAAGGAAAAATTAAAATGCTCCTATTCCAAATAATGTATCACAATTGCGTTCATTTTTAGGCTTAATTTCTTATTATAGAAACTTCCTGCCTAATATTTCAGATGTCTTAGAACCCTTACATAGATTATTAGATAATAATGTAAACTGGACATGGTCACAAAAGCATGAAAAAGCGTTTCAAAAAGTGAAACAATTATTATGTACATCTCCTGTTTTAGAATTATATGATGTAAACAAAGATATAGTTTTAAACTGTGATGCTTCTGAATATGGTATAGGGTCAGTTTTAAGCCACATTGTTGAGGGTAAAGAGAAACCTATTGCTTATGCTTCGAGAACTTTAAATAAAACTGAAAGAAATTATGCCATGATTGATAAAGAAGCTTTATCTGTAATGTTTGGTGTCACTAAATTTCACCAATATTTAGCTAGAAAAAAATTTAAAATTATAACAGATCATAAACCTTTAATTCGATTATTTGATCCTGTTAAAAAGGTACCTGATACATTATCACCTAGAATGCTGAGATGGTCATTAATGTTAGCTGGGTATGATTATACAATTGAGTATCGCGAGGGTAAAAATAATAAAAATGTGGATGCATTAAATAGATTACCTCTCCCAGAAACTGTAAATATAGTGAGTAACCCTGCGGAAATAATGTTTGTTTCAAATAATGATAATTGGCCTGTTACTTCTAAAACTATGGCAAAGTGGACAACTGAAAATCCTGTAACTAAACAAATTTTAGAGTGGGTGTTACATGGGTGGCCGCGAAAGGTTAAACAAGAAGACTATCAACCATATTTTCGTAGAAGGGAGGAAATTTCCTGTCTAGAAAATTGTCTATTGTGGGGACATAGAGTGATCATTCCAAAGGAAGGCCGTGAATATATATTAAAATTACTACATTCCGTTCATCAGGGTATATCGACCATGAAAGCGAAAGCTAGGGGGGTAGTTTGGTGGCCAAATATGGATAAAGAAATTGAACAAATGGTAAATTCTTGTAATAGATGTCAGATGTTTGCGAGGGATTGTCCCAAAATGGAACCCTTGAAATGGAAATCTGAACTGCCCTGAATTAAATTTTAAGTAATTAATTTTAGTTTTATATGGGAGACAAAATTGCGGCCATTGATTATTGAACAGCATTTAATGCATCTTCATATCTATAAGGGGGGTTACCATAGGGGGACCCTGTTCTGTCGCCAAATTTGGGGACCAAAATGAGTCGCCAAAAATGACGCCAACTTGGCGATATCTCTAATATTTCGCCAAATTCCCATACACTTCCATTTTAAACCTACTTGCTTATAGAAAATCAACAAATTGAGATATTTTAATGCTACAAAAACTAGCTTAAGGGATTATATTAAATTTTTCTTTGATGACCTAAGTAGGAATTGACTTTAAAAACAATTTTTTTATATTATTTGTTTCAAATGACTTCCACTTTGCTGATTTTCAACTTTTTGACCGCGAAATACTTGGAGCTCACTACACAAGTACAGAAGAAATATGTAATAAAAATAAAAAAAAGAATGTAAAAAAATATATATGTAGTTGGCTGTTATTCCCACTTATATCTTACGTTCCCATTTCCTTCTAATCTTGCTCCTATATAATAAATAGTGTTGTCAGATGTCCCGCGTAAATCGACTCTCCAAATGTTCTGGACACCAGTATTTTAAAGTAATTTTCTTCTTCTTATCTAACAGCAGAATTATCTGCGATTAAAGAGGGCGAAATAAACTGTAAGAAATTAATGGTTTCCAGAGAAGTCTGAACCAGGATTTACGCGAGGCACCTGGTAACACTAATTCTAAGTGATATACAATGCCTTGCTTGTGCCTGATGAAGAAACTCAGCGTTCTTTTGAAAAGCATTGTGCATTTCTTAATTTTATGGTGTTTTAAGAAGTTTTTACCATAATACATTAGGCATTACGTAAGTTTTTATAATATACTAGCTAAAATACCCAACGTTTCCCGGAATTTTAAGAATGTAGGTTTGAAAAACCAATTTCAAAATGAAACACACAATATAAAACAAACAATAAAAAAAAGCAGTAAAGCCATCTTTATTTTAGTTCTTCACTAAGAATGAACTATAAGGACCTAAACCTTTGTGGAAATTCTAATATATACGCATACACACACGTATATACAGGGTTTATCTGAAATGCTTCAATAAACTTAGAGGGATGATAGTATTCATGAAGTCGAACAAAAGATGCAATGGAACATGGGGTCGCAACAGACGTTTAAAGGATGAAAATCGAGAAAATGCGTCTGGAAATGGACAAACCGAGACAAGAAAGGAACCCTCCAGAAAATAATTTATTGCACAGAATATGCACAACACAGCTCGTGATGCCCAGAGAAAACAAATATTTTACAACAATTGTTCAAAGTGTCGACCGCGGACATTATTACACAGACTACATCTACGGAGGAGCGACTGGCGGACACACTCAAATTTGCATACGTGGATTCCTGCTCACAGATTTATTTGGTTTTCTTCCAAGTTTTTGTTATCTCTTTCTGACCGGATATGCACAAAGTTAAAGGAAAACCAGCTTCGTACTACTAGCTCGTTCTGCAGGAAAGCAGCAGGCGAGATTTCGATATTTTTATTAGTTTTGCGATTTTCCCCCTTTAAACGTCATTTGCGACCCCATGTTCCGTTGCATTTTTTGTTCGTCTTGATGAGTACTATCACCCCCCCCCCCTAAGTTTGTGGAAGCATTTCAGATACACCCTGTATATGGAATAGATTTTAAAATTGCGAAAACAAATTCAGAGAACCTCAAAATGTTAAAATAGGTCAATATTTCCGTAATAGGGTTTTCATTATGTTTCAATAAGTTTTTTCAAACTCATAGGACGTTATATATTCACCTGCTGACATCCATTATTATTCTAATATGACGTAATATTCACTTTAAAAAATTCTCCAAACTGTTTATTTCATTTTCCTTTTTGACGTGGAAATCTTGCAATAGAAAAGTAATTGTTGTGGTAAGTATTTTATTGCGGATTTTTAAATGTTATCAACTGCTATAACGAAAAATGTTTAAATTTGATAGGAAGTTGTTGTTAAGTTGGTGGTTTTTTATTAATTAAAAATTAACTATAAAATATTTCGATTCCGGATTACTTTAGTTGTCTTGGCCGTGTTTTAATACACATGTACGTAACATTTCATAATTCTGGCGTCCACACTGTGAATTTGTATAGAATTATAGACAGACAGACAAATTTTCATTTTTATATATTAGAATATCATATATTTTGATTCAGAATTCGGAATGAATCTTCATAGATCTTTTGCAATTCTGCACAATTTTCAGTTATAAAACATATATATATATATATATACGTGAATTTTGAAGCATTTTTGTCTTTTAATCGATTAAAAGAAAACAGAAATAACTTCAAAAAGCAATTGTTTCTGACATTGAATTCTATATCTTCTCGATATATTTCGACAAAATAATTGACCTCTTTTGTTGTCAGGGAGATATTTATGGTAACAAAAAATAAAATAGGGACACTCGTTATTTGGTAATTTATTGGTTATAGGCACGTAATCGTTTGCCGAGACGACAAATCGATAATAGTTTATTACTCCGGTAATAGTTAGTGCAACAGAAGTCGATATTTTCCTGTGATTTCTACCCTAGAAATAAAGCACATTATATTACTTGCAAATCGAAAGGTAATCATTCCTACTTGACAGAAAATTTTCGAATCAACATCCAACATATTTAAGGGCGATTAAAACTGGAGTATTCATTCATATGTCAAGAAAAAATATACATATAAATGTAAAAACTTTTTTTAAAAACCCCTGTTTTATAAGCATTAAATGTTTATCTAGAAAAATAATTCCATATCCGGATGTTTTTCCAAAAATTTTCAGTTACAATGCGCTAATTTGGCGTGGGAACCAAACGCTATTTGGCAAAATTGACAGCTTTTTTTTCACGCTCTGTGGAAAGCGATAGCAAGGAAAATTATTTAGAAAACTATAAATCTTGCTCTGTTTCTTTTTTTAAAATATGGCAACAGGATAGAAAAATTAAACATTATTAAAACTATGTTTTTTAGTATTTCTAAAGATTTCTCAGCGTATAGTCATAATATAACAGGTATCCCAAAAATGAGCGATGTTTTTAAAATTCAATAACTTGCAAAAGGTGACAGATATTAAAAAAAGTCTTGCAGGAGGGTTATGTGTGATGTCAGGAGTTTTTTGACCGTGACTCTTTATTTTAGTATGAATTTCAAACAATAGATGGCGCTGAGAGCAATAGGTGCTCAGTCCAGATCCGATTTTTGGTACTTCGAGATCCATTCAATACAATTTAATCGCTTTTTTTCCCATGGAAGAAGAGAGAGGCCGAAAAATCGAGCCTGGATTTAGCGGTTATTGCTTGCAGCGCCATCTATCGATGCTATTTGTAACTAAAACTCATAATCGCAGCATACAAACTCCTGACATCTTACATAACACTCCTGCAAGAATTTTTTAAGTATCTGTCACCGTTTGCAAGTTATTGAATTTTTAAATCATCAGTCATTTCCAAGTTGCTCAGCAACGGTTCTGACAATTACCCCATATAAATTAAAACTTGGTGAAGATCTTGCTAAAAAGAAAATGACCAAGGTTGCAAAAAATATTTTTGTCCCCAAAAATGCAAACAAAAAATCATATCTAAGAAGGAAGCTATTGGAAATAAAATCTCAGCCGGCTCGGCCTACAGGTGGAGTTAGATTTCGAAGTTCAACCAATTTCACGAACAAAAACTAAATCAAGTTTAGAGATACCAGTTTAACAATTTTATCTGGCTGCTTTTGACGTATTTTTAATTTCATTTTTCTGTACACAGTAAAAAAAAAAAAAAAACGGACTAAAAAACGGAAATACTACTGGCAATCTAGACGCCAGTACTATTTCCGTTTTTTACCCATAAATTACAGAAAATTTTCCGTTTTTCTGATTAAAAACGGAAATTTTTCTGTAATTTATGGGTAAAAATTCCCGTAAAAAAACGGAAATAGTACTGGCGTCTAGATTGCCAGTAGTATTTCTGTTTTTTAGTCCGTTTTTTTTTACAGTGTAAGATCTCGTTTAATCAAAGTCGTATTAAATCGGTCTTAAAAAAATGATTTTTCCCCGCTCAACAACTCTAAATTTCCTGACACATTTTTAAAAGTAAATACATGAAACTTGCTGACGTGATTTTTTGAAGAGATTTATAAGCGACCTTTATTTTTTTATTTTCCGTTCAATTAATTGGAACTTAATTTACAATTATTTTCTCAGTACGATTATTTCTTTCGTGCCTAGCACTATCCCTTCGGGGAATTCGGTTTAAAATTCCTACTTTGACAGCATTTTTTGAAATATATTTTGCCTTTATCAAAAAATAGACCAATACAGCACTTTATATAGTTTCTGAATAAGAGAACCTGCCAATTGGATGCGTTTGAGAGCCAAAATGAATTTAAAAATGAGTCAGAAAATAAGCCGATTGGATTTGAGTACACACATAATATGATAATTTTTTCGTCAACCCCTATTTTTGTTTACTTTTTTTTTTTCTGTAAGTGTTGATCTTATCAAAAACTTGTCAAAATGAAAGTTGTAGATAATATTCATAAGATGTATAATAAATTTAAGCGGATTGAATATCTTATGAATTGACGAAGTTATGAATATTTTTTTCTTCAACTCTCTCCCCCCCCCCCATTTTTTTCTGTAACAGTTAGTCCTATCAAAACTTCTCAATATAAAAATTGTAGATAATATTAAGAAGATTTATAATAAGTTTAAGTGAATTTGATATCTTAAGAATTGACGAAGTTATGAATTATTTTCTCCCTAAAACCCTATTTTTTTAGCCCCTTAAGCCCACGTTTAATTCTATTAAAAATCTGTGATACATAAATTTTTTAGACCTTTTCCTAAAAGTAATAATAACTTTAAACTGATTTGATATGTATAAAAATTAAGAAGTTATGGAATTTTTTTCGATTTTCACAAAAGCCTACCTTATTTCCACCCCCTTTGTCCGATTTTGCACATTATTAACGAACTTGACTGAGATTTTCTATCTTTTGATTTTATGTATCAGCTTGACAGTGATTTGTGCAGAATTAAAGAAGTTATAGTGTCCATAAAAAAGTGATATATATGCATATATATAGTTAGATAGTTAGATAAAGTTTTTTACTGAGGGTGGCTTTGGGTTCTAAGGGTCATGATCGGTGTAGATCTGCAAAACATTTTCAGACATTACAACATAGGAGCGATCGCAATAGTATTTCATACAAAATCGACCTTTAAAAAAAAAAAAAAATGTATATATATATATATATATATATATATATATATATAGTTAAGCCGATGCTTCCGACAAAATAGCTAAAATAGCTTAAGTACATGCGATTAACTGTTTTTTTAGCATATTTGCTATCCAAAATTTCACGATCCCGCCTGAAACTGCTGCTGAGAAATGGTAAAATGGCCTAGAACTTTCGGCACTTCCCCCTTTAAGGATGTTCTAAAATCCAAAAGGCCAACTTTATGATATAAGTTTTAATTTACTTTTGTTCAGAAATGCATGAAACTAGCAGGTGTTGTTGTTCAGAAACTATGTAATCAACCTGTTTTTTCCTTTTTTTTTTTTTTTTTTTTTTTTTTTTTGCAAACGCAATAGATCTTTCAGAATATAGTGTCAAAGTGCGCGTTTTGAACCGAATTTCCGCGCGCGAAAGACGAACATCTACCCAAGAAAGGGTGAAAAACGTGTTTGTCACGTGATCAAAACCGCTTATAACTCAATGAGTAGTTTATTGATCAAAAAAGGGAAAACACAGCTCGATTCCAAATCACTTCCATGGTCAGGCTTTCCAATTTTATATCTTTCTGTTAAAAAATGAACTTGTAAGTGTGTTAAAACATTTTGCGCTTGTTGACCAGAGCAGTTGAGAACAGCCTTAACTTTTACAGGACGGGATTACTTAAATCAATGAAATACATGTTTAACTATTTTTTTAGGAGATTTGTTGTCCTGAATTTCACTCTTACACCTAAAACAGCTGCTGAGATATGGCAAAATGACATAATACTTTCGACCCCCTGTTTAACATTCTTTGGTGTATGTGTATGGGGGGAGGGGGGGGGGTTCTAAATTCGCTGAAATACGTGTTTAACTATTTATTTTGTAGATTTGTTATCTTGAAGCTCACGCCCTACCTAGGTCATAACAGCAATCTACAGTCCAAATTTCGTGATCCTGACTTTAGTCGTTTCAGCTCTTCGTTGATGAGTCCCTAAGTCAGTCAGTCAGGATTTTCTCTTTTTATTGTATTAGTATAGATTAGACATTAAAAAATGTAACTAAAACATTTGAAAAAGAAATTTTTCTTTTAATTTTAATGATTTCTTTGTAATATAATCCAAAGATATTTTTTTCTCACAAGGTTGCTTTAAAACTTAAAGAAAGTAAATATTTAATAACCGAAAAATTAAAACGGAAAAAAAAGTACTTTTAAATAGCAGAGCTGAGAAAATCGATCCAATTCAGCTTTTTATACCATATAAAAACACTCATTTAGAATAAATAATTCATTAAGTTAAAGAATAACTGGCTATTGAAAAATATTTTTTTTTAATTGCTGGTAAAATTTGTATGAAAAAGAAGAGAATATTTTTTTTAAAAAGAAGAGAATATTTTTTTAAAAAGAAGAGAAGATTTCTTAAAAAGTTTCGAAAGTAATTTAAAAAAAAAAAACAGAAACCGTTTTTTCCACGATAGAAGATTGAGTTTGAATATTTCCGATAGAGATTTTTATTTTTCGAAGATTAAGCTGATTAATGAAAAATAAATATTCAAAAGAAAAATAATTGATTCAAACGCACTTTCTTGAAAAAATATTATCTAATCTAATAATTAAATAAGAACGGAAAGTCATGTGTTCAACATAGATTATGATACAATTTCAAACACATTCAGATTACTATAACAAAATTTCATCGTTTGCTAAGGTGAAAGATAACGTCTAAATGAACAATTTGAAAAACGCATAACGCAATTGAAAACCCGATTTTTTTATGCAGCCCTGAGTACTGCTTAGTTATCCCGTCGACCGATTTCGCCAAATTATATAAAGCACCAAACCACTCGCCAGATTATACAAATTGACATAATTTTTATTTTAAATAACGAAAGAACAAATTAATTAGTATATGTTAGAAAAATGCTCTTTTGTTTCAAGAACATTCCACCAGATGGCAGCACCTCTTTGTTGTTTTTCTGGCACAGACATTCAGAACAGTTAGTGTTCTCCCTCCTTCATAGCAGTTGGTAGCAAAATGCTGCTGGATTAAAAATCCAATAATATTCCAAAGGAATAATAATATTATACATTAAAAAACTGCAACAAACCATAGTTCAGAGTATTTCTTTATATTTGTGTTTGTAAATAGTCTCAAGATTATTCATCTGTTTTGTTTTATTGTGAAGTCTTATCAGTATTGTGTCCAGCATATTATTCTATTGTATTTAATCTTCAAATAAATGTTTTTTGTTCATCCTAAGAAGAATATATTTCTACTGAATAATAAATCAAAACATAAAGGTAAAACTTTTAACTTTTTTATTGTTTACTATTGAGGAATTTCGTATTCATGCCTTCCATATGGAATAACATTCCAACAGTATAACATTAATTAAAATACAAATAAAAAGTCGAAATAAAAATAACTTGATGACGTAGACACGTGTAACTTGCTTAAAGTCAAGTTAATGTGACATTTACGACCAACCATTATTGGCATTTAATCTTATAGTTTGGCGATAGATTTTTGGTCGACGGGA
Source organism: Maratus speciosus (assembly GCA_963932465.1). Lineage (NCBI taxonomy): Eukaryota > Metazoa > Arthropoda > Arachnida > Araneae > Salticidae > Maratus > Maratus speciosus. The sequence continues at coordinate 107,353,854 of OZ010799.1, forward strand.
TAACCAAGTAGTATCCAGCCCTGATGATCTACAGATATGTATGCATACTACATAGTATGCTAAAAGCTATTTCAGTTAAACGCACAGCATAGTTGAAAAACTCCACTCATCAATTTCAGCAAATAAACGGTTGTTATTGAGAGCTTATGTCCAACCCTGTATATGATTTATAAAATTTATACACACCAAGTAATATAGGCTTTAATAGTTCAACTAATACTCATTTTCCTTTATAGCCAAATTCTTTTGTGTGTCCCCGGGAACGAACGATAAGTTCTATGGAGCATATTCTATAGTAAGAACCTTGTAGTACACCTCAGTGACGTATATTAATTTCAATATTTTTAAAACACTATAATATCATTAAAATATAGGGCAAGCGATTTTCCCCCATAGACCGTAATGTAACGGAATTCTTTTGAGTGACCCTATAACTGAACCGAAAATGTTACACACTTCGTCTTCAATACCGAACATGCCATAGTAAACGTCAATATCAATTTCATGGCAATCTGACTACATTTACGCGAGTTAGAGCACGGACAGACAGCAGGACGGACAGACCGAATTCTTAAACACTTTTCAACTATGTTGGAGCGTTATAACCCTTTATCTACTGACTGTACTTACAAGTACCATTAAAATAATTTGTTATAAAATTCATTTAATGCATCGTTTAGTTGCAATACAGTTTAGAATGGGTTATAGATACATTACTTTATCTTTTTCCAAAAGCATTATTGGTTATACAAAACAAAAATATTTTTAAAAGGATGTCTTTTACCTTTGCATCTTTTCAGCATTATTGGCATTGGAGGGGGGGGGGGCGGAAGAATTTTTCAATTCGGAAATATTTCTATATTTCTATTATAAGAACATTATATATTTGTACATTTCCTAATTCTACAAATATCTAACAAGGAGAGGATCAACCTTGTTAATCACAGATTTTTATTATTTTAATATATGTTGTAGGGTAGAAACCCCTTAGTGTCAGGTTCAACGGATTTTATCCAACGCTCCTTAGTTCTTGAGAAACCGGGGGTGGGGGAGGTCTAATAATAGTACACAACTTAAATACTTATATTGCAACCGCAATGATAATGATAGGTTGCTCGTAGCTCAGTTGGCAAGGCGGTCGTTGGCTGATCTGCGGGCCCGGGTTCGGTACCCGAAAGCGCTACGTTTGTTTTTCTCATTTTTTGTTTTATAAATATACTTGTAATTATAATTTAATAATTTCAATTACAAATTTTAATATCATACATTAATTATAATGTTAACAAACTTAAATTTATCATTTTTTTAAACTATTATTTCTCATCCTTTAAAGGGGTTTAAAAAGAAATTGGATCTATTATTGAATGATAAAAATTCCAAAATCATGACAAAATCTGTTGTGGTGCCATCTAGTTATGATAAAATAAAAGAATATTCAAATAAAATAAAAATAAAAGCAGAAAGAAGATAAAGATGAAAGCAAAATAATTGAAAGCGCAAGCATACGTATTACAAATTTAAAAATCTTTAATTATGCAAAAAATCGGTTGTAATTTAATTCTGATGCTAATTTTTAATATAATTATGCCTGTTACTTTAAAAACAGAATAATAGTATTATCGCGTTGACTTCCTTTGTTAAAGCAATGCGTAAATGATGTTTCTTTAAAATCACGAATTGTCACAATTGCTCCATATCATTGCATCGCTAAAGAATATATGAAATACATTTTAAAAGTGATTTTTTAAAAATTAACAGTTTTATGATGTTTTATACAACTATTTAGTTAAAAGTAAAAAATTAAATAGGTTAAAATTATAATTGATATACAATATTATAAATTTTAATTGACAATGAGATTATTAATTATACTTCAAAGTATATTTATAAAACAAAAAATGAGAAAAACAAATGGAGCGAATTCAGGTATCGAACCCGGGCGCTTTTTCAAGAAGGCTCACGTTTTGAGCACTTTATCGCCAGAGTAACGGTTGGCGCGGGGATGAATTCAATGCTACACACCCTTTCTCGTTCATGACGTCTTACGCGTAACGAACAGCAACCCCATTCCTTTGCTGAGAGCTTTCTGTTTTTAAAACGAAGAGCTTTTTCGCATTAAAATGCTTTTAATTGCACAATATATATAATTCAAGCATAAGTTATGTTTTTCAGTTCAATAATATTCATTTATTTCATTAATTCGTTATGTTCAAAGAAATTGAGAACGTATTTTATTTTTTAGGAAAAATAAAAATAGAGGTAAAGATTTTTTTTGTAATAAATATAATTCTATTGATCATGTTTTTATGAACCAATTGAACTTAGTTTTATTAGCATTACTACTGAATTAATTTAGTTTTTTTAATTAAGCGGCATAATTGTGTGACTTGTTGATTGCATTAATAAAACATATTTTCACTGAAATAATTCATTAAAAATTAATTGTTCTTAATTTAATTGCGATTAGACGTTAATAGGAAGTTGAAACTAAAATCAATTCGATTATAATTAGATTGAACGATAAATCATAAATTATTTAGCTGTATCCTGCAATTAAATCAATCAGTTTAAATAATTGCAAGTTGATGCATGCTATTAAATCAATTACTATTACATTTTAATGCTGTTAAATCTTTATCATTATTTGAGTTTTTATGAAAAAAAACATTGGTCTGCCCCTAGTGCACAAAATTAAAAATCTTTAAAATTCTTCAGTTTTTTATTTTAAAATTTTTGCCACATTTTTAAATATTATTTCGTCCTAGTTGTTTTATTTGTTATTTTAAAATAGTCATTCGTCATATTTGAATAAATCATCTAAATTCTCTCGGATGAAATCCATCCCCCCCCCCCCACCCCCTACACACACACACACACACATTCCATTTTTCTTCATTCTGCACACATATTGCACTATTTATTAACTTGAAGTGGCAATAAAATAATGATCAATCGTCTGAGGCAACCTCCCATTTCGAATTTTCTCTACTCCTCCCCCCCCCCACCCACTCCTCCAGCAAACTGTTTTTTGACCATTTGAAATTCATTGTTGCCTTGCAGAAAAGATTAGTTAAAATTGTGTTTTGCTCTATCTGTTTATTTTTAAATAACAAATAAATAATTTACCATAAAAAAAAAAGAAAAGGAAAAAAATAGAATGAAAGAATAAGAAAAAAAAAATCAGGATTAGCCTTTTGTGCACACGCTTTCATTTTTTTTTTTTTATTTATTTTTTTTTTATTAATTCTTTACATTTTTTTAAATTTTTCTGTCCTATTTATTACTTTGAAGTAACTATAAGTAAAGAACCCATTATTCAAATTCTCCCCCCCCCCCCGAAAAAAAGCTTTATTTTTCTTTCACCCCCCCCCCCCCCCTCCCAAAAAAAATAATAATAAAAAAAAAAAATAAGTTAAATATTCCAAGTTTTTAATTTTTTGGTTTATTTTTCTATATGTTAATGGATAAATTTAACTATTTAAATCTACAGCCCCTAACTATCATACATAGTTTAAAAAATTCTCTAGTGATTTTATTTGTTATTTTGAAGTAACAAAAGATAGTCATTCAATATTCCTTTTCCCCCACCTCCCCTTAAGAATTTCATCTCACATTAAAAAGGCAATTTCAAAACATCCTGGTTGGGGGTGTGTTTTTTTTTCTTTCTTTCTTTCCTGGTTTAGCCTATTTTCACTCGACTTTGGGTACTGTTTCTGCAGAATTATTTGGTATTAAATTAATTATATAAGTTCATCGCAGAAATTATAGTAATTTTCTGTCACAGGTATTTTTTAAATCTGTGCTTATTTAAGACAAAATGTACTGAAACTGCATTAATTCATCATCCCCATAAACCCATCTTTATATATAATCAAATATCTAGTTTTATGAAGGTAATGAGTTTTTGTTTAACAGGTATTGAATTAATAATACTCAATTGAATGAAAATGTAGATTTTGGAGGGGATCAAGTAATCAAAATTTTAGTCTATATCATCAAAAGTAATAAAGGCCTTTGATAAAACAGAGTATAAGAGTTCATAATACAATTTCTTTCGAAGATGATTTCTTTCTAGAACACATAATTGAAAATATTTCTTTAATTTAGGTAGGACTGTTATTCTAAAATATGCTAGTTCGTCTTCCGCCATTTCGGTTCAAAACAAAACACAAGACGACGATTGGCGTTAGAGCTGGCTGAACGTTCTCGCTTTCGCCAACTCGCCAATGCTGGTGCTGAAAACGTGAGCCTTCCTGAAAAAGCAACCCGGGCCCGCAGATCAGCCGACGAACGCCGTGCCAACTGAGCTACGACCAACCTATCATTGCGGTTGCAATGTAAGTATTTAAGTTTTGTACTATTATTAGACCCCCCCCCCCCGGTTTCTCAAGAAGTAAGAAGCGTTGGATAAAATCCGTTGAACCTGACACTAAGGAGTCTCTACCCTACAACATATATTAAAATAATCAAAATCTGTGATTAACAAGGTTGGCCCTCTCCTTGTAAGAAAAATATTTAGAATAAAACATTTAAGGGGGTTTATGAATATTGCACAAAATATAAATTCAAATTCTATAAATTCAAATTTGATTAATCCTTCTCAAAAATTTATTAAATGATTATTTAAATCTTCTAATGTAGTTTAAACAATTCACGAAAAATGCTTTAGAAGATAAAATTTTCATGGATTCATAATTCAGTACATAAAGGGTTGAAAAGAAAACACAGTTTGTTGAAATGAAACAAAAAATATTAAAAAGTGTATTGTTGAAAAAACAAATCTCATGGTAAATATTTTTATACTTAATTGGTTCTTCATTTTTACTGATACAGCATCTCTAAAATATATTTCATGTTACTGCCTTAAATTTCTCTCTAAAAAAAATGAAAAAGGGAAAATGACAATTTTTCATAAAATTTGGGTGCATCGATTTTATTTATTTTTTATTTTTCAGGAAGTGACAGTTTTATTTAATTTCCTTTACAACGACAAATAAATGGATTTTTTTAACCCTTTCAGGGGCAAAGTACAATCGTGGAGAAAAAAAAGTAAACACCCCTTACTAACTCTGCAAAAAATTATCGTAGAAGAAAGTTACTGGTACCACATGATTGGTAGTAAAGCCTACTTTTAAATGATGTATATAAAATTTGCTTAGCGGGCCATCTATATATTAAAACGAACCATAACTTTGTTTTTTTTTAAATAGTAGTACACAATTCTGACAGCATAAATGAACTCTACACCCTTCAATTAGCCTAAAAACAAATTTTTATGCAATTCGTACGATAAGTTTCCAAGAAATTAATTTTTTTAAACGAGTGTATTTTAGGGGCTGTATCCAAATTGAAGTTCGGTACTCGATTGTTGACCGAGAGAGCCCCCTTCTTGATCAAGGCACTATAAGCGTCACTCAAGCAGTCATTCAAGACTGCTAGATTAGAGGATAGCATAAGAAATTTCAAAATATCTAGTCACTTCTATTATAGACCATCTTATCTATCTTAAACCATCATTTTGCCGTTTTTAAGCATAATTTGAAAACTGCTCGGAAGAAAAATGTGAAATTTTGGATTTCTATAAAGCAGGACTTAATAAATCTAAATCCATCAAAAAAATTGTAGGTTGCAATTCATAATTGTTTTCAATATTAATTTCATAATTCATATCATAAAATTATAAAAACGGCAAATTCAACGTATTTACGTTTGGGTATTTTAGTATTATTGCTACACAAAAAAATAGCAAATTAGGAGTATAATTTCAGGAGATATTAATGAAAATATGCAAATCTAATTTAACATTAGAAGCATTAAATTTTGAATATTTATTATTCAAAAACTTATCATTCAAATGACTTGAAATTTGGTGACTAGGCATAGTTTGAACCGACGATTTGAAATATGTTGTTAAAAATTGGTATCACCATTGAAAAAAATGAAGTTTGGGTTCGTTTTAATATGTAGATCACCCCCTAAGCAAATTTTATATACATCATTTAAAAGTAGACCTTATTTCCAATCGTTCGGTACTAGTAACTTTCTTCTACGATAATTTGTTGAGGAGTTAGTAGGGTGTGTTTACTTTTTTTTTTTTTTTTCCACGACTGTACTTCTGTTCGTAAAATGCTGAAATGATTAAATGAAAACAGAATTTACAAACACATTTATTTGAAAATAAGTGAAAGCTTTTCTTCGCATACTAAAGGATACATAAATTCGTTTTACACTTTAAAAAAATCGATTTTTTTCCCACCGAAATTAAATCCTTATAGTGTGAATAATTATGGGCAAAGAGATTTTAAGTGATATCTCAATTATTTAAAAATATATAAGCAAAAATGTGAAAGTACGCACCATCAAACTATATTGAATCATGAAACTTTAACCGCGATTTTCCAGAAACTACGCTTTTCAACATGGGCAGTATATGATAACTTGAAAAAATTTTTTTAACTTTTGGACAAAATTTGCACTTATCCACGCATAATTAAATTGTCTGGGAATCATTGAGCAATTTTTTTTTAATAATTAACTTTTATATTTTCCAACACGTTTAAAAGTAAAATTTTTAAACGAGAATTGTATTCTTTTTTTTTTTTTCAAAATAGTGCAATTTTCTTATTTTTCAAAAATTCAAAAATTTGAGCAGGTGGCCCTTTGTTGCAAACTTTTACAAAAAGAAACTGAGATTTCTTTTAATAGCTGGACGCCCTTGGCGACCAGTTTGGTCTCCCATAAAATTTATGTTTGGGAAAGCATGCTAAGCATTGTATCATGTTACTTTTATTCATAATTTAATTTACATGGACTCCCTTAAATATAATTAATATAATAACTTAAGCTAATATTAGTTTTTGTTGCATTAAAATATCTCAATTTGTTGATTTTCTGTTAGCAAGTAAACCCTATTAGTTTACAATGGAAGTCTATGGGAATTTGACGAAATATTAGAGATATCGCCAAGTTGGTGACAAACTTGGCGGCATTTGGCAACAAAACAGGGTCCCATCTATGGTAACCCCCCTTATAAGTATGGAGATGCATTAAATGCATTCAATAACCAATGAGATGCATTTCATTCCGGCGTTGCCATTAAACAATTAACAAATAATCGTGATTTCTGTGTCACGTACGATAGCGTAATATATACATATATATATTTTGTTTCTAAAGGAAGTTAGGATGCTGCCCATCGAACGCGGATATTTTGGTACTGGTCAATGTGGCTGCAGGTTTCCGACGTAATATGTGACCAAATTTAGTAACAACAAATATTTTTTAATTCTTGAAGCAATGAAAAACAACGTGGAATTATTAGTTTTTCAAATTAATTTAACTCCCTTCCTAAAACAAATTTCAAAATATGTCAATTTTTCGCTGCTGAAAACGTATGCAACCCCTTAATAAAATTTTCATTAACTAATAGAACGTGAGGCGGCAGCACAGATAATCACCTCATCGGGTTCAAGGCTGAAATTCCAGAATTAGTTAAAACTCGATTTGCATATTATAACGCAATCGGCCTGCCAAGTTAAATCTTGGTAGAAAACACCGGAAAACCTAATTTTAGTAGCTGACTCGTAGGTTACCATTGTGTTTTCCTGCACCCAAAAGCATGAAAACATGGAGGACTGGGGCAGCAAAACACAACAGTAAATCTACGAGTCAACCGCTAAAATCGGTTTTTCAGGTGTTTTCCATCAAGATATGACTTGGCAGATCGATTGCGTTTTAACGCGTTGAGTGACACGGTGACTGATACTGAGGCTGAAAAATATACAATGTTTTAAGTAATTTTTAAGAAAGTATAATCCTGTAATAAATAAAAGGTAAGTAAATTTTAAATACACTTTCAGTAATTATTTAAAACAATATATATTTTTTACATTTTATGTCATATTTTAGACGTCAGTCAGTCATCGGTGAATGGCGCGTTTTAAAAGGAAAATTCAGTGTCAGTCACCGGTGACTGACGTGGCGCTTAACGTGTTAATATGCGAATCGAGTTTTAACTAATACTGGAATTTCAGCCGTGAAATTGATGATTGCCTAAGCTGCCTCCTCCCGGTCTATAAGCTTTCCTGTAATGTTACAGAAAGGTAAGATACAGTCGTGGAAAAAAAAAGTAAACACCCCCTACTAATCCCTCAACAAATTATCGTAGAAGAAAGTTACTGGTACCCGAACGATTGGAAATAAAGTCTACTTTTAAACGATGTATATAAAATTTGCTTAGGGGGCTACATATTAAAACGAACCATAACTTTGTTTTTTTTCAATCGCAGTACCCAATTCTGACAGCATAAATGAACTCTACACCCTTCAATTAGCCTAAAAACGAATTTTTATGCAATTTGTACCATAAGTTTCCGAGAAATTAATTATTTTAAAACGAGCGTATTTTAAGCGCTGTATCTAAATTGAAGTTCCGTACTGGATTGTTAATCGAGAGAGCCCCTTCCTTGATCAGGGCACCTTAAGCGCCACTCAAGGAGTCAATGAACCGTGTTAGATTACAGTACAGCAGAATAAATTTCAAAATGTCTGCTCACTTCCATCATAGACGGCCATTAAAACCATCATTTTGCCGTTTTTTAAGCATAATTTGAAAACTACTTGGAATAAAAATGTGAAATTTTTGAATTTCCATAAAGCAGGACATAATAAATCTAAATCCATTAAAAAAATTGTAGGTTGCAATTCATAATTTTTTCGAATATTAATTTCATAATTCATAATTCATATCATAAAATTATAAAAATTGCAAATTCAGCTTATTTATGTTTGGGTATATTAGTATTATTACTACAAAAAAATTTAGCACATTAGGAGCATAATTTCGGGAGATATAAATAAAAATATGAAAATGTAATTTAACATTAGAAGCACTAAATTTTGAATGTTTATAATTCAAAAACTTATCATTCAAATGACCTGAAATTTGGTGTCTAGGCATAGTTTGAACCGAAGATTTGAAATAGCTCTTTAAAATTGGGTATTGCTATTGAAAAAAATTAAGTTTGGATTCGTTTTAATATGTAGATGACCCCCTAAGAAAATTTTATATACATCATTTAAAAGTAGACTTTATTTCCAATCGTTCGGTACCAGTAACTTTCTTCTACGATGATTTGTTGAGGAGTTAGTAGGGGGTGTTTACTTTTTTTTCCCACGACTGTACATAACGCTCTGGGTGCGAGTTCAACTCGCACTTGTCCTGTTTTTTGAAAAACTCTCATGTTAATTTTTTATACTTTCCAACATAGTTGAAATGTGTTTATGAATTCGGTTTGTCTGCATGTCTGTCTCTCCGTGCTCTAACGCGCGTAAATATATACTCGGATTGCCATGCAATTAATATATGTTAATAAGGTTTACTATGACATGTTCGGGATCGCAAATGAAGTATGTAGCATTTGTAGTTCATTTACAGTGGCACTCAAAATAATTCCATTATATTACGGTCTATGGGGAAAAATTGTTTGCGGTGTATTTTTGTGATGCTACACTATTTCAAAGATATTGAATTGATATATATCACTCAGGTGCATTACATGAGGGTTGCTACAGAATAGGGTGTACATAGTATTCATCGTTCATTACAGAGACACACAAAAGAATTCGGTTACCGTACTTCCTAACAACAATAATTGCTGAAAGTGCGTTTTAAGGTGTGGTACGCCTTTTCAAATTAAACTAATTTTTTGCCTATTACTTGGTATGCATAAATTCTACAGATCATATACAGGGCAGCACAGACGATATCGAGTATATTTCTATCTATTAACTTAAATCGCTAACGCAGAATTTACAACTTTTCTTTGGGTTTCCTAACTGAACTAAATTTTAGCATATTATGTTGTATATATATATAAATAGATCATATACAGGGTTGCAAAAAAGGATTTCGATGTTTTCTGACTATTGACGGTAATTGCTGAAATTGAGTTTTCAAATGTGTTATGCGTTTTCGAAATTATTTATCTAAACATAATCTTTCACTTTACTAACCGATTGGATTTTGCAAAATATTCTGGAATTGTTGGAAAGTGTTTCATAATCTATGTTTGACGCATGATTTTTAGTTCTTGATTAGCACATATTTTGGTTTTGTATGATCTTGTCACTGGAAAGCTTCGTTTTATGAGTGCGTTTATCATAAATTGGTCTGTAGCTAAAAACATAAATGTGGGAGGATTATAAGCAGGCACACCAAACTGAGAAAACTTTAATTATAACTTTTTTGACTATTGGTAAATGTACAAACACTGATTCTTGGTTAAAAATAATATCTACAGTAAAACAATATTCAAAATATTAAAGGTTAAATCATCAATCGGATTAATGATGATCCTTTCCAATTAGGAATAAAAGGAAGAGACTGCGCGCAATCCCCGATCATCGAAACAGCCGTCGGCAGAGACGTCTTTCTCTACCCAACGCAGAAAAGCATCTCTATAGATATCTCACAAGGAAGGTCTCCATACGGGCATACTCAGAAAAATCTGAAGAAAATACAGAATGTTCTTCTCCCATGGGTATATATGTTTATAAAAAAAAATTGGCGGAACCTCGGTAGAACATCGTGAAAAAATAATGAAAATTTCGCTTATTTGGTGACTTATCACCGTTTGGCGAAGAAATGAAGTTTAAAAAAAATAAACTTGTCGAATACTCTTTAAGGAAAATTTTTTTATGTTGAATTCGTTTAAATACGTTTAATTTAAATAACTTTAGCTTTGTCATTTTTAGTTTGTTTTAACTATAGTTTTGTCATATATATTTATATGTACTTATAACGAATTTTAACTATCCTATTTTACGATTTAAAACAAAATTTAAATTGATTAAAATTGTTCCAAACTCCAAAATATGCCCCATCGAGCACTGTCGATTCAACTTTGTTGCTATGGAAACAACTTCTTCGGTATGGAAATGTATTACGGCAGTATTATTCATCTAGCGTTAAAAGTTATTTTTATAACCGATAAAGCCATTTAAATTTAAAAAAAATTGTGGATTGGAGAATAAAACAATGGCAAAATTTCGTTCAAATCGGCAACAAGCAACAAGTATAATACAAAATGTAATAATAATAATAATAATAATAAATTCTTTCATGGTTTACGTTTAAATTCATTAAATACCGCATATTCTCAAAATCAATTAACAAACAATTTTCAGATTCATTAAAATCGTTTGCTTTAGACGAATAAAAGTGCTGCTCGCCAAATCGCGTGCCGCTTTCGTCTTTTCACGTCAATTATTCCAAAGTATTTTATTTTTTTACAGATTTTCTACTGTAATTCCGCCTCTAATTTTAACTGAACCTTTATTACATACATGAGTACTTTCACTAGCATTTTTTTAACGTATTCTGAGTATGCCCAGTATGGAGACCTTCCTTGTCGGTGCTCATCCTTGAGTTTTTGCTAGGTTAACAATTCTTTTCATGGGAACTGGACCTCGACCTCTCAGAGCATCTGGTGTGTGGTATTTCTCGCCACTACATAAATAAAATTATTCACGAACATAAATCGAGTTTGATGCATTTTAATAATATATAATTTTTCAGTGCTTTCTAAAAAATATAAAAATACGTAATACCTATAGTCGTCGTCGGTTCATCCGTCCGCATATAATAGCACAAAAACTGCCCAAACGAATGCTTTGAAAAGTAATCTATATAACCGTTGCAAAATTTTGTCGAGTCATTTCAAATTTTATGAAAATCGAATCAAAACTTAAAAAGATATTAACCCGAGAGTAGTCGCGACATTTTTTAGAACGTTAGTAGTCGCGTTCGGTCCATTTGCCGCCGTTACCAGCAGGCCGAAAACGAAGGGGAAACTTGCCGGTGTTATCAGATGATCGAAAACGGATAACGTAGGGTGAAAATATTGACCGCATTTTAAAAGATTACAGCAATTATTCATTTTACAACATTTTACAGCAATTATTTATTTCACAACCTTTTACAGCAATTATTTATTTCGCTTAAGTATATATTCAGTTGGCATCTAGATAAGTGTTTTTAATAACTCTTTCTTCGTTTTGCATTAATACTTAAAAGTAAATAGTAAATGATTTGATTGAATTTCTGATGTTACTATGAATCAATAATTAGTAGGAAAACATTTACGAATATGAATCTAAATTCGTGATAGGGTTTTTTTATTTTATTTACTTATTTATTTATTTTTTTTTTGGAAGGACATAATCAGAGTCAGGTAGATTTTTATGATACTCCGGCACTCTATATCCATTTAATAAAATAAAAGTAATAAATTTAGCATCATTATATTACACTGACATTAAATTGAACAATTAAACTGAAAATAAAAATGGAACCTATGACATGCAACACAAAAACCAAATACAATACCACTAATTTAAAAGCATATTATATATATATATATATATATATAATAAAGAAAAAGATAAAAAATGCTTAACTTCGAAATTATAAATGTAAATGTTGTAACTACGTTTTATTTATTTATTTTGTGGGGTGTCTGTGTGTGTATAGGGGGGGGGGGAGGAGGGGCGGGGGCTCTCGAGATTTTGTGATTAAATCCATTTTTCAAATGAAAATGCACGATTTGTAGTTTTTGTACTTATTTCAGGGTGGGAGCAGCGCCCTTGAATAAAAACGCTGGATACGAACTTCGCTTATATAAAGCAAATAATAAATAAGTTATTGAAATTATATATCTAATTTAAATACATTTGCAATTGTAGATTTAAATCCTAAGATAGATAAATTATTTTAATTAATAGAATCATTGAAAGGTTCGTCTTAATAGGGATGTATTTTACAGCAACTATTTAATTAAAATAAATATTCAATTGTACATTTCATAATAAGGTATTAATATTATAATTTATTGTTTTATAATAACATTCATTAAAATAATAAAAACAATAAGAAAATTTTCTCCGAAATTATAAATATGCAGCAATAATTTAATTTAAATGAATTTTCTCTCATATTCTGGAAAACATTATTCTGAAAAATAGTTTGAACAATTGATAAAGGACAACAAATTTAAATTTGTTAGATACCGCCCCCAAGACTCTATTGGATTTCAATAATAATAATAAAAACATTTTCTGAGGCATTGTTTAAAAAAAAATGTGTTTTTACTTACAGTATGAAAATTTAAAAATAGATAAATTTTAGAAAAATACTTAAAATATTTTTTTAAATCCTAGTATAAACATTCAATGAATTATCCAAAAGAGATTTTTATTTCGTAATTTCTAACCTACATTATAAAATTCTCATTATTTTTCTTATTGTACAAATAAATTATATGTATGTTCTTCACAGATATACATACTACATTTCTGAGAAAATTGTTTTATCTTTCGAATTTGTTTTATTGTACAAAAACGATACTTTTCAGATTTTGGAGATACGGCAATTTTTTTACTGATTCCCACAAAATTCTCTTCTCTCATTTTTAATGGTTTGGCAGTGTTATTGTCTGTTTTCTTTCATTTATATGTTCCGGTAATAAATGGAAAGCAAATTCTTTGAAATAATGATGATGAATTCCAATTTTTTTCCATATTTAAACGATTGTCGATTTGAGAATTTATTCCCGCAATATTTGACAATGAAAAAAAAAAATGTAAGTGACCATCCATCAGTTTTTTGTGCGAACTGACTTCACAACTAATATAATAAAACAATTTTTAGTCACATTCTAAAAGTAGAAAAAGTATTCTATGAACGGGTAAAATAGCAGATAGAAAGAAAGACGAAATAACAACAGGCAGAGAGTCCGGACTTCGAAGAAACAATCCCCCACAGATTTCGCGGAAATGGGAAAGGATGAACACGAGTGGGAAAAATTCAACTAACGTAAGTGGTCGCAACGCGGTCATTTAGACCGATTGAAACTTAAGAATGCGATAAAATGCTAAGAAATAGCAGGAATGACTTGCAATTTTACTACATAAGAGTGTGAACACTCAAGGTCAGCTACACGGAATATGGCTATCGTAACTTTAATGGGAAATGAGTTACAGGAAGATAACGAATTTCGGGCGGGGAAAAGACCAACGCACGACTATTAACGGGTTAATAAAAGTTTTCTTCATTCTATTAAATCCTATCATACGTAATTGATTCAATGATGCCCCATGATAGGTAATGTTTCTAGGTTGCCACAGTGATTACGTCCTACTTAAGATGGAGTCCTATTATTTTCGAATTACTGAATTTAATATCGTAATAAATCGTGATAAATTTTGCATTAATTCATTTTTCATAAGAGTGCAACAACTATTGCACAAAGATGTGAATATTTATAAAACTAGTTTAGTACGAAAGCACCTCATTTGCCACGTTTGATATACAGTTTCCGACTTGCTTTTTATTACGCGTTGATACTTATACTTCAGCATGTAATGCATTCGTAGAAAAATAATGCATACAAAAATATGAAAATTGGTAGTATTATACAGAAATGTTTGATAAACACGCTGATGCAGACAGTTTTCAAATCGAAGAATTATTTTAAGAGATATTTAATGCTAAAGTTGGACAAAATCGTTCCATTAAAAAAGTTTTATAGGAGCAAAAACTATACATCAGAATTTAATAAGTTTTAGATCATTTTATACGTTATAATTTCCCGGTGTGCAGAATTAATTTATTTTTTTAATTTGACTCATTTTTCGAGGTTTCATTTCTATTTTAAATTCAAATTTTCAGCATTTCGAGAGATATTTTTTACTTATTTCAGAAAATTGTACTAATTTGACCTGTCGCCAACTGTATAAACAACGGAAACAATAATGTTTGCTTCAAATTAAAAATTTATTTACACGTGACTATTATAAACAGAAAAAAAAACTTTCAAATTAGAATTAAATAATTACGTATAAAAAGCAGCAACTTATTGAAAATTACTTCATCTATAATTACACGTGAATTTTAACAGAGAAAGGATATTGTAAAGTACTAAATCATTAACATGCGTTAGAAGTCTTAAATAGGAGAAATTACATCACATTTACGTCACATTACACTTATTACGTAAAATGAACAAAAAATAATATTGCAAAATAGTTTAAATTTAAAAATAGCGCGAGACATTTACTTGATATTTTGAGATGAACTTTTCAACTATTTTTTTTTTTTTTTGGACAGCGCAAATAATATTTCATTTCTAATAAAAGTGAAAATTTTCACGTGAATATTAAAAAGGGAAAGAAAAGTTTGGTGAAAATTACGTCAGATTAAAAACGATATATTTAAAATGTCTTATTTAAAAGGACTTTCTTTCCGCTATGTTAAAAAATACCGGGAGACAAAGACTCTGTTTACTTAATTCATTTTATATCAGATGATTTTGAAATGATTTTGAAATGCCATTGTATCTTTTAACAGCAGCTGATTTTTCCGTAAAATTCCCCAATCAAAGAGAAATGAATAGAAACCCGTTTATAGGGAGATCGCCTTTGTTTTTTAAATTATAATTCAATCTTCCAAAAAATTTTTAAAGCCGATCAAATTAGCGTGCTTTTAGAGACTGCAGTGTCTGAACGGGGGGTTGGCGAGCGTAGCTCGTAGGGGGCCGAGCCCCCTAGTGGTAGTTAAATAAATAACGGAGTAGGTTTCGGTTTTTCTTTTCACTTGATATATTTTTAATCATATATGTGATTTCTGATGTCAACATGCTTTTACTATACATAAACAAACCGTTCAACAATTAGTAAGGTAACATGCAAAAAGTTTTTGAATTAGTTTATGATATAGTGCACTCACACTTCGTTAAAAAACATTCTTTAATTAAACATCGTAGTTAATTAACCCATTTATGCCTAGTGTGCCATTTTTGTGGCGTTTTGAATTTTAATACATTTTTATAATTTAAACTTCTTTACAACCTGAAAATTGTTTGAAGTAATTGTCTATAAATGTCATTATCTATTACCGAGAAATGGCAGTATAAGATGGATATTTATTTGCTTAGATGAAAGCCTTTTTTGATGTTTATAGATTTTTCCTTTTTCAAGATAGCGAAATGTAAAAAGTAAGTTTATTTATATTTTTTGTATCAAGGGATGCAAATAAATAAGTCATAACCTTAGCTTATAGACTTCTTTGAAATACGTAATTTTTTAAATTGCGAAATTATATGTTCAAGCCTTCTTTTTATGCATGTTTGTAACGTACAAAATATAGGGCACTAGGCGCAAGTGGGTACATGACTTACTATTAGCCGTTTAGAAGACAGATTGATGTAAAGTCGTTTACAAGATGATTTTGAAGTCAATTGTTTTTTAGCCTCAAATACGATTATTTTCTTAGTTTATTTTTACTAACTAGGGGGCGCTGCCTCCTACGAGCTATGCTCGTCAACCCCCGTTCAGACACAGCAGACTCTAAAAGCACGCTAATTTGATCGGCTTAAAAAATATTTCGGAAGATTAAATTATAAGTTTAAAAACAGTGGCGATCTCCCTATAAACGGATTTTTATTCATTTCTCTTTGATTGGGGAATTTTAAAACAAATCAGCGGCTGTTAAATGATACAATAACTGTTTCCGTCTTTGCTTAAATAAAATCAGTTGACATTTCAAAATAAGCTATATAAAATGAATTAAATAAACAGAGTCTTTGCCTCCCGGTATTTTTTAGAAAAGCGAAAAGAAAGTTTTTTTTAATGACAATTTAAATGTATCGTTTTTAATCTGGCGTAATTTTCACTAAACTTTTCTTTCTACTTTTACTATTCACGTGAAAATAATTTTGTTAGAAATGAAATATTATTTGCGCTATCCTAATAAAAATAGTTGAAAATATCATCTTAAAATATTACATAAATGTCTCGAGCAATTTTTAAATTTAAACAGTTTTGCAATATTATTTTTTGTTCATTATACATAATGTGTAATGTGACGTAAATGTGACGTAATTTCTCCTATTTAGACTTCTAACGCATGTTAATGAATTTATTATTTTACAACATTCTTTCACTTTTAAAATTCACGTGTAATATGGTTTTTATGATAATTCTCAATGAGTTCCTGCTTTTTATATTTTCTTGTTTATAATAGTCACGTGTAAAATAAATTTTCAGTTTGAAGCACATATTATTATTTGCGCTGTTTATACAGTTGGCAACAGTTTAAATTAATACCATTTTCTAAAATCTCTCTATTCTAAAAAAAAGTAACTACCGCTGTCACCGCCGCCGCCGCCGGTTTTGAATTTTTTGCGACCGGAGGTCTTTCTTCGTTAATATTAAGAAAAATAATGCATACAAAAATATGAAAATCGGTAGTATTATACAGAAATGTTTGATAAACACGCTGATGCAGACAGTTTTCAAATCGAAGAATTATTTTAAGAAATATTTAATGCTAAAGTCGGACAAAATCGTTCCACTAAAAAAGTTTTATAGGAGCAAAAACTATTCATGGGAATTTAATAATTTTTAGATCATTTTATACGTTTGAAGTTCCCGGTGTGCAGATTGTATTTCTTTTTTTAATTTAGCTAATTTTTTGAGGTTTTATTTCTATTTTAAATTCAAATTTTCAGCATTTCTAGAGATATTTTTTACAGATTTTAGAAAGTGATATTAATTTAAACTGTTGCCAACTATATAAACAGCGGAAACAATAATGTTTGCTTCAAAAAAAAAAAAAAAAAAAAAAAAAAAAAAAATTTATACGTGTAATAAATTAAAAATTTATTTACACGTGACTATTATAAACAGAAAAAAACATTGGAATTAGAATTAAATAATTATGTACAAAAAGCAGGAACTTATTAAAAATTCCGTCATAAAAACTATAATTACACGTGAATTTTAAGAGAGAAAGGAATTTGTAAAATAATAAATTAATTAACATGCGTTAGAAGTCTTAAATAGGAGAAATTACGTCATATTTACGTCACATTACAGTTATTACATAAAACGAACACAAAATAATATTGCAAAACGGTTTAAATTTAGAAATTGCGCTAGACATTTATTTGAGCGGATACTTTTCAACTATTTTTCTTAGGAAAGCGCAAATAATATTTCATTTCTAACACAAGTATTTTCACGTGAATATTAAAAAGAGAAAGAATAGTTTGGTCAAAATTACGTCAGATTAAAAACGATTAATTTAAAATGTCTCATTTAAAAGAACTTTCTTTTCGCTTTGTTAAAAAATACCAGGAGACAAAGATTCTGTTTACTTAATTCCTTTTATGTCAGCTTATTTTGAAATGTTGCTACACGTGTCTACGTCATCAAGTTATTTTTATTTCGACGTTTTATTTGTATTTTTATTAATGGTGTACTAATTTATTTGTTCTTTCGTTATTTAAAATAAAAATTATGTCAATTTGTATAATTTGGCGAGTGGTTTGGCGATTTATATAATTTGGCGAAATTAGTCGACGGGATAATCAAGTAGTACCGCAGCGGATTTGGCGTTAAAATTTCCCCAATCAAAGAGAAATGAATAGAAATCCGTTTATAGGGAGATCGCCACTGTTTTTTAAATTATAATTCAATCTTTCGAAATCTTTTTAAAGCCAATCACATTAGCCTGCATTTAGAGTCTGCGGTGTCTGGACGGGGGTTGGCGAGCGTAGCTCGTAGGGGGCCGAGCCCCCTAGTGTGTAAAAAAAATCTCTCAAAATGCTGAAAATTTGAATTTAAAATAGAAATAAAACCTCAAAAAATGAGTCAAATTAATAAACTGAGTGCAGTCTGCACACCGGGAAATTCTGACGCATAAAATGATCTAAAAATGATTAAATTCCGATGTACAGTTTTTGCTCCTATAAAACTTTTTTAATGGAACGATTTTGTCCAACTTTAGCATTAAATAGCTCTTTAAATATTTCTTCGATTTGAAAACTGCCTGCATCAGCGTGTTTATCAAACATTTCTCTAAAATTCCACCGATTTTCATATTTTTGTATGCAATATTTTGCTTAATATTAACGAAGAAAGACCTCCGGTCACAAAAAATTCAAAACCGGTGGCGGCGGTGACAGCGGTAGTTACTTTTTTTTGGAATAGAGAGATACTTATAATGTTATTAGTCTCTGTAAAGAAATAAACATATTTTTTTAATAAATAAAAAAGTTGCTAATTATAGTATATAATATACAATTTAAAAGATTAATTTATATAAATTTAGACAAAACATATAACTATGCATTTGCACATATGGATATTCACATATTTAGTACGTTTACATTTTACGAAAGAAATAAAAAATATTTTAGTGTAATTTTTTTTAGTATTTTACCAGTTCATTTTGCAATATTTTAAAGTGATTTTAGCAACAAATTTTAGAAAACAAAAATTCAGGCATAAATGGGCTAAACTTAATATAAAAACGTGTCAACAAATAATGTCAAAGATTGCAGTGCAAAAACTTCGCATGGGTCTTCTAGTACTGTAGGGGCATTCCACGTCAAATCAGGCAGTAAAATATCAATATGTAACCCACCATCACAGATTTTAATGAAACTGAGTGTGTTTGTTCTTACTATTAAGATATGATCACCAGTAATTTTTTTTGCTCCTTGGTGAAATAGTTTCTGAGAAAAAAATTGTCAAGATTTTGAAAAACTGCCGTCAGTTGGCATTCTTGATAGCTCGGTTTTCAAATGTAGCATGTCATATATATAATCATATTTCAATATCTACTCTACAAATCATCTTCAAATAATTTATGCACAATATTTAGGGTACGCAGCTTATGAAAAAAATATATTGTTACGCTTATAACATTTTAAGTGTGTCTAAAAAAATATTTAAACTTTGAAGTCGTGAATTTTTTATGAAAAATAATGCATTAACAAAAAAAGCATTATCAACAAAAGGCGGTATTTTTATTAAATTTATTTTTTATGGGAGATATACTTAAAGGTGTCCTTTACCTGATTCTGAAATAAAAATCGTGGGATTTTGGGTGTTTTTGGTAGTATTTCCTATTTAAAAATATTTTGAGGTGCATTTCATATCAAATCAAGCAGAGTCATTCCATGTCAGTTCCCCTAAGCCATTTAATCACTGTCACAAATTTCAACGAAATTGGGTTTGTTTATAGCTTATTTTAAGACGTAATCACCTTTAATTTTCTTGATCCTAAGTAAAATATTTTTTAAGATAAAAAATATCAAAATTTTGAAAAATTGTTTTAAATTTTTTTAATGACAGTTCGATATTCAAAGACTGCATTAAAAAAAAAAAAAAAAAAAAAGTCATTTCAATATAAAATCACTAAATAGGTTTCAAATAATGTATATGTGACAAATAATGTAGGCTGATTATTATTTCTTGTTTTTTATCATGTTTAAACACTAAGAGTGTCTTTTATCTTATGAATTTTTAAAATCAAGAATTTTGTCAAAAATAATGTGTTAATCAAAAATTTATAATTAACCGAAGCAGGGTGTTATTGCTTTTTTTTTTAATTGTACGTAAAAATATCTTTTAAATGGTTATAAAATAAAAATAGTGAACATATGAGAAAAAATTATCAAAATTTTGGAAAAATGCCACGAGTTGCCATTAATGATTGTTCAATTTTCAAAGGCCTCATTTTATATATAAAATCATATTTCAATAACTAATAAAGAAATCTTCTTCGAATAATTTAAGCAAGGTAAATAAAGTATATAGATTATGAAAAAATATTGCTGTAATGTTAAAAAATATTTAAATGTGTCTAAAAAATTGTATAATCTTTGAAATCAAAAATGTTTTACAAAAAATAATGAAATTATTAAAAAAACTTTATCAATCAGAGGCGGAGTTTCTATGACTAATTTTTTAATTTTAAATTGTACATAATACTACATTATAACTGGATCTGAAATAAAAATAGTGGGATTTTGGTTGGTTTTAGTAGTATTTAAATCATATTTAAAATTATCAATATTTTCAAATGTAAAATCTATCCAATGTATCATCCCTGGAAATATTTTTATTTATACATTTATTTTATTTTTCAAATTATCTTTTATGTTCGTTTCTTAGGGAAAAAATAAACAATACTGTTTTTTAGTAAAACTTCTAGGGCGAAGAGCAATTATCCCTTTCCAAAAAAGAGAAAAATCACTAGCTCCTCACCGCCCAATAGAAATTTTCAAAATGACAGTCCTAATCTTTAAACTCATATTTGGCTGTTAATATTGAAAATTTAGCATTGAGCTGCTAATATTGAAAAAAAATACCAAATTTCACTCTTTTGAAGAAAATTTTGACGTATTGTGCTTTAAATATATGCAAAAAATGCATAATCCATTATATTTATATCTTTCAAATAACTATATCTAAAAAAATATTTAAAACTTAATGAGTTGCACTTTTGTAACTTTATTCAGTTTCTAATGATATGTACCGTAATTTCGGGTGTATAGCCCGCAGATCAAACAATTCAGTTTGGACCCAGAAATTTTATTCAGTATTTGAAGACCAATATTTACTGTGATCTAAAAAGTTACATTTTATTTTTAAAAATTTCTGGGTCGAAACACGATTGTTTGATCCGCGGGCTATACACCGGAAATTACGGTAATTTGATTTATTTCATCACAATATTGCTGAAAGATGGATTTTCAACATATATATGTGTGTATATATATATCCCTGTTCTCAAACAAGTTATTTAAAAATTATTCATTTATGTTTAATAAAGCATATATATATTGTTTATACACTTATAGAAAATACATATAGTAAATTTTATGATATTATGTCAATAATGTCTAAAAGTAAAGAACTTGTCTAATAGTATGTAACGAAAAATTTAACATCTGGTGTAATGACAACAAAATTTTATAATTGTTTTACTTAATTTGGATGAATGAAAAAAGCTTACATGTTTATATTTTATTGAAGTACAGGTGAAAATGTCACAAAGACATTCCTACCTCAACAACCACTGAGTATGTCACATTCACACTACAGATGATTTTTTTTTCTTTTTGATCTTTCGGGTTTGATTTCAGATGGTAATGAATTAATTAGTTTTGTTAGAAGTGTCATTGCAGTCAGCCTATTAGGCTCACTATTTTTTTTTATATAATTTGTTTTGATTGACTCGATGAACAACAATATTTAAAGGGACCATTTCATGACTTTTCAATTAAAAGCTGATTTATAAATTCATCATGTTGTTTAATTATTATTATCGTCTTAAGATAATAAGTTGATATTAAAATTTTTAAATGCAGTTTATTTATTATTTGAACAGTTGAAAGTACTTTTCAATAAGAGTGGGCTGTTGATTTTAAGTCGGCTGTTGAGCAATGTAGTGTTGGTAAAGGAACTGGTACTATTTAATTTAATTTTTATTGCTGTAAATAATATTTGTTATTTTATTATTGTATGTATTATATTTAAGCAAGAGTAGCAATACACGATATCGTAGTCATTTTAGTACATCTTAGCATGAAAAGCTTCAATATTTATCATTAAACATTCACATTTTATGAAAATTTTGTTAAAATTGCTCATATTTTCACTATTTTTATTTTATAACTATTGAAAAGATATTTTTACGTACAATTAAAAAAAGTAATAACAGCCTGCCTTCGGTTAATAATAAATTTTTGATTAACACGTTATTTTTCACAAAATTCTTGATTTTAAGAATTCACAACATTAAACACACTCTTAGCATTTAAACATGACAAACAACAATAAATAATAATCTGCCTACATTATTTGTCACATATACATTATTTGAAACTTATTTAGTGATTTTATATTGAAATGACTTTTTTTTATGCAGTCTTTGAATATAGATCTGTCATTAAAAACATTTTTAAAAAATTTCAAAATTTAGATATTTTTTTTTATTTTAAAAAATATTTTACTTGTAATCACCTTTAATTTCCTTGATCCTGTCTTAAAATGAGCTATAAACATACCCAGTTTCATTGAAATTTGTGACAGTGAATTAAATGTCTTAGGCGAACTGACATGGAATGGCTCTGCTTGATTTGATTTGAAATACGCCTCAAAATATTTTTAAATATGAAATACTACTAAAAACACCCAAAATCCCACTACTTTTATTTCAGAATCAGGTAAAGGACACCTTTAAGTATATCCCCCACAAAAAATAAATTTAATAAAAATACCGCCTTTTGTTAATAATGCTATTTTAGTTAATGCATTATTTTTCATAAAAAAATCACGACTTCAAAGATTAAACATTTTTTTAGACACACTTAAAATGTTATATAAGCGTAACAGTATTTTTTTTCATAAAATACGTACCCTATATATTATGCATAAATTATTTGAAGATGATTTGTGGAATAGATATTGAAATATGATCATATTTATGTCATGCTACATTTGAAAATCGAGCAGTCAAGAATGCCAACTGATGGCAGTTTTTCAAAATTTTGACAATTTTTTTCTCAGAAACTAATTGACCAAGGAGTAAAAAAAAAATACTGGGAATCATATCTTAATAAAAGGAACAAACACACGCAGTTTCATCAAAATCTGTGATGGTGGGTTACATGCCTGCCTGAACTGACATGGAATGACCCTGTACTATTTCTTTAAAAAAGTCTCTACATTGAAAAAAGAGTCGCTTAATCGACACGCTTTATCACGATTGCAATTTTTTCCTAAACTTTAAAAAATATATATGTTGTCAACAAATATGTCTTATGGATGTTTTCTATATTTTTAAGCCTCAAAGCTTTTGCTTCTCTTTGAAATTTCTTTTCACCATCTTTCGGCTTTTCTTTCAGCCTGCTTTTTACTTGAGGATTGGATCATTGAGATACTTTTATTTTAAACATCATAAAAAGAAATTTTTTTATTTGATAAATACAAATAAAATATGTTGCATGAAGCCTTATAAAATAAAATATTTAAAATAAATATTGTAGAATAAAATAAATATTTGTGGAAAATATGTTCTAAATTTAATTTTTATAAAATAAAAACTGTGATTTAATAATAATTTGATTTTACAAATGTAACCCCACTGAAAAAAAGTTACTGAAGTGCTTCTTGATATGGAAAACAAGTCGGAAATTGTACATCAAACCTGGCAAATGAGGTGCGTTCTTACTGTAACTGGTTTTATAAATAATTATAAATATTCAGATCTTGGTGCAATAGCTGTTGCACTGTTATTCAAAAATGCATGAATATAAAATTTATTACGATTATAAATAACTAATTCAGTTATAGGAAAATAATGGGACTCCATTTTAAATAGGACGTCATCACCATGGCAACCTAGAATCATTATCTATCATGGATTGAATCATTGAATTAATTACGTATCATTGAATTAATTACGTATGATAGAATTTAATAGAAGGAAGATAACTTTTATTAATATTTTTTTAAGTTTTGATTAGATTTTCCTAAAATTTGAAATGACTCGACAAAATTCTGAAACGACTATTTATATTAATTTCAAACCATTCGATTGGGCAGTTTTTCGCTGTTATATGCAAACTCTACATGGTTCGTACGCATCAAAGGATTCATGAAATTCTAGTTGTTTCAGCACCGGAAATTTCGTAAAGTACTGGCCGCTTAAGATAGAATTTTTTTTCGTTAAATAAGGAAAATATCACTTTACAAAAATTCTGTTAAAAGGTCCTTGAAAGTCCTTGAAGCGTACGAATCCTGCTATAGATGTTACTTACTTATATGATTACGAACGCACTTCAAAAAAACGGTTATGAAAATTCAGTGTATCTTCGTAATTTCCCACAATCTTGGAAATATTTTCCTTTATATCTAATTAGTATGTGGGAGACGAACCAAAGAGGACCTCAGAAACTTAAGAACCGAATAGGGTATCAATTTAACAAATTTAATTCCGAGCATACGTGTCATTAACTAATTCAACTTAAACCATCATCACTTAATATGCAACTTCAAGCAGTGCATCTTTTTTATGAAACTTTGTAATGGGAAGTATGTGTCTAGAGGCAATATTTAAGGAAATAGGCTATTGTTTCGATGTTTATGTATTTACACTGTCTATCTTTATATATTATTATGTCTATATATAATATATCATTAAATTCAACATTATATGTCATTTTTGACGGCCTATCTTTCTAGTATTCTGTAATAAGCACCTTGTAGTATACCACAGTGATTATGTTTAGATCAATATGTTTGAAATAGTATATCTAACGAAGCGAGCCTATATTGAAATACATACCTATCGAAAAAAAATATAAGCAAATTTCGTCAACAATAGATTAATTTGGCGTAGGTGCTTTTTATAAAAAATTCAAGTAATGAAAACGTTGTTTTAAGACCGCAACATGATATTGTATTCAGTTGGAAATTCGAAAATTTCCTGAACTTTTTTACAATGCACGATCATCGCACCATATTTCTATGTTTTTCATAATTATTTAGAAAATTACACATTTAAGAAAATTCAAAGAAAAACGAAACATGACCTCATCTATATTAATATATAAAATTGGAGTGCCAATCTGTAATTTAAAAGAAAATATATTTCTAAGCTCATTCGACTATTTAAAGACTATGTACTATCACAAAAACATTTTATTCTGTCTGTCGTTTCTCTAGAATAGACTCAGAAACAGTTGCATTATAAACACTAATTTTATCAGGCTCAGATAGAGAATGTTTCTGGCAGTAATCTGTTGTTTGTAGTCATCTAAAGGATTTTTTTCTTTAGACCGCTGACCAGGCCCCTATCTGCCGGGCGTTTGCCCAGCAGAACGGGTTGATACTTAGCAATATAGTGAAGATTCGACTGATCTCCGCATAGCGGAGATCTACTTTAATAAATTAATCTAAGCAAAAACTGGTGTGAAACAGTAAGAATCAAATAAACTTCTTAAAACACCATAAAAAATATACGAAAGCGCTAAATCTTTCGAAAGAACTTAGGCTTTTCTGTATCAGGCGCAAAGAAGACGTACTTCTAATTTTGAAGCAGGAAGAAGACTTAAATGATAAGGGGAAGGAACAAGTTGAAGAAACAGCCAATAGTAAGGCAAGAAGAAACAGCCGATCACACAAGAGCATAACTCAATCAGAAGAACACGGAGAAGAAGGAGAATTGTGAAGCAAATTGAATAAAAACTTTGTCACATAGTTGAATAAAAAACATAGACTACTTTAATAATCTCCAGGCCGTCATGGTTCAGTGTTTCTTGCTGTCTTTATTGATTTAAGTTGGCTTGTTGTTAATTAATATTTAGTTGTGTCGATTCGGCACTGTACAGCGCTACGAAGCCATGCTTGGCGAAAGTGAAATTCTGGAGTGATGTTGTACTTAAAGACTGATTTTTGATAATTACGATATAATTCTTAATCTAGTTTCAAGAATAGTTTTGTCTTGGCGCTTTTAACAATCTTATTTTTCAAACGACTTGTTCTTTGGACATTTTGTTTAGTTTATGAGTTTCTAGTTTATGAGAAAACAGGAAAAAAACCGTTACAATTAGTCAGTCAATCAATCTTTTACTGCTCAGAACTCCATTAACTAATAAACTTATTGATTAATTATAAGGAATCTTATGGTTATTGTAAGGTCTAACTAATATTTATAAATGATAATAATCACATTTTTAGCTTATGAATTATACATTTTAAACTGACGCGAATGCTGATAGAATAAGCTAAAATTAGATTTAGTTTTTTTTAATCTTACAGCAGCTTGTTTGGTTCTGCTAATTTTAGTTGTTTAACCCTTACACAGACAAATCAGTTATGTTACTAAAATGTTGAAATCATTGACTACCACAAGAATCTACGAGCACATTGATTTGAAAATATATATATATATATATATATATATATATCCAAGCTTTTCTTCAAGTGCATAATTAAAAAATATATATATCTGGTAATATTCCGGCAGTTAGGAATTCAAATTAAGTGGAGAGTATATTCCCACCGCCTGTGTAACGGTTGCCGTTCGATTACATATCTGTTAAATTTGAGCTTTATTTATGTTTATTTATTGATGAAGTTTTAACTTCGTTAGAAATTAGCCAGAAATAAATGCTGATCTATTCTTACTTTTTTTACGTGCAATCGGGTTAACATTTCGTAATTAAAATTGTGCGCTGTTTAGAAGTTAAAACAATTACAGTAAAAGAGAAATTTATTGGTTACACTGTAAAAAAAAACGGACTAAAATACGGAAATTGTACTGGCAATCGAGCCGCCAGTACTATTTCCGTATTTCCGGAAATGTGTCCCCGTAAATTAAAGAAAAATTTCCGTTTTTCTGGAATTTACGGGGGAAATTTTCCGTTAAAATACGGAAATAGTACTGACGCCTCGATTGCCAGTACAATTTCCGTATTTTAGCCCCATTTTTATTACAGTGTAGATGTTGCCATCGTGAATATGACGTCAGTGTTACTCAAGGACATGTTTTTGCTTTATAATATAATAGTTTATCTCTACTTTAAATGTGATATGTATATTACCCATAACCTTTTGAAAGTCTATAACATGGAATATTTCATGGTCTATTATTTATAGAAGCCTATAAAACCTAATTTATAACTAAGGCTTCCCCAGACAGTAATTTTATTTGGTGACAAACTCGTTAAAACTTATTTAAAAAATTAAAACTACTGCATGTAGTATGTACAAATCTTTTAGAGTATTGTATTAGTTATGTTCGACTAAATAAACAAATAAAACGTAAATAAGATTAAAAGATCGATTATGTCAGCATCTGTTATGCTCTACATTACACAGGAAAACATAATCTATCGTTGCTATGGGAATAAACACCTTTTATTTCCATTTACTCTTAACGTGAAAGCGCATTAATGCCATAAGAATTTGTTCTTAAAAAATTATTTTCTTTGGCATTTTAAGTACACCGACAATATTTTACAGTTTTCTTTCGTGGTAAATAAAATTCATTTTAAGCATAGAAAATATGAATTGAACAGTTAAAAATTAGCACCAGTGTGTGCAAAATTTTAATTGTAAATTTTCAATATTTTTTTTTCTTGATTAATTGCAGAAAAATATTAGAAATTATACGATTAAATGAAGGGGTTACGAATTCTGCAATTTAAATATTACTAAATTATACGGCTTATAACGCACACTTTAGAAACAAGGAAATTGATCAAAATTTACAGGAACGCATTATACGTCGAGTATATAAATAAAAGCTTAATAAATATAACAGTAAAAATAGTTTAAAAAAAAAAAACACTTTTTTATAAGCATTCAATGTTCATCTTGAATATCACGCCTAATTTTTTGGCAGAATTTCGTGTTTCATTCATGTTTCTTGCAAAATTTTAGACTTGTGTGTGATATGTAGACTTGTGTATCATCCTGAAGACGTTCGCAGATGCGAAACGAAACTTTGATGTTTTATGTATATTTTTAATGCGTGTACCTTTTAGCAAATACTGTATTTTATTTCAAATACATGATTTTTTAATAGAATTTCATGTTTTTCCCACACAAAATTTCCGTTGCAATACTTTAATTTGGCGTAGAAAGCTGGTTGGTAGAAAGCGTAAGCAAGTGAATTTATTTAAAAATGTTTTAACCATGATGTCCATGTTTCAACCATGCAGTCTCTTGTTTCTTCATGTCTGTACACTGTAAAAAAATATTTAACATTACTAAAATTTTTCTAGGAAACTGGGATTCCAAGATCTTTTTATGTAACGGCAACAATAAAAATTCGTGTAACATTTACACTTTTTCACCGTAAATCAAAAAATCTTAAAGGTTACTAAGAATGTTTCAGTAAACTGGGATGCCTAGAACTTTTTATGTTACTAGCAATCCGGGTTGCAGATAAAATTTTTGTAAGATTACTGTAATTTTACTAGATTCATTTGTAAAGCTACAGATTTCTTATCTTTGCAAAAACTAGTTTTGTAGATTTACATCTGTTTTTGTACAATGTACAGATAAAATTTTAGTAAGCATACAGATTTCTGTAACTTTACTTCTGTAGGATTAGAGATTTTTTTTTATAGTGTAGTTATTGCAGACAACATGAATTTTAACGTAGTTTCAGAGCAATTTAAAATAGTACCTCCTTTTGCATCTAGGAATGCACTGGTAGTACTATAGTCTTCTGGTAGAAAGGGTATACTTCGCTTTTCGGAGGCGATTGTATTATAAGTAGATTTTGTGAAGTAATCCTTACGTTTCTGAAAAAATTAGTTGTTAGACTTTGAAATAATGATATGTTTGTTCCATTCCTTTGTGGTTGAACTGCTTGGATTGTGATCTAAGTTATCATATGCTTGAATCGTGAATAATACCTTGTAGTAGATTTAACGGAAAAACTACTTTTTCTGTTTTGAACTTAACGCTTACAACTTCACATATGGCTGCCGAGAGTTCCATCTTACGATTATATGAGATTGGAAGTATAAGTAAATGGAGTCTCTCAATAATTTCTCTTTCTCGCGTTCTATCAAATATTAAAAGATTCATGTAAAATGACAAGGGGGTTTCTCTGGAGGGGAAGGGATCCATTTTAAAAACTGGTTGAATGTAATTTGAATCCCTCTTAGTTTTTTCTATAAAACCTCCAAATCTGCGAAAATTACACCACTGGCATATTTGAAAAGTATTGCTTTCTTATAACATTTCATTACTCCGCTACTTGTACAATCCTGCAGATATTTTGGGGGATTTTTTATGATTATTATTAGTTTTTATGAAACAGGTTTAAGTTTTATGATTTTAAAATATCTCAACAGGAAAGAAAAGAATGAAACATTATTTAAACTAATTTTTCGTGATTTCTAACTTGGTTTCTAAACGCGTAATCATAAATTAATTAATATTAAACTATTAATTAACAAAAGCTTATTTTGTTTTAAATATTACACTCTTCATTTTTTGTTTAAAATTTATTGTCTATTTTTTAGCTTGTAAAATGTTTCATTTTTGCAGTTTTACAGTGTATTTTTTTACTCTACGTTTTTAAAAACATAGTTAACATTTTAACGCTTTAAAACGAATAACAAATGGAAATCCTTTAATTCTTTTAAAGCATCGGAAAATGTTTCAGAATTCTCAAGTAAAAATGAAAGCATAAGGAAGTTTAACGATAAAGCATCTTTAGTTGTATTGTATTTTATTTTTCATTGAACATAATTAAGAAGAACGTTCCAGAAGTTTTATAAAAAGGATGCTGTCTTGTTTTATTTCCTTTCAAATGAATACAGCTTAATTTTTTTCTTTTAATTTTTGCATCGCGTTACTAAGAAATAGCGACCTTTTCATTCCATTTTGGCAAAAAAAAAAAAAAAAATCATTCTTCTCAGTTTAAACTAAAAGCATAAAAAAGTCTTACATAATACCTTTAATTGTGTTATCGTTTATTTTTTTCTTTCAGCGAACATTATGAAAAAAAACACCGTAATTTTCATAAATGGTGCTGTCATTTGCTTTTTATTAACTGCTTTCTGTGATTTTTTTAATATTACCAGAAATTATAGTTTTTCTTTGAATCTACATTAAATAAATATATTTATCTTTAAATATTTTACACGACTTGCAATTAACATTTATAACCGGGAATTAATATCAACGTATACAGGGAGCAATCAAAAGGTTTGAAAAAAACGTTCAAAATAAAATAGCAATTAAGATTTTGTTGAGGAAATAATTCTTCCATCAATTTTCATAATGTTGCACTTTTTAAATTTTTATGCGGTATCTGGATATTTCTAGAAATATTTTTTCCATGCCCTGGCAAGCACTATAGTAAAAATTCCAATGATTTACGAGCAAAACTCACCGAGTTATGATACCTTGAACTTTATTAATTTTCGCAGCTTTCCCGCATTAAGAAATCATCTGTCCGTTTTTAGTGCCAGAAGATTCCGAAATTTCATAAAATTCAAAATAGCATAACTCGGTAAATTTTGGTAATAGAAAAATGGAACTGTTATACTTGTAAGAGCATGCCGCATGTTTCTTAAATGTAACTTATAGGGCCAAGGAACTGTATAAAATTTAAAATGTGTAACATTTCGAAAATTCATAACAAGTATATCTACCCTATATATATAAAATCCTAATGAAACGAATTTATGAAACGGCTGAAATGAAACAAATTTATGAAACGATTCTATGAAACGACTTATTAAACAACTGATTGGGTTTCACGGCGATTTCTCCTAAAATATGGAATACTTTGCGATGAAATTAACACCAAAAATCAGTATTGATCCGCAGATTTCAAAACTGGTGTTAGAATTTTAAAATTCGAATTAGTTTTCGAAATATTAATATTTTTCTAATTTTAAATATTTTTCTCTAATGATGGCAACTGAAATTTTAATCATAACAGATATTTTTTTTTCATATTTTAGAAAAGGTTATAATTTTAAATTAATTTGGCGACCAGTTTGGTCTCCTTTAAATGTATGCTAAGAACAATGCTTTTTTTTTTGTATTTCATTATCATTTTATTTAATACAAAACTTTCACTTAAAACTGAAACCTTTAAAATTAATGGATTTCACTTCTTTCTTTTTTAAAAAACGAAACGAAAAGAAAAATATTAGGCGCAGATGTCATATACGCACCAGGGTACATAATTGGCGCCAAAATGGCGTTATTTTGCTTGACATGGTAGACCGGTTATTGTTGCTTATTTATTAATGAATGTTTATTTACATTTATTTTATTTTTATTTAAAAAAAAGTTATAAATTGTTTTGTTCTATAGTTATTAATTATTTTTTTTTTATTTATTGTTATTTCATTTAAAAAATAATAGAAAATAATTTAAAAATACATATGTAACTGGTATTCGAAAACGAGGTTTTCGCAAAATTGTCTTCAAAAAATCACGCCAAACCCGGTGCGTATATGATATCTGTGTTAAATATTAAATAATGCAACAAATCATGACATTTAATTTCAAAATCAAAGCAAATGACCAATATCGCCAAATTTTGCAAATCGCCAAACCATTCACCAAATTAATCAAATTGACGTAATTTTTACTTTAAATAACGAAAGAACAAATAAACTAGTATAAAAATACAAATACAAATAAAGCGTCGAAATAAAAATCACTTGATGGCGTAAACAGGTGTAACTTCCTTACAGTCAAGTGAATGTGACATTTATGATCAACCATTATTGGTATTTAATCATATAGTCTGGCGATAGATTTTTGGTCTACTGGTTAACCAAGTAGTACCGTTTTAATTTACCACTCGAAAAATAAAAAAAATGCTAACTGGTGAGTTAAAAAAAAAAAAAAAAAAAAAAAAAAAAAAAAAAAAAAAAAAGCTATTGGCGAAATTTGAACTCGGCTAACATAAAAGTACCAAGAATTCTTTGCGATCATGGCAACTTTTATGTAGTTTTATTCGAAAAAATAACTTTGATTCTTTAATCAAAATGGAAACCTTTCTTATGATAAGCGAAGGAACTGTTGATGATAATCACATGACTTAGGCTATTATTATAGAGATTGTTTTCAATTCTAAAAACAGCGCAAAGAATAATATTTCCTAACGATAAAAAATTTATTTACACATGACTATTAAAAACAGAAAAAAAACTTTAACAGCACTATTACATGAGTACGTGTTAAAAGCAGGAAAATATTGTAAATTATGTCTTGAAAATTGTATTTACACAAATTGTAAATCTTGTAAATTTGTAAAATATTAAAAGAGAAGGGAAACTTGAAAATAATAAATGCATTAATATGTGTTTAACCCTTTCAGGGGCAAGGTACTTCTATTCGTAAAATGTTGAAATTAGTGAATGGCACCAGAATTTACAAACAAATTTCGAAATACGAAAATGTTTTTGTTCACTTACTTAATAAAAGGAAAATTTTCATTCCAATATTTTGGTGCCAATATGGCATTTAAGAATTAAAATTAAGTGGCCCAAAAATGAACCACCGCCCTTGAAGGGGTTAAAGCAGTAAATTGTAGTAATTGTAGTAAATTGCATTATGTAAATCGTTTTATAACGCTATTAAAAAATACCGGTCCGCAAATACTCTGTTTACTTAATTCATTTTATTTCAGCTTCTTTTCAAATGTTTAACTGATCTTCTTTAATCAAACATGAAAACAACCATTGGATGTCTTAACAGCAACTGATTCGGCCTTAAATTTTCACAATCAAAGGGAATTGAATGGAAACCCGTTTACAGGGAGTTCGCTATAGATTTTTTCTTTATAATTCAATCTTCTCTAATCTTTTTAATACCGATCAAATTAGCGTGCTTTTAGATTCTGCGGTGTCTGAACAGGGGTTAGCGAGCGTAGCTTGCTGGGGGCAGAGCCCCCTAATTTTATCTATATAATTTTTATTCCTACCTTATTTTGAATAATTTTGATATTTACATATCGCCTACAGGTGCTTATATAGGTGCTATACTATATGCTTACAGGTGCTATACTATATTCTTATACAGGTGCTATACTATATGCTTATATATCGCCTACAGGTAAAAATTTCAAGTGCCTTTCAATCTTACTCGGAAATCCTATATATTTTCCTTCATTTCACGGCAATAATATGTTCCACAGTTCTGGTTTTTTAATTTCATTTTTAATACAGAATATAAATATGATACATACATCTTTTTATTCTCCAATTTTTAGGTACGTTCTTAGTTATATAAATACGTACAACCTATAATCATCGTCTGGTCGTCTGCCCGTATATAAAAGCGCAACAACTACCCAACCGAATGGTTTGAAATACTTTCAAGGCCTCGAAAAAATGTTTCAGAGTTCTTAAAAAGAAAGTAAGCATAAGGAAGTTAACGATAAAGCATCTTTAGTTGTATTACATTTTATCTTTTCATTTCATTGAACATAATTAAGAAGAAAAGTTTTATAAAAAGATACTGTCTTGTTTTATTTCCTTTCAGATGAATACAGCTGAATGTTTTCTTTCATTTTTTTTTATCGCATTATTAAGAAATAGTGATCATTTAATTCCATTTTGGGAGGAAAAAGAATTTCATCATTCTCAGCTTAAACTAAAAGCATAAGAAAGACCTGTTATAATACCTTTAATTGTGTTATCGTTTATTTATTTTTTTAATCGAACATGATGAAAAGAAGCACAGTAATTTTCACAAATTGTGCTGTCATTTGCTTCTTATTAACTGCGATCTGGGATTTTTTTAATCAAATATTTTCTCAGCCTATTTTTTTTCAACACACTGTAAACTGAAATGTCTTAAATTCAGACATTTAAGTGTCTGAAACGGAGTGTTCAATTTTCAGACGTTTTAAAGTGTCTTAATTTTTAAGACACTTGTATGCGTCTGAATTTCAAACACTTCAAATGTCTGAATTGCATCCATGTTTGACCACTTCAACAAACATTTTTTCACCTTTTTTTTTTTCTTTCGTAAGCATTATACGGTGTAATATATATATATATATATATATATATATATATATATATCCCTAAAAATATGGAAACTGTAGCCCCTCGAGACTCCAGTATAATTTACATATTTTAATTGAAATTATTTTCTGATGTAAATTCCAGAAAAAAATCCATTTATTTTGCATATTTCTGTATTTAAAAATTTCCATTTAAAAGATAAAACATAATTTTTCAAGAACTAATCTCCATATTTTATATACAACCACTAACCAAAGGCCATCTGAATTATATAGTATTCATCCCAAACTAGAGTAAACTTTAACACTTACCACAGGTGGGATTCGATCCAGGGTCCTCTGTGTGGGAGAAGAGCGCGCTAACCACTCGGCTACGACTTCGTCGGCAGATTTTTCAAAATAATGTTATTCATCAAGCACAAGCAATGTTTTTAAGGAGACCGGGAAAGCCCTGTAGCCGTCTGCTATTTCTCTCTCTCTCGCACGCGAGGAGCCAGCCAATAGCAATGAGGCGCATTTCCTCCCCCCCGCGTTTTCTGCGGAGAGCTTTTGAAGTCACGTGACGCAGTAACATTCGAACTCTGCAGAGAGCGGCAGATTATTCTGTCAGTGACGATGGCGAATATTTGACTATGTGTTGTTATGTTAATAAAGTTTATTTTTCTACAAAACCTTCTGATTATTTGAGTCACCGAGATATTTTTATCATCTCCCTTCAATCCATTCTCTAAAATGGTGACCGCGGATTTTTGAACCTTCAACTATTTCATAGACCGTCGAACTATTCAACTGTTTCATGGAACGTTTTGTTTAACTAGCAAAATGGCAACTGCTGAAACAACTGCCGTAGTCATTCCACCCTATATCCCTGTGGACCCTACATTATGGTTTCATATGCTGGATAGCACATTCGAATTAGCTACTCCTAAAGCTATCACTGAGTCGAAAACAAAATATAATTATGTTGTAGCGCATCTACCGCCTGCTACTGCTACTATGGTTCGAGATATAATTATGAGTCCTGATCCTACTGATCCTTATCAGATTTTGAAAGCAAAAGTTATCGAACGTTGCGGAGAAAGTCGTACTTTAGAAATACGGAAACTGCTAGCTGGAGAAAGCCTGGGTGACAGAAAACCAACTGAATTACTTCGATTAATGAAAAGACGGGCTGAAAGCCATAATATTAGTAACGATCTTCTTTTAGAACTGTTTACCCAACAAATGCCAACCACTGTGCAAACGATTCTAGCTTCCATTGAAAAAATTACTCCAGATAAAGCGGCGGATATTGCTGATAGAATAATTGAATTAACGCCTTCCAACATTAGTTCTGTTTCGATTCGAACACCAACAACTGAATCTCAGACACCACCAACCATTGATATGCTCGTAAAAGAAATCCAAGCATTACGCCAAGAGGTTGCTCATCTTCGTCGTTCAAGAAGTGTATCTAGAAGTGATAACCATCAGCGTAATCGTTCTCAGTCCCGCCATAGGGATGCAACATTGTGTTGGTATCACCAAAAATATCAAGAAAAAGCAAAAAAGTGCCTAGCGCCTTGTTCTTATTCGGAAAACCAGAAGCGGGAAGAGTAGCGGCGACGGACTTCTCCCCAGCACCTTCTCGTCGCCTTTTCGTTAGAGACAGAAATACAGGTATGTGTTTTCTAGTCGATTCTGGATCTGATGCCTCACTTGTGGCCGCGAATAAAAATGACAAAACTAAGCCTGTTCTCCAAACCTTTCGTGCTGCTAATGGCACAAAAATTAATGTGTATGGTCGTAAATGTATTAATATCAACTTAGGCCTACGCCGAAATTTTACATATTCTTTTTATATTTGTGATGTTTCATGTGCTATTTTAGGAGTTGATTTTTTGCATAATTTTAATTTAAAACTTGATTTACGGAATCGTCGTCTTATTGATTCCACTACTAATTTAAAAGCTCCTGCTATATTAAGTACTTGTAATATATTTTCTGTGAAACCCAATGTTGTAAATGATATATATGGTAAATTATTATTTAAATTTCCTGAAATCACGAAATTACCGGATCCTAACCAACCAGTTAAGCATAATACTGTGCATTATATAAACACTAAGGGGCCTCCAGTCGCTGCTAAGCCTAGACGGCTAGCTCCAGATCGGTTAAAAATTGCCAAAGCTGAATTTCAGCACATGCTACAACTCGGTCATATGAAACCTTCTAAAAGTAATTACTCTTCGCCTTTGCACCTGGTGCCGAAGAAAGGATCTGTCGATTGGAGACCTGTTGGTGATTATCGTGCTCAAAATGCACAAACTGTTAAAGAGAAATATCCTATCCCTTGTATCGCAGATTTCACTGCTGAATTACATGGTAAACAAATCTTCAGTCACATTGATCTTGTAAAAGCCTACCATCAAATTCCCATAAATCCTGATGATGTACATAAAACTGCGATTTGCACTCCATTCGGACTTTTCGAAAGCACTCGTATGCAATTCGGCCGTTGTAACGCTTCCTCAACTTTTCAACGATTTATTGATGACGTAATTCGTGACTTAGGATTTGTTTACGCATTTCTTGATGATTTTCTAATTGCATCAAATAATGAAACTGAACATTTAGAACACCTTGAGTTGTTGTTTTCTAGACTTAAAGAGTATGGTCTGTGTATTAATGTTGATAAATGTAAATTTGGCCAATCCACTATCGATTTTCTAGGATTCAAACTTTCAGCTGAAGGAATTGAACCCTTACCTGATCGTGTAAAATGCATCCTAGATTTCCCCCAGCCCTCTACCTTAACTCAACTAAGACGCTACTTAGGTCTTTTCAATTTTTATCGACGGTGCATTCCCAAAGCTGCCGATATTTTAGCTCCACTCGTTAAATTCTTAGAAGGACACAAAAATACGAAAAAACATCCCCGTTCCAATGCTAACAAAACTGAGCAATTGCAATGGAACGATGAAGCCATTCTTTCCTTCACTGCTTCAAAAGAAGCTATAGCTCGAGCTACATTATTACGACATCCAATTCCTGGCGCCCAGCTAAGCTTATGGGTCGATGCCAGCAATGTCGCAATTGGTGGATCTTTAATGCAACTCTCCGAAAACCAATGGGAACCAATAGCATTTTATTCCTGTAAATTAAATAAATCTCAAAGAAATTGGTCTACTTATGATCGTGAATTATTTGCTATTTATTGTTCTATAAAAAAATTCAGACACATGCTAGAAGGTCGGAATTTCATTATTTATACAGACCAAAAACCCCTTACATTCGCATTTCAACAAAACCCTGATAAATGTAGCCCACGTCAATTGAGACATTTAGACTATATTTCACAGTTTTCTACTGATATTAGATATACTAAAGGCTCTGACAACATTGTGGCCGATGCATTATCTCGAATTGAGATAGATTCAATTTCTCCCAATGTGTTAGATTTTAAAGAGTTTGCCACTCCTCAGACCAATGATGAAGAGCTAAAACAACTTCTCGAATTTGACACCACTTCATTAAAATTAGAAAAACATTATTTTCCACTCGAAGATGTACATTTATATTGCGATATGTCACAAAAACATCCTCGACCATTTGTTCCTAAAAGTATGCGACAATCAGTTTTTTTCAACCTTGCATTATTTCTCGCATCCTGGTATCTCAGCTTCATTAGATTTAATTTCTAAACGATTTGTATGGCCTCGCATGCGTAAGGACATAAAATCTATGGTTCGCAGCTGTACGAAATGTCAAAAAGCTAAAATCTTTCAACACACCAAATCACCAATTGGTACATTCTCTGAACCTGATGCTCGTTTTGCCCATATTCATATTGATTTTATCGGACCCTTATTATCATCCGATGGCAATCAGTATTGCATGACCATAATTGATAGGTTCACGAGATAGCCCGAAGTTATACCCACATCTGATATGACTGCAGAAACAACTGCTCGTACATTGATACACAGTTGGATCTCCAGATTTGGAACCCCTGTTACCATCACTACTGATCAGGGTAGAAATTTTGAGTCCACTCTTTTCAAAGAGCTTACAGATAGATTAGGATGTAAACGCATCAGAACTACAGCATACCATCCACAGTCTAACGGTTTTATTGAAAGATTCCATCGCCATCTTAAGAGTTCTCTTAAAGCTCACAATCAAATTCAATGGACTGAAATCCTCCCCATTGTCTTACTTGGTTTACGCACTGCTCTTAAAAATGATATCCAAGCGACCTGTGCTCAACTTGTTTATGGCACAAATATCAGACTACCCTCTGATCTCATAAACACTGAAACTATAAATCAACCACCTACTCTTACATACGTGACTGAGTTAACTGAAAAAATGAGAAAGTTAAATCCCATTGCCACTGCAATGCACGGCAATCCTAAAATTTATGTCAATCCCTCATTAAAAACCTGTTCACACGTGTTTCTTAGATCAGATAAAGTCAATCCTCCCTTATCACCCCCTTATACAGGACGTCATCGAGTGATTGACAGGTCTGAGAAAACGTTTGACTTGGAAATAAACGGGAAGCGCTGTACTGTATCTATTGATCGCATTAAACCTGCGTATCAATTAGCAGATTCTATTTCACCTTCCCAACCTCAAAAACAAAATGAGCCCATAAATTTTCCAACTACTCCTGTTGAACACCCTACCACCAAATCTGGTCGTAAATTTCTTTTTCCGAAACATCTCGTTACTGATTATATTGTTTAAAACATTTGATGTTTATAGTGTGCATATTATTTCCTTCTCAAAAGTATTGTTTTTCATGTAATGCATAATATATTTTCTATTTTTTTTTGCATCATATGTACTTTAATTTTACGCAAGACCTTTCTTATGTATCTTATTAATTGCTACCTTTTTGTAATCGCGACTTCGTCACTGGGGGCATACTCTGTAGCCCTCTGCTATTTCTCTCTCTCTCGCACGCGAGGAGCCAGCCAATAGCAATGAGGCGCATTTCCTCCCCCCGCGTTTTCTGCGGAGAGCTTTTGAAGTCACGTGACGCAGTAACATTCGAACTCTGCAGAGAGCGGCAGATTATTCTGTCAGTGACGATGGCGAATATTTGACTATGTGTTGGTATGTTAATAAAGTTTATTTTTCTACAAAACCTTCTGATTATTTGAGTCACCGAGATATTTTTATCATCTCCCTTCAATCCATTCTCTAAAGCCCTATCTCCGCCATATTAAATTCACCAACTTTATGTACCTTTTTCTCAGAAATTGTGAAAGATAGAGATCTAGATTTTTTAGAGTAGACAGAATAACATACTTTACGTATTTTAACAGAACATTTTCGTTCTATGTGAAACTCAAAATTAATTATTAATTATTTATTGAAAATCATTTTTAAATTAGCCTTTTTGGTAAGATTTCACTGCCTACAATAAATAATTTTCAACAAATCATTAAATCCCAGTGTTAAAG
Organism: Maratus speciosus; assembly: GCA_963932465.1. NCBI lineage: Eukaryota > Metazoa > Arthropoda > Arachnida > Araneae > Salticidae > Maratus > Maratus speciosus. The sequence continues at coordinate 107,393,685 of OZ010799.1, forward strand.
TATACAATATAACATAACACAAGTATTAAAAAAAAATCTGAGTTCTTAAGTTTAATAGATATTGAAAAAAAGAAACATAAACATGAAAAATCCAAGTTTTGAGAAAAAGTCGTGAAATATGAAATAATGAATAATAAATGAATAATTTCAACACTTATTTTTTCATATATAAATATGTGTGACACATCGTTGGATATTTAATGATATAAAAAAGTAAAAATCGATTTTTTGGTTGAATTTTGCTTTCCCGGTCCCCTTAAGTAGCAGTAAGTTTTTTTCCAATTTAGTATCATTCTGAACAGTTTATACACAGTGCTGTAGTCGTAAAAAAAAACACAGGGTACACGTATGGCAGAGGGTATACGCCAGTGGTTCCCAACGTGGGGCGTACGCCCCACAGTGGGGCAATATGGCTTTTCAGGGGGGGCAATTTCAGACTTCTTATTAACAAATTTTCTGTCATTTTTTTCTAATGAAAGTAGTGTCTTAGTCTAAAAATAGAAATAATAGATGAAAAAAATTAAAAATAACTGAATAAAAATTAATTTCCGAAACGATCCCATTTAAAAGTTCAAAAATACACTGACACCGAAATAATTATATGGATTATCTTCTATAATTTGAAACCTTTTATTTAATAAAGAAACATTTAATTTCTCTGGTTTATAATACTATTTTAGTAAATTACACCTCTTTTTTTTACTATTTATTTAAAAAAAAAAAAACTTGTACATCTATTCATAGTGTAATATGCCCCACGAGGGAAATTTTACATAGGAAATTTTGTAGAGTATATCTAAAATTGACTATTTGGGCATGTTTAATCTAAAAAATGTTTTCAATGATAAAAATGAGGTGCAATGATGATGCATTTATGAAATTAAAAAAAACCCGTGTGCATCACGGAAGGAAAGTGTTGAAAGTAAACTTCTTATGGGTCTTCTGCAGACCACATACAGAATATGAAATTCATGACATATGCATTTTAAAATTTTAAATTGGAGAAAACATGGTGCCCAAATAATAATAATGGGGAAAAAATCCGCTATCAAAGAAGTATGTTATGGGAGGAAAGGTAAGTAGTAACTTAAACTGGATAAAAGTGTGAACCCGGAAATGCTACTTGTGAATTATGTTATCCATACAGTCTTGGCGATAAACAAATATCACTTATTCTTAATGAAGTACTAAAATCCATTATAAAATGTATCAATTATATCAGATGTTATACAAAATATGAAAATGTTTTCAAGAAATTTTGCGAAAATAAAAATGTAGACTGTTTATCAGTTATAAAATTTGAGGTAAGTTGCCAAAAAACAATAAAACGATGTAAATGCGAAGATCCATGGCATCACTGCATTCATGGAGTTAGGTTAAAAGCATATTTGTAATTAAAAAAAATATGATTTTGATAAATTAAAGAATGTGACATCACTTACGATGGAGTTAATGCTATTTTCGGATCCATCTGGGAAAATGGAAGTTTATTTTTTATGTGACAATATTTATATAATATAGAAAGGAGGGGGGGGGGGCATCATGATTTTAGAGATGCCTAGGTGGGGCACGGCCAAAAAAAGTTTGGGAACCACTGGTATACGCTAAAATCATTAACGTCATGTATCGACTTTTCGCTGTAGTTTTATTTCCAGATAGATTACTTTGACTACACGAGATGGCGCCACTATTCATTTTCAAAAATTGAAGGTTTAATTTCCACTCCAAATTGGAAATGTATAAATTTTAATTCATTTTTGTTCTTAAATCATGAAATTGGCAGATGATGTTATTCAGAAAATATGTGATCGAAATAAGTTTTCTATTTTTTGATGAATAAATTACCTATCGAATTATAAGCGATCCTCTTTAAACAGGTTTCTATAACAGTACTAGGTAACGCAAGTATTATGCAATCAAACTTTTTAAGAAGGAATCGAATGACACTGGGCAAAATTTCGCTTTCAGCATGGTTATATCGTATATTTTTAAACGTACTACTAAAAATTATTTGCTAACTGTAACTCAATAAACAGTAAATAAAACTGAAGTAAACCTCTGTATAACGGAAATTTCGCTGAAATGAAAAATTTCATGATTTCTTGGAAATAACACACTGGTATGAATATAAATAAATAAATCTTGTCTAATATAGGTGATTTTTGAAAAGGGGATTGAATTATATGGGTTTGTCCTAGAAAGATTATATTTTATCTTTTAAATGGAACTTTTTAAGTACAGAAATATGCAAAAAAAATGGAAAATTTTTTGGAATGTACGGAAAAAAAATTACATTAAAATAAATAACGTAAATGGGTGCCTGAATAGACAGTACAATTTCCATATTTTAACGGATACTTTTTACAGTGTATAAAGCTTACAAAAAAGTGAAAAAATAACGGCTGCCTATTGCTGAACAGGCAGGTTGATCAAAGATGGATGAGATTCAGACGTTTGAACTGTCTTAAATTCAGACGGATACACGTGTCTTAAAAATTAAGACACTTTAAAACGTCTGAAAATTGAACACTCCATTTTCAGACACTTAAGTGTCTGAATTTCAGACATTTCAGTTTACAGTGTTTATACCATGATCATAGTAAGACACTTAAGTGTCTTAATTTCAGACACCTATGATGTCTGAAATTACATATTCAGACACTTAAGTGTCTGAATTACTTTTTCAGTCACATATGTGTCTGAATTTAAGACGCCTTTATTTGCAGTGCAATTTAAGATTTATTTTAAGAATTTAAGGCAAAACGTGCAAAGTGCTTTCCTATTAGATTTTAATAAGTTAAGAGATTATTGTGTATTATAAGAGGAAGGCGAGAAACTGAATGCGGAACGGTTGTCAAACCATGGTGTAAAAGGGGGGGGGTTATGCTTCTTTGATGTAAAATTCCCATAATTTTTATGATTTATTTTTTCGCTTACAAAGAAAAGAGCATCCAACTTTTTTGCATTATGTTTATTGCCATAATTTATTTTACATATCAGTTATCTATTTCAATTTTTGAGTGTAAAGTAAAAGAATAATATGCCATGTACGACGCGGAATACACTCTCAAAAGTACTTCCTTAACTTCACGGAAAATTTTCTTGCAGCATTGCTGCCGGTTTATATCCGAGAATTGAAGAAATTTCAGGCTTTTTTTTTTTTTCGTTCTAGGACAGAAAATTTCCGTAATCTGAAAAAAGGAGTTTTGTAAAAAATGTCCCTCTCGTTCTTCCATGGAATCCATTTAGTTTCGAAACCCCCTTTCCGTCCGCGATCCTTTAAGCCTTTCTTCTCTTATTCCGACTCTTTTGCGGAAGCCAGATTCACAGGTCCCCAGCCACGTCCCGAATATAAGAGACTCTAGCGGAAGCAAGGTTTGAATTTAAAAAAAAATTAAAAACGAATAAATTTAAAAGGGAAGTTACACAAATTAAAGACACCGAAAAGCGGAAGGGGGGGGGGGGCGCTCGAGGCCCTGAAACTAACGAACGACCACTGCTGCGTCCAGCTTATTATTAGTTTTAGTCTGTTAGTTATAATTAACTTAAACTATTAGTTATTATTAACTCCAAGGTAATTTTTTTTAACGCGAAAGCATTTTATGTATGCGGTGAAAATTATTAAATAACATTAATGACAATTTTAAATATAAATTTTCAAATAATGTAATAGAATTTTTTTAAAATCATATGTAATACTCGTGTTAAATGAGCTTTTCTTAAAAATCGATGGCAACTATTCTTGAAAGAAAATTTAATGCGTTACCTCATCCCCCCCCCCCCCCCGCCACACACACACAAAAAAAAAAAAATATTAATATTTCATCCTAGTAAAGTAGGTACTTGAAAAAAACTAGTCAGATAGGCCAATCCGAAAACCTTCTTCTATCTCCTACATGTTAATACTTCAAAAATCACTATCACAGTGCCAAAAAAAAAATGGCAATCTATTCCCATCATGAGGATTCTGAAAATATGAAATTCCGTGCATTAATTCTTGAGATATGACTATCTCTAAAATCGTGTAAATCCAGCAAAATTAAGCATTCCAACGCCACCTATTTTGTGATTTACACTAAAACATCAACAATACCAATATTTACCAAGGTATAATTAAATGAGAAGTTCAATTAAAATTCAAATCCCAGCAGCTTATCCAATCGGCTATCGAGCACTTGGTAAGTGGCGAGTTTAAAATGATGATACAGGCTTTCTTCAAATGGGGAATTGATAAGACCTGTTAAATTTCTTGTTCAGAAAGCTCGGAAATTTAAACTTAATTGCAGGGACATTTCTTCATTATGAAATAATGGTTGGTGTTTTAACATTTATAGAATAGAGAATAAAAATTACTACATATTAGACATATTTTTAATGAGACAAAACTTGATTGTTAGACATAAAATATGAATATTATATTTTGAATTAAATTCGAGAAGAGATGTTTGAATTTTTGAATAAAATCGATTTTTTAAAACTTGATTGAACTTGATTCAATTGATATATATTATTTAATGTGTTTGTTTCAAATATATTTTACATCCCAATACTTCTTTTAACACTCAAAAAATTAAATTGCGAATCATTTTTAATGAATGTGAAAATTACCATTTATTAAGTTCGAAAGCATTATTTTCGTTTGTTTGTTTTTAAATGAATTAGAAATTTCAATTTATTGAATTTTCGATTTTTCATTTTAAAAATAAATTCGAACTTTTTGGTATTAATATAGCCAATACACATGCGTGCAAGGATTAAACGGAAATTTTCCCTCTTTTTTAGACTTCGTGGAAGAATCAACGGATAAAACATGTTTTCTGTGAGCACGGAAATTATTTATTTAAAAATGACGGATAATTTAGTGTATAAAGACGAATTTTTCTGACAATGACCTACAGGTGCGGCGCCATGAACTCAGGCGACCGATTATAATAATCTCGATCGGTCGTCAAGTTTTCTTCAAGTACACAATTTCAAAAATGCTCTGATTAAATAAGGCAATTTTATTTTCCTTCATTACTTTTATTATTCAAAAACAAATTTTGCAAAGAAAGATGATGTCGCCGTAGCGGCAACAACGGAGTGCAAAGGGTTAATCAAGGAAAATTATACTTTTTTGTGATATAAGATCCAGAAAAAACAATCCTCTGTTAAAATAAAAATTAAGGAAATCGGTTGATTAGTTCCCCAGAAAAATGGTCGCCCAGTTTGAAATCAGGGTTTCGGAAGAAAAAAAATTTAAAATTATACAATAGCGTTACATGCAGTGAGCGGCATTATATACAACGAAAAAAAGATTGCATGGAACTGGAATATCACAGAAACTGTTTTAGGGCAACGAGCTATATATTTAAAAATTGCCAAAAATGCAAAAAGAAAAATCTTCAAGTTTCACCAAAAGAAGTAGAATCTTTTCTTAATTAAACTTTACTTTTGCCTGAAAGTTAAGATTTTTGAAGAAAGTTAAATGTCGTACTGTTCAAAATTGCTTTTTCTTTAAAATAAATACACATTTAAGAAAAACACAAAAGAATAAAATTGTCGAAGGAATAACTTAAAAGTTATTTATCATATGTAATCCATAGTCAAAAAATCAAAATTAATATTAATTTTTTTTCTCATTTAACGTAATAATTGTAGAGATCGCAGCGTGCTATATTTTTTTATACTTTCTCGTGGTACTTCCAATCTATAAAATTCGTAATAGCTTTCTTTAACATGTGCAAATGAATATACTGCGAAGAATTTAGTTTTGAAAAACTCATGGCGGATATATAAAATATATAGGAGGCTACACGTTACACTGTAAAAAAAATCCGACCAGTTTTCCTGTAGGAATCGGAAAAATAGTTGCCCTTGTCGAAAATTTTCCGATCCAGCTCGGAATAAAATCCGTAAAAAAAAACGTAATAATTGTAGAGATCGCAGCGTGCTATATTTTTTTATACTTTCTCGTGGTACTTCCAATCTATAAAATTCGTAATAGCTTTCTTTAACATGTGCAAATGAATATACTGCGAAGAATTTAGTTTTGAAAAACTCATGGCGGATATATAAAATATATAGGAGGCTACACGCTACACTGTAAAAAAAATCCGACCAGTTTTCCTGTAGGAATCGGAAAAATAGTTGCCCTTGTCGAAAATTTTCCGATCCAGCTCGGAATAAAATCCCTAAAAAAAAAGGAAATAGTCAATAAAACGGTATTTTACGGTTTTTATTCCGATTTTACGGATTTTATTCCGAGCTGGGTCGGACATTTTTCCGGTACGATAAGGACAACTATTTTTCTGATTCCTACAGGAAAACAGGTCGTATTTATTTTACAGCGTACACACTGTGAAACAGTGGCTTTTTTCTTTTGCAGACATCGATCGCATATGGCGCGCGAAGGCCAAGCTTGTGTTTCAATATGCCTTGTTATGTATTTTTGCCAATTTTATACAAGGTGTTTAGTTATGTTTTTAATTACATTTTTTTTTTTTTTTTTTTTTTTTACAAACTAGGGAGGTCTGCACCCTACGAGCTATGCTCGCCAACCCCCGTTCATGCACCGTATACTCTAACAGCACGCTAATTTGATCGCTTAAAAAAAAAAAAATTCGGAAGACTGATTTATAATAAAAAAAACCAGTGGCGATCTCCCTGTTAACGGGCTGTTTTCGACTTTGATTAAATCAGATCAGTGAAAAATTTGAAAATAAGCTAATATAAAATGAATTAAGTAAACAGAGTCTTTGTCTCCCGGTATTTTTTAACAACGCTATAAGAATTTTTTTTAAATAAGACATTTTAAATGTATCGTTTTAAAGTTGACACAATTTTCACGAAAGTTTTCTTTCTTTTCTTAATATTCAGGTAAAATATTTTTGTTATTAGAAAGAAAATATTATTTACACTGTCTTAAAATTTACAACAATAGTTTAAAGGATTATCTCAAAGTATGAAATAAATGTCTGGCGCAAATATATTTTCTAATTTAAACTGTTTGGCAATATGTACTGTATAATACTGTTTGGCCATTTGTAAATATGACGTAATTCCCTCCATTTACGACTTTTAACACATATTAATGAATTTATTATTTTACAATTTTCTTTCTCTTTTAAAATTCACATGTAAATATAGTTTTTATGACGTAATTTTCAATATTTTCCTGCTTTTAATACGTAATCATTTAATTCTAATTTGAAAGTTTTATTTCTGTTTACAACAGTCACGTGTAAACAAATTTTAATTTGAAGGAAATATTATTTTTTGCGCCGTTTCTAAAATTGTCAACAATTTAAAATAATACCCTTTTCTGAAAGATGTAAAAAATATCTCTCGAAATGCTGAAAATTTGAATTTAAAATGGAAATAAATCCTCAAAAAATGAGTCAAATTAAAAAATAATAAATGTAGTCTGCACACCGAGAACTTCTAATGTATAAAATATCTAAAATTGATTAAATTCCTATGTATAGTTTTTGCTTCTATAAAACTTTGTAATGGAACGATTTTGACAAACTCTAACATTAAATGTATCTTAAAATAATTCTTCGATTTAAAAGCTGTCTGCATCAGCGTGCTTATCAAACATTTCTCTATAATACCACCTATTTTCATATTTTTGTATGCAGTAGTTTTCTTAATATTAACGAAGTAAGACCCCCGGTTACAAAAAATTCATAAACAGCGACGGTGGCAGCGTTAGTTACTTTTCTTAGAATATAGAGAAACGTATTTTTTTTGTTCTTTTTGTTGTTATTAAATGTATTTGTAACAGAACCTTTTTTTTTCTTTTACGTGGACTTTTTATAGGTCTGCACCGGCTCAGGCTTCTCCCGAGGCCCGTACTCGGGTCGCCAGAATAAAGGCAATTTTTTTAATATGCCGGACATAAAAAAATTAAGCGGTCTGACGGGCCCGGTATAAAAATTTAGACGAAGCCTATAAAACAACTATTTTCAATGGATATGACTTTCGCAAGAAATATCATGTATATGTTACCGTTAAAGTGTAAAATTCAGTTATTTCATAAAATAACTAGTTATTTCATGAAATAACTAGCCAAGTCCGTTAAAGTGTGTAAAATTATCGGATTCTATGGTTTAACTAGTTATTTTATAGAATAACTAGCAGGCTATGCCCGCTGCGCTGGTCAATATTTCCAAATGAACCTTGGATTAAACTAAATGGTGAATTTGAACTTGTATTTTAAAAAATATGGATCTTCAGCTTGACCTTGCACATTACTGAAAAAGATGCGAACGCCATTGCGATATAATGTTATCTTAAGCGTTGGACAAAATTTAGCAATTAAGAAGTAATTGTTTTAGTTGATTATAAACAGCACACTTATGGTCGGGTAATGAGACCGTTATGACAACAGGAATTAATACCTCTGTAACTAATCAACATATAATGAAATCGTATATACTAACACCATTCCTAAAAGTCATGCAACAGGGCCACTTGTAACAAAATATGTTCTGTAGATTTTTTTTAAAAGGCTAAACTTTCATAATCAGGTTCACTTAATTTTTGAACTTTTACTGTTGCTCTATAACTAAGTACCCTTGAACAATATGTATACACTAAAACCTTTCCTAATTGTGGTATATCCTACGAAAGTATTATAAACAATCGGAATGAAATACAAATTTTCGTTATAAATATATAGTAGATGATGATGATGCGATTTTGTGTAATAGAATTCATAGTAAAGTTTTCGCTTCAAACAAAAACGATGCTTTCAGCATTAAAGCTAATACACCAATATGTGAAGTATCCGATTACGTAAGGTTAACTTGAATTCTCATGAGCAACTACTCAAAGAAAAGTGAATATGTGGCTTTTGTGATACTTTTATGTCAGCCGGGCGCAGGTAATAAATCAATAAAGATTGTTTTCATAGCATATTCTTATTTTATTATTTTCATTTAAAACACAAACCTTTCACTAATTTCATTTAAAATGCATGCCTTATACTAATTTCATTTAAAAAACTGAAAAGATAAACAATAACAGGAAATAATGCCATAATTAAAAGCAAAAAAATATTTTTAATTTACATACGCAAAATGTAACTACTGCTACTGGGAATTTTAAAAATGCTATCAGCGAGATGTGCGCACGGTTGTTATAAATGTACCCATTTTTTCTTCTTATCGAGGAGCAATTTATAAATCGCACAATATTATTCCAATTCCAATTTCTTTCATTGAGGAACCTATGACCGGAAAAAATGGAAAAAGACTCTTGTGATTCTTCGGATGACGGCATCTGACGCCATAAACCGAGTTTATATATATGAAAATAATTTTTAAGTCGTTACAAACATTGCTTTCATACTTAAATATTTTCATTGGTACTACTTGTTATCCCTTCGACCAATTTCGCCAAATTATATAAATCGCCAAACCATTCGCCAAATTATATAAATTGACATAATCTTTATTTTAAATAACGAAATAACAAATAAATTAGTATAACATTAATAAAAATACAAATAAAACGTCGAAATTAAAATCACTTGATGACGTAAACACGTGTAGTTTGTTTAAATTCAAGTGAATTTGATATTTACGATCAACCATTATTGGTATTTAATCTTATAGTTTGACGATAGATTTTTGGTCGACGGAATATCTAAGTAGTACCTTTTCTATTTTTATTTTATAACGCTAAATTTTCAGTAATTTTTTTCCCTTTTATTTTACATAAAATCACTATTTTTTTTAAAAATTAAGATGCTTGCATTTTTATTTCAAACTCATAGAGCAGTTTTTATTTTTTAGCCAAAAGGGCTGATTTGAATTTTTTCCGTTGCTAGAGTAACGGATGTAATGATAGATATTTTGAGGTTTAGATGCCAAAGACACCGCCAAATTAGAAAAATATGAAATGTGTCATGAACTGTTGGACTTATAAAAATTTATTTGGTAGCATTCGATTCAGCATACATTAAAAACTACATTAAAATATGCTATCATTTGACGCATAATTTTGATATTCGATTTTTTTCCCCTCCCCGTGCAAAAACCATTAGGGGAAACACTTTAGAAAATCCTTTCTTAGCAGAAGTTTATGTCATAAGAAGTATTTTTACCACGATTTTCAAGATTTTAGGTTCAGTAGTTTGCGCTGTGCGTTAATTAGTCCCCTAATCCAGACTTTATTTTATATACTATATTAGATATGCGATTTTGCGGTGAATCGATGATCGAAAATTAGTCCAATATCATTTGAAATATTACATAACAGAGGAGAAAGTACGAAGAAAGATGAAGAAGAAATGACGAATTACAAAAGACTTGTAATTTTATTTTTTCAAAATGTTGAATTTTTCCATAGTAATAACGTATTAAAACATAAATTTCCTTAAAAATTATCTTTATTTCCTAGATTTCGAATCTGTGAATTTTCCTATAAATGAAATTGGCGATATGACTTGAGAAAATAGATAATATTTGCTTAAATAAAATGGGTAATATTCGTTGATCTGAGTTCGAGTTTATAAATATCACATGCTTTCGGAATTACGGCGAAAAACATTTTAAAAAGTATGAAATTATTTTACAATATGTATGTGTGGCAGAAATTCACACTGAAATTTAAGTATTCGATTCCATTTTTAAAATATTAACTGATATCTATATAAGTTACAATTGAATATGAAAATGTACTCAAAAAATAATCTCTTTCACCTAAAAAAAACACCATTTGTGAGAACATCCTCAAGCTAATGTCACGCTTATGCATTTTTGGCTTAAAATCACATTGTTTGGCGACAAAAGAAAAATAAAAAATTGTAAAGAAACAAATAGTAATTACACATGTGACTCACAATTACATCTGCTTGTTTCTTCTATAAGTCACGTGATTCGACAATTAGATATAAAAAAAACAAAAGAACAGAACAGAAAGAAAATGTCGTTAAAATTTCATCTAATCAAATTTTCAGATTCGTTTCCATATCTAACGCAAGCGATAAAGAGCCAAATATTGCGTATCAAGTGTAATATTTCTTATTAAATTAATTTTTAAGCATTACAAATATTTCTTTCAGGTTTTGATTAAATGTTTAATATTATCACTCATTAAAACGGATTTTCTTCTTCTTTTTTTCTTTTTTTTCATTTAAATAAAATTAGTAACAGTTTTTCTTTTAATTTTCGAGGTTTAATAGCCGTTTCAATTTTTTTTTTATCAACGATGAATTTCGCCAAGAAATAAAATGGTAACCTTATCGCCCAAAATAACAGAATTTTCCGTCATAATTCTAAAACTAATATAGGTAGAATAATGTGTTATAGCTTAAAACCTTCCCTGAAACAATACCTATCTAACGGTATAGGTTCCGTAAAAATCCATGCAGTAGAACTCGAAATCTAGGCGTTCGGAACGAAATTTCCGTTTGGATTTTATATATATAATAGATAATATAATAGATAATAGATTATATATATATATATAATAGAATAGATAATAGATTATGTGTTATGAACTATCTCAAAGTTTAAAACAGATCACATTGTTAGATTTCCTAATTTTAACAATATCGCGTTATGTTAATTCCTCATTCCACCACCAGGAAGCGCACTCTATTCTTAACGAAAGCGTATCTGAACGAAACTCCTTCATGCAACCTTTCCGTAGATACATGAATCGGGAGGGTGGCGGTCTTAACCAATAATTTAAGATAATTGCTGAAATTACTACGAAAAATATTTTAAAGGGGCTCTACGCGGGCCCCTAATAGAGTTAGAGGAAATCGGAAGACGACAAAATAATCGCGGGGAAAAGTTTGCTTGGGTGCTTTGGAGCTACTTTTGGCGAGGGATCTAACCTCTACGGCCAATAGGAGCCCAGATATTTAAGGAAATGTGAAGTAACAAAGTCCAAAATAATATAATTTTCCGTAATAATTCTATAACTAATCTAGGTAGAATGATGTGTTATAGCTTAAAACCTTCCCTGGAACGATACCTATCTAACGGTATAAGTTCCGTAAAAATCCATGCGGTAGAACTCGAAATCTCGGCGTTCGGAACGAAATTTCCGTTTGGATTTTATATATACTAGGGGATCGAACCCGAGCTCCTCGGGTTACAGAGTATAGGTAAAAACAAATCTTTTTTTTTCTTTTTTTTAACTCTAATTATTATTTTTTTACATGTAATATATATTTTAGATTGTCCACTAACATAAAAAAGAATTTTTATATGAAAAATATCAATTATGCAATCAAATAAAGTTTTAAAATTTATTAAAAGCGTTACTTTCACATGCCAGGAGTTCTTAGCACTAGATTTTCCGACTTAAGGCAGTCTTTCCGATCATTTCAGTGCTTTAAGCGTGTGGTTCAATCCCATGTTTGTTAAATTTGTTTCTTATTTACATTATTTTATTTATTTTTCTATAGAGGAAGTTTTAATTTTGTTATGGGACATCAGACGGAAACAAATGCTGACATTTTTACATTGTTTTAAAGGCAAGCGGATTAATATTTCATAATCGAGCTACACTTGATAGAGATACATTTAAAAATAATTCATGCTTGAAAATCTCTCTCTCTATATATATATTACGCTAGCACGTGGCACAGAAATCTCAAATATTTGTTAATTGTTTAATGGCAACCCCCGAATGAAACGCATATCATTGGTTATTGTGTAATAGTTTTCAAAAGGGAATAACAATAAATAAAAAAAAAGTTTAATTAATAACAATAGAAAAAACAATTTATATAATAAAAAAATAAAAGTAAATAAACAATTTATTAATAAATAAACAATAACATCCGGGTTACCATATCAAGCAAAATAACGACACTTTGGCGCCAGTTAAGTACCCCGGTGCGTATATGACATTGGCGTCAGAAAAAAATCGCGCCAACGTGGTGCTTTTACTTATTTATTTATTTATTTATCGAATAACAAACATACGACTTCATCTCATTTAAAATAGAATAAATAAATAAATAAATAAAGGTACTTTTCCAGTATAGGTATTTGGCGAAATAGAGAAAAGGTCCATGGCGAGGAAAGAAATTTGGCAACGTACTTTCTGGTAACCTATTTAATCAAAATATTTTTTTCGAATAAAACTACATAAAAGTTGCCATGATCAGAAAGAGTTTGTACTTTAATGTTAGCTGGGCGTAATTCTCGCCAATGGCATTTTTTAACTCGCCAGCACATTTTTTTATTTTTCGAGGGGTAAATTAAAACAATGCTTTGATGTTGAAATTAAATAGTTTATGGTATTATTTATTCTTTTTCTTTTTTAAAGATTTTCTTTTTAAGTGAAAGTCATGATTTTAAACGTTTCAGTTTTAAATTAAAGCTATCCATTTTAAATAAAATGAGTGAAAGGATTATATTTTAATCATGAAATATGAAAAACGGGTACAATGTTTGGCGATTTATCACCTGTGCCCGACTAACATAAAAATACCGAGTTCTTGATTTCTCTATCAGAATCTTCCTCTTTGGCGAAGGATCGAGCAAGTAAATTAAATTATGAATAAAAGTAACATGATACAATGCCTAGGATACATTTAAGGGAGACCAAACTGGTCGCCACGGGCGAATAGTTATTTTAAAAACCATAATAACTCAGTCAATTAAGATACAATTTTCAAACAAATTACATTTGAAAGTAGGTTTTTTTCCTTATTTGACGGCGTAAAAATTGAAAATGCGCGATATTTAGAAATTTAAAAATCGCTGACATAGCAAGCATTTTAATTTAATTTTTTTTTTCAGGTTTTATGGGAAAATGACAACAAAATATACAGTATCTCCTATTTTCGACTATTTTCCGTTTACTTTCAATGACTTTCAATAGAAATGGGGTTCTTTTGTTGCCACGATTAGAAAAATGATATTAAAAACTACAAAAAAATTAATATCTCAAAAATAAATTGAGATACAGCTTTCAAACAAATTGCATTTAAAAGAGCATTTTTTTCCTCATACAACGGTGTAAAAATTTAAAATGTGCGATGTTTAGAAGTTTAAAAATTTGCAGTAAAGAAAATTGCAAAACCAAAATTTCATTTTAAATTTCAAAGTGTTGCCATTCGCAAAATGACGTATGCGTTACGCACAGATATGTTTGTCCTTTATAATATAGATAATAGATTTATATATATAATAGACGATTGCCTAACCGTTAAAGTTTAAAATAATCCTTTTGACATTAAAACAAATCCGTTGTTTATAAATTAACTGATGATAAATAGTTAAAGTCACTCGTTATCGGACCTGGTTAGTTATTTCGTAAAATAACTAGGTATTTTGTGAAATAACGGATTATACGCTTTAACGGTAACATATATAACATGTACAGCCTACACTGTAAAAAAAAAAAAAATCTTTAAAGTTACTAAAGTTTTTCTAGGAAACTGGGGTTCCTAGAACTTTTTATGTGACGGCAACAACAAAAATTCGTGTAACAGACACTCTTTTGCGCAGAAAATCAAAAAATCTGTAAGGTTACTAAGAATTTTTTAGGAAACTGGGATACCTGGAACTTTTTATGTAACTCCAACCAGGGTTACAGATAAAATTTTAGAAAGATTACTGTAATTTTAGCAGTTTCATTTATAAAGTTACAGATTTCTGTAGCTTTACAAAGACTAGTTTTGTAGATTTGCAGCTTTTTTTGTACAGTTTACGGATGAAAGTTTAGTAAGCATGTAACCTTACATCTGTAAAACTACAGATTTTTTTTTACAGTTTAGAGATCAGCACACTGAAAAAAAAATCTGTAAAGATGCTAATTTAAAAAAAAAAAAAACTGGGATTACTAGAACTTTTTCTGTAACTGTAACAACGAAAAATCATGTAACAGGTACACTTTTGCACCGTAAATCAAAAAATCTGTAAGATTACTAAGAATTTTTTAGGAAACTGGGATGCCTAAAACTTTTTATGTAACTGCTACCCGGGTTACAGATAAAAATTTAGTAAAATTACTGTAATTTTTGTATATTCTTTTGTACAGCTGAAATTTTCTGAAGTTTAAAATATTAATTTTGTAGATTTACGTATTTCTTTGTACAGTGTACAAATGAAATTTTAGTAAGCACACAGATTTCTGCTACTTTACATCTGTAGAATTACAGATTTTTTTTATTTATTTATTTTAAGCGCATCGGAAAGTTAAATCGTGTCTGAGCGCGGGTGTAATTTTTATAAGTGGATACGGGATGGGCTAGGATGAGGCTTACATTTTTTTCCTACATAGAGGAGTCGGGCCGGAACTGAACTTATTTGTAACCAGGACGTGTCGGGCAGGCAATATGTTTTGTAAAAATGGTAATAACGAAAATAAGCTTTTGTTGACGGAATCATTGGAAATACACTTTAATAAATAATAGAGAAATATTTTAAAAAATCAACTTTTTTTTTATACAGCTTCAAAAGTTATGATGTATTTAACCGTCTTCTATTCTTTTATTCCAAACGACATCATTTTTTTAAATGAATCTTTATTTGAATATTGAGAAGACTAAGAGTCTAAATATAAATTAATGTTGCTATGGAGTATTTTCTGTCTTGCGAACACATAGTAATCTAAAATATACTGTAACATTTTCCTGGAAATATGCATGCAGTATTCTTTAAAATAATCTTTATTGTATGTTAAGAAAAAATGGAATTTTTTCTAAAAATTGAGTCGGCCCGAACGGGTCTGGTTTAAATTGTTTTCGCACGGTCCTGGGTTCACTGATTTTTGTACGGGACAGATCGTGAACTGCGAAAATATACACGGGCCAGACCGGGCCTGAAAATTCCGGCCCATGAAGACTTCTAGGACTTTCATTCAATCAAACGCCGCTAGCTGCCATAGTCGCCGCTTCAAGTAATCCCAATGTTTTGCACTCCTGCCTACAAAAGAGAAATGCACCGAGATTTGGCAGGATATAGCGGGATCTTGACTTTACAAGACAAAGATTTCGAAAATTATAAAAATTTCAAAAAACATACGTATGTATTAAAACCATACATATATATTTTTTTAACAGGCTCGAAAAATTGCTCGAAAAAAATAATACTTTAAACATTCTAAAAATGTTGTCTTACATAACAATTTTTTTTTCATCAGTTATTCATTTTGGGTTTTCACTTGTTTTACCCCTGGACCTACTTTACCGATACCATTTTCTCCTAAAAACAGGGTTACGCAGTATATAAAGAACGGGGCTGTCCTAAAATGGACTGATTAATTTTAAAATTCAATAACTTGAAAATGGTGGCAGCAATTAAAGAAATTCTTGCAGGTGGGTTATGTAAGATGTCAGGCATTTTTTTAATGTGATTCCCGATTTTAGTTCAAAATGGCAGCGATAGATTGCGCTGCAAAAATTGGCGCTTAATCAAGGCCCAATTTTTGTGTGCATTCGTACTTATATAAATATGTAGCACCTATAGTCGTCGTCTCGTCCTTCCGTCTGTCCGCATATAACAACGCAAAAACTAAACTTAATCGTTTGAAATTTAATATATATAATCATTGCATAATTTTGTTGAGAAATTTCAGATTTTATGAAAATCAAATCAATACTTAAAAAAGATAATTAACGCACCTCATTTGCGACATTTGACGCATAATTTCCGATTTGTTTGTCTCTCCCTTCTCTCAGTATTGATGCGAAAGAAGGGGGCTGAGTATATGGAGTGGTTCTCAACTGCCAACGCAATTTAGTTCGTTGATACCCAATCAATATATTTAACTTCCTTCTTTCGCATCAATACTAGGAGAAAAGAGAGGCCAAAAATAGGGTCCCGATTTAGCTCCTATTGATTGCATCGCCATTTATCGCTGCTATTTTGAATTAAAATCGGAAATCGCAGAAAAAAAATTCCTGACATCTTACATAGCCCTCCTGCAAGAATTGTTTTAATAGCTCTCACCATTTGCAAGTTGTTGAATTTTAAAATCAATCATTCAATTTTAGGGCAACCAGTAGAAACACATGGATGGTTATATGTTGTAAGATAGAACAAGTCTACATAGTTGACAAATCTTGGGAAAAAAACGTGCAATTATCTCCCATTTCGTGAAAATACGTCGTTTTGGCCCACGAGTGTGCTCTAATATCCTTCCTACTCATATATTTAATCAAACGAAAAAAAAAATTCATTCCTAGAAAAAGATGCAACACTACCAAATAAAGTGTAAACTATTTTTCTAAATGTCTATAAATTTTGAAAATAGCTAATGAAATCTGTCTTTAATCATTTAAATGGTAGAAATTTTTACATTCTAATGGGCCTAAAACAGTGAACAGTGAACAGCGTTGCAGTTCCAGGGGCTACCTAGTTGCGAAGCAACTCCACGCCCTGTATATGAGTAAATAGTATGAGCACATCCTAAGAAAAACAGGAATTGTTAGTCTAAGCGCGGCAAAAGCCACTGTAAGAGAGAGAGAGTCAAAGATTCACAGCATTACTGCCGAGAACCAGAGACGAAATGGGGAGAGGAAGAACGAGAAAGTCTATTTACGTGAGTGGCTGAACTGACAGCCAATCCGAAAATCAGGAAAGTAGGAGGGCGTGGCTTCAACAAGTGAAGCACGCAGAAGAGAAGAAATGTTGGAGATTGTAAGAATAGATGAAAAAAAAAAGGTTCACATGTTCAAAACAGTCGAAACTGGAAGCAAAGCCTAAACCATTACCAAAAAAGACACTTAACGTCACCATACATTTAAAATAACAAGTAAATATTAAAGAAATTTAGAATAAAGGGTAGGAGCCGTAAACTTACGACTCGCTACTAGGATTTTTAGTGGAATTTGCCAACATTTCAGCGAAGGCAAGTAATTTAGAGAGAGAATCTCCTTTACTTTGTATATTTTTGAGCACATTGTTGAGTTTGTGGGGAATTTTCGAGAAGGAACTGACATTAAGTTCTTCTTTGATTTTACTAACGATCTCTGCTATCGCAGGGATAGCTCCAGAGAATTCGTGTAACTCATAGAGTTGCTGAGGTGATGGTGACGTAGTGTTACTGGAAGAATTTGATTGGACGAAAAGTGGGTTTGTCTTAGAAGCTGTAGAATTACTGGGTTTTTTCTTTTTTCTTTTCCCTTCGTTTGCAGAAATAAGATTTTTTGCGTTAGCAGTTACATTGGCATAAGTTTTTCGAAATTGGGGTTTCGTTGGAAATAATGAGCAACCCTTATAAGATGAAGGGTGCTCCAGAGAGAAGTTAGCACATTTCGGTGGTGGTTTAGGAACATCAGAGTCCTTAGGTTTTTTATTTTCGCAGTTTGTAGAAAGGTGCAAGCCACCGCATCCTACGCATTTGGGATTAATATGGCAGTTGGCTCTTATGTGAAAAAACTTTTGACATTTTTAACATTGTGTGGCTTTTTTAGCCGGTCGAAATCTTTCGATTTCAACTCTAAGATTGTGCACGGAGTGTACATTGAAAATTTCAAAACTTGTGGGATTTTTAGGAAGTTCAATCAAGTAGGGTGGGAGAGGTTTCCCGTCTCTTTTTACTTTTCATTTGCGAAAATTTAGTGATGGTAAATCCTCGACAAGTGAGGGTTTCTCTGACAGTTTCAATTTCGATATTTCTAGGAAGTCCACGAAATACAACTTTAAGAGGAATTTCCCTGTCTGGGATAACATAATGTTGAATATTATTTTGTTTGAAATGCTCATGCAGCATTAGCTTGTCACGGATGGTATCAGGTGAAATTCTAATGAATTCACCAGCGAGATTGGCGTTAAATTTAAATTTGTCCATGGAGGACAGTTCATTAAGAAATTGTATAATATTAGGGACTTCAGTCACCATAATAGGCTTAGGTTTTTTCTTTGGTGTTTCAGGAACATTTTATTCATGTTCGCTAGAGGTAGCGATATCCGAGTCATTATCAGATTGAAATTCGATGTCGTCGTTAACATTTTCAGGGGTGATTTTACGGATTTTTTCAGGTTTATCAGCAACTCTAATCGGTTTTTTTTTTACTTTTACGTTTTTTAGATTTTGAATTAACGGGGTCTAAAGCCCTCATCAATGTCCTTTTGGTCACTAGTAACATTACTTTTAGTAAAGACATTAAAATTTTGAGTTTCATTCTCAGTTGAATTAAGAGCTATAAGAACATTACTTAAGCCAATATTAGAGATAGTTTCTCTATTATATACGCTCCTATGGGAGTTAGTGGAAACGACAGAAGAAATGGAAGGAGAACGACCCATACCATTACTCGGGCGCTTTGAGGAGCCACTAGCCTCATCATTTGCTGCCATCAGTCAGCGATATCCATATAAGATCAGAGCAAAAAAGCAATCAGAACCGGAACTTACACACACGCTGGCTACCTCTAATAGGCCTAATAAATGTTATGCTTTATAAATTAGA
This sequence comes from Maratus speciosus, assembly GCA_963932465.1. Classification (NCBI taxonomy): domain Eukaryota; kingdom Metazoa; phylum Arthropoda; class Arachnida; order Araneae; family Salticidae; genus Maratus; species Maratus speciosus. The sequence goes on from OZ010799.1 coordinate 107,413,059, forward strand.
AAGGAAATATAATTTATCCGGTATGACTTTTCATCTTTTTCTATGTTTTCAAGAAGAAAGGGTTGAATTCGTAAATAATTCAGACCTCCGGTTTTCAACGGATTTATCCGTTTTAGAAGTCCCTGAAGACGATTTGACTATTTTTAGAAAATGTTTGTCTGTAAGTCTGTATGGCACAACAGAAAATTTAATAAAATTTAAAATTCAGTTAGACCTTGATATAAGTTAGTCTGTTTAGTTTCTGGTTAGTTAAATAGATCGACAGATGTCGCTGCTATGCTACATTTTTCACGATTTCAGCAATAACTCTATCTCAAAAAGTAATGCTCGGATTTTCATCAAAATTCAGATTCAGTTAGACGTTGTTGGTATAAGTTGTTGCTGATTAGGTTTCGGTGTTAATCGCTCAACGGGTGGCGTTTTTCAGGATTTCCGCAATAGGTCTATCTCAAGAACTAACGCGCGGATTTTTATCAAACTTCAGATTCATTTAGACGTTGTTGACATATGTTGTTGCCACAGAACAGGAGATTTTTCTTCCAATTTCCCGACATGAATTCCAGTGGTCAGAACTTAAGAATACAATGACAATCATTTTAGTTCGCATTTATGGTAAAAAATGCTGTTTTTCATGTTCTCTTACATGATTAGAGAATAATTTATTAATTTCATAAGTATAGCTTAATTACAGAAGCTTAAATTAAGATAATTGTAAATGAGAACACTAATATCAAACATTGACAACGCGGACTATTTCTTACCTTTGCATTGGACACTTTTGACCGTCGACTCAGAAATCCGGTTATAAATGGAGCTTCGTGTTGTTGCTGATTTGGTTTTGCTGTTGGTGGCGCTGCTAAGCCGCATTTTTCAGGATTTACACGATTTTAGCGATAGTCATATCAAAGAACTAATGCACGGAATTTCATCAAACATCATATTCTATTAGACCTTGACATAAGGTGGCGTCGATTATGTTTTCGTGTAAATCGAACAACAAGTGGCGCTGATATGCTGATTTTTTCGCTATTTTCGCAATAGTCCTCAAAAACTAATGCATGGAATTTAATCAAATTTCATTTATGTTACACTTCCACATATATAAATCTTTATTATGTTTGGGTGTATACAGCGCGAGAGGTGTCGTTTTTAAGACCATTGGATTGAAAATTTTGATTGGAGATATCTAAGAGAATGGGTGCCGAAATTGAATGGTTTGTTTGAAAAATGTGATGCTTGTATCACCTTTTTAAACTCCCACATTACAACAAACCTATAACTTTAGAAGTTCAAATCATAATTCATTTTAAAAATAACGTGAAACTAAAATAAACACATAGAGTTTTTTTTCTTTTGAAAAACAACTTTTCTGAAAATACATCGGTTTTCAAAATTCTCATGTGTTTTTATTCGTCCCAAATATCGCCATTCTGTAAAATTTTATAGGATACTTTCATATTCTCTTGAAAATAATTTGTTTGTATTACACATTTTCGGCAAGGAAATAACTGAAAATAAGTTCTCTGTGCTTTTGAAAAGTGTACTCTACAGGGAGGGAGATCTAAAATAAACAAGCTAACAACGTTTGAAAGGAGTCTGGAACACACACAAATACAAATAAAAATAGATTTTCATAAGTTTATATCATACATTTCACAGGGCCGGTACAAAAAATCTCTGCGGATGTATTACCCCATGGAGAACATGGTGTTCAAAGAAACGGGGTGCCATTTGGGATGTCGTTATGTTATGTCATAGGCTTGAAAAAGAGGTAAAGAATAACAATCGAGCATTCACAATTGCATTTACCCTGACAAATTTTCAAAAATTTCAAATAGCCAAGCCCAATTTTTTTTTTTTTTTATCGCAAAATGATCTTTATAATAAAAACAAAAATGATTTTAAAAACTTAGTTTAGCATGCTTTTCGATGGCGAACATATAACAAACGCAACGAAAAGCAGTGCGAAAAACAAATGCTAGCACACCGCCGACAAAAAAAATAAAAATAAATTATTTACTCGAAGTACAAAATGTTTAACTGGCTATGTTTACAAACGATGACTCATCACATGCGGAGTACTACGGGCGAACACAAAATAAGCCAATGTGAAATCTCACAATTTATGGCGGTTTCCATGCCAGGCTCGGTTAGAGAAGATGACGTGTATACCTAAAATTAAAATACACCGAGAGTCAAAAAGCGATTAATGTGTAATCCGGTGACCCTGTCAACCGCGGAAATTGGAAATGGCGGTAGATGACTATATCACCAAATTGTTGTAGCATACATGGGCACAAAATGGTCTTCTTTGAGTTTGTTTTATGCCACTATATCTAGAGCAATGGAGTTATGAATAAGAAGGAGGAGACATATAGTGTACTGTCTACCAGTTGCGAGTGACGTAACCGAGAAAGTTGTCACAAGATGGCGGCTCGCTTTTTTAAAATCTGATCTACAGCTTCCGAATACCGCCGAGACAAACTTCCCACCAGTAAACTTGAATAGAAAATTTCGTTTCATTTAAGTGCCTTATTCATGAAAATATTTCCTCACAAATATGTTAAAAAGTCTATTTGTTTTAACTGGTGTCAGTTTGGCTAGTAAAACAGATAGTTTGTTTCACTGGTTGTCACAATATGGCGGAAACGCAGGGTCTGATTACAGCCAAAGTAAACTTTCACCATTAAAAATTATGATCTGTTTTTGGCATTATTTATGACTGAAATTTTGCTTTAATAAGGCGCTTAAACAAGGAGAACATTTCTATATAAATTTACTGGTGGTAGTTTCTACCGGTGGTAATCCAACCCCTGCGAAAGCGGTTAAAGTTGAAGCTTCACTCTTTTAAGGATATGTCAGTTCATCTTTATTAACAGTTCCATGTCTAGAGCTAAATTTTGTTTATAACATTTTCCAACAAGGTTGAAAAGTTTTTAAGAAATCAATTTGTGTGGTCGTATGTCTTCTGTGCTCTAACTCTCGTAAATATACTCGGATTGCCATGTAATTAATATAGGTTATTGAGGTTTACCGTTGCATGTTCAGAATTAAAAATGAAGTGTGTATCATGTATAATTCGTTGACAGGGGTACTTAAAATAATTCATTTACATTATGATCTATGTGTAAAAATCGTTTGCTGTGAATTTTAAACATGTTGCACTATCTCAAATATGTTGAAATTGGCATACAGTACTGAGGTGCACCATGAGATGCTTACCATAGAATAGGGCGTAAAACAGCATTTATCATTCCTTTACAGAGACACATAAAATAATTATGTTATGTTTGTGTCTCCATTTGTAGATGTCAGCACTATACAATGTTCTCCCGAGTTCTGTGAATATGATCTACTTATGTAAATAAAATACAGTTGAGAATGTGATTGTATAAGTGTAAGTTGTGCTCGCTTGTTGATGTGCTGTAATTAAATGTTAATTATGTATCTAATCTCCAGACTGCCTCATCTTTTGTGTAATGGGATAATTATTAATTTATTAGTTAAAAACACAATAAATTCGTTTATAGTACTGCCTATTTGCAGTAACTTCTGGAAGTGCATTTTCGATTGTGCTTGCTTTTTTTTAATTTCGACAATCTTTTGTATATTATTTTGTGTGACTAATTTCTATAGATCATATCGCTCACCCACAAGAAAAGTGACACATCTCGACAAAAGTAAATTTCACAGGAGAGGCAAAAGAAAATTTGCATGATTTTTCTGTGACATGAAATTATAGCACTTAGCTCTGCATGCAGGAGTAAAAAAATGCATAAAAGTATAAAACCCTTAAGAATGAAGAATTAAGATGAGGTTTAAAAGGTTGGATAAATTTACCTCCCCACACAATCCACCCTTCTTCTGTGGTCACGAGTGGACAAATAGCGTAATAAAGTGATTTTCCGTATAACTACATTTCTGAAACATTTTGCGTAGCATGACGCACCTATGACAGACCTATTAGTGGAATAAAACGGAAAATGAATTTTTGCGAGATGTGTCACTTTGCTTGCGGGTGAGCGATATGCAGGCACAAAGAAATTTCAGTATATTTCCACTTGTTGATGGAAATTGCAGAGAAGGAATTTTCAACTGTGTTATGTGTTTTCTAAATCGACTAAGTTTTGCTTGCTATGTAGTATACTCGTATATAGCAAATCTATACATCATATACAAGGCTTCCCAAATGAACTTCGATATTTTTGCAATTATATATGGCAATTGCTGAAATTTGATTTTCAGCTATGTTTTGTGTTTCACAAATTGCTTACTTATCCATCATCTTTCACCTTATTAAGGGGTCTCAGGAGTCTTACTTTTTAGCTGTTGATGCAATTTAGCAACACGTCACATATAATTTTTTTCTCAGTTTCTATAAAACATACATGCATAAAATTTTTAATACAGACAACCTCTTATCTCTTCTATTTAAAATAATTTTTTTAATATTCTATATTGATTTTTTATGTTTAATTTTGATTAAAAAAATTAAAATTATTTTTCGACTTGCATGCACTGCGCGCAAGACTGTAGCAAAACTATTTGCTCAAGAGTCCCCCAAAATATTGCTAATTATGTAAAACTAAGGTATTTTGAACGTATACCTCATTTTTAAGCAATTTATTTATTTATTTTATTTGAAATTTAAATTTAAATTATAAAATTAAAAAAAAATTCATTATTTTATTGAAAAATTAAATGTGACATGTTGCTAAATTGCACCGTCAGGTAAATGTGAAACCCCTTAAACGGTAAAGTTTTGCTACAGTATTATGAATGTGTTACAAAGTGTTTTATAATCTCTGCTTGACGCATTTTTTCTTTCATTTTTACTGCTTTTATGGTTTTTCACCGAGAAGATCATTTTGCAATGAAAAAAATGGCTGCTTTCATTTGAAATGTCCGAAATTCTGTTTTCCAGGATCTGCCGTCTAAAAAGCATTACGCGTCTCATATGAAAGATTTTTATTTTCTTGTTTCTCTCCGTCAAAAACAGCATTATACACTAGTGTATGCGGTATCTTTCTATTCTAAAACAAGTAACTAACGCTGTCACCGCCTCTGTTTTTGAATTTTTTGTGACCGGGGGTCTTTCTTCGTTAATATTAAGAAAACTACTGCGTACCAAAATATGAAAATCGGTGGTATTATAGAGAAATGTTTGATACGCACGTTGATGCCAACTGTTTTCAAATTGAATAATTATTTTAAGAGATATTTAATGTTAAAGTTGGTCAAAATCGATCAATTATAAAAATTTTATAGGAGCAAAAACTATACATTGGAATTTAATCATGTTTAGATCATTTTACAAATTAGAAGTTCACAGCGTGCAGACTGCATTTATTTTTTTTTTAATTTGTTTCATTTTTTGAAGATGTATTTCCGTTTTATATTCAAACTTTGAGCATTTCTAGAAATATTTGTTACATCTTTTAGAAAAGGATATTACTTTAAATTGTTGCCAATTTTTAAAACAGCAAAAAAATAATATTTCCTTCAAATTAAAAATTTATTTACGAGTGACTCTTATAAACAGAAAAAAAACTTTCAAATTAGAATTAAATGATTACGTTTTAAAAGCAAGAAAATACAGAAAATTAAGTCATAAAAACTATATTTACACATGAATTTTAAAAGAGAAAGAAAATTCTAAAATAAAAAATTCATTAATGCGCGTTAAAAGTCGTAAATGGAGGAAATTACGTCCTATTTAAAATGGGCAAACAATAATATTGCTAAACAGTTTAAATTTAAAAATGTATTTGCGCGAGACATTAATTTCATATTTTGAAATAATCTTTTAAACTATTGTTGTGAATTCTAAGACAGTGCAAATAATATTACCTTTCTAACAACAAAAGTATTTTCACGTGAATATTAAAAAGAAAACGAAAACTTTGGTGAAAATTTCGTCAGATTTAAAACTATTCATTTAAAAGAACTTTCTTATAGCGTTGTTAAAAAATACCGGGAGACAAAGACTCTGTTTATTTAATTAATTTTTTATTAGTTTATTTTTTAAATTTTCACTGATCTTATTTAATCAAAGACGAAAACAGCCCGTTTACAGGGATATCGCCATTATTTTTTAAATTATAATTCAGCCTTCGAAATTTTTTTAAAGCCGTTCAAATTAGCGTGCTTTTAGAGTTTGCGGTGTCTGAATGGGTGTTGGCGAGCATAGCTCGTAGGGGGCAAGGCCCCCTATTTTTTTTTTAAACAACGTTTTCCCAAAAGGTAGTACTATTTACTATCCTTTCACATTTGATAAGAAATATCTAGCAGCAAAAATTAGGAAAACCTTCCAGTGGAGTCACTGAAAAATAAGCATACAGCTCATCAAGGAAAAGATCATTTCTTTTTGCAGCGCAAAATATTACATTTGAAATTAAAATTGTAAAATACATATTTTCCGAAATGTTTTTCATTAGTTTATTTTAGTTAAATTACTACTTCAAAAAAAGAAAAAAAGATTATGATTGTGAATTTCGTTAATGCGAAAGATAATGTCCTTTTTTTTACAGTATACTGTTTAAGAAAGCGGAAATATAACATTAAAAATATGCCAGGCATGATGAAGTTTTTATCAATCATGATGAAACAAATATATACTTCCGCCAAAAATTTCCACTGAAATTAAAATATTCCATCCTTTTTAAATCTCATTAAATTAAATTAAATTTTTAAATATGTTTTGAAGAAAAGATTTTATGAATAAATATAGCTTTTTATATGTATGCTGTTTTAATAAAAATTAGATTTCATTATGTTTATTATTCTGTTACAATGTTATTTTAATCTGTAACAATATGAATTCACTTTTTCAAACATTATAAATCGCACATTATTTTAGTTTTCTTCTCAATTTTATAATTATTATTTTTAACAATATTATTTCAATAGACAAATATTATGCAATGTTTTAATAAATGAATGATTCTGCAATGTATTAATTAGAACTTAACACGTTCACGCCGGCGCGGTGTGTCACACTCGACTGTCTCAGAGCTGGCAAGTCTCCGACCTTTTGGATACCAGTATTTTAATACAGAAAATGTTGTTTTATTTAATTAGAGCAATTGGGCGATTTAAAGGAACAATATTTTCTCTAAAATAACAGTGGTGTGCAAAAAGCCGGAGATTTGACAACTCTGAGACAGTCGAATGTGACCCACCGTGCCGGCGTGAACGTGTTAAAACCTTAAGTTGGTAATTAGCTGCCTCAATCGCACAGGTATTATTAAATGACAGGCGTTGATCGCCTTATTATTTTTTTTTAATGGAAATTTCACTTTTTCACAAAAACAATGCATTATAGAAATAAAAAAACTTTTCTTATACAAAGTATAGGGCAGACTGGGGTGAATATTGGTCACTTTTCATAAAGATCTATACAGGGTGTTTCAGAACTCTTTGTCAATAATCGACAGGTAGATTAGGAAGACGAAAACAAGCAAGGATCATATAGGAACATAGGCAAGCAAATGCAATGCATGCGCGTCACATGTCCACAAAGTAGTGGACAGCTACCGACTGCTGTCGTAACCAATGTGCCCAGTCTAAACGGTGCTGGTAATCACCGGCAGTCAGAGACTGCACACTTTGCCCCTGGTACAGATGCAATTCGTCCGCGTGTAAAATACACCAAACACTGGATTGAGACATACATACACGTGCTGCAACGCCGAGTGCTTGCCCCTGTGTCGTTTTCGACTTAGGACAGTACGGTTTCTTCCGGTCTACCGGAAAATTTCCGCATTGTTCTCTGAACACCAGTATCGATCATTTGTGTGTCGAAACGTCACGTTTCGCTCAATTGATGATACAGACGTACGAACATGGTATGAGTAGGGATACGCCTGGTTGAAAACTGAGAACTATACAGTTCCCAAGTGGTTGTTCCACTGAAATTGGCCGCCCCGTAAACGAGGTGCATATCCGCCAATTCACTAATCGTGTAGCGATGCATCCTTACTTCTGCTCATACACGCGAAATACGCCTTTCCTCGCTTTTGCCTGCCCAGCTGTCCTCGCAACCTCTAGCGCCCTCTTGCGCGTCAGTGTTGCGTGTGCGACTCTATGTTCCTATATGATTCTTGCTTGTTATCGTATTCCTAACCTACATGTCAATTATTGACAAAGAATTCTGAATCACCCGGTATAACTCAATAAATAAATTGAAGCTAAACAAAATTTCTATACTCACAGAGAGTGAGTCTAAGCCTTAACAAGCTTACTTAATTTTATTGTTTAAAAATTATACATAATATTAATAAAATTTAAAAATGTCTGTCTAAGAATCACACCGGTAATAGGGTGATTATTGGTCCTTATTTGTGATTAAATACAAACATTTTAAGAACTCAAAAATTTAATAAATGTTTGAACGGAACGTCCTTGGAATAAATTTGGATCTCATAGTGCTTGTGAATATTGTAGTATGTGAATATTGAGTTAAAAGCATGAAAAATAAAGAACATTACTAAAATGGTTAGTACTTCAAATATATTTTACAAATTAATACATTTATTTACAAAAGCCATTTTGTATTTTAGGTATGAAGCTTGCATTTCATCTTCCTCTAGGACATGATGATACCATATCACAGAAATTACCATGATCAAATATTTCGCTCGTCATACAAATATTTTCAATTATTACATATGTTGTTCCAGGTATCACATTGGTACTTTTTGATGTTGATTTCATTCTTTTATATGAGCAAACTATTAGAAGTGGGTTTGCATTTCTGTTCGTTGAAACACAAGCCGCAACGGTCTCCCGCTGTGTGCTTTTGTACTTGAGGCTCGTTCTGATTTTTCTCTAACAATATTTATTTTCGATGGATCAGTAAATAATGCTATTTCATCCAGAATCAAAATATGATTAGGCTTATGAATTAAATCATGTTAATGAAGTACAGTCGTGGAAAAAAAAGTAAACACCCCCTACTAACTTCTCAACAAATTACCGTAAACGAAAGTTACTGGTACCGAACTATTGGAAATAAAGACTACTTTTAAATGATGTATATAAAATTTGCTTAGGGGGTCATCTACATATTAAAACGAATCCAAACTTCATTTTTTTCAATGCCAATACCCAATTTTAACGAGATATTTCAAATTTTCGGTTCAAACTATGCCTAGACACCAAATTTCAAGTCATTTGAATGATAAGTTTTTGAATTATAAGCATTCAAAATTTAGTGTCTCTAATGTTAAATTACATTTTCATATTTTTATTTATACCTCCTAAAATTATGCTCCTAATGTGATAATTATTTGTGTAGCAATAATTCTAATATACCTGAATATAAATACGCTGAATTAGCAATTTTTATAATTTTATGATATGAATTATGAATTATGAAATTAATATTCGAAAAAATTATGAATTGCAACCTACAATTTTTTTGATGGATTTAGATTTAATAAATCCTGCTTTATGGAAATCCAAAATTTCACATTTTTTTTCTAAGTAGTTTTCAAATTATGCTTAAAAAACGTCATAATGATGGTTTAAGGGGCCGTCTATGATCGAAGTGAGTAGATATTTTGAAATTTCTTCTGCTGTCCTGTAATCTAACCGGCTTCATTGACTGCTTGAGTGGTGCTTAAGGTGCCTTGATCAATAAGGGGGCTCTCTTGGTTAACAATCGAGTATCGAACTTCAATTTGGATACAGCCCTTAAAATACGCTCGTTTTAAAATAATTAATTTCTCGGAAACTTATGGTACAAATTGCATAAAAATTTGTTTTGGGGCTGATTGGAGGGTGTAAAATTCGTTTATGCTGACAGAATTGTGTTCTGCTATTGAAAAAAAACAAAGCTCTGGTTCATTTTAATATGTAGATGGCCCCCTAAGCAAATTTTATATACATCATTTAAAAGTAGACTTTATTTCCAATCGTTCGGTATCAGTAACTTTCCTCTACGATAATTTGTTGAGCAGTTAGTAGGGGGTGTTTACTTCTTTTTCCACGACTGCACATCTTCTAATATATCGAAAACTTTTAAATTAAATATGGATCTGCTGTTACTAATAGACCAGCTTTTTCGAGTGTAGCCTTCTTCTTTGATGATAGGTGACGACGATACATAGATAACCTAATCCAATCCTCTCCTGGTGACTTATGTTTAAATCTACAATACATCCTAAGATAAGATCTAGTCTTACTGGAATAACTGGAATCACTAGAACCTGTACAATTCTATAAACTTCCTGGATTTCCATGCGACGTAAGGCAAAACTCCATTCCGAAACCCATCTTATGCATGCTGCTAATTTGTTTACTTTATCTGGAGGTAAGGTAACAGGATTTCCACGTTAATGAATCAAAATATGCTATTTTTCTTTTTGTATAAATAGAGTTCTAAAAGGGAGAATGAAACTCCTACATTGCATGAATCTTCCCGAATACTTGTAATATTTTCATATATGTGTAGGCATGCTTCCTCTAACTTTTGGTAATGTTCCACATATTTTGTTTCAGCTTACGTATGTCCTTAGCATTATATAATATTATTATATTTTTGGCTAAAAATCAAAATAAACATAAATTTGGAACTTGTTTTAAAAGCATTGGTGTAAAAGTCAGGCTTAGGCTTAGCAAAGTGTTTATTTGGAGATGTGTTTTTAAATTTGGTTTCAATATGTAAACAGAAATAAACTATAACAGGTGTTCATTATCTAAATATACAAGCTGCTTTGTTAATCAAACCTTCATTATTTTATTGGAGATTCATTTCACATTTAGAAAAAAATATTTGTTTAAATTGTTGCCATATTGTAAAACAGAGCAAAGAATAATATTTCATTTCTACAAAAAAGTGCATTTATACTCGACTATTGAAAACAGAAAGAAAACTTTAAAATAAATTAAATGATCACGTGCTTAATCAGGAAATGGGGAAAATTGCGTTACAAAAAGTATGTTTACTGGTGAATATTAAAAAGGAAAGAAAACCTTAAAGTAATAAAATTATTACACCCGAAATTCATTTAATAATCAAAATTACGTCATATATTAAACTGGATGATAATTTACATACATTTTAATATGATACATTTTAAACGATTGTAAATAATCATGATACATTTAAACATGATACATTTTAAATGATTGCATATGATATATTTTAAACGATTTTCTTGTGGACAATATTCATGTGACATTATATTTAGAATCGCATGGCGTAAAAGTAGCGCGGCTAACAAATTTGTTATATATTTCATCACTTGAGGTACCATAAATACAGGTAAATGCATGTGTAAAATACTTTGGATTCATATTGTAGGAATTAGTTTTCGATAAATACGTGGTAGACAATTTGTATATCCTTATTAATTAAAATAAACAATTTACATTAAAAAAAACGTGAAATAACGTGGGATGGTGCATTAAAATAAAGAAAATAATTTATGCATAAGCTCTACTTGTTCCGGGAAATATCTAAAACTCCATCTAAGCATAAAATTTCAAAACACAGTGCTTTTCAATACCGCAGTTCTGAATGTTATTTCTCAGTTGACAGAGCTTTGTAATCTCGAACTCAAAGAAAGAATATTGTCCATAGCGTCGTTAAAAAATGCGAGAAGCAGCGACATATTTAACCTAACTATTTTCTACAAGCTTATTTTCAAATCTATAATTGATCTTATCAATCCCAAAAACAGCCATCAGCTGTCACAACAGTGGTGGATGAGCCAATGCTAACTGAAAAATACCCCCATTCAAACGGAAATGTATAACAACCGGAATGTATTACAGAAGATCGTCGCCATTCGTGATAATTTCAATCAATCTTTCGTAACAGGGTAATATTTTTAAACCGGACACTTTACCTTGTTTTTAGAATGTTTAAATTATGAAAGGAGATTTACAAGCTTAGCTCTCAGGGGGCAGAGCCCCCCTACTTTTTTCTGCAGAAAAAAAAACTAGCCAAGGTTTTACAATACAGTAAACGCCGGTTATCCAAAAAACATGGGACCAAAGCATTTTCGGATAACCGGGGTTCCATAGGAATTTTCAAACAACTGAGAGGCTTATGGTGAAAACTTGTTTGATGAAAAGCTGTGATCGAAATTTAGAACACAGTTGTAATACAAATGTCGTGGTACATATGCAAAGCACCCTAAATACCGAACCAAAATTACAAGTCGCTCCAACAGCATAACAATAACAAAATATTTCGTAAAAAAATGAAGTGTCGTACGCATCTATCTAATAAAGTTCCCGAAATTACGCAATGGACCAAATAAGTAAGTTGATTCTGTGTATTTATTTCATAAAGAACATGCTTTTTAACACTATTTCTACCAGTATCCAATAACACCTTTCAAAGTTTTGATTTTTACTTATTTTGCTTCTAATTTTTAAAGTTAATAAGTATTAACTCTTCAATGTATTAAAAAAAAATCAGAATTGTTTTGATCTAAAACTTAGAAATAAAATAGTAATCATAAATCAAAATATGTTGAAAGGTGTGATTTGACATTGGTAAAAATAGTGTTAACAATAAAATTTTTCCCATTTAAAAAGGACTTAAAGGAATTTTAAGGTCTTTCGGTTAAGCGATTTTCGGATAACTGGGGTTCTACTGTATTTGTAATAAAAATTACTTTCTAGGTAGGTTTCTACGAAATTTATAAAGCAAATCTATTTTTCTTAGAAAGAGGTGTCATTCGAAGAAATGTCCGAGTGGGAGGCCGGTTTCTTCTCATCCGCAAAAGCACTTATGATAAGTAAATCGTAAGTGAATATAGCTCCAATTGCAGACAAAATAAAAGATTTCGACAGGCGAAACATATCGCAAACCGTTATGTAAATTGTATTTTCTGTTTCTATTCTCCTTAGGCGTAGAAGTACGTTTTGTGGAATCGATGAAGTAAGGCCAAACACGTGCTCGTTTATTTTTTCTCGAGCAGTTGCTTGTATCTCAGACTGTTTTTCTGGAATCATTGAACTGGAAACCGAATACATTGCCAACATCATTATGCCAGATATGACACACAGAACTATTTGTGCAATAATTGAGTAACTTAAGATTCCTTTGAACGAAGTTAAGTAATGCAATCCCACGAAAATGTCAAATGAAGAATAAACAACTATGAAAAATAATGGATAATTCATAACTTTGTTCATCTTGCTTAGCAATTTTGTAAGTTTAGGAAAATCCTCGAGAATTTGAACAATTTTGCATTTTTCTATGTCATGTAATTGCGACTTTAGTGACATATTGTAAAAATGCAAAATTTCGGCATACTTATAAAATATAGTACTCAAGATAAATGTCAACAAAACTGGGAACGCTAGCGTCACAAAATTCATGATGTTTATGAAAACTATGAAACATATCCTGAAAGTACCCTCTGAAATTTCAAAATCTACAGTCCAATATTTGATACTCTCCCCCGGTACTGAGCCTTGAAAAAAATGTTTCATTTGAGACAACGTTAAAAGTGATAAAACTAAAACAATCAATATTATCTGGATGAAAACTGAAAAGTTATTTTTTACATTGTAGAAATCTCGAAAGTTGTAGAGTTTCTTAATCAAACTTGAAATTTTCTTTCGCCTTGCGAAGCATGTATACCATATTGCCATTGAATTTATGATTAATAAGACACCTGAAATTGAAATTTTAAAATGAGGGCCTAGTAAAGTTTTAAAAGATGCGACTGCACAATAAATAGATGAAGCATGATAAAATCCAGCACATAAAATAGCAAAATTTTTAACACGTGCTTTAATGGGATCAGTTCTGATTCCGATAACTGCTAAAAGATTTAGCAGTAATCGGTCACTTATCACCATAGTCTTAATATATTGTCAGACTGCTGAAGCACTTTTTCACGGAGAGTAGCGGACACTACAATAAGTAGTTTAATATGACCAGTATTAACACAGATGAAAGTTAAAAAGTGCTGTGATATTGTCATTCATCACTGTATATTTTGGAAGATACTAGTGCGCAATAACGTAGGGAAAGTTTTAACAAATAGTTTAATGAAATCTGTTCTGGTTCCTATAAATGCTAAAGTATTTAATAGTAATTTGTCACTTATCACAATAGTATTAATATATTGTCCGACTATTGATTTTCTTTTCCACAGAGAGTTGCGGAAACTTTAATATGAAGTTTAATATGACCAGTATTAACACAGATGAAAGTTAAAAATTGGTGTTATATTGTCACTCATCACTGTATATTTTGAAAGTTGCTAGTGCCCAATAAATCGATGAAGCATAATAACAGCCAACACATAACGTAGCAAAATTCTTAACAAGTGTTTTAATGAGATCAGTGCTGATCCCGATAACTGCTAAAAGATTTAGTAGTACTTTGTCACTTATCACCATAGTTTTAATATATTGTCAGACTATTGGAGTTATTTTTCACAGAGAGTAGCGGGAAATGTCCTTTAATATAACCAGTATTGACACGGAATGAAAGTAAAAAAATTCTGTGATATTGTCACTCATCACTGCATATTTTAAATATAGTGTTAGACTGGTATTTCTTTTTCACATAAAAGAATGGAAACTGTGACATGTGGCTCAATATGATTCAATGAGAATAACACTCACCTCACTAATGACATGATAGATAAAAGATATTGTTAATATTTTGTCACTCTTAGCACCATATTTTAAATATATTTTCAGTCTTCCGGAGTTCTTTTTTTTACATACAGTAGCAAAAACTTTATGTGTATAAATGTGACCTAAAACGATATAAGCTACCAAGCAGATAACAAATGCATCTGCTTATTGATTCGTTTCTAAATAACATTTAGGTTTGTTACAAAAGTTTACTATTAAGCGAATGTTAAATGATACTCATGAAAAAAGATACATGGTGAGGTCTATTTTAAATTGTTTAACAATTAAAGCATTACATGGAACTTGACTGTAATGTCGCCTTACTGGGCACTAATTTTACGTCCTGTTGAACAGTGAAGAACTGAAGCCTGTATGCTGCTCAATACATACTCATGAAATAAGAAACATGGTTATATCTATTTTAAATTGTTTTACAATTTAAGCATTACATGGAGCTTGAGTCTAATATCGTTTTACTGAACACTAATTTTACGTCCTGTTGCACAGTGAAGAGTTGAAGGGTGCATGCAGCTCAATACATGCTCATGAAATAAGAAACATGGTGATGTCTACTTTAAACTGTTTAACAATTAAAGCATTACATGGAACTTTTGACTCTAATGTCGTTTTACTTGACACTAATTTTACGTCTTGTTGAACAGTGAAGAGTTTATGCAGCTTTAAGTGGTTTTTCAGTTGAAGACAACTAACTTCATGCCCAGTCAATAAATGAGGAATTTTCCAATACGTGGAGACGTTAGAAGAAAAAAATAGAATTGCAGTTACTATTGTAACTACTATAGCGAGTCAAAATATATGAAAGAAGAGCAGGAGATTTCCGATTGGTCAAAATTGGAATCTATTTTAATTGCAATTAATAATTTCTTTTAAATATAATAGTTACTGGTATTAACCAATCATTAACTTATCTTTAAAATGTTTGTATAACAAGTAATTATTGAAATATTTATTTTGTTACTTACTTATCAAGAACAAGGTAAAGTGAAAAAGTTTAGTCAGAAATACTTAAATCAGCAAAACAAAATATGCACTGCTGCGTACCCTGAGCAAACGTTGATCTAATGTCTAGAAAAAATATTTCTTTGTATTGCGTCACAGAAATTCAATTATAATAATACAATTAGTGCGCAATAAAATTCACATGTTCAACATGAGAAACAACAAATGAAAAATATCACAGTAACTCTGATTGTATAGATTGCAATTACGAAAAGTGGATTTCCTTTCAAAAATAGTGTGACATAAACAAACAATAAATAAATATCAGTAATGGTTTTAAACGCTACCTATTAGGTCTAAAATGTTTCTATTATGTAATGTTTGTAGATTTATTTGACGATATTCAATTGCAATTTCAATAATAATATAAATTAAATATCTTTCAAAGGATTCTATAATTTTTATAATAGCAATCTTTAGATAGTTAGAAGCACTTCATCTAAATTGCTGGCGAATAATCAATAAATAGTAATAATATATCAATACAAGTTTTTGTCAAATTGATTAAAATGATGAATTAAAAATTTGCTGATTTTGGATGCAAGTATAGATGCCATCAATTAAGGATACTGCAGTCATTATTGTTTTTTTCTCATAATATTATATACATGTCCCCATTGTACTCAAAAAATTCGATCATTTCACATGATAAATATGTGAAAATCTCATTACTAAAATGATCTTTCTTATTTTTAAAAAAATTTATAGCATATTTGTAGATAGATAGATTTTGAATAATTTTTACATCCTGACCATTTTAGAGAAAAGTGCTTTTTTTCTTAAAATGCTTAAATGATTGATTGACACTAGAATTTAGAAACACATTTATTTGAAAATAAGAAAAGTCTTTTCTTCATGTTTTTATGTTCTAGTTTTCACTCTCAATTCCCTCATTCTATCACTTCTATTCTATCATCTTCTATTCTATCTATTCTTCAATTCTATCACTTACTGATCCGCGGAATTTGATTAGCTGAACTTCTGAAATTCTATTGGTTGCTGAAGTTGTACATCAAATCCGATAGTGAATTTTCATTCTATAGTTCTCTGAGGCATCAGCTTTCTCATGTTATTTGACATTCTCTCTCGTATGTCTCATGTTGTTGTCTTTTATTTTTACTTTGATGTTTACTTACGACTCACGACTTGACTGCTGAAGACAAGCGCTAGAGAAAAAGTCTTGTTTGGTTCTGCTCAGAGATCAAAGAAAAGAGAACATTCTGGACAGAATTGTGACCGGTGATGCAAAATGGGTGTATTACAATAATACAAGCTATAAAGGAGGGCAGTCGGTACATGGGAAATCAGCAAACTCGGTACCAAGACGTGCTCTAACTAACAAGAAGGTGCTTCTCTGCATCTAGTAAGATTGCAGAAGAATTCTGAACAAAGAGTACCTGAAAAGCGGACAGACTATCAACAGTACAATATACAGCAACATGCTAATCAAAGTTCGTGATGCCATTCGCGAAAAATGAAGAAATTAGTTCAGAAGGAAGGTGGTTCTCTTTCATCAAGATAACGCCCGGCCACATGTTAGTATGATGAGCAGTTGGACGCTCTATAAGCCGGAGTGGGATTTGATTCAACATACACCATACAGCCTAGACATGGCCCTTTTGGATTTCTATCTCTTTTCAAATCTTTAGCTGAATCTTGATGGCGCAATCTTCAATTAAAATGAGGAGGTCATAAATGAGGTCGATCTCTTTCTGAACTCGCGCACGCCATAATTCTTCACAGAAGAAATTGAAAAGTTGCCAAAACGTTGACGGACTATTGTAGATTTGAACGGAAATTACTATCCTCATTAGCTTTGCTGTTTTCGTATGTATTTATCATCTATTTATATAAAATCCAAGTCTCTGTGTGTCCCTCACTATTCCGGTAGGACCGCCTCATTGAAATGAATAATTGTTGAAAAATATTAATGCAGGGTTACCACAGTAGCGCCAAATGTTAGCCAACTTGGCGATTGCTGGATAATTTGGCGAAGTTCCCATTTAAAACCATTAATCTTTCATAATGGAGGTCACCGAAATTTAATTTAAACTCCACTCTTTTAAGATATTTTTTCGAAATCGATGGGTGAGAATTTAAAGTACATCTTTACATCTTCCTTCCGATGCTACTAATAAAATAACCGCCAATAGACAACGGTGTACTGTGTGAGCTCCTAACTGCGCGATTTTAATGTGCTTTAGGTACTTTTCCAGTATAGGTAGGTGCCTTGGCGAAAAAGGAAATTTGGTAACATATTTTCCGGGAACCTATTCACTGTTTCATTTTAAATACACGCGCATTTTTTTCGATATTTATACGATTTATTTAACATAAAAAAGCCGTTTCTCTAATTTTATACAGAAACAGATGTAATTTGTACATAAAAACATCAATAATATACATATAAAACAAACAAAAACGCTCATCAAATTTGTTTTCATAGCTGTTTATATGATTTGACAACAAATCTCGATATTTTTCCGTTATACGGACACCATGCCAAAATGTATGCTAATGCGCCAATTATTTCAAAATGCTAAAAGATATTTGTAATTTTATGCCAGCAATTTAATATGAGTTTTATTTTATTGCTTTATTTTATAGCAGTTATTTGTTCACTTATTTTAAGTATATATTTGTGATTTGATGAAATAGTTCGTAAAAGTCTGGAATTTTCAAATGTTATATTTTTTAAATGCTCACTTTAGTATCGACAATGGTTTTTCTTTTATTTTTCAAATGCTTCAATTCACGATTTTGCGCCAACTATTACGCTTGGCGACAATGGTGTCCGCATAACAGAAAAGTACCCAAAACTCACTTTCTGATGCCCAAATTACACCAAGCTTTTTTTAAAAAATGCCAAAGCCCCTACAGTGGAAAAGTACCAAACTGTCTGTTATTTTGCGCTGTCCGTGTTATGATTACTACTATGTGCAAGGGGAGTGGAGCGAAGAGTTTAAACATTAAATATTAAAGTTTCGGCACAGATGTCATATACTTGGCGCGATTTTTTTCTGACGCCAATGTCATATACACAACGGGTACTTAACTGGCACCAAAGTGTCGTAATTTTGCTTGATATGGTAATCCGGATGTTGTTGTTTATGCTGTTGATGTTTTCGCTAAATTTGCGTCGGAAAAAAATCGCGCCAATATATGATAACGTATATGACAACTGTGCCAAAGTTTCTATAAAGCAGTATAAGACTAAAAAATTAAGAATAAAATAAATGCAAAATAAGACTAAAGAAGAAAGAAAAATCATGCGTTAAGCATAGAATATGAAACACTTTCCAACACATCCTGAATGCTTTAACAAAACTTCGTTATTTAGGGAAATAAGGGTAAATAAGATAACGTTACTTCTTAGATATCCCGTCGACCAATTTCGCCAAATTATATAAATCGCCAAATCAATAGTAAAACATTAACAAAAATACAAATAAAACGTCGAATTAATGGTTTTATTGGCCATTATTGGCATTTAATCTTACAATTAATTAATTAATAGCAACCATTATTGGCAATTAATCTTACAGTTTGGCGACAGTAATTTGGTCGACGGGATAACTAAGAAGTACCAAGATAACTAAGTAAACATTTTAGAAAGCGCATAAAAAAATTTAAAATTGATTTCAGCAGTTACCGTCCATAGTCAATAGTACCGCTATTACATGCCACTATTTAGCTAAAATTTAATTTAAACTACTCTTAAAACTACTGAAATCACATTTCCAGATATTATCATCCATAGACGGTTATGTATCCAATTCTTTGCGTGACCATGTATATCATTTTATCTATATTCTACAAACATTTCTTAGGAAACTAAAAGCAGTTCAGCGTAAAAATGCATAACTCCTTTAAAAACCACCTTTAAGCAATTTACTCGGCACAGATGTCATATTCGCCCCATATTGGCGCGATTTTTTTCGGTTTCCAATTTGGCGAAAACATCAACAGCATAAACAACATAATCCGGGTTACCACATCAAACAAAATAACGACACTTTGGCGCAAGTTAAGTACCTGTTGCCTATATGATATTGGCGATAGAAAAAAATCGCGCCAATATGGGGCGAATATGACATCTGTACCATTTACTCTCATACTCAGTAACCCTTACGAATTCTTTTGTGTAGCCCTGCATATGAACTCTAGCATTTATACACACAGTATAGTATGCATAAATGTAGTGAAACATAAAAGCGCATATCATAATTAAAAATGCATTTCTAGGAATCATTGCTTATGTACAATACTTCGGAGAAAAGTTTCTTGGCGAGAAAGAAGCTTGCCAACGTATTTTCTGGCAACCTATTTACTGCTTCATACTCACAAGCAACTTTTTCCATATGTGTACAATTTAGCACAGATATCATATATTGGCGCGATTTTTTTCCGACTCCAATTTCGCAAAAACAACAACAGCATAAACAACATTCGGGTTACCATTACAAGCAAAATAACGACACATTGACGACAGTTAAGTACCCGGTGCGTATATGACATCGGCGTTAAAAAAAATCGCGCCAATATGGGCGTATATGACATCTGTGCCGACAATTTAATATAAAAAAAGCTATTTACCCATTTTTATAAAGAAACAGAAGTAATTTTTGCACAGATGTCATATACGCATGGGGGTTGGCGTGATTTTTCTATGACACCAATTTGGCGGAAATCTCGCTTTCGAATACCAGTTACTTATATATTTTTCAATTATTTGCTATCATTTTGAAAAGGAAATAACTATAAATAAATAAAAGTTTGAATAATAACTATAGAACAAAGCAGTTTATATAATTAAAAAACAGAAAATAAAAGTAAATAAACAATTTATTATTAAATAAAAAACAATAGCCGGGTTACCATAGCAGGCAAAATAACGCCATTTTGGCGCCAGTTGGGTATCCCGGTTCATATCTGAAATCTGTGCCGTAATTTGTATATAAAAAAAATTATATATATTTAGAAACGATTTTTTTATGTATATAAATGCATATATAAACAAAGATAAAAGTTCATTAGATTTGTTTTCATAGCTGTTTATATATTTTCGCAACATAACTCCCTTTCTGATGCCCGAATAGCGCCAAGCTTTTTTTAAAAAATGCGCTATAATGGAAAAGTACTTAAATAAATAATTAACAGAAATAACAAATTATACAAACTAAAACTTTTTATTTCGAGATCAAAGCATTGTTTTTAATTTCGATTAAAAATACATATATCCTTGGATAACTTCAATTGAAATTAGGTTCACAGCTTAATATCTCATTTCATAAACCTAAACAAACACAAGTGATTCATTCATCGTGAAACGTCAAAAATATTAAATCATTGAGGTAATCATTCACAAAGTAAGTTCTCCAACAATCAATGGGTAATATTCTAATGACGTCATAGTAGGTAAAATGGTGGCGGTATCGTTTGTTTATGGTTTGTAATCACAAAGATTTAATTTTGCAATGTCTCTTAGTTACATTATTTTATTGTCATATTTATGAGCTCAGAACAAAAGCATATTTTTTCATTATTTAGTTATTAAAGACGGAAAAGAATCATAAATGCATGATTTGAAAATTTTAAATAATTTTCTTTCTTAATACTAAAAAATAACATCGGGAAGTAACAGCGGGTTTAAGTTAAATAGGTTTAACTGTTTAATTCTGTTGTTATATTCAAAATAACTGTATTTATTAGATTTCAGTACTCAACATCAGGGCCCGATTAAACTTTGAAGTTAGAGGAATTACAATGTCATTTCAGGACCTTCCTTTTGGAGAAGTTTTTCTAAATTCCATATATTCTAATATATATATATTCCATATATCCTAAATTCCATGGAAAATCTTCAGTGTTAGAAATATTATTCCTAGGACTGACATAACACGAGAACGGCCTGCAATTTTACACAAGTTTTTGAAAGCCACTTTATATCAGAAATTTTACTAAAAACTGGTTACTTTTTTGTTATAGCGGCCCATACTATTAGGATTATGACAAGTTGCAGCCAATTTCGCCAACGTCGTAACCAAGATCGTGAAGCACACACATACAATACCATATAATACCATTTCATGAAATCGTATACGATAATTTAATAGTTTTTAACCTTACTTCAAGTGTGTTATTTATTTATTTTTAAGGCTCAACAATCTAAATTGTATAATATATAAATTTAAAAAAATGTAAACAAAGATTGAATAGACATGACCGCAAAAAGCCTCAAATCTGCATAACACTTGGAACCAAACTGTGCAGATTAGACGTCTTCTACTGTACACAGTTTTTCATAAATGTGTTTCGTTGTTAAAATGTGTTATTTTCATCTATCACTGTGGAACAAGCGAGAAAACTCATATTCTTGCACATGAGTTGTATATATCTTTATATCTAAATTTCCGTCATTTTTGACGGGCTACCTTTCTAGTTTTACAATAAAAAAAAAATTGCGTAAAATTTTTTACTCAACGTAATATTAGTTATTCTTGACAATTTTTGCGCATTCGTTGATAAATATTAAAAGTACAAAACAAAAAATAGGGAATGAAAGCATGAAATGCTTTTAGTTTCAAGTAACTCTATTTTTTTCCCTAGAAAATCATTCACTTATAACTATCGATATTTTGTATAAAAAATTTCTCCAGTTAGCCAATTTCTGCTTAAATGTCAATTTCTCAAATGAAAGTCGTATTAATTTTAAATGACTGCATAATTTTGTTAATTTAATATGTGTTCATTCTCAATATATTCCTGCACTTTTTTTTTTATTATTAATGCATTATTTTTTTATACCTTTCAAGCAAAAACTGTAAGTGGGAATCTCTTAATTCCCGTAGCAACGACAATGTTTATTCTTTCCGACTGTAAAATACATAACGAAGGCTGAGATAACTGAGTCTTTAATCTTATTTAAAATTTAATTTACTTATTTCTTCGAGCAAAAAAAAAAAATGAATAAAAATTGAATTTTCATGAAAATGCGAAAATTATATTATTCTCGACAGAATATTTAATTAGGGCGAGTATAATTCAGTTTTATAGGTAACGGTCTTCGATGTCAATTATTTCATTTCAGTTTTACGCGAAAGTTAAAGAATACGAAATTCTATTAAGTAAACTTAAGTAAACATACACATAGCTGCCAACTTGTACGGATTTTTCCTACCACTAAAATTTAAAAAAGCTTTCTGCTTTATTAAATTATCAACATTCATGGCAATTCGGCGATTGAATTAGGCAAATTTTTCTATTAAATTTTATTGGTAGCAAAAATCTGTACAAGTTGGCAGCTATGCATACAAATTTTGTCTTGTAAAAGTATGTTATCTCTTTTTAAATAAATAATTGTCACATTCCTTCATAAAATCTAAATGTTAATGATATACGCCATTTGTTCATGGTAGATACAGGCTGTTCTGGTTAAATTTGGCAGTTTAAAAATGATTATAGGTTGTTGTGAAAAATATGGCAGATTTCACAGATGTTTATACCGCAATGTTTTAGATACATCTTTGATTTCAAAAGTAATGGAAAAAGAAGAGTGGAAGCCATAAGAATATTGGAAAGGAGCCACCTTAACCATACTGGTAACGTCATTTCCGCGATCATGTTATTCCGCAATCATCACTATTCAGTGTTTCTTGAACATCTAAAAAAAAAAAAAATCCCTGCCGGCCCGGCATACAGGCGGAGGTAGATTTCGAAGTTAAGTATACTAATTTCACCAACAAAAACTAAATCGTGATTAGAGATAAACCCACTTTAACAATTTTATCTGGCCGCTTTTGACGAGTTTTATTTCCTTTTTAATATAATAGCTGGTTTTACCAGAATCATGTTAAGGCGGTATTCAAAAAATACTTTTCCATGCTCAACAACTCGAAATTTTCTGGCTCATTTTCAGATTCATTTTTAACAGAAAAAATGAAACTTACTGCGTGATTTTTGAAGAGATTTAAAAGCAAATTGCGTTTTTATTTTTTGTTCAATTAATTAAAACTTGATTTATAAACAATTATTTTCTCTCTAGGACAATATTTTTGGTTTCTAACACAATCGCTTCGGGAAATCCTGTTCAAAATGCCCACATTGACATCATTTTTTCTTAAATATTTTCTGCCTCTATCAAAAAATCGACCATTACGATACATTATATAGTTTTTGAATAAGAGAATCTACCAATTGAATGCGTTTGAGAGCAAAAGTGAATTTAAAAATGAGTAAGAAAATAAGCAATTTGGACTTGAATACACCCTTAATAAGATGATTTTTTTCTTCAACCGCTATGTATTTTTAATTTGCTTTTGCTGTAAGAATTGATCCAATCAAAAACTCGTCTACATAAAGGTTGTGGACAATATTAAGAAGATGTATGATAAATTCATGGGTATTTTATATCTTGTGAATTGACGGAGTTATGGATTTTTCTCTACTTCAACCCCCCTTCTTGTTTTCATTTTTAATTTTTTTTTCGGTACGAATTAGTCCTATCAAAAGTTTGTGAATATAAAAGTTGTAGATAAAGGAGATTCATAATAAAATTAACTGGATTTGATATCTTGAAAATAGACGAGGTTATGAATTTTTTTTCTTCCAAAAACAATATTTTTGCGCCCCTTGAGCCCATTTTTCATTTTATCAAAAATTTATGATACATAAATTTTTGGCCCTATTTTTAGAAGTAATAAAAACTTTAAACTGACTTGATATGTACAAAAATTAAGAAGTTATGGGGCTTTTTCGGTTTTCACAAAACCCCTACCTATTTCCATCCCCTTGGTCCGATTTTACCCATTAACGAACTTGACCGAGATTTTATGCCCCTTGATTTTATGTATCAGTTTGGAAGAGATTGCAGAATTTTGGAAGTTGTCGTGTCTAGAAGAAATATATATATATATATATAAAGTTTTGGGTTTTAGGGGTCATGATCGGTGTAGATCTGCAAAAATTGTTCAGAAATTCCAACATAGGTGAGAATGAAGTAGGTAGTAATTCATACGAAATCTACCTAATTACGAAGTTCAATAACAAATTACAAAAGGTGAAAATGTAAGATTAAATAAGGCGAAGACTACCTTTCGGAATTTGTGGTGGTAAACGACTTACACGCAAAAAGGTTAAAAATCCCATATCTTAGAGGTGTGTCCCGATCCTAACGTCTACCCTCCAGAGTTATAGTGGATGGTATACGGGGGTATACGCCGTATACCTTTTGATTTTCTTAGAAACTTCGTATAACTATTGTTTCTTAATTAAAATAATAGTGGGAACAGATGTCATATATTCCCGCGGTCGCCATCTTGTATTTTTTCTTGGCATGTAAGTCCTTTTCTGCCAAGTAGTAAATGTCGCCAAGCAGCGATTTATGCGCATGTTGGGTTTAACGGAAATAAAATGTAAATAATAAAATATATACCTTAAAAACGCAGGAAACCCCTTAAAGCGGCAATTAGTAAATGCAAGTAGAAACGTTAAGCGTTCATAAACCGAAACAAAAATCACTGGATTCAGCAAACTACTTGTGCAGAATCTGAAAAATGCACGAAACTCATTAAAGTGGTAGTTAGTAAATGCACGTGTGTTGTTGTGCAGCAATCTCAAAATTTCACGAAACTCGTTAAAACGACAATTAATAAATTGACGTATGGACGCTACGCGTTTATAAACCGAAAAAAAAATCACTGGATTCAGCAAACTTAGCTGTGCAACAATCTCAAAAATGCACGAAACTCGTAAAGCTCACATGCATGACAAATATACAATAAACGGCTAATATAAAACATTACAACAAAATATGCATAAATTTATTAACATATCTTAACAGACATCTCCTTTCTTGAAAGCTCAAACACAAAATACCTGCTAGTTTCCAGAACACGTCACTCGTCGGGTTGCCATATCGATAAAGATCGCCAACAAAAAATTGCCAAGATCTCAAAACATCCAAGATGGCGTCTGGGGGAATATACGGCACCTAAGCCCAATAGTGTATTCTCTCTCGGTATACGCTTTACCCATAGCGTATGCTCTCTTTTTATTTTATTTATTTTATTGACTACATCACTTCTGCTTCCCAAATTCACCGATTGCAACTATGAATGTGTTGAAAGACAAGAGAGGAAGATATTAGAATTATGCAAAAGAATTACCTTAACTTTTTGCACTCGTATGTCAAGTATGACTAGACATCATCTTTCTTTGCAAAATTTGTTTTTGACACTAGTAATGAAGGAAAATAAAATTTGCCTTATGCAATTAGAGCATTTATGAAATTGTGTAATTGAAAGTAACTTCTTTTTAAAAGCGGTGTCAACCGAATAAAAAATGTAAAAGAGACGCCCGAGTCGAAAGGGTTAATCATGATGTTTCGTGCTGGCAGCCCGATTTCCTCAATCAAGACAGCTATTCAGTGTACTCCAAACACAGAGAAAAAGATATGAAGTGGAATGACAAGTTGCAAAGGGTTAAAATGTAAAATTAAATATGGCGGAAATTACCATTCAGGTGTCAACGACTTACAGGCAAAATGGTAGAAGATCCGTACGTTAGAAGGATGTCCTGATCCAAACATCTGTCCCCCTGGTGTATACCTGAGGGTATACGGAGGTATACGCCGTATACCTTTCGGACTTTTTAAAGAAATTCCATATAACCATTGTTTCTCAAATAAAACAATAGCGTATATTATCTGGGTATAAGCTCTGTATTTTTATTAATGTATTCATTTATTTACGACTACACCACTGGTGTTTCCCAAATTACTCGGATTACAACTATGGATGATTGGAAGCCACCAGAATACTGGAAAAGAATTACCTGCATTATTTGTGCTGGTAACTTCAATTTCGTAATCAAACAGCGATTTAGTGCTATAGTCCAGGCAATAGGGAATTTTACTTAGCAAAAATAATGGTAGTTCTGAAAATTGGCTTACTTTATGTTTTATGGGTCGCTGAATCCGAATTTGTAACTTCCCACCAAAATTTCCCCCGGCAACCCCCCCCCCCACCAAATTTTGGTAAAAAGCCCCCCAAAAAGGTTTGTATTAAAAAAATCACTTTTTTATTGTTTTAGGGGAAAAGTATCTAGAAATTCAGGAAGTAGACAAAATTTGCAATAAATTAGATATATGACATTATGACTTAAGATGAAGGGGCGATCTGCCTCTGAACATGCGCGCGGTGCTGCGTGGACTAAGTTGCGCAATTCCACTTAACCACTCACATCGTTTACGTTTGCTCTCCCGTCTCCCCTCCGAACTTTCCTTATAAAGTTTACTTTAAGTATTTTGGGTCGCTGAATCCGAATTTTTAACTTACCCCCAAAATTTGACACCCCGAACCTCCCCGCCCCCCCCCCCCCCCAAAAAAAAAAACAGTTGTTATGGTCTAATTGTTAAAGTCTAGTTGTTAAATTTCTTATTGTTTTAGGGGAAAGCATTACAAAATTCAGAAACTAGACAAAATTTGAAACAAATAGGATATATGACATTATGACGCAGGATAAACGGGGAGGGGGGGGGGGGGGGCTGCCTCGGAACATTTCCCGACGCGCTTTTCTCAAAAGCCAAATTTTTTCAAAAAAATCAATTTTTGGGAGGATTGCCGGTTGAAATTTTGGTGGGAAGTTACAAATTCGGATTCAGCGAACCAAAAAACATAAAGTGAGTCGAAATCGAGAACTAGTATTAATTTTTCCAGGTAAAATCCCCTATTGCCTGGACTTCATAACTTAGTGCACGTAGCGCCGCAGTGCATGTTCAAAGGCAGCCCTCCCCCTCCCCGTTCATCCTACGTCGTAATGTCATCTATCCTATTTGTTGCAAATTTTGTCTAGTTTCTGAATTTCGTAATGTTTTTCCCCTAAAATAATAAGAAATTTAAGTTAAAAACAACTATTTTGGGGGGGGGGGTGTCCGGGGGGGAATTTTGGGGGGAAGTTAAAAATTCGAATTCAGCGACCCAAAAAACTTAAAGTAAACCTTATAGAGAATGTTCGGAGGGGAGATGGGAGGGCGAATGTAAACGTGTGAGTGGTTAAGTGGAATTGCGCAACTTAGTTCACGCAGCACCGCGCGCATGTTCCAAGGCAGATCCCCCCTTCCCCTTCATCCTAAGTCATAATGTCATACATCTAATTTCTTGCAAATTTTTGTCTACTTTCTGAATTTCTAGATACTTTTTCCCTAAAACAATAAAAAATTGATTTTTTTAATAAAAACCTTTTTTGTGGGGCATTTTACCAAAATTTGAAGGGGTTGTCGGGGAAATTTTGGTTGGAAGTTAAAAATTCGGATTCAGCGACCCAAAAAACATATAGCCTTTTTCCAGAACTACTATGAATTTTGCTATTGTAGAGCTCCTATACGGTCTCTATTGCCTGGACTACTATCTCAATGCCGAAAAAAGCTACGAAGTACAAATGATATGATGAAAAGTGTAAAAATGTGAAATTAAATAAGGAAAGATTATCTTTCGAATTTTGTTTTGGCAAATAACTCACAGGCAAGAAAGTTGAAAACCTTAATGTTTGATGGATGTCCGGATCACAACGCCTGCTCATCAAATTCCTCAAATTTCAATCCTATGGATATGGTATGGTTGAGAATTTAACCCTTGGGTCATTACTAACTATCTCCCAAGGTTACAGATGCGAGGAAAACGCTTCTCATCTATCTGAATTTTCAATGTTTTAAACGTAACGTAAGCGTTTACAGCGGTCTAAAGTGATTTCATCAATTTTAGTGCTTTCATCAATCGAATAAAAGCACTAAAAGATATTCGAATACAATTTCTCCCGATAAGAAGTAGATTTTTAAGTGATGGATTTGAGAGTTCATACAGAATAAAACATCAAAAGTTTCGTGTCTTCGAAAGCTAAAGGCTATTCAAACTGACCTTTCAAATGATTCCGAAAGTGATTGGAGTGATTTATTTAATGACAAAGCACGGAGGTTCTTTGGTTCATCTTACGTTTAAGTTATATTCGATATATAATACAGCAGCAAAAAATCATCTACCATGTAAAAGAAAACATTCGGGTGGACGACCTTAAAAACAAGGTGAACCTACTAGACCAACAAATCGACATTTTGCAGAGCCCATAGCTGCAACCGAAATACAGCGCACTATATCGCCGTTATCTTTATGAATTTTCAAGATATTCAACTTGTCTTTTTGTGTTTGTTCGTCTATACAATTGTAGTTTATGAAAATGTTTGGTATAGTTCGTGCATGCGCAATAAAAAAATATTTTATAGAATTGTTGATATTTCATTAAATATTTGATATATTTACAGTATATTATAACTGTACAGTGTCGTTTCTGCTATTATTTTTCAAATTACCTGAAACTGGTGTTAAATTTGGTTGAAATTCCTGCATGTTATAAACAGAAATGCAAAAATTTCTTGATTTTTTTAACCTTTAAAAGATCATTTATTATTTATAGAAACCATATAAAAGTACCTATTTTTTATTGAAGAAATTGATGAATCATAAGATTTCTAAATGAAATATGCAATTCGTTATATGTTTAAGGTGAAAAAAAAGGTGTTATAGAACAAATTCACATTTTCCGAAAAGCCATCATGCGAGAATTTTGCACTTTATAGTTTGTTTTACACCATACAAATTAATACGCATAAAATCCTTTTTTTTTTTTTTTTTTTTTTTTTTTTTTTTTTTTAGTACTTTAAGAATAATATTTAAAATAATATGTATACATAAAATGTTGACTACAATTAAAATCAAATTATCATAAAAAATGCTTGATTCATCAGAATCTATAACTTATTAAAACAAAGATCATACAAAACGAGCTGGGTTGCAATTTTCAGACTTCATATGGAAATCCTGGTTAATTTTTTCTGGTTTCAGAAGTTTTTCTGGTATTAAATTTCCAGCCCGGCAACGTGACGGGTGCGAGAAATAGACAACAACACTTCAGCCTGTCATATTAACGCGAGCGAGAATTCAGGGGTTAAGTTACATCTCCATGAATATAGACAAATGAACACAAAGGCAACATCTACATAGTCATGTAGTGAAAACTGTTTTCAGATCCCCTTTTTTTCTTTTCCCTTTTTTTTCTGTTAACGCAAGTAATTTTTCTTCGATAAATATGAGGTGAAACGTGCTCGTTATATTATCAAAAATCTAAAATAATTCATCATTTCTTTAGATATCCGTCTATAGATAAACGTGTGAAATCGAAAGTATACAGTGATGTTTGGCTATATCTCGTATATATAGTATACGATTAAATTAAAATGAATGTTTTTTTTAATAAATGCTTTTGCTACAAAAAGTCAACTCATTCGCCCATGCTATAGTATGAAAGACAAACGTGTTCGCCCGTAACGTCGACGCCATTTGATGGTGGCAACAGCAAACGATTAAATTTAATTTTTAGTTTAATTTTTTTTAACTACTCTAAATATCACACATTTGCAATTTTTACACCACCGAATAGGGGGGAAATGTATACTCCCAGATGCAACTGTATCACAATTGAATTAAAAATCGCATCGGTAGTCAATTTTTATTGTTTTTCAAATAATTTTTAAGAATGATTTTTTTTATCTATCTCTATCGCGTTCAGATGATTACGAAAGATAAATTCGTTTGCATTTAAGTTAATATAAATACATCAGCATTTGTTTCCGGATTACATTCTATAAAGAAATTAATACATTCATCAATCAATAAATAAAACAACAAAATATAAATAAAACACAAAATTAAGACATGTAATCAAACTACACGCTTAACCCACTAAAATGAACTGAATCAAAAAGGCTGATTGTAAATAGTGATATTTGGCAAGTTCTTCGTCTGTTAACGGCTAGCATGTGGACAATGCGAAAGTATCCCTTTTAATAAATTTTAAAAATCTATTCATCATTAAATCCTTATTGATCATTTTCATATAAATATGGTTTTTTGGCCTTGTTAGTTTGCCTTCTAAAGAAAAATATTGTATTTAAAAAATCTATTAGAGTCATTAATTTGAAAACAAAATGGTTTTCACCTAAATTCTGCAACCCGGGAAGCCTGGGTATCTTTAACCCTTTCAAAGCCAAAGTACTTCTATTCGTAAAATACAAAAATGATTCAATGACACCGAAATTTACAAACAAATTTATTTGAATGTAAGTAAAGCTTTACTTCGCGCACTTAAAACACGGAAAATTTGCAATCTAAAATTCTGGTGTCAATGCGCCATTTTGGCATTAAAATTAAGTGGTCCAAAAATGAACCACCACCCTCGAAGGGATTAAAACAAAAAGTAGAGGGGAGAAATTTTTTATTCCCGTAGTAACGTCATTTTGTTTTCCGTCTACAGTAAAACTTCTAACAAAGGCTGTTATAACAGAATCAAAACAGAGCCTTTTATCTTATTTAAGGTTTATTTGCTTGTTCCATCAAACAAGATAAATAATTTACACCAGAACTTTTATGAAAGGGTGAAAATAATTTTATTCTCAAATGGAAATTTAATTTACGGCAAATTTAATTCTGTTTAGTAGATAAAAGTATTTGAAGTCTAGTATTTCATTTGATCTTTACGTTAAAGTAAAAAGCTCAGTTTTTTTTTTATGTAAAATTAGAATTTCTTTAATTTTTTTGTAAAATAATGTTTTCGCATTTTAAATAACTGTCACATTCTTTTTAAAAAATGACAACACTGGCGCTAAGTATAAATTTTAGGATTTTTTTTCTTTTTCAATTCCTACTATTAGTTCACACTCTCCCTATATTTATTTATTTATATATTTATTTATCTATATATATAAAAGAAAGTCTGAATTTTGTATTAATCAACGCGCAGACCAATCTACTGAACCTAAAGTCTTGAAATTTGGGGTAAAAATTCTTCTTATGACATAGAGTGCCGCTAAGAAAGGATTTTCTAAAATTCCACCCCTAAGGGGGGTAAAAAATCGAACGAACTATTAAAAAATTCCTTAAAAATCTGATTTTATAGCTATTTTTCAACTGATAACATATTTGGTGTAATTTTGTATGCTGAATCGAATGGTACTAACTAAATTCTTTTAAGTCCAATAGTTCGCGAGATATTTCATATATTTCTAATTTGGCGATGTCTTTGGCGCCAAAACCTCCAAATACCTAACATTATAAGTGATAATTCATCCATATTCATTCATCTTATACATCCGTTACTGTAGCAACGGAAGAAATTCAAATTAAATCTTTTTGTTAAATCTTTTGATTAAAGAATTGAATCGGCTATATGAGTTTGAAAAAAATAAATAAGTACAAACGCCTTGAAAAAAAGAGAAAGAAAATATTGGATTTATTTAAAATAAAAGGAAGCGATCCACATAGAAATTAACATTATAAAACGAAAATATTTAAAAAATGAAAGCAATGTTTGTACGACTTTAAAAATTTTGTGGTACTTACATCCGGGCCATGTCAGATACAACTGCGCCAAGCATGGCAATTACATTGATTACAGCAACCCTTATTTTTTGTCCATTTGATAGTTTATTTAGTATAGTTTTAAATTAATTTTATTATTATAATTTTTATTTATTATAGTTTATAGTATGTAGTTTTATGTTATATATTTTATTTATTTATTTACTTAAAACAATTTGCCATTTTTAACAAGGTTATGTATTTAAGAATGTTACATTACTTTTTTGAACGTAATTGGCAAACGATAAACAAGATTGACAATTGTCAACCATTTTTGGCGATCTATCTCATGGTCCGAATAATGCATAAGTGCTACTTTTTTTAATGGAAGAAATTGGAATTGAAATAATACATCGCGATTTATCACTTGCTCCTGGATAAGAAGGAAAAATGGGTACTTTTATGTCAGCCGTATCCGTATGTAAATATCGCCATTAGCATTTTTTAAATTACCAATAGCAGTAGTTACATTTCGCGTATGTAAATTTAAAAAAAATTCTTTGTTTTAAGTTATGGAATTATTTCCTATTGTTTTACTTTTCATCTTTTTCAATGACATTAGTGTAAAGCATGTATTAAAATGCAAATTTGCTTTTCCTTCCACCCGTTTATAATTTGAGTTTTGCTGGATGTATTTAAATGGGACTTACACTGTTAGTTAGATTATTTTTTGTGGATGGTTGGTACTTCTCCGTAGCGAAGTTTTCTTCTGGGTTACTGTTTTTCTGAAGCACAAACTTGGCAACAAATCAGATTGCAGAAAATTAGATTACAAGAGAAAGTTCCAAAACTAGGTGAACCCGAATGTGAAAGATTACCTTTTATTTAAAGTTCTACTGAACGTATTTTGATTGGAGTTGCATAGTTAGGTAATATTAGGGATTGTTGCAATATCTGAAATGTCATTCTACATTTTTAGTTATGTAATTATGAGGAAAGTTCTCAGTGGTGTAGTTGAAAAAAAAGTAGGATAAAATCTATAGGCAGAGGGTATATATTAGAGAGTATATACGTTATAGCTATGGAGTGCAGAGTTTCTAAAAAACACCAGAAGGTCTACGGCGTATAGTCTATGCTACATTCCTAAAAATTCCACAATCACGTTAACTTGATTATGAAAGATATATTTAACCATCAACTTCAAATATAAAATAAAAAGGGCAATATCGGTCCGACCGCTTATAACTTGAGTTCTTTTCAATGGATTTTGAGAAGATTTGCATTGTTAGATAAATTTTCAAGAAAGTGTTTAATATATAACACATATTATTCTACGTTTCTCAGTTATAGAATTATGTGCGAAAGTTCTTTAATCAGTGAACCCTATTTTGAAATATTAGCCTTTTTAAAAAGTTCTACTGAGTTAATTAGCACTGTTGTTAGATATTTTTTCAGGAAAGGTTTTAGTATATAACACATATTGTTCTACATTCCTTTGCTATAGAATTATAGCTGAATGTTGTATTATCTGGTGAACCCGATTATGAAAAATTAGTCTTATTAGAAGGTTTTACTGAACGGATTTTGATGGGATTTGCATTTTTTAATTTTCAGGAATGATTTTAATGTGCTACATATTGTTCTTCCGTTCTTTTTTATATTGAGTTATAAATAATCAACTTAAAGATTTTCTTCATAACAGTCCAAATTTTGTCTGAGACATTAGAAGATATAAAACCGTTATGGATTTCATGTTGTTTTCAGCAACGCGGATGATCATTAGAGATAAATATACTTATTGCTATAAAACACAAGATCAAATACACCGATATAATTCGTTTGATTAAAGTTTCGCTTGGAGAAACCGACCAGCGTAGCGGGGCGAAGGCTTCTATTACTATATGTAAAGCGTAAATTCCTATTTCATTCCGATTGATTATAACTCGGATTCTACTGAACATAATTTTTCAGAACGTACACTATTAGATAGTAAATATGGTTTATAAATAGTTTAATCTAAAAACCATCGTTCCAAGTTGCTTAGTAATTGTTGCGGGAGTTCTAAAATTAGGTGAACTCGATTAGGAAAGATTTCAAGTTTTACTGAATTGATTTTAATGACAGTTGCACAGTTAGCTAGATAATATTTCAGGAATTCTTTTCAATATTTATCATATCGTTCAAAATTGTTTAGTTACGAAGCTATGCGGAAAAAGTTATCTGTGGTATAGTAAAGAAAATTGGAGGATAATACGTTACACACAAAGGACGTATACTAGAATACTATAGTTATGGAAGTTGTGCAGAGTTTCTTTAAAAATATAGAAATGATGCGACGTATACCAACCCCTACATTCCTGAGAGTTCTATATAATGAGGTTAACGCGATTATGATAGCTATATTTAACTATCTCAATGTATATAAAATGCAAAGAGAAATTTCATTCCGGCCTCTTTTAAATTTACTTCTACTGAATTGATTTTGATGGGGCTTACATTGTTAGTTAGATAATTTACAGAAAAGATGTTAGTATAAAATATAATGTTCTACGTTGCTTAATTAAATAATTATGCGTAAAGATCTAAATCAGATTAACCCAATTTCGAAAGATTGGCTTTTTTTAATGTTCCGCTGAATGAATTTTCACGGGATTTAAACTGTTAATTTTATTATTTTTATGAAATGTTTCGGTACGTTTTCCAGGTTAAAGATCCTGCTCTGTGTATTTCGATGGAACTTGCCCGGTTAGTTAATTTTTCAGTGAATGTTTTAGTATAACGCACATATCATTCGCTTGGTGTTGCTTGGTCGTCAGGTTGCTTGATTATAGAATTAAGGCTGAATGTTTTAGAAGCAGGCGAACCAAATTATGGACGATTAGCCTTTTCAGTATGTCCGATTAACAGATTCTGATGAGACTTGCATTGATAATTTTTCATGAACCCTTTCAGTATATTACATATTGTTCTATCGTTCTTCACCGAATACTACACTAAATGATCAACGAAAGAAGTTGGCCCTTAATAACCTAAATTTTGTATGGCTCAAAAGATATAATAGCGTAATAATGTTCATATTGTTTGGGCATTCCAGGTAAATGTCCACATTTCTTTAAAACGCATGATCAAATTTACAGATATATTTCGTTTGATTCAAGGTTTCTTTAAAAAAACTGACCAGCGTAGCGGGCGTTAGGCTGCTAGTACATCTATATATCTTGTTCAAATTTTCAATCGCTAATAAAATACTCATTATTCATCCTATCAAGTTGAAATAAATTTTTTTAAACTTGTACCGGATGACAATTGATGTTAATACAGTTTTTTCAAATATTAATTAATTAATTAAATTTTAATTAATTAATTTTAGTTTTGCATGGGAAACAAAATGGCGGCCGTTGGTTATTGAAGATCAGTGAAAGTATTTTCAATAAGGGGTTACCATAGGGGGGACCCTGTTCTGTCGCCAAATACCGCCAAGTTTGTCGCCAACATGGCGATATATCGCCAAATTTGGCGACCAAAATGAGTCGCCAAAAGCGACGCCAACTTGGCGATATCTCTAATATTTCGCCAAATTCCCATAGAGTTCCATTGTAAACCTACTTGAATGTAGAAAATCAACAAATTGAGATATTTTAATGCAACAAAAACTAATATTAGCTTAAGTGATTATATTAAATTTTTCTTTGATGACCTAAGTAGGAATTGACTTTAAAAACAAAATTTTTACATTACTTGTTTTGTATTAAATAGCACATTGTTGCCAATCCATTTTTATTTTCCAAATCAAATAAACTCTGAATATTTGTTTAATAATATATGTGTTGTTTCTAGGCTGTACTTATTTAATATTTAAAGTAAAAGTGCTTGTTTAAAATATGTATGTTTGAATTGGAAAAAGCAGGATAAACTATTATAGTAGGATCAAACCATCCGCAAAAGTTACTTAATATGTTCAAGATTTTTCTAAAAATATGTTAGTCGAATGATAAAAACATGTCACGTGACTCTATAAAGTTTATACTTTAATGTTATGACAATATAGTGTTCAAAACAAGATTACAGACAATAAACGTTTTTGGGTGCGTTCGTAATTATATAAGTATGTAGCCCCTATAGTCGTCGTCTGGTCCGTCCGTCCGTCTGTCTATGTACACATCTGTCCACATATAACAGCGCAAAAAATGCCCAACTGAATGATTTGAACTTTAATATATATAATCGTTGCAGAATTTTGTCGACTCATTTCAAATTTTATGACAATCGAATCAAAACTTGAAAAGATATTTTAAAAAGTTTTCTTCATTTTATTAAATCCTATCATACATAATTAGTTCAATGATATCCCATGATAGCTAATGATTCCAGGTTACCATGGTGAGGACGTCCTATTTAAGATAGAGTTTTATTATTTCCGTTTAACTGAATTTAATGTATAAAATCGTAATAAATTTTGTATTCAGGCATTTTTGCATAAAATTGCAACAGCTATTGCACCTTTATAAAACTAGTTATACTACGAACGCACCTCATTTGCCACATTTTAGATACAATTTCTTACTTGTTCCTTTTGAATTCAAAGCACCAATATTATAAACACATACGGTAACCTCCTTGTTGTGAGCTTCTCAGTTACTATAATGTTCCGATTTTATAAGCAGATTTGAGTTATGTTTGATCAGCTTGAGTTAACCCTTAAATACATAGCGATGCATATCTAAATCACTTTTTGTTTAATTCTGAGCAACCAGTATATTTATATAGAAATATTAACCCTGTAAAAATTACAAAAATGTAAACTTCAATATCTATCTTAAAATTTCAGGTGTCTAATCTTTAATATAAGAATAAAAAATAATTCTAAAAAATCAATTTATGCATTTAACACTAGAAATCCCGCGAGCAGTCATTTTGACTGCTACCAAATGAATATATCTCGGTTCGAACCAGAAATTTTTTTTTAAAACAATTTTAAAAGATACAAAGAAAAAACTAGTTAAATTGATAAATTAATAATTTAAAATAAAAATTCAGGTGTGAAAGATTTTTCTAAAATTTGAGTAAAATTCTCGGTTTTTCTAGTGTTAAAGGTTAAGTTTTATAAAATAAAAAATTATATAAAACAAAGTATTTAGATTCATACTTTTTAAATATTTACTAATTTGCAATATTTTAGTTTTTACATGTACACTGTAAAAAAAAATGGTAACGTTCCATGTAAAATCCAGGAACGTTTCGCCTTTTCTCAGGTTTTCAGAAAATTTAGCTCTTTCCTGTAAAATTCTGGTTTTCTTATCTGAAACGTTCCTAAACCAAAAGTTGGAAACAGCAAAACGCTGCGGCCGCCATTTATTATTTTTTGCTATAATCCGTTGCTCGCGCGCGAGTGTCAAAAAAGAATTCCTTAAATGAATGTAAAAAAATCAATATGGAATGCAAATAAATCAATAGACGACATAATCCTTTACGTCTCTATAGTCAAGACAATTCAGATGAAAATACAATACCTCCGTGACATCGCTAAGAGATTATATCTCGTACTTGTCTGTGGAATGTTTAAGGAGCAGACCGTGTAAAAAAAAATGCACCTATTATTTGGATCTCCATTAACCAGGGGACCATCAAACATGATTCTCACCGATTTTGATTAATTTAAAGTATGTTTTAGAGTTCTTATCTCTAATTATTCTTGTGAAAGGATTTCTTCAAATGAGACTTAGATTTTCAGAAATTAGATGCCGAGGTTTAGCATACGTTTCAAATACCCATTAGTTTGCAGCTCTCAACGTGTCTTTCGTGGTGTGGACGCAGAAAGCTCGCACGCCACCCGTACGGCTTGAGTTCGATGCTACCTCTGGACTTTTTTTTTTCTTTTTTAATTAATTTTATATTTTAACCCTTTATTACAATTTGATTTAAATTTGATATATATTTGACACTTTGAATTGCTGCAAATTTGATTTTTTTTTTATTTTCGGAAAAAATATACAATTACGTTTAGGTTTTTTTTTTTTCATGAAAATTTATATGTATTTTATCTAACTTGTAAACTAACATAATTGCTAACGAAAATTCAAAATATTTTATGTCTAGATTTTGTTTCTAATTATTATTTACATTTATATATTTTTATATTTTAAGCAAAGTTCAGAAACAATATATCATATATATATTTACTTTATTGAATTTTAACTGAAAATTTATTTTTTCGTGTAAATTATAAATAATAATTTTGATGTCAATTTCAAAATATTTTTTCATTCTAACAGATAATGATGATAAAGCGAAAATTGTCAACTGGAAATGTAAAAATCGTCTGCAGATCCCGCATGCTGTGAAATGTCAGTAATGTTTTGCTGTCAACAGAAATATTCCTGGTATTTCGCAGGAAACTTACTGGTATTTCTGTAGAAAGTTTTTAACATATACAGTAAAGTTCCAGTCATTTTCAAGAAATGTTTCTTGGAAATAATGGGCAACTCAGCTGCCCATTTTTTCCCAGGAACGTTGCGGAATTTTTTTTACAGTGTATTGCAGATGTGTAATATAAGAAAAGGTTGACGTTTTATACGAAAAATTTATCTCTGATTTTTTTTTTCATTCTTTTACTTGTGTTATAAACCTCTCAGAGAATTATATATAATTTTTTCGAAACGAAATATAAATCATGCGTTTAAGGGTTAAGTCTGGATAACGCTTTATGGAAAATACTAATATAAAACTTCTCTGAAATATGGTACTTTTTCTTTCAAGGCTACTGTTCTCAAATCCAAAGGAGCTTCTTTTTGACAAAATTTTCTATTTCATTGTCGTTCGGAAACACATTAAATTGGCAGGTGATGTTATTCAAAAACTTTTTAATCGAAAGACGTTTCAATATTCTGATAAACGCAAAAGATTTGTCAGAAAATATTGTCAAAGTTGGCGTTTCGAACCGAATTTCTGAATGTAACACCGTGAGGAAAAGCCAGTTGTCATTTGACTACAATTGCTTATAACTCGTTAAGTAATTTATTTATCAAAAAATGGAAAACTGATTTCCATTTTGAATTTTTCAATAGTCAGACCTGCTAATTTCATTCCCTTACGTTTAAAAATGGGTCAGAAAATGTGTAAAAAGTTTCGATTTGTTGAGCCGAGGATTTGAGCACCACCTTAAAGGAAGGTCCTACTTTTTTGGATCATTTTTTAAGTAGATTTCATATTCTCTCCTTTGTTGGAATTTCAGAAATTTTTTTGCAGATCTACACCGATTATGGCACATAGAACCCAAAACCACACCCAGTTCAAAAATTTATCTATCTACCTATCTATACAGGGTGTTCCAGAAGTAATAGGACAAACTTTAAGGGAGGTAGGGGACATCACAAGGATTCAGATTTGCATAGCAATCCAGGGTCGGAAACGCTTTCCTCGCGCGGTAGTGACGACACAAAACACAAGAAAGACAGGATACGAATAAGAGGGGAAAACATCTTTATTATCCTTAGTTCATCAAAAAACTAAGAAGAAAGAACATTAAAGGGACAACAATCGTCATAAAAGTAGGTGTTCGAAATTACGACTCCGGGCCGTGATGCATGGAAGCGCATCTCCGACGTATGGAAGATCTAATGTTCTCGGAAATACCGGGAGTGCCCCGGACTCCCCAGCAGCTGCCACGATGCGTGCAACAAATTCCTCAACACTTTCCAGCCTTGTCCCGGCATTTTTGCAGTACTAAGAATAATAAACATGTTTTCTCTCCCTGTTCGTGTCCTTTCTTTCTTGTATTTTGTGTCGTCACTACCTCGACAGGAAAGCGTTTCCGACCCTGGGTTGCTATGCAAATCTGAATCCTTGTGATGTTCCCTACCTCCCCTTAAAGTTTGTCCCATTACTTCTGGGACACCCTGCATATATATATATATATATATATATATATATAACCATTAAATAAACATTACCGACCACCATCAAAAATTGCGATAATGAATGAAATGACAATAATACAGTTTCCCCCAACACACTTAACATGGATATTAAAAACATAGAATATACAAGCTGCTATGTATAAGATATAGTCCCTTATACTATATTACGAGAATTAATATGGAAGGAAAAAAAGAAAATTATGGATATCGATAAAAATAATTGAATAGCTTATATATTGAATTTCTTTATCAAGAGTACATAATTCAATTATATAAGCAAAATAGTCGTTTTCTGTGAGAAAAAAAGCTAAAAGCTGAAAATTTTTTTCTCCTGTACTCAAACGACTAATATGACCAAAATAATAGTTTCAAGATGAAAACCGAATAATATTAAGTGCCATGAAATGGAAAAAGCAATACAACCTTTTAAATATTTAATTTACGGCAATGAAAAATAGTAATATTACACAACATACCTAATATAATCCCAGTTTTATTTAATCCAAATACACTCTTGCACATGGTATCCAAAAGCACGATAAGTTTAAGGTTATTTTTGCAGTTAAGTTAACACAGATATTAAAACCTAATGGTTGCAGTTAATCCATTTTGAAATACCGTTTTAAATGCAATTAATATAATATAAATAGAAAATAATTACAATATTAGTATTTAAAATACTATTAACACTTTTGAATTTCTTAACTAAAGTAAAAAATCCCAAAACTATTATTTTACAATATCGCCAATAACCAGCCTTTAGTACCACCTAGTGTTGAAAATTGAAAATATTACTCTAATAGAAGCTACAGACAAAATACAAATTAAAAATTTTGGTGCTGCCATCTAGTATGATAAATTAAAACTATTATGATCAAATGTCATAAGAGTAACCAAATTGAAGCTAATGCTTTCAAATTTTTACCAACTGCCTTACCCCACAAATATATATATAATATATATAATATATATAATATATATATATATATATATATATATATATAACTTTTTTATGGGCATGATAACTTCTATAATTCTGCACAAATCTCTTCCAAACTGATACATAAAATCAAGGGGTAGAAAATCTCGGTCAAGTTCGTTAACCCTTACTGGCGCGGAGTAACTCTGTTTATACGCTGATGAAATAATGGACTGACACCATAATTTATAAACGAATTTATTAGAAAATAAGAACTTGCTTATTTTCATGTACATTATAATAGGAAAATTTTAATTAAATATTCTTGGTGCCGTTTGTCAGTTTTGGAATTAAAATTAGGTGCCCTTTTTTTAAGGACACCGTGCCAGAAGTCGTTAATGACAAAATATCGGACCAAGGGTTTGGAAATAGGGAGGGGTTTTCTGAAGACCCCATAACTTCTTAATTATAATACAGTTTAAATCAGTTTAAAGTTATTATTACTTCTAGGAAAGGGCCAAAAATTTAGGTATCACAGATTTTTGATAAAATTAAAAATGGGCTCAAGGGGCGAAAAAAATAAGATAGGTTTTAGGAAGAAAAAAAAATTCATAACTTCGTCAATTCTGAAGATATCAAATTCACTTAAACTTATTATAAATCTTCTAAATGTTATCTACAACTTTTATACTGACAAATTTTTGATAGGCAAACTCTTACAGAAAAAAAATTAAAAACCAAAAAAAAAGGGGGGGGGGGTTGAAGAATAAAAAAATTCATAAACTCTTCAATTCACAAGATATCCAATCCGCTTAAATTTATTATATATCTTCTCAATATTATCTCCAACTTTCATATTGACAAGTTTTTGATAGGACAAACTCTTACAGAAAAAAGCAAATTAAACAAAAATAAAGGTTGACGAAAAATTTATCGTGTTAAGGATGTACTCAAATCCAAACGGCTTATTTTCTGACTCATTTTTAAATTCATTTTTGCTCCCACACGCATCCAATTGGCAGTTCTCTTATTCAGACACTATATAATATACTGTAGTGGTCGATTTTTTGATAAAGGCAGAATATATTTCAAAAAATGCTGCCGAATTGGGCATTTTGAACCGAATTTTCCCAAGCGATAGTGCTGGAAACAAAAAAAAAAATGGTCGTACTGGGAAAATAATTGTAAATCAAATTCTAATTAATTGAACGAAAAATAAAAACACAGGTCGCTTATAAATCTCTTCAAAAAATCACCTCCGCAAGTTTCATGTTTTTACTTTTAAAAAAGTGTCTGAATTTGTGTCAGAAAATTTCGAGTTGTTGAGCGTGGAGAAATATTTTTTTTAATATCGCCTTAATATGATTCTGATAAAACCAGCTCTTACAGAGTAATGAAACAAAAATTAGTCAAAAGCGGCCATATAAAATTGTTAAACTGGGTTTTATCTCTAATCTTGATTTAGTTTTTGTTGCTGAAATTAGTACTTAACTTCGAAATCTACCTCCGCCTGTAGGCCGAGCCGATAGGGATTTTTCTTTATTTTCTTTTGTCAAGTTTCTAGACTGCTACCCTAAAACGGTTTCGTTATATTCTAAATTCAATACAATATTTTTTGTCGTTGAACTTAACGCCTCAAACGACTTTTTATACGCAGCTCTATGCTCGAAGTGTATTGCGTCTCAAAATGATGTCTAAAATATTTAAAAAAAAAAAAAAAAAAAAAAAAAAAAAAAAACTCTTCTATCTCTTTATCTCGGAGATTCGAGCCCCGAGAACCTTTTGACTTAAATTGCCAATGCTCTAACCTATTGGTAATTTAAGTCAAAAGATTCTGGGTTCGAATCCAGGCTTGGACATTCTTTCGCTCCGTTGAAAAAAGTTCAATTCTTACTACACTCTTAATTTTTAATCAGAAACATGCTATAGTAATATCAATTTCAAGTACTCGTATATAAATTACATGGCAGTTGTAGTAATTTATGATAGTTAAAGCACGGACACATAGATGGCTGATAGACAAAAGTCATAAACACTTTGAATTGTATTGGAAAGCATTAAAAATAATCTCTTAAATCATAGTATGCAATCTTCCGGATTTTCTCAAATCAAATGTACAATGTAAAAAAAATCCGACCAAGTTTCCTGTAGGAGACGGAAAAATAATTGCCCTTCTCGGGACGGAAAATTTTCCGACCCAGCTCGGAATAAAATCAGTAAAAAAAAAGGAAATAGTAACTAAAATGGTATTTTTCGGATTTTATTCCGAGCTGAAATTTTCCTTCCCACGAAGGGCAACTATTTTTCCGTCTTCTACAGGAAACTTGGTCGGATTTTTTACTTTCTTCTATCTTTACAAGAAAGTATTGGATTCATGAAAATTTTCGACTTCCGGTTTTCGACGGATTTACACATTTTAGGGGTCAGAGATTCCAAAAAAACATGTTTTTACAAAATGTCTGTCTGTGAGTCCATCTGTCTGTCTGTCTGTCCGTGGCACAAATATTGTGAGCACTCTAACTCAAGAACTAATGCACAGAATTTAATAAAAATTTATATCCAGGTAGTCCCTGATATAAATTGGTGCTGATTAGTTTTTGGTGTAAATCTGCCAACAGGTGGCGCTGCTATGTTGCATTTTGCAGGATTTCCGTGATAGCTCTATCTCAAGAACTAATACACGGATTTTTATAAAACTTCAAATTCAGTTAGTCCTTGATATGAGTTGATGCTGTATACGTTTTGGTGTAAATCGCCCAACAGGAGGCGCTGCTATGCTACATTTTGCAGGATTTATACGATTTCCGCAGTAGCTCTATCTCAAGAACTAATGCACACATTTTCATCAAACTTCAGATTCAGTTAGTCCTTGATATGAAATGATGTTGACTACGTTTTGGTGTAATTCGTTGAATAGGTGGCGCTGCTGTTCTGCATTTTGCACGATTTCCTCAATAGTGCTATCTCAAGAACTAATGCACGAATTTTCATCAAACTTCAGATTCAAGTATATCTTGATTAATATTGCTGCTGATTACTTGTTGGTGTAAATCGCTCAACAGGTGGCGCTGCTATGCTGTATTTGTCATGATTTGCGCAATAGCTCTATCTCAAGAAGTAATGCACAAATTTTTCCCAAACTTCATATTCAGTTAGATGCCATGCTGCATTTTGCTGGATTTACACGATTTCAGCGATAGTCCTATCTCAAGAACTAATGCACGGAATTTCATCTTTTTAGAATCATCATGATGATCATAGATTGTCATTTAATTTTGGTACAGTGATAACGAATTTTAAGGTATTGACATGTATGAGATAGAAGAAAGTTTTGGGATTGGTACATCCGACTAGTTTTACAGTGTAACCAGAAAATTAAGGCTGTTCTCAACTGCTCTGCTCAACAAGCGCAAAACGTTTTGACACATTTTCAAATTCCTTTCTTAACGGAAAGATATAAAATTGGAAGGCATGACTATGGAAGCGATTTGGAATCGAACTGTGTTTTCCATTTTTTTAATAAATAAATTATCTAATGAGTTATCAGCGATTTTGATCACGTGACAAAGACGCTTTTCACCCTTCCTTGACTGGTTATCCTTTTTTAGCGCGGAAATTCGATTGAAAACGCCAACTTTGACAGTATTTTCTGAAAGATCAATTGCGTTTGTAAAAAAACCGGAAAACATAGTTCGATTATGTAGTTTTTGAACAACAACACCTGCTAGTTTCATGCATTTCCGAACAAAAATAAATTAACCCGTAACTGGAGACATGAATTTTCTTACGCGTTCAGAGATATAATGTTATTTTCCTTTTTTGTCTTTTGTAAACAGCACTGGGATTTTTTTAGAAGTGCAATATATTCTGGAAATCATG
This sequence comes from Maratus speciosus, assembly GCA_963932465.1. Classification (NCBI taxonomy): domain Eukaryota; kingdom Metazoa; phylum Arthropoda; class Arachnida; order Araneae; family Salticidae; genus Maratus; species Maratus speciosus. The sequence goes on from OZ010799.1 coordinate 107,457,815, forward strand.
TAATGATAAAAGAACTAATTGTCGGTACTGAGGAATGATTTTATTCAAGGGCAAAAAACACATGATAATCAGAGCCAAAGAACAACGCGAAGTCATCCTGACTGCCGTCTCCAGTTACGGGTTAAAACTTATGTCAAAAAGTTGCCCTTTTGGATTTGAGAACAGCCTTAATTAATAAAACATTAAGCTAATAACCACATAAATAAAAGAAAAAATTTATTTTGAAAAAATTCTGGCTTAATTTAGTTTTATTTGTCCTTTAAAAAGCCCATGGTTGGCAGGAATGATAAATTTCTTGGACATAAATTTATCTTTTAAAATATCACCTTGATACATCTGAATTCATGTGGAATACGAAAGCTGTATATCATCATGCTGTTAACGGGCAAAATATTGAATTTCAATTTGGAAGAGAGATAACGGTGGGCTGCTGATTACAGTTATGAAATACCGAAACCTACAATACTCATTCATATTACAAAGTTCAAGTATGGTAACTTCGTTATCATATAATAATTCGGTGAAAATTTTCAATAGGTTTAATTATTCTTTTCCATCAGATAATGAAAGCATTATTTTATCCACATTTTCTAGGATAAAGTAACTATATTGAAATAGAGTTTTGAATTTTATTTAGAATATTTTTGCAAGGGGACAGTGCATATATAACGTTATCACTTTATCACTTTAGGGGGGAAGGGGGTCTGGCACTTGATATCGTAAGATATCTCTGGGGGGAGAGGGTTTGCTTTTTGACATCGATATCATTTTCGATCCAACCAAACTTTTCTTTTTTCAGTAACTTTTTCTTTACATCTAAATAGTCTGCTACCTTTCTTATTATTATACGTTTTTATTAAAATACAAAACTATTATTAAAGCCATTAAATGTATATAAAATCATTTCATTCCGAAATTTGGACTACCCCAACGTTTGACATTCCTGTTCTTCTGCCATATGCGCATGTAATTCAATGTTAGAAAAATCAGGGATGCCATATGAAATCATATCCGATGAAAATATATGTAGGAAATGATGCTAGTGTTTACCAGTAATACAACCTGTGGCCAGAAATTTCGGTGAATGAACTTTTATTTCAAATACAGTATTGTGCAGCATCAAATACAATTTACTGTCCTTCAAAATAATCTCCATGGATGGTAATGCACTGTTGGGAACGAGTATATAAGTCCTGGAAACTCCCGTAAAACAGTTCTTTCGGAATGGCTTTCAGCTCGGCCGTCACGTTGCGTTGAATGTCGGTGATGTCCGTAAATCTCTTTCCCTTCAGGGTTGACTTCAATCTGGGGAAGAGGAAGAAGTCTGCAGTTGCCAAATCAGGTGAATAAGGGGGGGGTGATCAAGTGTCACAACTCCATTCGCGGCCAGAAACTGCCGTACAACTGCCGTCAGGACGGACTCCGCCGTGACGGCCGAGCTGAAAGCCATTCCGAAAGAACTGTTTTACGGGAGTTTCCAGGACTTATATACTCGTTCCCAACAGTGCATTACCATCCATGGAGATTATTTTGAAGGACAGTAAATTGTATTTGAAATAAAAATTCATTCACCGAACTTTCTGGTCACAGGTTGTAAAAAACAAAGAATATTGTCCGCTGTTTTTTTTTCTAAGTTCTGCTTTTAACGTCTCCGGACAGGGGACAAGTGCAAGAAGACAATATTTCTGTTGAATGCATTATGTAACAATAAGCTATTATTAAATACTTTTAAATAGTAACTAACTCTTTTAGATGTTATCTATACTCCTATTATAAAGAGGAAAAAATTGTTTATTTGTCGGAGGTAAGCTCAGGAACTACCAAACCGATTCCAAAAGTAATGGTATCAAAATGATGGTGTTAGTCCAACTTAGAACATAGGCTATATCTTATGTCGGTGCCACTACCCCAAAGGTGGTGCAGGATCAAAAAACGTTCTAAAAATGCAATTTTTGCGTTCCTGAAGGGCCTAGAAATATGAAATTTGGAATATTAGTTACTTATAAGATATAAATGATGTCTAAGAACAGTTCTTAAACAATTCGAAATTTAAAAGGGGTAAAAATGCACAAAAAGCGTTCTAAAAAACGTTCTAAATGGTAGTTTCTACATAATCTCAGGAAATATCAAACCGATTTAAAAAGTAATGGTATCAAAATGATGGTGTTAGCCCAACTTAGAACATAGGCTATATTTTATGTCGGTGGAACTGGACAAAGCGGGGTGCAGGAGCAAAAAACGTTCTAAAAATGCGATTTTTGTGTTACTGAAGGGCCTATAAAGATGAAATTTAGAATGGTGGTTAGTTATAAGATATCAATGATCTCTAAGGACATTTCCTAAAAAAGTCAAAATTGAAAAGGGGGGGGGTCAAATTGCGCAAAAAGCGTTGTAAAACCGTTCTAAATTGCGATTTCTAGCAATCTCAGGAAATACTGAACCGATTTCAAATACAGTGTAAAAATGATGGGGACAGATCTTGCTCCAAGATAGACTATATTTTATATATGTTTCCACTAACCCGGAGGAGATGCAGGAGCAAAATGAGCGAAAAGCGTTCTAAAAACGTTCTAAATGCCGATTTGTCACCAATATCTCGGGAAGAATCAAACTGATTTCAAAAGTAATGGTAAGAAATTGATTCTGACAGCCTCTCCTCTAACATAGACGCTATTTAAGTCGGTATCACTATCACGTAGACGTTGCAGGAGCAAAAAAGCGTTCCAAATTTCGATTTTTGTGATTGGTAGGGGCTAGAAACTTAAAATTAGGCAAGGTACATATTTATTACATATAAATGATCTTTAAGAACAGTTTAAAAAAATTGGAAATTTAAAAAGGGGTGAAAATGCGCGAAAAGCGTTCTAAAAACGTTCTGAATTGCGATTTCTACTCAATCTCAGCAAATTCCAAAGCTATTTCAAAAGTAATGGTTGAAAATCAATGGTGACAGTCCCTGCTATAACATAGGTTATATTTTATGTTGCTGTCACTACCATCTGAGGGTTGCAAATGCAAAACATGTTCTATTTTGCGTTTTTTTGCATAACTGAAGGGTCTAACACTTTGAAGTATGGCATGGTATTTACTTACAAGATGCAACTGCTTTCTAAGAACTGTCGAAAGAAAATTTCAAATTTAAAAAGATGAAGTGAGCAAAAAGCGTTATGAATTACAGTTTTTATGTAATCTTATCAAATACCAAACCGTTAAAAAAATAATGATGACAAATTGTTGGTGATAGAACCTGTTCAAACTTAAGCTATATTTTATGTTTGTGCCACTACCACCAGAGGGTTGCAGTAGCTAAAAACTTTCTAAATTGCGATTTCTGTGATACTGAAAAGGCTAGAACCTTTAAATATGGCATGGTAGTAACTTATAAAATATAAATGCCCTCGAAGGACTGTTGAAAATAAATTCGAATTAAAAAGGGGTGAAGTGAAGGGGAGGTGCGAAAAGCATTCTAAAAAAGTCCTAAATTACGATTTCTACGCAATTTCAGGGAATATAAACCAAATATAAAAGTAATAGTTGCGAATCAATGGTAATAGTCTCTGATCCTACACAGGCTATATTTTATGCCGATGATTCTACCGCCTGGGGTTCAGAGGAACAACAAACGCTCTAAAAAAGGCCTTTAAAAGCTTTCTAAATTACGTTTCTGTGGAATATTAGGAAATAGCAAACCAATTTCAAAATTAATGTTGGCAAATTAAGGGTGACAGTTCCTATTTCAACATAGCCCTTTATGTTGAGAGAGGTGGTAGGACTTGGAATTTGACATGATGGTTAATTTTAAGATGTAAGAAGATAGTTTCTAAAAAATTCAAAACTTCAAATGAATACTGAAATGAGCGTATTAATTGAGCATAAAAGTTTCAAAATATTTTCTAAATTATCATTTAATTAGTTTTATTTCGTTTTATTAATTTAAGTCTCATTTCTGCCTTATGCAGTGTAACAATGATGTTTAATCAAACTGTGTTTTAAATAGTAATTTTTTTAAGTATTCCTAAAAGTAATAAGTACCTTTTAATAAAATAAAATATTACCTTTTAATAAAATAAAATATTACCTTTTAATAAAATAAAATATTACCTTTTAATAAAATAAAAATTTAGTTCCTACCATTTAATAAAAATTAGACATATAAATATCACTTAGCATATTTCAAATATTACGCGAGCAAAGCCGCGGGGTTTGCTAGTTTGATATAAATTTATTTCATATTTTATAGACTTCTTGAACCCGTGAAATATGCGACTAATAAATGTATAATCATACGTGTATATCACAGCGAGCGAATAAAAATAAAGAAAAAGAATAATTTTTAGACATTGATAATGATATCATCGTGTGGGTGGGGGGGGGGGGGGGGTTCGACGATTGATAACGTATGATATCGTAAGAGGGGGAGGGGGTTCAAAATTTGCAAACTGTTGATAACGTTATATATGCAGGGGAGACTAGGGACGGTTGACCATAAGGGAGGCTTGACCCACCCATCAATTTTTGTATTTAAAAGAATTTCAGAGTTTCACCAATAGGTGTCAACCAAAGCTACTTGAACGTTCAAACAGCAGTCTTCGTTTCATAGTGATAACCGAAATAGGTGTGGAAAAAATCAATTGTGAAGCGTTTTCAACCTAAAAGTTGTGTTTTTTTAGAAATATTTTGTAAGCTTTTTTCAGATAAATTATATCATATAAATGTAAGTGAGTAGGTTTAAAGTAATGCAGAACTATCGAGTTTCCATTCCAGGCATAAAGATTGTACAGTAAGTTAGGCTTAACAGAAAAATGTGCTGTTCTTTAGAAAAGGTCTATGTAGGGAGGCTTGACCCTGACAATGTGAGGGAGGGTTGACCAGATGCCCTAGGCTCCCTTAATTAAGTGGTTTTGGAAATCTTTTTATTATACAATGTGCAGAATGAAGGTTAATGGTTTTATATATATATATATATATATTAAAGTAAATTTATCCTGTAAAACTACAGTAAAATGATGCGACGGAAAAGAAAATGTTCAAAACTGACTTACGGAAGATGTGAGAAATTGCTAGAAAATGGGAAAGTTGATAGGAACTTTTTTCCGTTTAAATATTACTTACAATAGGTAAATAGAAACAGTGAAAAAGACTAGAAAGGACTAAAAAGGATGAAAGCAGCAGTGGTATGTTTATTAAACCACTGAATTTTAATTCCGAAACGTCACAATGGCACCAGAATTTTGCTAAAATATTTTCCATTTAATAAGTATGTGAAAAAAGGGACAGTGGCTCCTAAATCCAGACATAATAACATGAAATACTATGAAAACGCAACCTTTCTCTAAGAGAATACTGCCTTAAATATTAAAATTTCATTTTCCCTGCTGTACTATTATACCTGCTCAGACACAATCCGGTTTAAAACAATTTTTTCCTCTTTTGACTTTTCAATTGCGTCTCAATAGGTTTGTTTAAGCATCATATTTTTAAAAATATTTTTTATAATAATTAAAACATTTAGCATAAATCTATTCTGCTTTTTTAAAAACTGATTTTATTTCTCTTCACAAATATTATCATATAAAACAAAGTGGGTCAAGCCTCCCATACAGTGGGTCAAGCCTCCCATATGTGGGGAGCCTTGACCCATTATTTTTTCATGACTAAAATCAATCATTTTTCAAATTTCTTATATGTTACATTTATGTAGCAATTTTATTTTGATAACTGATTGTATAACGAATAAAATGATACATAAAACTTTATTCGACGTTCAATATTTAAAAAATAAAAAATCATTTTGTAAAAAGTGGGTCAACCCTCCCTAGTCTCTTCTATAGCCCTAAAGCAATAGAAATTATGTTATGCGGTTTATTAATTTAGAAGAAAAAAGCATAAGTAATAAACAATTTTAACCGGCTTTCAATGAAAGAGGTTGTATAATTTAATCGTTTGTATCTTTTATTTTCTATTTATTTTTCGGTATAACTCTTGAACATATGATCTAATTTTCTTACTTTTTAGGTGCGTTTGTAATTATATAAATACGTAGCATCTATAGTCGTCGTCTAGTCTGTCTATCCGCGTATAACAGAGCAGAAACTACCCAACCGAATGGCTTGAAATTTAATACATAAAATCCTTTCAGAATTTTGACGAGCCAATTCCAATTTTATGAAAATCAAATAAAAACTTTAAAAGATATTAGTAAAAGTTTTCTTTATTCTGTTAAATCCTATCATACATAATTAATTCAATGATATCCTATGATAGGTAATAATTCTAGGTTGCCATGGTGATTACGTCCTATTTAAGATGGAGCCCTATTATTTATGTATTACTGAATTTAATATATATGTGGGATCGCATTTGCCAAAGCCCCACAGCGCCAGCTTACAAAAGCGCCGCCGGGAGTCGAGATCACAACTCCGCGGTAAAGCCACTCTAGCGATGCTGACAGCGGCAACGCATGCACGCTACAACTAACTGTTGGACGACAGACGCTCTGCGAGAAATAAACTGAAGTGACTGGAGGAGAAAAAGATCTTTAGAACATTCGAGTGTGTGTGGCGGAATGAGGAGGTAGACGCAGGGGCGTGCCGAAGGCTGTTTTAGTGGGGGGGGGGTGAACTGAATTTTGCCGACTGGAAGATCGGGGGTGAGAAATCCTTTGTGATACCCCACCCCCCTCAGCGACGGAGTCAACTGTTCTACAATACTGTGAATTTATAAAAATCACTAAAAGTCTTATGTGTTCACCTGCATTCTCCTTAACCACAGTCGAAATTAAATGCTGTTATTCAGTATGTGTAATATTTTAAAATTATTTTACTATATAAGTAGAGTTGAGAATCCTTTTATTAATTAGAATTCTGCTTACGATTTAAAAGAAAATGTGTACGGATGTACCGTACATTAACCAGTTCTCAAAAGTAACAGTTTAAGAATGTTGAAGTACTTCGGAATTTATGTGTCTATAAATAAAACCGCATGCTGTTGTGTAATGTAAGTGTATAAATTTTAAAATACATAAAAAAAATCTTGCTTGCTAAAAATAAGATATATATTAGTATAAGAGACTAAAAATTACCCTTCTACATTTTTAAATTATCACCCGTTTATCCTTCAGAATAGCCCATTTTCCAGCTACACTGTCTAAATCCAACATGTCAGTTATGTATGTTTCACAGGTTAATAGCATTAGTTCGTCCAGTCGCTCTTCCGACATGGTGGTACGCAAGTAATTTTTTACTAACTTTAACCTGCTGAAACTTCTTTCATTACTTGCCACAGTTACTGGAATAATTAAGGCCAACTTGTAGGCCAAAGAAGGGTTAGGATACAAATGAGCCTTCCCCACAATTTCTGCGCTGCTGCGCCAATTGTATCCGATTCAGAACTAGCTATTTCTGTGGACATGAGATCAATTTCACATTCCAAGTTATCTACATCTTTGAGATCATCAGGGAATAATTGACATAGTTCAGAAATGTCCTCGGTAGAGCTATACTTGATCCTAGATGGAAGGATACAGGCCAGTGGTTTAACTTTCTTAAATACCAACTTACGAATGTCTCCAAATGCAGTTGTAAGCCGATCTACCACCTTCAAAATTTCTGCTTTAAAATAATTCTCTCGTGAAAAATAGAACTGCAGTTTCAGGATTTTCGTCGATCTTCGATAGAGGCCTCCGTCGCCTGTGCTGCAAATTGAACTCATAATCTTGATTTATTCCATGTGTCTCGCAGATGTTGTCAGCTTCCTTAATGATATTCATTATTGCCGCCGCGTCATCATTCCGGAGTTTCTGAATGCTTGCGTAAGTTTTCTGCATTATGTCGGTTCCCTCTAAAATGTCCAGGTCTTCACGTTGCAATTGCTCTGTTGCTAACTTGGTCTTAAACATAATTGTTTTCACTGCAAGTAAAGAAACAATGAAATCGTATGACATCATTTTGCTTCTTAACCCTGCCGCCTTACCTCGAGCATCCTTGTCAACCTTCATGTCTTCAGAAATAATTTGCAGAGTATGGATGAGGGCATCATAGGACGATAAAATAGCTCTGGCTGAATCCGCTCGCATAGTCCATCTTGTCTTCGACAAAGATTTCAAGGTAAGACTCTTCTGAAGAACTTCCATTTTCTCTCTCAGTATGCTGAATTGCTTTGTACTCAGTGAAAAGAAGTTATAGGGATCCTGAATACTGTCGTAGAGCAATTTTATTAAATTGCTTTCTTCGCACGCATGTTCAACACATAAATTCACTTTATGCGCGAGGCAGGGTATGTATAAAATAGATCTACCAGCTATTTCTGAAAGTTTTGATTGACAGCCTAAAATGCGGCCGGACATAGATGACGTGGTGTCGTAAGACTGCGTGCGAGCTTGGGAAAGCGATATTCCAACTGACTGTAGAATTTCAGAAATAAGCTTAGCCATTCCTTTGCCTGTTTTATCCAGATAATCTTTTAGTTTTAGCAACCTTTCTTCTGGCTGAAACTTTGGGGTCATGTATCGGATTACAAATGAGAGCTGGTCAAGATGAGAAAGATCGTGTGTGCTATCAGCCATAATGCTAAAAAATCCACAATTTTGGACATTTGCAACTATTTTTTCACGGACACATGATCCAAGAACCCCAATAAAGTCGCTTTGCAACTTATTACTAAGATAGTTGGCATGGGCGAAGATGATTATCATCAATCCAGTTTTTTAAAGTTGGAATCCACCTGGCCATTAATCTAATGAGCTGAATGTAGTTACCGCTGTCACTTTCTCGTCTCTGAAATGCAAGTGCTTGACGACTTAGATATCTGGTGCAGTCTAGAAGTATATTAATAATCTCTCTGTTTCTTAGACAAATTTGCTCCGCGTTAGCTGCTGCCTCCCTACGTTGACTAGATAGAAAGTTGTCAACGTGCTTACTTTTTTGGGCCAAATTATCTAATTTATTTACTGCAGCTCTATGAGCATTGCTCGTAAAATGAGCCATGAACATTCCTTTACAGTTTTTTCGTCGGCCTTTCATCTTATGCCATACACGAATACCAACACTGATCCAAGCTTCTTCTGCGTTTTCAGACCCCGGTCCATCAGAGCAAAGTGAACAAGCAAAATAAAATGCGGCATCCAGTTGGTCACTGTATTCTAAATATGGATATTCTTTATACCAGCAGGAGCTAAAATTATTCTGCTTCTTAAGATCTATGTCATGATTCACAGGGTACAATGATCTCTGAGGTTGATAAGGTCCACGAGACAGGATGAAAAGTTTCTGGTTTTTGGTTAAATTCTTTCCAGTATGATCGGCTGGATCACAACTTAGAAAAGTCGAGGTATCTTCCTTTTCAGAAACATTGGGAGCAATTAAAGATGCTACATGAGAAAACTTACAATAGAGATTGCAACAACCTCCCCCCCCCCTCTCTTCCTTCCTTTCACGAAAGTCTCAAATTCTCAGAAACGCGATTCTCTCTTTCTAGCTATCACCTCCGCTCTCTGACAACCCCTCCCTCCCACACAGAATCATACACAATCTTCCGTGAGAAGTTCTTTCTTTTCCCCTTTAAAGACGGACAACAGAGAATTGAAATGATACTGACGACGAGAGAGAGGACTTTTTGCAGGGTGTGTTCTTAACTTTCCGACTATTCTAAATTTTACCAACTCTTCCAAATAAGTGGGGGGGGTGCTACACCCCCAACACCCCCCCCCCCCCGCTAGGCACGCCTCTGGGTAGACGGAAGAGTGTATTAAAAAGACGTACGCATAAAATGACGTAGTATGTTAAGAAAAAGTTAAATTTAAGATGTATTAATGTTTATGTGAGTGGCGTCTTAATGTATATATTATGTAAATAAGTTTTTTCAATATAATTATTTTTAAGAGAAAGTGATTTTTATTCCGGTCTTAAAGCTGCATTTTATTATGTAATCAAAGGGATAATTCCATATATATATAATCGTAAAGAATTTTGCATTCATGCATTTTTGCGTACGGGTGCAACAGGTATTGCACCAAGATCTGAATATTTATAATACTAGTTATAGTACGAACGCATCTCATTTGCCACATTTGACGTACAATCTCCGACTTGTTTTATTTGGGGGAAAGATTTCAGCCTACAAATGTCAACAGTCATTAAAACTTAAATTATATGTGTTTTCTATCAGTTTTCATGTCTTTATTATTTAGGGTTCCGTATCTAAAAAGTAAAAATGTAACCATTATAAGATTACCCATGTGTTTGTCCGTCTATCACAGCTGTTTTTCTAGAAAATTATGGAACGTCAAAAGTTCAAAGTTGCCTGAGTTATAAAGGTTATGACCCAGATATTTATACATTATTACCCATCCACCCATATTTTTAGGGAAAAAATTAGGTGGCTAATTAAATTACTTGATTTTTTTCTATTGGGTGGGAAAGCTTATAGAAAGGCATTGTAACACCGAAATTAACAATATATTTCTTTTAATTTCAGGTAGTATATTTTCTGCGATATCGTCGAAAATGAACTGCACAAATATGTACCCCCCATGCCTATTTCCGAGTCTACTGTAACTAAAACAAGTAATATAAAAATTTGTTTTTAAAGTCAATTCCTACTTAGGTCATCAAAGAAAAATTTAATATAATCCGTAAAGCTAATATTAGTTTTTGTTGCATTAAAATATCTCAATTTGTTGATTTTCTATAAGCAAGTAGCTTTACAATGGAAGTCTATGGGAATTTGGCGAAATATTAGAGTTATCGCCAAGTTGGCGTCACATTTGGCGACTCATATTGGTCGCCAAATTTGGCGGTATATCGCTAAGTTGGCGACAAACTTGGTGGTATCTGGCGACATAACAGGGTACCCCTACGGTAACACCCCTTATAGATATGAAGATGCATTAAATGCTTCAATAACCAATGGCCGCCATTTTGTCTCCCATGTACAACTAAAATTAATTCATTAAAATTTAATTAATGAATTAATATTTGAAAAAACTGTATTAACATCAATTGTCGTCCAGTACAAGTTTAAAAAAATTTATTTCAACTTGATAGGATGAATAATAAGTATTTTATTAACGATTGAAAATTTGAACAAGATATATATATATCATATATACTAGCAGGCTATGCCCGCTGCGCTGGTCAATATTTCCAAATGAACCTTGGATTAAACTAAATGGTGAATTTGAACTTGTATTTTAAACAATATGGATCTTCAGCTTGACCTTGCACATTACTGAAAACGATGCGAACGCCATTGCGATATAATGTTATCTTAAGCGTTGGACAAAATTTAGCAATTAAGAAGTAATTGTTTTAGTTGATTATAGACAGCGCACTTATGGTCGGGTAATGAGACCGTTATGACAACAGGAATTAATACCTCTGTAACTAATCAACATATAATGAAATCGTATATACTAACACCATTCCTAAAAGTCATGCAACAGGGCCACTTGTAACAAAATATGTTCTGTAGATTTTTTTAAAAAGGCCAAACTTTCATAATCAGGTTCACTTAATTTTTTAACTTTTACTGTTGCTCTATAACTAAGTACCCTTGAACAATATGTATACACCAAAACCTTTCCAAAATTATTACCTAACTAATTGTGGGATATCCTACGAAAGTATTATAAACAATCGGAATGAAATACAAATTTCCGTTGTAAATATATAGTAGATGACGATGATGCGATTTTGTGTAATAGAATTCATAGTAAAGTTTTCGCTTCAAACAAACACGATGCTTTCAACATTAAAGCTAATACACCAATATGTGAAGTATCCAATTACGGAAGGTTAACTTGAATTCTCATGAGCAACTACTCAAAGAAAAGTGAATATGTGGCTTTTGTGATACTTTTATGTCAGCCGGGCGAAGGTAATAAATCAATAAAGATTATTTTCATAGCATATTCTTATTTTATTATTTTCATTTAAAACACAAACCTTTCACTCATTTAATTTAAAATGCATGCCTTATACTAATTTCACTTAAAAAACTGAAAAGATAAACAATAACAGGAAATAATGCCATAATTAAAAGCAAAAAAATATTTTTAATTTACATACGCAAAATGTAACTACTGCTACTGGGAATTTTAAAAATGCTATCAGCGAGATGTGCACACGGTTGTTATAAATGTACCCATTTTTTCTTCTTATCGATGAGCAATTTATAAATCGCACAATATTATTCCAATTCCAATTTCTTTCATTGAGGAACCTACGACCGGAAAAAATGGAAAAAGACTCTTGTAGATTCTTCGGATGACGGCATCTGACGTCATAAAACGAGTTTATATACAGGGTGATTCAGCTCGTCGGTGACAAACTTTAAGGATCGATAGAGCACACCTAGACGAACATTTTTGAATAGGGAATGTAGAGTCCCTGACGCGATGGTAAGGCGCTAGGCGCTTTCGAAAATTTGGGTGCCGAAATTCGAAACGTCATAAAAACTAGGGAAATGGTTAGAATTTCTTGCTTGTTGCGTCGAAATGATTCTGTTTGTTTAGACTTTCTTCAGTACCAATTTGATAAGCGTGTCTCTTAAAACATGGATAGGGGGCGCTGCAGACTTTGGAGAGCTAGACAACAACTTTAAGCCCGTTATTTTGATAATTTAACACATGCTCGCCAAAGTTTATACTCTAACTTAAAGTTTGAACCCAAAAGTAGAGCCCTGCAAAAAGCGTAAGAGCCGGAATAAAATGTCAAAGTACAGGGTGGTCGAAACTCGAAGGCTCCTAGGAGATAAACAAACAGATTTCTTGACTTATGGCATGCATTTTCATGATTCTGTTTGCTGGGGCTCTCTGAAACTCAGTTGAACGGTACAAAAAGAAACATCGATAGGGGGCGCTTTGGGCAAAAAACATAATTCGTTGACATTTCGGACGCTAACTGGAAACGGGGCGCTACGATCAGTTAGAAACAAAACAAGAGAGTAATTTACTTATCATAAGAAGCTATTAAAACTGCAGTTTGTTTGTTTTTTTTAACAAACATAGCTGGTTTCAATCATGCACAATGCGCGCAATAAAATTTACATAAGGTGCTTTTTGCTGATTTATGCAAAAGATATCGTACCATATCGATATGCAAAAGATACGTAATGCGTAGACGACAACGCGAGATGACGTAGTTGTATGCGCAGACACGTCTTTTGAACGTGCGGTACCTACTTAAGCTTCGGGTTACTTGTCTGCAGATCGGTAGTAGAATGGAACGGTACACAAACTCTGAATTGGCTGACATGCATTTGGCGTATGGCGCTGCTGGTTGTAATGGACGAGCCGCTCAGCGGTTGTACGCCGAGCGTTACCCCAACAGGCAAATCCCCTGCCATGCCTTCTTCGCTCGAGTACACCAGAGGTTGTCCACAACGGGATCTTTCGACGGAGGCAGGCCTGAACGGGAGCGATCAGTGAGCACCCCCGACAACGAAGAGGCTGTGCTTAACCTGGTTGAGGACAACCCAGGTCTTAGCACGAGAGATATCGCCAGACATGTTGGCATTTCGCAAGCAACTGCGTGGCGCATCTTACGTTCCCGGAATCTGCACCCCTACCACATCCAGCGGGTGCAGTTGCTCAGAGAGCAGGATTTTGGCCCTCGAGTGGAATTCTCAAGATGGTACTTGGCGATGAGATCCAGGGATCCCCGTTTTGTAAACAGCATTTTGTTTACGGACGAGTCCACCTTCAGCCGGGAGGGAATGTGGAACGCCCACAACAGTCATGTGTGGTGTGATGAAAATCCACATGAAACCAGAAGCCGAGCAGCCCAGGAGCGTTTCTCAGTAAATGTGTGGGCCGGCATTCTGGGGGATTGCCTCATTGGCCCTTATTTGTTACCTGAACGGCTGACAGGTGGAAATTACCTGATTTTCCTGGATCAAGTGTTGCCGCAGCTTCTGGATGAGGCGCACGTACCCGAAGGTTCGCGTCGCCAGATGTGGTTCCAGCACGAATGAGCTCCGGCCCATTACACGAACGACGTGCGTCTCCATCTAAACGCAAGGTATGGCCAGCGGTGGATCAGGCGTGGGGGTCCAGTTCACTGGCCTGCCCGATCACCAGACCTCACCTGCTTGGATTTCTTCCTTTGGGGTTACCTGAAGGCCGAGGTATACCATACACCTGTCAGCAGTGCTGAAGAACTTGTGGCGCGCATTGTGGCAGCTGCAGGGCAGATCAGAGATACTCCTGGCATTGTTGGAAACACACACTCCTCAATGCGACGGAGGTGCGAAGCCTGCATCATGGCCCAAGGTCGAAATTTCGAGCATCTTCTGTAGTGTTATTTTTTGTAAATAAATTTCCAGTATCATTGATGTTTTTGGTCTAAATTTATTCAGAAGTGTTGAGCAGAGGTAGAAAATGTGTTTTCATTATTACTAACTGATCGTAGCGCCCCGTTTCCAGTTAGCGTCCGAAATGTCAACGAATTATGTTTTTTGCCCAAAGCGCCCCCTATCGATGTTTCTTTTTGTACCGTTCAACTGAGTTTCAGAGAGCCCCAGCAAACAGAATCATGAAAATGCATGCCATAAGTCAAGAAATCTGTTTGTTTATCTCCTAGGAGCCTTCGAGTTTCGACCACCCTGTACTTTGACATTTTATTCCGGCTCTTACGCTTTTTGCAGGGCTCTACTTTTGGGTTCAAACTTTAAGTTAGAGTATAAACTTTGGCGAGCATGTGTTAAATTATCAAAATAACGGGCTTAAAGTTGTTGTCTAGCTCTCCAAAGTCTGCAGCGCCCCCTATCCATGTTTTAAGAGATACGCTTATCAAATTGGTACTGAAGAAAGTCTAAACAAACAGAATCATTTCGACGCAACAAGCAAGAAAATCTAACCATTTCCCTAGTTTTTATGACGTTTCGAATTTCGGCACCCAAATTTTCGAAAGCGCCTAGCGCCTTACCATCGCGTCAGGGACCCTACATTCCCTATTCAAAAATGTTCGTCTAGGTGTGCTCTATCGATCCTTAAAGTTTGTCACCGACGAGCTGAATCACCCTGTATATGAAAATAATTTTTAAGTCGTTACAAACATTGCTTTCATACTTAAATATTTTCATTGGTACTACTTGTTATCCCGTCGACCAATTTCGCCAAATTATATAAATCGCCAAACCATTCGCCAAATTATATAAATTGACATAATCTTTATTTTAAATAACGAAATAACAAATAAATTAGTATAACATTAATAAAAATACAAATAAAACGTCGAAATTAAAATCACTTGATGACGTAAATACGTGTAGTTTGTTTAAATTCAAGTGAATTTGATATTTACGATCAACCATTATTGGCATTTAATCTTATAGTTTGACGATAGATTTTTGGTCGATGGAATATCTAAGTAGTACCTTTTCCATTTTTGTTTTATAACGCTAAATTCTCAGTAATTTTTTTCCTTTTATTTTACATAAAATCACTATTTTTTTTAAAAAAATTAAGATGCTTGCATTTTTATTTCAAACTCATAGAGCCGTTTTTATTTTTTAGCCAAAAGGGTTGATTTGAATTTTTTCCGTTGCTAGAGTAACGGATGTAATGATAGATAT
Organism: Maratus speciosus; assembly: GCA_963932465.1. Taxonomy (NCBI): domain Eukaryota; kingdom Metazoa; phylum Arthropoda; class Arachnida; order Araneae; family Salticidae; genus Maratus; species Maratus speciosus. Next base: position 107,473,388 of record OZ010799.1, read on the forward strand.
TTTGAGGTTTAGATGCCAAAGACACCGCCAAATTAGAAAAATATGAAATGTGTCATGAACTGTTGGACTTATAAAAATTTATTTGGTAGCATTCGATTCAGCATACAAAACTACATTAAAATATGCTATCATTTGACGCATAATTTTGATATTCGATTTTTTCCCCTCCCCGTGCAAAAACCATTAGGGTTGACACTTTAGAAAATCCTTTCTTAGCAGAAGTTTATGTCATAAGAAGTATTTTTACCACGATTTTCAAGATTTTAGGTTCAGTAGTTTGCGCTGTGCGTTAATTAGTCCCCTAATCCAGACTTTATTTTATATACTATATTAGATATGCGATTTTGCGGTGAATCGATGATCGAAAATTAGTCCAATATCATTTGAAATATAACAGAGGAGAAAGTACGAAGAAAGACGAAGAAGAAATGACGAATTACAAAAGACTTGTAATTTTTTTTTTTCAAAATGTTGAATTTTTCCATAGTAATAACGTATTAAAACATAAATTTCCTTAAAAATTATCTTTATTTCCTAGATTTCGAATCTGTGAATTTTCCTATAAATGAAATTGGCGATATGACTTGAGAAAATAGATAATATTTGCTTAAATAAAATGGGTAATATTCGTTGATCTGAGTTCGAGTTTATAAATATCACATGCTTTCGGAATTACGGCGAAAAACATTTTAAAAGTATGAAATTATTATACAATATGTATGTGTGGCAGAAATTCATACTGAAATTTAAGTATTCGATTCCATTTTTAAAATATTAACTGATATCTATATCAGTTACAATTGAATATGAAAATGTACTCAAAAAATGATCTCTTTCACCTAAAAAAACACCATTTGTGAGAACATCCTCAAGCTAATGTCACGCTTATGCATTTTAGGCTTAAAATCACATTGTTTGGCGACAAAAGAAAAATAAAAAATTGTAAAGAAACAAATAGTAATTACACATGTGACTCACAATTACATCTGCTCGTTTCTTCTATAAGTCACGTGATGGGACAATTAGATATAAAAAAAGAAAAGAACAGAACAGAAAGAAAATGTCGTTAAAATTTCATCTAATCAAATTTTCAGATTCGTTTCCATATCTAACGCAAGCGATAAAGAGCCAAATATTGCGTATCAAGTGTAATATTTCTTATTTAATTAATTTTTAAGCATTACAAATATTTCTTTCAGGTTTTGATTAAATGTTTCCGTTTTTTAATATTATCACTCATTAAAACGGATTTTCTTCTTCTTTTTTTCTTTTTTTTTCATTTAAATAAAATTAGTAACAGTTTTTCTTTTATTTTTCGAGGTTTAATAGCCGTTTCAATTTTTTTTATCAACGATGAATTTCGCCAAGAAATAAAATAGTAACCTTATCGCCCAAAATAACAGAATTTTCCGTCATAATTCTAAAACTAATACAGGTAGAATAATGTGTTATAGATTAAAACCTTCCCTGAAACAATACCTATCAAACGGTATAGGTTCCGTAAAAATCCATGCAGTAGAACTCGAAATCTAGGCGTTCGGAACGAAATTTCCGTTTGGATTTTATATATATATAATAGATAATAGAATAGATAATAGATTTTATATATATATAATAGAATAGATAATAGATTATGTGTTATGAACTATCTCAAAGTTTAAAACAGATCGCATTGTTAGATTTCCTAATTTTAACAATATCGCGTTATGTTAGTTCCACATTCCACCACCAGGGAGCGCACTCTATTCTTAACGAACGCGTATCTGAACGAAACTCCTTCATGCAACCTTTCCGTAGATACATGAATCGGGAGGGTGGCGGTCTTAACCAATAATTTAAGATAATTGCTGAAATTACTACGAAAAATATTTTAAAGGGGCCCTACGCGGGCCCCTAATAGAGTTAGAGGAAATCGGAATACGGCAAAATAATCGCAGGGAAAAGTTTGCTTGGGTGCTTCGGAGCTACTTTTGGCGCGAGATCTAAGCTCTACGACCAATAGGAGCCCAGATATTTAAGGAAATATGAAGTAACAAAATCCAATATAACAGAATTTTCCGTAATAATTCTATAACTAATCTAGGTAGAATGATGTGTTATAGCTTAAAACCTTCCCTGAAACGATACCTATCTAACGGTATAAGTTTCGTCAAAATCCATGCGGTAGAACTCGAAATCTCGGCGTTCGGAACGAAATTTCCGTTTGGATTTTATATATATAATAGAAGATTATAAAGCAGTAAGCCCTAAAAGTTCCGCTCGAATGTTTTCAAAAACTACCCGGTGGATTTTTTTTGCAAATAATGTCATTCGGTAGAGAATATTCAAGCTGTGGTTTCTGAGTAAAATATACAGGGATAACTACGATTTTTGTTAATAAATTTCGTATTTTATTGGTATTTTGAACGAAAAGGTTGCCAGCGGTCATTTTTTGGCGAAAGGTTTGTTGGTTAAAGAATTGAAATAGTTATCCGTCCGTTAGAAAATAATACAAATACCTCGCAAATAAGCGAAAAAAAATACTGATATTTAATTAAAAAAGACAACAAAAAAAGTTTTAATGAGACACAATATTATAAAACGAAAACATTTAATTTAAACATGAAATAAATATTTTTAATGATTAAAAATATAATTTATTGTGAAATTTTACAATTTATACAATATTTGGCGAATTATCGCCTGCGTTACGTTAAAAAAATGAATCTAAAAATTTGATTAGACTTATTTGAATTACAATTTTTTTTTATTTTTAGTTCTTTTCTTTTTATTTTTATCTAACTGCCGCATCATGTGATTTACAGGAGAAATAAACAGATATAATTGTAAAAGTTACTGTATTTACGATTTCTAATTTATGTTTGTCGCCAAACAATGTTTAGCTTTTTTTTTTTTTAAAGCCAAAAATGCTAAGCGTGACATTAGCTTGAGGATTTTCGCAAAATGGTGTTTTTTCGAGAGAGCGAGATCATTTTTGGAGTACATTTATATATTCAGTTATAAGTTATATAGATATTAGTTAATATTTTAAAATTAGAATCAAATATCTAAATTTTAGTTTGAATTTCTGCCGCACATACATATTACAAAATAAGTTCATACTTTTTAAAAAGCTTTTCGCCGTAATTACGGAAGCATATGATTTTTATACACTCCAACTCAGATCAAGGATTATCATCCTTTTTTTTTTCTTTTTTAGAAAATATTATTGTTTATTTCTTTGGCGATAACGCCCATTTCACGTATAAGAAAATTCGGTACTATTTGGTTATCCCATTGACCCAAAATCTATCGCCAAACTATAAGATTAAATGCCAATAATGGTTGATCGTAAATGTCACAATCACATGACTTTAATCAAAGTTACACGCGTTTACGTCAACTAGTGATTTTTATTTCGACGTTTTATTTGTATTTTTATAAATGTTATACTAATTTATTTGTTCTTTCATTATTTAAAATAAAAAAATACATCAATTTGTATAATTTGACAAGTGATTTGGCGCTTTATATAATTTGGCGAAATTGGTCGACGGGATAACTAAGTAGTACCGAAAATTCACAATTTCAAAATTTAGGAACTGAAAATTATTCTTAAGGAAATTTATACAATAATGTGTTATTACTATAAAAAATTCAACATTTTGAAATAAAAATTGCTTGCTGAGAAAAAATTGCAAATCTTTTTTGGGTACTTGTTAGTTATCCCGTCGACCAATTTCGCCAAATTATATAAATCGCCAAACCGCCCGCCAAATTATACAAATTGACATCATTTTTATTTTAAATAACAAAAGAACAAATAAATTAGTATAACATTAATAAAAATACAAATAAAACGTCGAAATAAAAATCACTTGATGACGTAAACACGTGTTGTCAATTGAATGCGACATTTACGATCAACCATTATTGGCATTTAATCTTACAATTTGACGATAGTAATTTAGTCGACGGGATAACTAACAAGTACCCTTTTTTGTTATGTCTTCATATTTTCCCCTTTGTTAGGTAATATTTTAAAAGATATTGTACTAATCTTAGATATTTAAAAGCACATAACTTAACGTCTCAATTCCAATTTTATATTATTATTATTATTTATTAATTGTCATTATTATTATTATTTTATAATTTTCGATAATCAAGTCACCGCCAAATGGCATATTTACAATATTATTAGAAGCTTTGTTAGCACAGATGTCATATACGCTCCATGGACCTAATGGGCTCCAAAATGGCGTTATTTTGCCTGACATGGTAACCCGGCTATTGTTGTTTGTTTATTAATAAATTGTTTATTTACCTTTATTTTCTTTTTTTAAATTATATAAATCGTTTTTTTTCTATAGTTATTAATTAAACTTTTTTATTTATTGTTATTTCCGTTTAAAATAATAGAAAATAATTTAAATATATATATGTAACTGGTATTCGAAAACGATGTTTTCGCCATGTTAGCGTAAAAAAAAAATCGCGCCAAACCAGGTATGTATATGATATCTGTGCCTAACAGTTATTTACATTATTGTGATTACTTAGTATCAGGCAACAGATTAAAGAGTATTTGGTATATTTTTATTATATGGGCTTTGGCGAGATAGGAAAAAAGGCCTTGGAGAGTGAAGTGAATTTTTTGTAGGGTCACCCGGGGTAATTCCTGGTCACAGTCCTTTTTATGTTTTTAAAACGCTTCACCAAAATGAAAAAAATCATAGAGGTACTCTGAACTATCCTCATTGGAATTTATTACTTAATTATGAGTTTATTGTTTATTTCTTTTGAAAAAAAAATCTTTTTGAAATAGATTGTTAAATTTCTGTAAAACAACATTGGCCTTAGTCATGATACGTTTTTACAAAGATCTTTGTCAGAACTCAAATTTTAAATATTTTTCTTTTCTTTCTTTTTGGTTAAATTACCAACTACTTTAGCTATTAAAAAGTAGTCTTGAAATTTTTTTTACTATTTTAAATAATTTACAAAAGTTGGTCAAATATTGTCCCATGTATCTGGGGTAAATCTTGGTCACTGGGGTAATTCCTGGTCAATGTTTTATCATCATTTATTTCTTTTTTATTGTCATATTTAGTGATTTTAATTCTCGCAAACCCTTTGAGAATTAACTGCAACCACACTGTTAACCACATTTTAGTTTATTGTAGTTCTTAATAAAGTAGAGTCACCCGTGGTAATTCCTGGCCACAGAGTTTCTGAAGTAATTCTTGATCATTTTCGCATTTGTTATAAAAATAACAATTATATGAAACTGTAAAAAATCTTAAAGATACTTTCAATTCTTTGCTTTGAAATATATGCCTTAAATATTCATTTAGTTGAAATTAAATATCTAAAAAACTTATATTCAAAACTACAACTCAAATTTCTACAAAACATCGATCTCGATTTTTACACATTTTACCACAGATCATTGTCATTCTTGAAGTTTTAATTATTTTATTTCAATTAATGACATATCACAGTCTTTAAAAAAGATTATAAAATTTTCATCTACTACATTAAACACTTTTAAAAGAAGAAAATAGTAATTGCTCAGAGAATAAGACACTCTATAACTGAACGATTTAAGTAGAAATACTATCTCATTGCAAAATACCAAAATGGTGCGTAAAAAAATATATAACTAGTATTAAAAAATGCTCTGACGAGCACCAAAAAAGGCTAATATGTTTTTAAGTATGAAAAAGGGTTTGACAAGTGCTTCTAATTGGGCATGAAAAAGGACAAGGGTTCCCTTCTTGGCTGCAGCTCACTGTCAATGCCAACTTTGAAAAAATCATATTTGCGCTTTTTCTATATAAAATAAATTCACGGTACTTTAGTAAAACTTTCCGTCGCGCTTTACACGTTAACTGCACTGTTGCACTGCGCATGCGTCTGCAATGCAACTTTGTACAGTGCACTGTGTACCATTATTTCTCTATAAATTATACTACACTGTACATTCCTATTATGCTTTTAATTTTTGAACCTCAGCGCACACTCACACTGTGCTTTTGTACTTCCGTATTAAAGGTGTCTGCATCTAATGTTCGTTTATAATTTACATGCATTGCTGTACTGCATAGTACATTGTACAGCCACAGCCACTTGCATATAATTTCAACAATCAATGAATGCATTATACTGTTATGCGTGCACATGTGGAGTTGTTCCTGTGCAGAGTGCTGCAACAGTCTGAACTGCACTACAAATCAGTTTTTTGTACAGTTCTACACTGCGGGCGTGCTTGGTGGCCCTGCATGAGTGTGATACGCTGCAGGAACTAAGGTTTTTGGTGCTATGTCGCCTTACATTCATGTTTAATCAGGCTGCGTCGTTATATTACACATTTTTATTGTAACTGTGGCTGATTTTTTTTATATGAAAAAAGTGCAAATATGATGTTTTCAAAGTTGGCATTGACAGTGAGCTGCAGCCAAGAAGGGAACCCTTGTCCTTTTTCATGCCCAATTAGAAGCACTTGTCAAACCCTTTTTCATACTTAAAAACATATTAGCCTTTTTTTGGTGCTCGTCAGAGCATTTTTTAATACTAGTCATTTAAATTTTTTGATAATTATATATTGCATATAAATAAACCTGAGTTGCTTTTAAATAGTCCCAATACTTTTTTCTTATTTCGCGCAATAATGCACTATTTAACTAAGTAATGCACACTGTTTTAAGAGGTTCAAGGTTTTTAAATCAAATTCACGTTATTTTTATTCATAATTTAATTTACTTGGGCTCCCTTAAATAGAATTAATTTAATTCCTCAAACTGATATTAGTTTTTGTTGCATCAAAATATCTCAATTTGTTGATTCTCTCTAAACAAGTAAACCCTATTGGTTTACAATGGAAGTCTATAGGAATTTGGCGATATATTTACAAGTTGATGACAAATTTGGCGGTATTTGGCGACAGAACAAGGTCCTGCTTATAGTACCCCCCCCCCCCCTTATAGGTATGGGGATGCATTAAATGCTGTTCTATAACCAATGAGATGCGTTTCATTCGAGCGTTGCCATTAAACAATTAACAACTAATCGTAATTTCTGTGACACAGACGATAGCGTAATATATATATATATACACACACACACATATATATAGATTATCGAGGAAATCGAAGGTTTAGGCCACATCGTATTGTTTAGCTAGACCGGCTATACTAATATCGTTCTCATGTTTTGCTACAATTCCTTTTATCGAACAGTAATTCGCTTAAGCTTCTTATTACTGCTATCACTAAGCACTTTTTCATTCTTAGAAGCTATAATGAGAGCTAAAATTAGCGCAAACCTGACTAAAAGTAAAACAAAAAGTTATTTTTTTTTGCAGTAATAAAGGTACACAAAGTACTCTGATATGCACACCTTACTCCAAACTTGACTAATAACACGAGTTATGTAAGGGTTGCCAACTGAACTATTCGGCAGGCTTGGTCGTGAACCGAGATATTGCACGCCAACCGAGTCAAATTTTGATCACCGAAGTTGGACATAAACCCAACTGGTCATAAACAGATTGCTGTCGTGAACCGAGGTTCCACTTATATTTTGACCTATAAGTTTGCAAATATGGCATTATTTATATATTCAATGGCGATGATCATTAAGCATCTTGGCGATTTTGGCGATGAAACTCACCGATTTCAAAGTAACGTTCAGAAGTGTACTTGAAACACCACAGATGTCATATACGCATCACGTTGACCCGATTTTTTTCTGACGCCAATGTCATATACGAGCCAGGGTACTTAACTGGCGCCAAAGTTTTGTTATTTTGCTTGATATGGTAACCCGAATGTTGTTGTTGATTTATTAATAAATTGTTTATTTACTTTTATTTTCTTTTTTAAAATTATATAAATTGTTTTGTTCAATTGTTATTAATTAAACTTTTTTAATTTATTGTTAAACTCTTTTTAAAAATACATATGTGACTGGTATTCGAAAACGAGGTTTTCGCCAAATTGGCGTCAGAAAAAATATCGCGCCAACGTGGTGCGTATATGACATTTGTACCATACTTGGTACAACTTGATTATCCTGTCGATCAAAAAATTACCGCCAAACTATAAGATTAAATGACAATAATGGATCATAGTAAATGTTACATTCACTTGACATTAAACACGATACACGTGTTTGTTACGTCATCAAGTGATTTTAATTCAAGTTTTGGCACAGATGTCATATGCGCCCCATATTGGCGCAATTTTTTTTTCGCCAATGTCATGTACGCACCGGGTACTTAACTGGAGAAAAAGTGTCGTTATTTTGCTTGATATGGTAACCCGGATATAGGTGATATATTAACGAGGTTTTCGCCAAATTGGCGTCAGAAAAAATCGCGCCATTACGGAGCGTATATGACATCTGTGCCCAAGTTTTTATTAGTATTTTTATTAATGTTTTACTAATTTATTTATTCTTCCGTTATTTAAAATAAAAATTATGTCAGTTTGTATTATTTGGCGAATAGTTTGGCGAAATTGGTCGACGGGATAATCAAGTCGTACCGTATATTTTTACTGTACATTTTCGACAATATCTCAAGCAAAAGTACCTAAAGTTAAACGAAACCCTAATTATTTTAAGGCACAGATGTCATATACACAACGGGTTTGGCACGGTTTTTTCTGTGCCAATTTGACGAAAATCGAATAGCAGTTACATATATATTTTTAAATTACTTTCTATTATTTAAAAAAGGAAATAACAATAAATAATGAAAAGTTTAATTAATAACTATAGAACAAAACAATTTATATAATTTTAAAAAATAAAATAAAAGTAAATAAAAAATAATTGATAAATAAACAACAATAGCTCAGTTACCATATCAGGCAAAATAACGCCATTATCGAGCCAGTTATGTACTCTGGTGCGTATATGACATCTCTTCCTTATTTAAAATAGATGGAATGGTATTTTTTAAGTTTATGCTTAGTATGTGAAGTATTTACATTACTGCATAACTATCGCTTGTGTAAGTCCGGATGTTATGAAGATAATTTTAAAAAAAATCTTACATTTAGCTCCTGAGCAGAAGCTTGGGATTTACCCTAGTTTTTTTTTTTCCTATCAACTCGTTTGTGCTCCATTGTGTCTATTACCCCAGTTCAAAATATTAATCAAGAAAGTTTATATATGTATTTATGAAAATTATGCATTATCTGCTTAGGTTGACGTCGGTTTCAAAAATACAAAAATCTGTTAGTTGAATTTCAATTTTTATTAACTTATAAAAACAAAAGTACACGTGTTATCCCTTTTTTAAAAATATTGTACTGCTTTTTAGGGAGTGGCAACACGAAAGAAATTATTAAATTAGAAAATTAGAAAATGAAAAGGAGAGATTTCGATAATTTTATGGAGACATTATAAAAGACAATTTCGATTTTCTCAGCGACCGTCAAACATACAAAGATGAAAAAAAAAACATATTCTAAGTTTTAACAAGAGGATCAAAATAAAACAAAAACGAAGTTAATCCATCCACTGGAACGTTAGCTACACTTTGTTGAATTTTGTGTCTTCATTTTTTCGTTTAAGATTAAATAAAAAACTACTGAAAGCTACAGTAATTTTTTAAATGCTATCAGTTTATTCGTCTCGTCGAGTTCTATCTTTCAAAAGAAAAATCATTGTCGTATGTCAACTGGTTCGCCAGAAATTTAAGAAAGTCGTTTGCATTTTCTATTTCTTAATCATATTATAGCTTAACGCTACCGCGTTTGCTATGATGCAATAGAGGAACCTAATTATTATGTTGCGTATTATATTAAAGGTCTGTATCTGTACTAATGAAAATTTCTTGAATAGGGAGACGAAAACTTCAGTTGGCGTAAGCAAAATAAAATTGATAACAAACATTGTTATATTTTTTATGGACCAATAAATTTGCAAGTTATTAATAAATCCATTCACAATGGATACTCATGAAATAATAAATACTACTTACTGCTTATAAATGTTATAAAAATGCATAAAAATTCTTTGGCTAATTAATGTTTTGTAAAATGTACAAGAGTCTTTTGCACATCAAATAACTTTATATTTATGCCCAAAACAAAGTCTATGCTTTATTATTCCACAATTATGAGATAAACAAAACTTTTAGAAAATTGATTCTACTTATTTTATTACTCAGTCATAAAAAAATTAACTGTACTACTTTACTTATATGAAAAAGGATGCTGACCAATAATTACCCCAGAAGTGACCAAGAATTACCCCATTTCCGGGGTAATTCTTGGTCATTTAAAAATTATAATTATTTTAATTATAAGTGAATATATATTTAAGTAAACATTTTATAATATAGCCATCAGAGGGGGCTTATTCCACAAAAAAATTGGGAACAATACCTTTAATAGTTTTTATGATAATTAGATGTTGATGCTTTTTGACCAGGAATTACCCCGGGTGACCCTATATTTACTGGCAACCTATTTACTTTTCATATACATTTAAGCATTTTTTTTTTCAATATTTATGATATTTATTTAATATAAAGAAGAGCTATTTATCTACATTTTAATACGAACAGAAATAGTTTGTGGTACTTCTTGATTATGCCGTCGACCAAAAAAATATCGCCAAATCATAAAATTACATGCCAATAATGGGTGATCGTAAATGTCAAATTTTACTAGACGTTAAACACTTTACACGTGTTTTTTACATCATCAAGTGATTTTTAATTCGACGTTTTATTTTTATCAATCTATACTAATACAAGAATAAATCGCTCTGTGTGTGTGTGTCTGTGTGCGATGGCTAGCGAAACTACCGCCGGGGCCCCTAGGCCCCTTTTAGTTTTGATGCACTAAAACGTTAATAACATGCCTCTTTTCTATCCGATCTTCGTTTTTGGGGTGAATTATCCTTTCAGTTTCTGCCCCATTTCTACATTTCACTTAAGACCCTGGCACCCTTGCAAGGGGCCCAGTACCGGGCCCCTTGAAGTTTCAGTGCACTAAATTGTCAATAACATGCATCTTTTCTATCCGATCTTCTTCGTTTTTGTGCTGAATTCTCCTTTCAGTTTCTACCCCATTTCCACATTTCAGTTATGAACCTGGCACCCTTGCAAGGGGCCCGGTAGAGGGCCCCTTGAAGTTTTAGTGCACTAAATTGTTAATAACATGCATCTTTCCTATCCGATCTTCTTAGTTTTTGGTGTGAATTCTCCTTTCAGTTTCTGCCCCATTTCTACATTTCAGTTAAGACCCTGGCACCTTTGCAAGGGGCCCTATACTGGGCCCCTTGATGTTTTAGTGCCCTAAATTTTTAATAACATGCCTCTTTTTTATCCTATCTCCTTTGTTTTTGGGGTGAATTCTCCTTATAGTTGCTACCTCATTTCAACATTTCAGTTAAGACTCTGGCACCCTGTCCAGGGGACCGGTACAGGGCCCTTGAAGTTTTAGTGCACTAAATTGCTAATAATATGCTTCTTTTCTATCTGATCTTCGTCGTTTTTGGGGCGAATTCTCCTTTTAGTTTCTGCCCCATTTCTGCACTTCAGTTAAGAGCCTGGCATCCTGTTAAGGGGCCCAGTACAGGGCCCCTTGAAGTTTTAGTGCATTACATTTTTAATAAATTGCTTCCTTTTTATCCGATCTTCATTTTTGGAATACTTTCTGCATTTAATTATACTCACGTACCTACATTCCAGTTAAGACCATGGGCCCGTCTAGGTTCCTGTAGGGCCCGGTCCAGGGTCCCTTAATTTTTACTTTCTTCTATCTTTACAAGAAGAAACTAGTCGGATATACCAATCCCAAAACATTCTTCTATCTCATGCATGTTAATACTTGAAAATTAGCTATCACACTAACAAAATTAAACGGCAATCTATGCCCAAAATGAGAATTCTATAGATATGAAATTCCGTGCATTAGTTCTTGAGATATGGCTATCTACGAAATCGTGTAAATGCAGTAAAATTCAGCCTAGCAGCCCCACCTATTGGGTGCTTTACACCAAAACCTATGTTAAACAAAACTACCAAGCAACCACTTACGTCAAAGTCGAACTGAATCTGAAGTTTGGGGAAAATCCGTGCATTAGTTTTTGAGATAGAGTTATTGCGAAAATCATGAAAATGCCAGCATAGCAGCGCCACCTATTAGACGATTAACACCAAAACCTAATCAGCAACAACTTGTGTTAACATCTAACTAAATCTGAAGTTAGATGAATATTCGTGCATTAGTTTTTCAGATAGAGCTATTGCAGGAATCGTGCAAAATGCAGCACAGTAGCGCCACCTGTTGAGCGATATACACCAACACGTAATCCGCATCAAGTCATATCAAGGACTAACTAAATCTGAAGTTTGATGAAAATCCGTGCATTAGTTCTTGAGATAGAGCCATTGAGGGAATCGTAAAACATGCAGCGTAGCAGCGCCACCTGTTGATCGATTTGTACTAACACCTAATCAGCATCAAGTCATATCAATGATTAACTGAATCTGAAGTTTCATGAAAATCCGTGCATTAGTTCTTGAGATAGAGCCATTTCGGAAATCATAAAAAATGCAGCATAGCAGCGCCACCTGTTGAGCGATTTACACCAACACGTAATCCGCATCAAGACATATCAAGGACTAATTAAATCTGAAGTTTGATGAAAATCCGTGCATTAGTTCTTAAGATAGAGCCATTTAAGAAATCATAAAAAATGCAGCATAGCAGCGCCACCTGTTGAGCAATTTGCACCAAAAACTAATCAGCATCAATTTGTATCAGGGACTAACTGAATATGAATTTTTATTAAATTCCGTGCATTAGTTCTTGAGATAGAGCGCCCACAAAATTTGTGTCACACACAGACACACAGACAGACGGATCCGAAAAACATGTTTTTACAAAATGTCTGTCTGTGAGTCTGTCTGTGTGTCTGTCTGTCTGTCCGTCTGTCTTTGTGTCTGTGTGTGACATAAATTTTGTGGGCGCTCTATCTCAAGAACTAATGCACGGAATTTAATAAAAATTCATATTCAGTTAGTCCCTGATACAAATTGATGCTGATTAGTTTTTGGTGCAAATCGCTCAACAGGTGGCGCTTCTATGCTGCATTTTTTATGATTTCCGAAATGGCTCTATCTCAAGAACTAATGCACGGATTTTCATGAAACTTCAGATTCAGTTAGTCCTTGATATGGCTTGATGCTGATTAGGTGTTGGTGCAAATCGCTCAACTGGTGGCGCTGCTATGCTGAATTTTTTATGATTTCTGCAATGGCTCTATCTCAAGAACTAATGCACGGATTTTCATGAAACTTCAGATTCAGTTAGTCCTGTATATGACTTGATGCTGATTACGTGTTGCTGCAAATCGCTCAACAGGTGGCGCTGCTACGCTGCATTTTTTACGATTTCCGCAATGGCTCTATATCAAGAACTAATGCACGGATTTTCATCAAATTTCAGATTTCGTTAGTCCTTGATATGACTTGATGCGGATTACGTGTTGGTGTAAATCGCTCGACAGGTGGCGCTGCTGTGCTGCATTTTGCACGATTCCTGCAATAGTTCTATCTCAAAAACTAATGCACGAATTTTCATCTAACTTCAGATTTAGTTAGATGTTAACACAAGTTGTTGCTGATTAGGTTTTGGTGTTAATCGTCTAATAAGTGGCTTTGCCATGCTGGCATTTTCATGATTTTCGCAATAACATTATCTCAAACACTAATGCACGGATTTTCCCCAAACTTCAGTTTCAGTTAGACTTTGACGTAAGTGGTTGCTTGGTAGTTTTGTTTAACATAGGTTTTGGTGTAAAGCACCCAATAGGTGGGGCTGCTAGGCTGAATTTTGCTGCATTTACACGATTTCGTAGATAGCCATATCTCAAGAACTAATGCACGGAATTTCATATCTATAGAATCCTCATGATGAGCATAGATTGCCGTTTAATTTTGGTAGTGTGATAGCGAATTTTCAAGTATTAACATGCATGAGGTAGAAGAAAGTTTTGAGATTGGTATATCCGACTAGTTTTGTGTGCCATGCGTTTTTCACACTCTAATTTTCTCACCTTCGAAATGAGTAGTTTTAAAGTTAAGTCTTGAACTTCTCCTTAGACCAACACTCACATATACTTATCGGGCCCCTACGACCCTTTTTTAAGCATTCCCCCAATTTTTTATACATTTCTTTTAAATTACATTCTAATGGTTAATTCTTACCCTATGCTTAATCTCAACTAATCGAAGATCTAAAATGCTAAGCACTTAAACGTTGTAACATGTTTTGATCTTAGGGCCTTTTCTCAACTATCAGTTAGCGCCTTTTGGGCCCCCTATTATCACTCCCTTAAAAATAGTCCGATTCACTAGCTTTTTTTTTTCTAACAACATCTTAGGTTCTCCAGCTATTACATGAACGACAAAAAAATTATTTAAGACTTCAACTACCATCAATTTTGAATATAAATCGTCTTCTTAGGGCCCTTAGTGCATCTTCTTTAAAAATGATCCGAATTCCTTGCAATTTTCTTTACCATAGTTCTACCGTACTCAGATTACATTAAAAACTAGTAAAAAGTGTATTTATACCAAACTACATGCCACTTAAGTCCCTTCTTCCGGTACAAGTCCCCTTGAAGATTTTGCACCATAAATTATTAATAAATTGCCTCATTTAATCCGATCTTCATTTTTGGAACCATTTTTCCATTTAGTTATTCTCCAGTTTCTATATTCCAGTTAAAATCCTGGAGCACCTTAGGGTCCTGTAGGGCCCGATCCGGGGCCCCTTGAACTTTTTGTGTGCTATGCATTTTTTACACCCTAATTTTCTCACCTTCTCATTGCATGATTTTAAGATTGAGTCTTGGACTCTTCCCCCTAGACCAACACCCTCATATTTTTATTGGTGCTCTAGGGCCCTTTTTTAAGCATTTACCCCATTTTTTCGCATTTCTTTAAAATATTATTCTAATGATTATTTCATACCCTATGATTAATTTTAACTAATTGAAGATCTTAAACGCTAAGTACTAAAACATTTAAACATGTTTTCATGTTAGGGCCCTGCTCTCAACTAACAGTTGGGCCCTTTTCGGCCCACTGTTATAGCTCCCTTAAAAATGGTCCGAATCACGAATTTTTTTTTCCTAACAACTTTTTAGGTTCTCCAGCTACTACATGAACGACAAATAAATTTGCAGACTTCAGCTACCACCCATTTTGAATATTAATCGTCTTCATAGGGCCTTTGTTTGTTCTTTAAAAACTATCCTATTCTATTGCAGTTTTCTTTAGCATAGTTTTAGCGTCTTCCAGCTACTTTAAAACCCCTAAAAATTTTTCTTATGCCCAACTACATTCCAGTTAAGAGCCTGGCCCCCAGGGCCCGGTCTTTCTTTATACCTCAGCTACCACCTTTTTCGAACATTAATCTCCTTTTTCAGCATTAACTTACGTCTACTCACTACAGCCGTAAATTAAAAATCGCGTTACTTTAAAGGTATCTTTAGATAAGAGATTTCATCCGTCTATTAAATATTGTGTTAATGCTAACAGTGATTCATGAAATTTACAAAGTGAGGAGGCATCTTTCACCGCTTGGTGGCGCATTTTTTCCTCGGGTTTAAGGGCCCAATTTCAATGGGATTTGCTTCCTTCAACTTAAATTACAATTCAACTACTTTCTGTATTATAAATTTTATCTTAGACTTTAGTTACCAATATTTTCTAACATTAATCGCGCATTCTGTTTTTTTTTTGTTTTTTGTTTTTTTTTTTTTTTGTTTTTTTTTCTTTGTTTCTTTGGGCTTGATTCCTACGAGGTTTGGCTCACACAACTTGGTCTTCGATTGTCTCCGGCACGTGCGGCCACTTCCGGTAAATGCTGCCATATGTAGTGGGGATCCAGAGTACAGGTTCGTTCGGAAAGAAGTTTGATGGGAACACATTAGACACTGCGGAAGGCAATGGAGCCTCCGAAATTAGGTTCATTTAAAAGAATTTTTAAAGATATAAAATCATACAAACTTAAGTTTTGTTTAAGGTTATTATTTACAAACCCCGGGCAACGCCGGGCGGGTCTGCTAGTATATAAATAAATAAATAAATATAGGATGAATGTGAAGTAATAGTAGGAATTGAATTATAAAAAAATTAGGAGTAGTAGCAGTTTATTTAAGCCTTGCAGGGAAACTATATCAATTATCCTAAGTCACATAATTTTTGAGAAAATCGTTTTTTTTTCTGTTGCACACAAGCGTTACTTTGCGGGAGATTAGCGTGGAAGTTGAGGGGCGCTCGAGGTAGCTATCGACGCGGAATCCTTCAACAATTGTTGATAATGATTTTCGAAAACAATTGTCGGTAAATTGCCGAGATATTAATTAAAAACTTATCTAGAAAACCGTGGCACGAAAAAAGGCGTCGTTGCAATTTTGCGACCTCCTTTCGAAACGCTCTTGGCGCAATGCCAAATTTAAACTTTGTACAAGGTCTTTGTAGTGCGAAACCCTTCGTGTACGAGTAAAATTCGCATTTGATCTATTATTTACTTATTAGCCTTTAACACAAAAACAGTAAAAGTGCAGAAAAGATCGGCGATGCATGAAATCATCACGAAACATTTGTTGTTCTGGAAATTGTGCGTCAGGTGTGTGCCGAAGAACCTTACACACGAACACAAAACCAAACGTATTGGAGCAGCATTGACTTTTCTGCAGCGATACCACAACGAGACCAAACAGCACCTCAACAGGATTTAGACCGGGACCCGGCAGCACAGACAACCACTTCATCGAGTTGGATGCTGAAATTCCAGAATTAGCTAAAACTCGATTCCCGTATTAAAACACAATCGGTCTGCTGAGTCATATCTTGATAGAAAATACCTAAAAACCCGATTTTAGCGCTCGACTCGTAGGTTTACCAGTGCGTTTCCCTGCACCCAAGGGTATGAAAACATAGCGGACTGGGAGCAGGAAAACACATGTCTCATTAACACATTGTCTCATGGTTCGTACGCCTCCTTAAATTTTTCAGACCAGAAAATTTTTCGGCACCAGTATTATCATATAGAAATTCTCTTCTTAAAAGAAGGCGGAATTTTGCACTAGCCCTTCAATGACAAACTCCCTCCCTATGAGACAGGATCATTCCATTTCTTTGGCAGGTGGGGAAAGGTAGAGCAGTCAATTGAAATGGTGGCTCCATCTATCAATTTCAAATTAAAATACAATAGCGGAACATTGAAGATATCTTTTTTGTTTTGTTTTATTTATTATTTGGTTATTAAATAAAATAAGAGAAAATCATTTTTTTTTTATTATTGAAATCGGATTTTTTAAATTCAAGTCTCACTAATGTTATATAGTTTAGCTGCAGTGATAGCGTCTCCTTGCTAAAATTATGTAACTACAGAAATGCAATTGGAGCAAGATTTAGCTAAATTTGCTTTTTTGGCAAAAAATAAAAGTAAGTAAAGTATCTAAAGCAGATTACTAAAATTTTTTCGTATTCGATTTCATAATTCTTTAACTTTAAACTATCTTAAAATTGGTGAAAAATAAAAGTAAGTAACGTATCTATGCCATATTACTGAATTTTTTTTTTTTTTATTAGATTTCATAATTCTTTAACTTTAAACTATTTTAAAATTGTGCCATTTGTGCCTCCCCTCCACCCCTCATTATTTTTTGAGGTCAATATTTTATTCCTATAATCGTTAGCCAAAATCTGTTCCGAGTCGTCATCAAAATTAGTCGAAGTTGACCTTGAAAAAGGCCTTTTGGTTATAAAATCATTAGACGTAGTGCAGGCTTAATCAAAATATCAAAACGAGGCAAATACGGATCCTATCGGTTCCTACTACATTCATTCCCTTCGTACTGCACGCCGCGATCAATCTCTACATTTCCCCACCTGCTAAAAAAATGGAATGATCCTGCCTCATAGGGAGGGAGTTTGTCATTGAAGGGCTGTTGAATTTTGCACGTTTAACCTAGATTTCTTTTTCTATAAAAAGATACTGCTAGTTTTCCTGGAGAAATAACGGTATCCGTACGAGCCATGTGTCTGTGCTACCGACCCCCGTTCTAATTGTTACAGATGATGAGACGTGTGTTGACAACTGTGACAAGCTGGCTCCGTTCCCAGGAGGCAGACTTCTATGGCACTGGACTACCCACAAAAATTTCCCCCACGTTATGACAAGTGTTATAATGTCAGTGGATCTAATGCTGAGAAGTAGGTGAGACATTGTTGTAACTTTTGCAATAATTCTTTCCAGGTAATTATGTTTTGTTTCGTTTTATGAGCAGTGGAAAACTTATTTTCTGTATGATCCTCGTAATTGCTCTATAATTTGGAATATAGATGAAAGTACATATGACTTACTGACCATATTATAGTGAATTTACATCACTGCAGGTGATATCATCACACTTCAAACGAAACAATGTTAGATAGATGAAATTTTAACCAAAATATCTTCAGTAATTGGTGAAATTTTTAAAAAAAAATCCGGGTTCGCCTGGAGCTGATTCGTTCTTAATAAGTGGATTGCGATTCAGATTTCGTATAAAATAAATTGTTTATTTCGGAGTGTGTTATGACTTTTTAAAATGGTGTCCAACTTTCGTGCTACAATCTATATAAAAATAGATATATATATATATATAGCCGAACTCATTTAATACGAGCACGGGTAAAACGAGGAAACGGTTAAAATGAGCAAGTTTCACGTTAAAAATTGTTCATCAGTTAAAATATATCACGACTTCCATACTTTTTAACGAGCCATAGAACAAGGTTTACGGCTAATACGAGAAAAACATCTCTTCATTTTAATGTTATTTCCTACGAAAGGTAAGGTAGAATTAGAAAAGGAATCCCTTTCCTATCGGACACTGCTATTTTTCAGCAATAATATTTTTTTAATTACAACTGATTGCCAAAATGTAGCAATTTATCAATTTTAGTAGCCAGGATTTCAACCTACGAGGAAATCCGCTCACCCCAAAAAAGCAAAGGGATGCCCTGGGTCTTGAGAGTGAAAGAGATCTACTATATCTCACTTAGAAACCCCTTAAATATGGATTAGAACCCAGCATAGGAAAATCCTCTATAAAATCAACTCTGCTCAAAATTTTGGCTAAGTCCAAATATAGGCCGCAAGATCGGTTATAGCCAATCATCCTAATAGATACTGAAGTGAAGTCTATTTCTATGTGTAAGGTGGAGAAAACTTTCAATCCTCCTACCATGAGACCACCCGCAGATCCCCGAATTTGAAACCAATTTTTTTTTCCCTCATGAGGTCACAGATCCTTCAGTCGTCCTATAAGATTGAACTTTGCTAATGACATCACGTACTAGTGATCTAAGTGAATAGGAGAAATAGAGAAATAGCCTTTGTTCTCCACGGAAATGTCGAAATAATATAAGGAAATGCAAGAGCATTTTTAGCTAGCTTTTGAATCGAATTGAGATTCCAGTTCAGTTGAAGTACACAGTCTTAACTTTGAGGTAGATTTATTTCCTTCGGGCCATTCGATGGCTGATTTTATTGAAAGACGGCAAGGGTTGTTACTTCCGATTACGGAAGAGAAACCAGCGCAGTCCAACCCAGGTTGATAGCAAACAATGAAGGAGCGACTCCCCGTCGAGTAAAATAGAGAATTCGTCCCGAGCGGAGAATTAGATTTCCACTGCAAAAGTGGATGGATATTTGCTCTTGACTTACGACAGAAACTTGAAATGAAATACTATAACAGAATTTGTTATAACTTTAATTCAGTGGCATAACAGTCGGATTATTATTACTAATGTTTAAAAGCTGTTTTGAACCCTTATTTGTTGTGATAACTCATCTAATCCACATATTTATTATTTGGATATATTTTTATTTTTAATAAATATTTCTTTGATTTTAATGAGAATGGATTCATTGGAGTTTTACGCGCTGCCACTTCGCATAATACAACACCGGCCTACGTCAGAACAGAATGAATGAAAGAAGGATATAAATGCATTTCAAATACCGTCCTATTGTCAGATTTAAACTGAACCATGAAATGAAGGGTCATAGAAGAAATCCATTACTTGTTTCATTCTGTGAATCCAGACTCTAGTTCACATTAACCAGCCTTCTAATATCATTTATTTCACTGTTAAAATGAAACGGATATGTGAAATCAATAACTTAAAAATTGCAGTGACTATTGCATGGTAGCCAATATTTTCAGAGTAAAATGGAAGTCAACAGTTGCATAATTGTACGTCATTCACGTCCTTTGGAAATATTAGTTCTTTAGAGAAATTGACTCTATTGTCATTTTATCTAGAAAAGAAAAAATGAGTTTAAAGAAAAGGGTAAGACTGAATGTTTTGTGCTCACTTTATGAAGTTAATTTTAGCATTGATATAATTAGAGTAATTATTATTAGTAATTAGTTTAATTATGGGTGTTTTTTCTAAGTTTTTTATTATAGTCACGTGTATTATGAGCAACGTTTAATAAGAGAACTGTTATATTTCCCTTGCTTTTCGTATTAACCGAGTTCGATTGTATATTAGATTACTGGTTTCCTTATTTTTATTTTAAATTCCAGGTAATATTAATATAAACAAGAAAGAAAAAACCATGCGTCAAGCATAGATTATGAAACACTTTCCAATACATTTAGGATTCGCATCAGAAACTTTTAATTAAGTTTTACTTTTATAACTTTGGGGGAAAAGAGTTGAAAAATTGCTTTTCCTTAATTTGAAATAATTTTTTTCCAAATTTCAGGTGAGAATTCTCCATTACATAAACGCAATTGCTTGCCCCTCAGATGGTTAATAAATTAAATTATCATGTCTAGTCCAACCATATGGAAACACATAACACACTTGAAAACCCAAATTTCAGCTGTTCCCATCTACAATCGAAAAATTATACGAATTCTTTGCTCAGGTCTGTATATATTCTATTGCCCTATTGTATAGTAATCATCTTGTAGTGAAATTCAGTGATTTATATCAATTTCAATACATTTGAAATAGCGTAACGTCATTAAAATACGTTGCAAACGATTTTTCACCATTGACTATAATGTAGCGGAATTCTTTTGAGGGCCCCTGTAAATGAACTATTAATCCCACATACTTCATATACAATACCAATCATGCTTTAAATAACGTTTCTCAATTGCATGAAAATCCGAGTATACTTACGGGAGTTAGAGAGTGGGCAGGTGGCCAGACGGACAGACAAACCGAATACATAAACACTTCCCAACTTTGTTGGAAAGTGTTAAACATTCTTCACAAAACTAGGATTAATATAAGAACTAAAAATAAAATCATGTTTAAAAAAGTAATAATATAAAGAAAAGAAAATTCCAAAAATTTACACATAAATTCGTCTGCCTTGATACCGTCACAATTTATCTGAATTCATGAGGAATATGAAAGTTCAATACTATTGTGATCCTAATAGATAGAATATTGAAATTAAATGTGGAACCAAAGAAAGGTTAAGCCGCTGATAATAATTACGAAATACCGAAGCCTGGAATGCTCATTCATATTATAAATATATTCTTATTATATGCTAATTCATATTACAGAGATGTTCATATTAAATGCTCGTTCATATTACAAAATCTTTTAATATATTCTTATTATTAGAAACTGCCAGATATATCACGCATTATGGAGCCTGTAGATCGTGTAATTTGGAAAAGCGGTCATTTCCTGAATTTCATCTGATGTCATCTCTCTCGTAACAATAAAGTAAGTCTATTGACAACATTGTAACAATATCTTCATTATTTAAGAACATTTAAACATACAAAATCAAAATTATGATTGCTCTTTTTCTATAAAAGTATCGAATCTTTTTTAATCTGTCAAATTTTTAATTTAATCTGATTTTCAGAGACTCACCACAAAAAATTGTAAAGCGGAAGGAATCGATTATAGTTTAAGATATCCATGTTTTATAGGAAATTGAAAAACGTTGTTCTATTATTCAGCATATAAATATTAATTTCTGTAAATTTCGTTCTTTTTTTCATAAAAATGCATAGCTGGCGAACTATTCCTTTTTTGTGTTGCCACTATTTCCGAATCATAATCCTTACCATATTTAATCCCAGAATTCTGCAATTAATTAACATTAAAATTAGGCAAAGATTTCTATTCGAAAGGAGTGATAACTAAAAAGTGGAATAGTTTACTTTACATCTAAGTATATGCTGTTAGATATATTTAAGATTTTTATTTTTCTAAAGAACAAAAAATGCTTTAAGTTTTGCAAGTAGTGTATGGAATATAAATATGGAGATTGGAGTGACGGGAATGTGGGGGGGGGGGGGGCGCTACGGTTGTTAGTACTGCAGAATATTAGGGCTCCGGTACTTTTTTTGTTAGAAATTAAGCCCTGCGTATTTGTATAATTACGAACGCACCTAAGAATTCATTGCCCTGT
Organism: Maratus speciosus; assembly: GCA_963932465.1. Classification (NCBI taxonomy): domain Eukaryota; kingdom Metazoa; phylum Arthropoda; class Arachnida; order Araneae; family Salticidae; genus Maratus; species Maratus speciosus. The sequence goes on from OZ010799.1 coordinate 107,495,857, forward strand.
CATAGGAATACTATACTTGTTAAAACGAAATTTTGTTTCAGCCTCTAGCGATTCCACTTTCACAGGTTTTACTGTGTAAGATTGTTGTGTTTATTTAGTTTAATAAAACCTACTAAGAAGAAATTGCAAAGTTACAGAGGAAAAGTTCTACTTTAAACAGGTTTATACCTCCTTAGTAGGTATAATTGTATGGTATTCCTACCGTAGGGACGAGAGAAATTTCTCGTTTAAGAAGTTTTCGTTTTAGACAGATTCTGTTTTCATAGGATTTACTACATTTTTATGTCCCGATTTAGAAGCCGCTGTACTTATCATGAAGATCTGTAGAGTAATTTTTTATTTCTTTTAATCGTAAAATGTTGCAGAGACCTGAAAATATGGTAAAAGGCCGGATTATAGTACTATTCAGGGGCATAACTACAATTGTTTTTTCGGGGGGGGGGGGGGGGGGAGTTAAACAATTTCCCAACTTATAATTCAAAAATTTCCCAACTTGAAACAAATTGCTTTTTTTTTCAACAAAAATTATATGTGCAATGTGCGTTTATGATAGTGATACCTATACGTAAAAAATTATTTCTAAAGAAAAATACTGCAACTAAAAACATAAAAATTACAGGTATTGATTTGTCTAATGAAAGTTTAAATATACCTTATTCATTTTTTTAAAATCAAAGCTAGATAAGTGTCAATTTTCCTATCTTGGAATTATTGAGCATGAAAATAATAAGATACTCAATTGCTAAATGAATAGTTAAGGAAGCAATTTCAATCAATACAGTAAATGTAAGATTTAATAGAAAAATTGCATATATTTAGAGAAAACCAGCATTAGTTTAAGGTTCGCAAATTTCTTGTCTTCTATTACGTACGAGTCATAATCGCACCTCATATGAAAATACCGTCATGTTATTTTAAGAAAGGAACAAATATTTCGAAAAAAATAAAGGGAATAGATTAGAGACGCTGTTGACGGACAACAGTAGGGAAATTCAGGCCTGATAGATGTATGATATTTTCGTAGCACAGAGAAACACAATGACAAATTGAGTCTGGCTGCTATTTGTAATTCTTTTGATAATTTAACTTGTTTGCTTGTTACAGAACTGAGAAAGGCAGTTAGCAAAACAATAAAAATTTCATATTTTTTTACTATTATTTAAAAAAAAGGCTTTCAAAAATCTAGAATTTCCCAGCTCTAAGCTCAAATTTCCCAAGCTCACATAAATTGGAGGGGGAGGCAATCCTCCCCCCCTATCGCGACGCCTCTGATACTATTGCAAAACATTCTCGCAGAACATGAAAGCTTTCATCCTAAAAATGCTGAATTCGGCACAAAATAATGCACAAAGTCATCCAAAAACAACAGTTTATTCTGGTATCAATAGCAAAAGGGTGATCCCCCCTAACGTGAACTTTAAATTTTCACATCCTTAGCGTTGAAGAATCACTAGCCAAGTCTCTTGAAAATAACCTTCTGTTGAACCACGAAATCCGTTCACATAAAAAAACTCAGTTAGTCTTAATACATATAAACTTCAAATGTAATGACGTGAATTTGGCAATAGATAGCGAATGAAAAATGTTTTATAATGATTGTGTGAAATAAGCATAAAATCTTTCCAGTAACTTATTTACATATTATTATTTCGTTTATCTACTGACAGATGTTAAATTTATCATAAAAGTTATGCTAAGATTCACGAAATACATTGCTCACAAAGGAAAGTACTTTAGCTAAAATAAAGATTTATTTTTGACAGGAAATAATATTATTATGAAAGAGAGCTTTTTACATGAAATAAAAATAAAGTTATATTAGACAGTAAATGGATAGATTTTAAGATTTATAAGCACTAATAAATTAACGGAATGTAATTTAGGAACAAACATGATTTTGAGTATTATTAACATTAGAACGGCGGCGAGGGGTCATTTTGACCCTTGCCGAATAAAAACATTTTGATTCGAACCAGAATTTTTTTTATAATATAAGATTAATATATGCTGCACAAAAATAACTTAAATAAATAAGTTAAATAGTTTAAATGAAAATTCTGATGTGAAATATTTTTATGAAACTTGAGCAAAATTTCCCGCCGTTCTTGTGTTAATTATCAATATATGATTCTATATCATATATGTTGTCCCGCTTGGTTTGTCTCCCTATCCCGCTGGACCATTCTACTTATGATTGATTACATCACTGCAATTTTTAGGTGCGCTCGCAAGTATATAAATACGTAGTACTTATAGTCGTCATCTGGTCCGTCAGTCTGCCCGTCGGCATATAACAGAGCAAAAACTACCCAACCAAATGGTTTGAAATTTAATATACATAATCGTTGCAGAATTTTGTCGAGTCATTTCAAATTTTATGAAAATCGAATCGAAACTTAAAAAGATATTAATAAAAGTATTCTTCATTCTAAGAAATCCTATCAAGCGTCATTAATTCAATGATTCTAGATTGCAATGGTGATCATTCTATTAAATCCTATCGTACGTAATTAATTAATAAAAGTTTCTTCATTCTATTAGAGGGGACCTTAGGATATCATTGAATAAATTACGTATGATGCGATTTAATGGGGCCTTCTACATTAGAACACCAAAATAAAGCACTTTTTTATGATTTTTTTGTAAGAAAACTGCTTGAGGGATCTTTTTGAAATTTCAACAGTTTATTGTACATATCTTAAGGTATACACAAGAATTTTTGTATTAGATTTTGTTGCTTCTACTCTAAGTTATAAACAAATATGTTCAAATGCTTTTGAAAATTTCGTCTGGATGGTGAGCAAGATAGCGCCTTGTAGAATTATCTGAAACACAAAAATAATTTTTTTTCGTAAACTTCGTGAGTATAGCTTCTAGTTAGATTAACCCCTTAATTCTCGCTCCCGTCAATATCTCGGGCTGAGGTGTCGTTCGTTATTTCTCGTGCCCGTCATATTCTCGGGCTGGAGATTTAATTGCTGGAAAAAACTTCTGAAACCAGAAAAATTGAACTGGAATTTCCATTTAAAGTCTTTGAATAGCATCCCTCTAGTTTGATTCGTACGATCTATAATTTGCCATAGATTTGTCATAGATTTGTAATATTTTTGTCATTTTGATATGGATTCTGATGAATCAAGCCTTTCAGATGATAACTGGAATATTAGCCCCTTCACGGTCGCTTAATATTTGAAAAAACCATCAAAAGTGTACCTATTTTTTTTATTACAGAAATTGAATAATTATAAGGTTTCTAAATAAAATATGCAATTAGTTTATTTTTAAGGCGAAAAAACAATATTTTATAGCCATATTCATATTTGTATAAAAGCCATCATGCGAGAATTATGTGTCTTAACCTCTTAAGCTCCGCCCCCGATAAATGTAGGCTACTATCTTTTAATTCAGATTGTTTGACTCCCACCAGTTTTTTTTAAATAGTGTAAATGGCTTTATTTTCGCATCATTTTATCTGCCGCAAACTACGGTGGTGGGAATCAAACAATCTGAATAATAAAAAAAAGTAACCTACATTTATCGGAGGCGGAGCTTAAGAGGATAAGACACATAATTCTCGCATGATGGCTTTTATACAAATATGAATATGGCTATAAAATATTGTTTTTTCGGCTTAAAAATCAACTAATTCCATATTTTATTTAGAAACCTTATAATTATTCAATTTCTGTAATAAAAAAATAGGTACACTTTTGATGGTTTTTTCAAATATTAAGCGACCGTGAAGGGGTTAAAGGAACCCATAAATTTATTTAAAAACGTTATGTAATGGCTGATTTAAAAAAAAAAACACTATTTTTGTTAGAAAAATTCATTCTTATTTGTTAATAACTTTTATATATATATATATATATATATATAATTTTAGTAAAAGCTTTAATTCATATCGAAGGCAAGTAAATAAGATTTAATTTAAAAAAAATCAAAATAATCCATTGAGTAGGTTTTTTTTTTTTTTTTTTTTTTTTTTTTTAATCTTACCCACCGTGTCAAAAAATGTGGTTGACACGGTGGGCAAAATTAAAAAAAAAAAAAAAAAAAAACTACTCAATGGATCATCTTAATTTTTTTTAAGTTAAAGCTTATTTAATTGCCTTCGATATGAATTAAAGCTTTTTTCTAAAATTATTTTTTAAAAAGTTATTAACAAATAAGAACAAATTTTTTTAACCAAAAAAAAAATGTCTTTTTAAATCAGCCATTACGTAACTTTTTTAAATAAATTTATGGATTCTTTTAATTTAACTGCAAGCTATACTTACAAAGTTTACGAAAAAAAATTATTTTTGTGTTTCAGATAATTCTACAAGGCGCTATCATGCCCACCGTCCAGATGAAAATTTCCAAAGCAGTTGAACATATTTGTTTATAACTTAGAGTAGAAGCAACAAAATCTTATTAAAAAAAATTGTGCATACCTTAAGATATGTACAATAAACTCTTAAAATTTCAAAAAGATTCATCATGCAGTTTTCTTACAAAAAAATCATAAAAAAGTGCTTTTTCGGTCTCCTAATATAGAAGGTCTCATTAAATCGTATCATACGTAATTTATTCAATGATATCCCATGATAGGTAATGATTCTAGGTTGCTACGGTGATGACACCCTGCTTAAGATGGAGTCGTACTTTTTTCCATGTTACTGAATTATATATATATATTCGCAATAAATTTTGTATTCATGCATTTTTGCGTATTAGTGTAACAGCTGTTACACCAAGATCTGAATACCTATAAAACAATTACAGTACCAACGCACATCATTTGCCACGTTTGACGTACAATTTCCGACTTGTTGTCCCTTAAACTGTGTCGTATTTCCTTGTAGATTCGGTGGCAAGAATGCTTTAAAAGTGTATTAAGGGGAGAGTGGACTTTCAAAATCACGAAATTTGATAAAGAATTCGACTGATTTTATTTAGAGAATTATGAACCTTGAATTTTTCAATTCTGATGCTTCTTCGTAGCTATATATACTTTTATATTTGTAAAGATTGTATATATATTTATGCAGTTTATTTTACTTAAAATGCCGTTTCGTCAAAATTGAAAATTTCGCACATTTCGAATTTTTGAAACGTTCCATGCGCATTTCTAATTATCAGATTTTTTTTATTTATGTTGTGTATCCTCTATACAATAATATATAAATGTTAGCATAAAAGGTTGCATTTACGGAGTATACAAATATAGGGAATAATTTTATCCAAACTTAAGGAATTATTTTATCCAAACTTCAACAATAATTGATAGTAGGTTGTCAGTGATTTTTAAAAAAATGATTTAAATCAGTGATTAAATCGTAATTTTAACCAACTGACTTAAAAGAAAATCATTGATTAAAAACATAAATTTTCTAAATATTTAAAATTACATAAAAAAAAGTATTAACATCTAAGATTAACATAATTTGGAAAGTTCCTATAGGTCAGGGATGGCGAACCATTTTGATTATGCGTGCCAAAAAATTTCAAAATTATTATGTACCAACATTCTAACGTGCCAGGAACATTTTAATATAGATAAAATTCAATAATTAATTTTTATAGAATTTTTACTTAAATATTTTTACAGTTATACTAAATTCGATTCCTAACTTATTTGTTACACTGTATTTACTCAAAAATGTCGCATCAAATTCCATATCAATACTCTATAAATGAGTTTGTTTTTCTTTTATTCATTCAATTCCTACTATTAGCTCACACTCTCCCTATATTTATTTATATATTTATCTTGTACAAATTTTCAATCGTTAATAAAATACTCATTATTCATCCTATCAGGTTGAAATAAATTTTTTTAAACTTGTACTGGATGACAATTGATGTTAATAAAGTTTTTTCAAATATTAATTAATTAATTAATTTTTAATTAATTAATTTTAGTTTTGCATGGGAAACAAAATGGCCGCCATTGGTTATTGAATTTCAATGAAAGTATTTTCAATAAGGGTTACCATAGGACCACAGAGAGTTACCACAGAACAGGGTCCCCCCCCCTATAGGGGGACCCTGTTCTGTCGCCAAATACCGCCAAGTTTGTCGCCAACTTGGCGATATATCGCCAAATTTGGCGGCCAAAATGAGTCGCCAAAAGTGACGCCAACTTGGCGATATCTGTATTATTTCGCCAAATTCCCATAGAGTTCCATTGTAAACCTACTTGCTTATAGAAAATCAACAAATTCAGATATTTTAATGCAACAAAAACTCATATTAGCTTGATTATATTAAATTTTTCTTTGATGGCCTAAGTAGGAATTGACTTTAAAAACAAAATTTTTATATTACTTGTTGTATTACTTTCGAATCAGATCATTTTTAGTTCTTTAGGTAGAAGCAGATTCAATAGATGTATGATTATTTACACTAACAATTAAAATTCAATTTTCAAAATTAAAACCTAAATATAATAAAACCTAAAATAACTTAAGACCTTAAACCTAAATAAAATAAACCTAATCTGAAGTAGAAAGCGTGTCAATTAGGTATAAATTAATATCTTACAATTCAATTTTCAAAATTAAAACCTTTGAAATTTGATAAAGAAGCAAAATAATTTCAAAAATCACTATGTTGAATGGTTTAGCAAAAAAATGATGCTACAAGGTTCTTTCATTGAAATTTATAATACCTTAAATCATTCAAAAGTAACGGTTTATTTTAAAGTAAATTATATACCTGTTACACAAAACGATACTTTTTGTAAAAAAAAACAAACAAACATAAAATGGTTAGTTCTCCATAAACTGAATATAGTCTAAGTTTTTTTCGCCTGCAAGAAAAGTTTTCTTACGTGCAAAGTTCGGCACGCGTGCTATAGGTTCGCTATCCCTGCTATAGGTATTTTACTTTATATATAAACAAAAAAATGCTTTAAATAATTACTTCTAAGCTTAAACTATTCCTTAGACGTGTAAAAAAATTTAACATTAAAAGTTCAATGTAAGTTTGAAAAAAGCAAATTTTATCTGGCCTAAAAAGCATTTCATTTAGAAATGATATTTAATTCTAATATAATTTGCAGTGTCATAATTTCCTTTAACTAATCAAATTATCCATCCTTTTATGTAAAATAATAATAGCAAGTATATTAAATTTCTGGTTGTAAAAGAATAAGTAGCCAGTACGTTATTTTCTCATTCTGCTTTTACAATAATAAATTCATAGCAAATCGGAGATAAAGAAGAATAAAAGAATGACATCTGTTCAACAACTATTATAAAGAAAATGTATAAGAGAAAAGAACTAACTGTTATAAAAACGCTAAGAACAGAAAGTTTTTTTTTTCGGATGAGGTTATTTTTTTTCTTTTGAACTATATACACCAAATAAAGATAAATCGAGGTATGTATACCTAAAACATTATTTAATTAGATGAAATTCCTATAATTAGAAAATCATTCTATATCGTTGATGTATTAATTACATTTAATCTTATATGAAAATAATACGTTTTGGTCTGAGGTACAAAAACCAATTTGGACGACGCGCGATGTGTATTATTAATTAATATTATATATGTTTAATAAACGCGTACAGTTATGTATATTTATGTATGTATTAATTATTTTTAAAAAAATTTACGTTTTCGTTTTAGTTTTCGGTCGAAAATAAAAAGTTACCGAAATTCAGTTTTGGTTTTAAAAACATGTCGATCCTTAATTACAATATTTTTCATACGCTACTCGTTTGGGATGTAATAAATCTTCCACATAAATTATCCTACTATAATATTGCACACCGTATCAGAATTCATTCCGATTATGAGAATGGCTTGTCATTGTGCTTCTAATGGGCAGAATATCGAATTCCAATTTAGAAGAGATTAGAGGTTACGCTGCTGATAATAGTTATGAAATATCGAAGCCTGTAATTCCCATTCATATTACAAAATTCAAGTATGGTATATTTATCATTAAATAAATATTCAAGAGGAAAAATCAACAAGCTTGTTTAATTCCATAGAAAAGCAATAGTTGAGAAATAATAGTCGTTAGTGAAAGTAACATTCCATACATAGTTTCTAATATAAAATAGCTATGGTTAAATAAAATTTAAAATTTTATTTAGAACATTTCTGAAATACAATAGAGTTATGTCGGCCTTATTCTAATTTACAAAGTTTTTAATTTATTTATAATAATTTTGAAACACAACAGACTCATGTTATGAAGTCTTATTCTTTTTAATAAAGTTTTGGTTTTTATTTAGAATATTTTTACAATACAAAAAAAAATATATTATGCAGCCTTATTATTTTTAATAAAGTTTTGAATTTTATTTAGAATATTTTTTTAATGCAATAGAATTATTACAATAAGAAATTACTTGGCGCAGTACAATATAAATAAAAAAACAACGTTTAAAACACCAAAACGTTTATTTCTCGTTGCAAACTAGTTTCAGTAGAAATAGAGTACCGTCATCAGTGGAAAATATGATTGCTCAGAAAAGAAAATTACTGAAATATATGTAGGACAAGCGAATTCGACGATAAAGTTTATCAGCCAATAAAATTACAGGAAATTTTAGGAAATAGCCAATGTAAGAGAAGTGGATTCAAAGATAAAGTTTATTAGCCAATAAAATTACGACAGGAAATTTTAGGAAACGAGCCATGCGTGTCAAAACCCACTTCCATTTATGAACTTGACTTTCTTGAAGCATTCCATATTTATAAAAATCTTTAAATATTGTTAAATGGGATTTTGCTATTGATCCGTTGCGAGATTGCTGAAAAAATTATATAAAAACCTCTTGTTCATAAATTCCACTTGCAAGTTGCATTTATTATATCTTATTGGTTGATCTCTAAACTTTCCTGAAACTCTATTGGCCAATAAACTTGATCTTTGAATCCGCTAACATGGCCCGTTTCCTAAAATTTCCTTTCATAATTATATTGACTGATAAACTTAATCTTTGAATCCACTTGTCTTACGTTGCCTGTTTCCTAAAATTTCCTGTAATTTTATTGGCTAATAAATTTTATCATCGAATCCTCTTTTCCTACATATATTTCAGCAACTTTCTTTTCTGAGCAGTCATATTGAGCAGTTATTATCATTATTTTGATACAAGAAATAAAGTGTTTTGGTGCTTTAAACGTTGTTTTATATTTATACAATAGAATTATGTTATGTTATAGGCCTCATTTGTTTTTACAAAGTTTTGAATTTTATTTAAATATTTTTGCAATACAATAGAATTATGTTATGGAGCCTTATTCTTTTTTATATAGTTTTGAATTTTTTTTTAGAAAATTTCTGCAATACAATAGATTTATCTTATGCAGCCTTACTGCTTTTCATTAAGTTTTGAAAATTTTAAGATGTTTTTTGGAATACAAAAGAATTATGTTCAACACCTTATTTTGTTTAATAAATATTAAAATTTATTCGGAATACTTCTGCAATACGATAGAATTTTGTTATGCGGTAATATTCTTTTTTATCGAGTTTTGAATTTCATTTAGAATATTTTTGCAATAAAATAGAATTATGTAATGCAGCTTTATTCTTTTTCCTAATGTTTTGATTTTTTAAGCTATCTTTTCAATACGATAGACTTATATTCACTGCCTTATTTTTAAAATATTTTTTAAATCATATTTAGAATACTTCTGCAATGCAATAGAATTATATTATGGTATCATATTCTTTTTAATAAAGTTTTGAATTTCATTTAGAATATTTCTATAATACAATAGAGTTATGTAACTTTATGTCTTTTTCAGAAAGTTTTGAATTTTTTAAGCTATTTGTGAAATATATTACAATTATGTTGAACTGTTTTATTATCTTTAATAAAGCTTTGAAATTTATTCAGAGTATTTTTACAATGCAATAAAATTATGTTACATTACCCTTATTCTTCAAAAAAAAAAGGGGGGGGGGATATAAACAATTTATGCAATGAAAAGAATATCGGGTGTAGCATTAAAAATGATGGCAAATTTAAGGGCAATTGGAAGGTCAAATCCTAAAATATTTCGAATTTTCGATTTTTTAATATTTTGAATCTACCATTTCTCCTCTTTCTACTGATGTATTACTTTTGTTTCTACGCAACCAGAAGTTGGAAAATTTTTAGTAATTCTGCTTATCTACTTTACTACTAGTGCATTTATTTACTTTAAGCTTGATTTTCTCAAAATGTTCTTTTCTTAACTTCGATATACGCTTTTGAAAAAACTATTATACATTATATTTTGAAATTTTGCTTGAACATTCTATATATATCAATATTTAATCTGAGGTGAATTGTTTAAACTCACAAAAAGAACTTTTTTTATTATTATCATTATCTTTGAAAAAAATTGCATGTTTTTGTGAAATTTTGAATGTGGTTTCTACTTCAGATTTTTTTTTAAATATCTAAGCTTTATTTAATTATAAATTTAACTTCAGATTATTAAGAATTGTTTGTTTTATGCATAAAAAATTTTCGAGTCCATATCTTAAGTAGTTTATGAGAAAAGGTACATTAATTTAACATGGCAGGTATAGGAATCCCGACTGCCTTTAATGACCATAATATACGTGAATGCAAACAATTTTTGCATAGGTAAACCAAATTGCAATCCACTTATTCTGCAAAAAATACAGGGTATCACACTCCAGAAAAATAAAATTTTAGTTAATAATTTAAACAATAACAAAAATATTGTAGCGATATTTTTACCCGACTGAAAAGAAAGGTTATGTGTTTCACGCGTATCTGAGTATGTGGATTTCTTTATACCCTCGAAACATCCCAACAGCTGGATGGATTTTAATGAATGAGGTCTCTATCAATTCGTCTTAACGGCCAGGTGGTTATAGGCTAGGTTTTGTTTTTATAAATTCAAAATAGCGGCCGTAAAATACAAAATGGCGCTAGAGACAAAAAAAAATTTACGCACCCCATTCAGAGGCATATCATTGGATAGGTCTTTCAAAATGGAAACGATGTTTCATTGACTATTTTACAGTCAGAAGCTCCGTTAAAATATTATACGTCTTGGAAGTTGTGTATGTAGGATCTCTAGCTTTACTGCAACTCTAACCATAATAGATATCTATAGACCTCATCAAAACAGTGTTTATAAATAGGAACTAACAATTAAACACAACTTAAAAGTCATCAATACAAGTAAATAAAAAAAAATAGGTAAGTAATATAAACAAGTAATATAAAATAAAAATTTAAGTCAAGGCCTACTTAGATCAATAAGACAATTTTTTTCTCCCATTTTTCTTTCCTCTTGAGTGGCGCTTAAAATGCCTTGATCAAGAAGAGGGCTCTCTCGGTCTTAAAATACCTTGATCGATCAAGAAGAGGGCTCTCTCGATTATTAAAATTTAATTAATTTAATTTAATTAATAAATTAATATTTGAATAAAACTGGATTAACATCAAGTGTCATACACTACAAGTTTAAAAAAAATTATTTGAGCTTGATTGGATGAATAATAAGTATTTTATTAACGATTGAAAATTTGAACAAGATATATATAGCGAGAGTGTGAGCTAATAGTAGGAATTGAAAAAAAAATAGTTTCACATTGATGAGAAATAATTAATTAGTTCGCTTTTCACGCAGTTGTGTTTTTTTAATTTTTTTAATTTAATTGTTTATCAACAGACTTATTTTGCTTTCAGCGAAATTTGATCACATCATTAATAGCGGTAGGAATAACTATACCTTTTGTTGATAAAACATTCAGATACATGCTCCATAATTTCTCATGGAACTTAAAGCTCTGAACTCTACATACGGTGTCATCGACCAAATTATACGCTGTAAAAAAAATTCCGTATATATACGGATAATTTTATGTGAAATTTTGAATTTTCTGTTATTGAATTTTCTATTGAACTTACTATTGTTGAACTTTCTATTTTGAGATATCGCTTTCTGCGAAATTTGCTGACATCATTATTAGTGTTGAAAATAGCTACAATTTTTGTTCATGAAACTCTCAGATACATGCTTCATAATTTGTTATGGAGCTCACAACTACGTACAGTGTCACCGACCAAATTATACTCTGTAAAAAAAAAAAAAAAAAAAAAAAAAAAAAAAAAAAAAAAAAAAAAAAAAAAAAAAAATCCTTATATATACGAGTAATTTTATGTGAAATTTTTATCTTTCTGTTGCTGAAATTTTCATTGAACTTACTATTGTTGAACTTTCTATTTTGAGACATCGCTTTCTATGAAATTTGCAGACATCATTATTAATGGTGGAAATAGCTACAATTTTTGATTATGAAACTCTCAGATACATTCTTCATAATCTGTCATGGAGCTCACAACAACATACACTGTCACCGACCAAATTATAATCTGTAGAAAGAAATTCCGTATATACACGAGTAATTTTATGTGAAATTTTGAACTTTCTATTATTGAACTTACTATTATTGTACTTTCTATTTTGAGATAGCTCTTTCTGCGAAATTTGCTGACATCATTATTCATGGTGGGAATAGCTACAATTTTTGTTCATGAAACTCACAGATACGAGCTTGATAATTTGTCATGCAGCTCACAACAACATACACTGTCATAGACCAAATTATAAGCTGTAAAAAAAAAAAAAAAAAAAAAAATCAGGATGTATGCGAATAATTTTATGTAAAATTTTGAATTTTCTGTTGTTGAACTTACTATTGTTGTACTTTCTATTTTGAAATATCGCTTTATGCGAAATTTGATGACATCATTATTAGTGCTGGGAATAGCCACAATTATTGTTCATAAAACTCTCAGATACATGCTTCATAATTTGTAATGGAGCTCACAATTACATACAGTGTCACCGACCAAATTATATGCTGTAAAAGAAATTCTGCATATATACGGGTAATTTTATGTGAAATTTTAAACTTTCTATTTGAGTGGAAATCGTAAATTTTCCTTTATAGCCTTACTCATTCAATATTAAAAGCGAAGATTACCAACAGAGTGGAAAAGGCTTTGATAAATTTTCACCCTGTTAGTTTTATGCCTTGTTAGCAATTTGAATAAAGATTTACGTAATTAAATTCAGACTTACTGTTTCTTGGGCGTAATCCTTCGTTTAAATTACTATATATGTATTATCAATGCTGGATTAATTTCGACTCATGTCTTCCGCAAATTTGTAGTTCATGTAGTTATTCCATCTTGTGCAGCGGTTGCAGCCTTGCCAACATATACGAATGAAGGGGGTCAGACTAGGTACGTCGTTCTAGGTATTTCAGTTAGCAGACCCTTGGTCCTCTGAACAAATGAACCAGGTTCGAACCATGGCCTGGATACTTTTTAGCTCCGACAGGCTATCAAAGCCTGACAGCTAATGTGCCCGAAGGTTCTGTATGTACGTATATTCTTACGTATGTTGTATGTATGTATGTATGTACGTAACGCGATAACTCTTGATGGAAATATCCGATTTGCTTCAATTTTTTTCTAGGTTCATTCTGATAGAGTGCTTCTTTGATTAGTTTTGGTGGTTCATTGGTTAAGTATAAATAGGGGTACGGAGGGAAATCCCCCCTTTAACTTAGATAAATGGGTTTTTCATGCAGAGTTATCAGATTTGCTTAAAATTTGGTATAACGTATAATTCTCATAAGGCGCTTCTCTTATTAGATTTTGATGTTCATTGGTTAAGTATAAAAGGGGGACGGGTGTCTAATACCCCCCTTAATTTAGATATATGGGTTTTTCTATCCGATTTGCTTTAAATTTGGTATACCGGTTTATTCTGATAAGGCGCTTCCCTGATGAGATTTGGATGCTTATTGGTTTATTATAAAGGGGGTTAAACGGGGGGGGGACATTCCCTCTTGATTTATTTTTTTAGGGGCATTATTCTTTGAAGTAAGAGTATAATATACAATTAGTGTAAATAGTCTGTGAGCTCAATGCCATCAGTTTAACTGGGCACTTTTCTTTTTGTTCACTCTTTGTTTTACCATCTTAACCTTGTTAGCAATGTGAATAAAAATTCTCGTAATCTCCTGCATTCCCTTTATTTTCTACAGAAATGGAGTACTTCAGTTGTCGCCATTACAAAAATTGCATTAAAAACTACAAAAAATATTAATGTCTCAAAAATAAATTGAGATGCAGTTTTCAAATCAATTGCAGTTAAAAGTACTTTTTTTCCCTATGCGACGGTGTAAAAATTGAAAATGTACAATGTTTAGAAGTTTTAAAAAGTGCAGTAGATTATCAGTATTTGACTATACAATGATACACCTGCTGTGTTTTACGGGTGATTTATGATTAGGTGTCACATTATTTTTTAGTGACGCACTTTGATTGTTGTCTAATAGAAAAAGCATATCAGGGGCTAATAAAAATCAAAATTGTAAAGCGTGTAAATTCATCCAAGATTTCTGCGGTACACTTACTTCATTTAAAGAACTATATTTTTACGGTGGAGGGATTTGTACGCTAATACAGAAAGGGCCCAAAAGGCCCTGACAATTTTTTTTAATCTCTCTATTTTGAAAAAAAATTAACTAACGCTATCATCGGCGCCACCGAAAATGATTTTTATATAACAGGAGGTCCTTCACTAATATTAAGAAAACTACCGCATATAAAACAAGAATGAAAAATCATGCATCCAGCATAGATTATGTAACACTTTCCAACACATTCAGTATACTGTAACAAAACTTGCATTAAGGGGAAATATCATGTGTAAAAAAACAATTTCAAAAGCTCATACCTCATTTGAAGACCAAATTTCTCCTATTACAATCGAGTCGGGAAATATCAAGTTTTTTTACAGTTTTTTGTGCAGCCCTGTATATGATCTATGATTTTGTATGTATACTACCTAGTATGCTAAAAGTTAGTACACTGAAACGTATAGCACAGTTCAAAATTTCCATTCAGCAATTTCCGCCAGTAAACGAATGTTGCTGAACACTTTTGTGCAGGACTATATACCCTCATAGCATGCATGGTCACAGTGACGTCATTGTGACGTCACTGTAAGTCACTGTGGTCACGTCACATCTGTGACCAAAATGCCACCACTCAGTGATGTCACATTGTGACTGAGATGTGAACTTCTTAGAAAACTTTAAAAAATTACGACAAATAATAAAAACATGTTATTTACTGTAAAAAATATTTTTCTGCCGGATTTAAATTTTTTTTAAACTGTGGTCCAAGTTGCCTCTGTGCCTCTAAAAAAACTTTTCTATCAAAACTTTTTATTTTCATATAACATAAAATGTAATTAATTCATCAGGACACAAGAAGATTTCCTAATTATGCGAATTTCATATTATTAAAAAAATGTTTTAGGTAAACAGACCTCGACATATCTTTTATAAAGATTTTTGTAAATGATCATCTGTTATACTAGAAGTTTCTCAAAGAGTAGTCGAAACAGTTCTGTGGTTCCAAACTAAAAACTTTCTATTACAGTTAAGTCTGCAGCTTTTAATGAGCACGCAGAAAGCGTCTTCAAAGTTTAGTCATATATGCATTTCTTGCTTTATAATTTGCATTCAAGTCATTTTTTTTTCCTCTTAGTGTTTCACTATTTTAGCTAACTTTTTTTTTTAATTCTACCTCTTTCAGACGTTTAAAATAAAATTGACATTTTCCGAATATAAAATTTATGTACAATTTATGCAAAGCCCATGACATAATTAATTATTCATATTTTATTTTTTGTTTTCAAAATATATCTTTAAAAATTATTTTGCAAGATGTTTTATTCTACAGAAAATTAATATTAAGTTGAGTTGATTGTTGGCGGCCAATTATCTACACGAGGGATATGGGCCCTGGGGGGGAGTGCCTTCCGTGGAGGTCTTTCTAAGGGAACCTAATCCGTATTAACGCATGGAAATCCACGGTTCGAAGAAAACCACGAAAACTCCGAATGATTAGGCCGACGGGCGCGATTGGGTTCGAACCCAGCACCTCCCGTCTACCAGCTTCGAGAGCAGAACCTCTCAGCCACTGGTGGGGCCAATTAATATTAAGAGAATGACAGATTGACAAAGAAAAACTCATCTCTTCTCGATAATCTTGTTGTATTTTTTAGAAGATATTTTGTATATATTACCTGTGATACAAATTTTACTTTTAAAAAAAGAGGGGGTCTTCATTATTACCATTAAATTAATTTGTACACATTTTGAAAAATTAAGCAATGTTTTATCTAGTAAACTCTAATTATGGATAATATTATTATTATAATTTACATAAATGAAACTTTACAATTCAATAAAGCTGATAAAAATAAAAGGTGAAATGCAATAAAACATTTCCAAGCAGGAAATTGAATTAGAGACAATTTGATAAAATTATTACGCATTTAATTTCCTTCCAAAACTGTTTATAGATAAACAAATAAAACCGAAAACATCTGCTTCGAACTTCGAAACTTAAAAATCGTCTGCATCTGCACTATTTCAGTTGTTACGACTCGACCGCAGAATAACGGATAAAAGTAACAGTGAAGCTTTTTAGAATAAACGCGGGAAGTTCTGTGGACACTGGACAGCATAGACGTGTTGACATGGATTTAAAAACTGAAACAAGGACGTTATCAGGATATAAGTTAGTTCAGCTAACAAAATATAAACCCGAGAAAATTACGGTAGCTTTGACTTGTTGAAGATGATTCAAGTCATTGCTATCGTACTTATTATCGGATTTAATTGGTTCCCCAAAATCAAAGTATCACGTACAACGTCAATGAAATTAGGTATGTAAAAATATTATTTTCCCTGTTTGCTTTTTTTTAATCACAACAATTTTAGTTAACTTCTCATAAACATGCTGTAGAACATAATTATTTCATTATATTTATTTTTTATTTTATTGAAATATCTAAAATATTATTTTCCCTGTTTGCTTGTTTTTTTAATTACTATGATTTTAGTTATCTTCTAATAAACATGTTATAGAACACAAATATTTCATTACATTTATTTTTTATTTTGTTAAAATATCTAACTTCCTTTTCAACAGCTTTGATCAGATTATTAAAATTAGTGATTTAAATTGCATTTTAATCTGGTTTATTTTCTTATTTAAATATTTGGTTAAAACCACATGGTGTCATAAATATGAAAGTATATGGACAAGTATTATAATCAATCATTAATATAATTAATAAACATTTAAAGATAATTAAATTATTTAAAAAAGGGCTTTTTATGGAATAAAATTATTGGCAAACATAATGTTTTAATTTTGTATTAAGTGATGGTCTTAAACAATTTGCATTGCATGTTTATATTTAAAAAAATTGCATCTGCTCAGAAGAGGAATTTATAAAAAATAAGACACAACGGAAACGTATACTATTAAAAGAGATCGCAGATATGTAATGTTAAGGAAAAAAATTATTATTTAATGTATTATTCAACCTGAGAAATGTTTTAAAATCTATAAAGAAATAGTCATAGCGGGTGGAAGCTTTTCAGTTGTTAAACATTCTTACTGAAATGTTTTCAAAGTGAACTAGAAGTCTGTTGGCAAATGAAAATATAGAAGTTACGCAATCCGTAAGTGATTAAATATGATTTTACTTTAAAAATAACGCAAATACTTGAACGGTAGGAATCTAAAATGTAATAACCATCTTTTATTATTTACTTTTTTCTGGATAATTTTATCATTTTATTTCCTGAATGATTTTATCGAGATAAATTTCAAAGTATCGATATTATACACTCTTTATAAACAGCGTGATTAAAATGGATTTCTTATTTATAATTACCATAATCTTGTAAATAAAATATTAGTAATAATAATGAACCTATGTGTGGCTCTATTTTGTGTTTATGGCCTCAATTTTTATACTTTATTTACATTAAAAAGTAGTTAACCATTTGATACTGTCTTCATTATTTTGTTTTATTGTGTCATATAAAAATAAATATGATTATTTGTATTTCTAATATAATATATACAGTAGAGCGACGATTGTCCGAACAAGTTGGGACCGACCCTAGTTCGGATAAGTAAAAGTTCGGATAAATGAGCAGACAGTTTAAGGGATGTTCCTGACTATTCTAAACCTTCACACTTTATCTAGGTTTAGGACTGACAGCACCACTTAGTACTGGAGTGCTTAAAAATTGTTTTTTTTTTAATTGTTCTTTGTTTACTTTTTTACTATTTAATTTTTTTTCCTCTTTTTATCATTTTCTAAACTTCAGAGATTATAATTTAGGCAAAAAATAAATTGGAAGTTAGGTGTTTTTTTTTCTTTTTTAGAGAGAGAAATATTTGGATAATTGGAAATTCGGTTAAAAAGAATTCTTTGTGAGAAATATGCTGCTCGGATAATTGGAAGTTCGGTTAATTGGAGTTCCGATAATCGGCGTTCTACTTTATTTATAAAACTTTCACAAGACTTTATTCTAAAAATTTCGTTGTAGATTCTAATCTCTTTGTACTATTTATGATAATATCAGGGTTATATATGTCATGGCAACATATATCCAGCCAGATAGATCTTTGGCAAAACATAAAAACTTTCATATTAGACGCAAAATAGAGTAGCTGCGGTGCTGTGTTTTATAAGCAATAAGGTATTATTGTTTTAAAAAATCATAGATAGTAAGAGTTATTTTTATAATATATAATTTCATAAATAAAAATGTAATTTTGGCAATCAATTATTAAAGTTATTTTTTAATAATCAAAAAGTTGTTTTATATATGGATTTTTCTTCAAGCAAACCCTGATGTAAAATAAATTAACCCATTTTATCCCCGTTCTATGCATACCCAAAAGTTTTACTCACTTTTACAGTGAGCTTAAAAATACGATTTTATTTATTGCTGCTATCTTCCAACATAACGAGTATTGCCGAAATTGTTCTTAGAATTCTCAACATAATGATACTGGTGATACTCAGTTAATTTTCTATACCAAAGCTGTATTTTTCATTTGAGTAGTTTCAAATGCTTATTGCTAAAATGTACATCGTAAATTTTGTAATGCATGTATGTGGCATAAAAGACGTAAACAATACGTATATAATGACTATATGGCACGTGATGAGCGTTTCGAGTGTATATATATATATGTGTATAACGCATGCATAAACATCACAATGATCTTAGCAATGTCGTTATTGCAATTTTTGCATAATCAAATTTATAGGGGCCTCTATAACAAAGAAGTATCCTATTTTCTCAGCCCCAACTTATTTGAATTACAATCATATATATATATATATATATTATGGTAATCAATATCATAAAACATATATCTTTCATTTTTTTTTTATTATAAATGTTGTGTAATCGAAAAAATTCAACTTCACCAGTGACTTCGAGTTTGTAATGCGTATTAAATGAAATAAATTAATTTCATCCAGTATTTTCTATAGCTTAAAGAATATAAAAAGTACTGTATATATTATAAAATATTATATTTTTAACACAAATTTCATTTTGATAAAGATTTGAATATTTAAACAAATTGTTTCTTTGGTAATTTTAATGCTTTTAACAAATAGCTAATTTTGAAAAAAAAAAATGTGATAGATCGATCATTCAGTTGTCTTCAATATTCCCATTTATTGCAATAGTAAAGAAAGGTGCAACAAAAATTGAAGTCTGCGGGGTATTGCATTTTGATTCAATAAAATTCTTTTGGTATACCCTTGTTATAGCAGCCCCCAAGTTTTAATTGCGATGTATCGCCGAAGTATATTAACGTTATAGATGTAAATGATTTTACAACATGCATAATTATGACTATGTGTGACATGCATACGTGTTTACAACTGTACAAGTATGTCATAGTGTGACTTCACAACATTGCCACTAGTCACATATTCGTGACAACATTAATTACAAAATCGTCACAAATCACACAATTTTCACAAAATTGTCACAATGTGACTTCAAAGCAAATGTCGCTGTCGTCACAGAATCACCACAGTGTTAAAGACAATTTCGTCACAAATGACACATATTTCACAAATTGATCTCAATGTGACTTTAAAGCATTGTCACATTCGTCACAAATTCGTCACAAAGTTAATACCAAAATAGTCACAAATGACACACTCTTCACAAATTTGTCACACCGTGACTTCACAAAGTCGTCACAATGTGACGTCACAGAAGAGCTCTAAAACGGCCATAACGACCTCACATTCTAGTCACAGTGACTTCACATCGACGTCACGTGACGTCACATCGACGGTCACAATGTCACAGCGTGACTTCACAACGACGTCGACGTGACGTCACCATGCCTTACGGGTATGATCTATAGAATATATACACATCCAGTAATATTTTTAAAAAAAATAATTCAATTTAAAATAGTTAATTATTAGTGTAGATAATAGTTCAATTATTATTCACAGACTTCAATAGTTAAATTTCTTTTTAGACAAATTCTTTTGTGTGCCCGTAAATGAACGATATCTTCTATGCGCACCATATTCTACAGTAAGTTCCGTAGTACACGTCAGTGATATACAGTGGTGGCCAAAATTGTGGACATTTTTTTAAATTTTCATGTTTTATAACTCTGTGTGCTTGAAGAATATAATAAATTTCACTTAAATACAAATGTTTAAATATCAAATTCAAGGAAATTTAATGTGGAATTTAATTAAAAAAAAAACATAATTAAAATATCTGCATCACAAAAAAAGTTATGCTTACAAAAAATAAGATATATCTTAGATTTCATTATATCTTAAAGTTACATTTACACGTTCAATATTTAGTGGGATAACCCTTGTTTTTTATTACAGCTTCACAGCGTCTTTTCATTGAGAGGACTAGTGTTTGGAGTTCATCCTTTTTAATCACATGACGCCAAGAATCAATTATAACTATATAAGTTGCGTTTTATTAGATGGACGCTTTTTTATACAAGGATTTTCAAACGCCAATACAAATTTTTTACAGGATTCAGATCAGGGCTGTTTCTTGACCAGGATAATAATTGTATGCTTTTATTTTTAAACCATTCTTTGCATATTTTTACCGTATGGCATGGAGCTGAATCCTGCTGAAAGATACAGGGTGTCCAGCGAATAAGGCCCTGATTTCAAAATTAAATATCTCAAAATCAAAGACGAATAGAATTATGCGGTAAACGGTTTTTTTATCAGCTGAGCTGTAAAAATGCTATAAAGAAGTTTCAAAAATTAGTTGCAGAAACTGCTAACAGATGGCGCTGTAATCGCAATGCCTATGAATTGTGTTTTGACGTCCAGAGCACTAGCGTCTCATTCTTAGATGGCTTCCTATGGAAGAACGAAAATTGGGAACGACCACTTTTTCGTTGGGGTGATGTGCAGAAGTGGAGACATCTGGTCACAGAATTATAGCATCAGCTTCAATTTTAGAGAATTTCAATTACTAGAATTTTCAATAAAAGGTTTAGCAATTATTATATAAGAACTTATTAAAATATTTTATTTTGGGTAATGTGCAGAAGCGGAGCCATATGTTGACAGAATTGAGATTTGTTTCAAATTTTGTTATAAGCAACTTCGGTCCGGATACCAGTATCTCTGTGGTATGTCTTTTATCTCATAATTGGTAGATCGTGGAATCGAATCCAAGTAAAGGAGGATTTGAAAGCAATGGAAATCATTACTTTTTAATATTTATTTAAACTCTGAAAAAAGTTTGAATAAAAGAATCCAAAGTTTCTGGTTTTAAAATTTAATTGAGATAAAAGAAACACCTTTTTTAAAAATCGTTGAGCATTTATAATAATGATTCATAAATCTTTTTTTTTAATTGTAGAGAATAGTTTGAATGAAAAAATACAAAGTTTCTATTTTTAAAAACTTAATTAAGTTAAAAAATAATTTTAATTTTAAAAACTCGTTTTCATTTTTTTTATCATTTACCTCAAAAATATGGTACAGCTTCTATCGATAGGATCCGAAGTGTTGGAAAGGAATGCAGCATCCAAAATACTTTTGCTGTGACGTTGATGATATGACTTATCATCAATTCTTTTTAAAAAAGAAATAATTTAATGCATAATTTCTGTCTCTAAAACTTTGTTTACAAAGAAAAGAAATATATGTGTTGTGCTAAAACCAAAGTATTATGCCGTGATTTAAAAATAAATGAAAAGTGCAATATTACTTTTTTATTTATAACTAGGGGGCTCGGCCCCCTACGAGCTACGCTCGCCAACCCCCTTCCAGACACCGCAGACTCTAAATGCACGCTAATTTGATCGGCTTTAAAAAGATTTCGAAAGATTGAATTATAATTTAAAAAACAGTGGCGATCTCCCTTTAAACGAATTTCTATTCATTTCTCTTTGATTGGGGAATTTTAACGCCAAATCCGCTGCGGTACTACTTGATTATCCTGTCGACCAATTTCGCCAAATTATATAAATCGCCAAACCACTCGCCAAATTATACAAATTGATATAATTTTTATTTTAAATAACGAAAGAACAAATAAATTCGTACAACATTAATAAAAACACAAATAAAACGTCGAAATAAAAATAACTTGATGACGTAGACACGCGTAACAACATTTCAAAATAAGCTAATATAAAAGGAATTAAGTAAACAGAGTCTTTGTCTCCCGGTATTTTTTAACAAAGCGAAAAGAAAGTTCTTTTAAATGAGACATTTTAAATTAATCGTTTTTAATCTGACGTAATTTTGACCAAACTATTCTTTCTCTTTTTAATATTCACGTGAAATTACTTGTGTTAGAAATAAAATACTATTTGCGCTTTCCTAAGAAAAATAGTTGAAAAATATCCTCTCAAAATATCAAATAAATGTCTAGCGCAATTTGTAAATTTAAACCGTTTTGCAATATTATTTTGTGTTCATTTTATATAATAACTGTAATGTGACGTAAATATGACGTAATTTCTCCTATTTAAGACTTCTAACGCATGTTAATAAATTTATTATTTTACAAATTCCTTTCTCTCTTAAAATTCACGTGTAATTATAGTTTTTATGAGGTAATTTTTAATAAGTTCCTGCTTTTTGTACATAATTATTTAATTCTAATTCCAAATGTTTTTTTTCTGTTTAAAATAGTCACGTGTAAATAAATTTTTAATTTATTACACGTATAAATATTTTTTTTTTTTTAAGCAAACATTATTGTTTCCGCTGTTTATTCAGTTGGCAACAGTTTAAATTAATATCACTTTCTAAAATCTGTAAAACATATCTCTCGAAATGCTGAAAATTTGAATTTAAAATAGATATGAAACCTCGAAAAATGAGTCAAATTAAAAAAATAAATCAATTCTGCATACCGTGAAATTATAACGTATAAAATGAACTAAAAATTATTAAATTCCGATGTATAGTTTTTGCTACTATAAAACTTTTTTAGTAGAACGATTTTGTCCAACTTTAGCATTAAATATCTCTTAAAATAATTCTTCGATTTGAAAACTGTCTGCATCAGCGTGTTTATCAAACATTTCTGTATAACACTACCGATTTTCATATTTTTGTATGCATTATTTTTCTTAATATTAACGAAGAAAGACCTCCGGTCACAAAAAATTCAAAACCGGCGGCGGCGGTGACAGCGGTAGTTACTTTTTTTTAGAATAGAGAGACTAGGGGGCTCGGCCGCCTACGAGCTACGCTCGCCAACTCCCGTCCAGGCACCGCAGACTCTAAATGCACGCTAATTTGATCGGCTTTAAAAAGATTTCGAAAGATTGAATTATAATTTTAAAAACAGTGGCGATCTCCCTATAAACGAATTTCTATTCATTTCTCTTTGATTGGGGAATTTTAACGCCAAATCCGCTGCGGTACTAGTTGATTATCCTGTCGACCAATTTCGCCAAATTATATAAATCGCCAAACCACTCGCCAAATTATACAAATTGATATAATTTTTATTTTAAATAACGAAAGAACAAATAAATTCGTACAACATTAATAAAAACACAAATAAAACGTCGAAATAAAAATAACTTGATGACGTATACACGTGTAACAACATTTCAAAATAAGCTAATATAAAAGGAATTAAGTAAAGAGAGTCTTTGTCTCCTGGTATTTTTTAACAAAGCGAAAAGAAAGTTCTTTTAAATGAGACATTTTAAATTAATTCTCAAAATATCAAATAAATGTCTAGCGCAATTTCTAAATTTAAACTTTTTTGCAATATTATTTTGTGTTCATTTTATGTAATAACTATAATGTGACGTAAATATGACGTAATTTCTCCTAAGACTTCTAACGCATGTTAATGAATTTATTATTTTACAATATCCTTTCTCTTTTAAAATTCACGTGTATACTTTTTATGACGTAATTTTTAATAAGTTCCTGCTTTTTATACGTAATTATTTAATTCTAATTTGAAAGTTTTTTTCCTGTTCATAATAGTCACGTGTAAATAAATTTTTAATTTGAAGCAAACATTATTGCTTGCGCTTTATATACAGTTGGCAACAGTTTAAATTAGTACAATTTTCTGAAATCTGTAAAAAATATCTCTAGAAATGCTGAAAATTTGAATTTAAAATAGAAATAAAACCTGAAAAAATGAGTCAAAATAAAAAAATTAATGCAATCTGCACTCCGGCAAATTCTAACGCATAAAATGATCTAAAAATGATTACACTGCCATGTATAGTTTTTGCTGCTATAAAACTTTTTTAGTGGAACGATTTCGTCTAACTTTAGCATTAAATATCTCTTAAAATAATTCTTCGATTTGAAAACTGTCTGCATCAGCGTGTTTATCAAACATTTCTGTATAAAACAACCGATTTTCATATTTTTGTATGCATTATTTTTGTTAATATTAACGAAGAAAGGCCTCCGGTCACAAAAAAATCAAAACCGGCGGCGGTGACAGCGGTAGTTACTTTTTTTTAGAATAGAGAGACTAGGGGGCTCTGCCCCCTACGAGCTACGCTCGTCAACCCCCGTACAGACACCGCAGACTCTAACAGCACGCTAATTTGATCGCCTTTAAAAAGATTTCGGAAGATTGAATTATAATTTGAATCTGACTATTATAATCTGACGTAATTTTCACCAAACTTTTCTTTCTCTTTTTAATATTCACGTCAAAATACTTTTGTTAGAAATGAAATATTATGATCATCTTAAAATGTCAAGTAAATGTCTCGCGCAATTTTTAAATTAAAACTGTTTTGCAATATTATTTTTTGTTCATTTTACGTAATAAGTGTAATATGACGTAAATTCTCCTATTTAGGACTTCTAACGCATGTTGCTGAATTTATTATTTTACAATGTTCTTTCTCATTTAAAATTCACGTGTAACTACAGTTTTTATGACGTAATTTTCAATGAGTTCCTGCTTTTTATATTTTTTGTTTATAATAGTCACGTGTAAAATAAATTTTTAATTTGAAGCAAACATTACTGTTTGAGATGTTTATACTGTTGGCAACAGTTTAAATTAATACAATTTTCTAAATTTGTAAAAAATATCTCTCGAAATGCTGAAAATTTGAATTTAAAATAGAAATAAAACCTCGAAAAATTATTCAAATTAAAAAACTAACTGCAATCTGCACACCGGGAAATTCTGACGCATAAAATGATCTAAAAATGATTAAATTCCTATGTACAGTTTTTGCTCCTATAAAACTTTTTTAATGGAACGATTTTGTCCAACTTTGGCATTAAATATCTCTTAAAATAATTCTTCGATTTGAAAACTGTCTGCATCAGCGTGTTTATCAAACATTTCTCTATAATACTACCGATTTTCATATTTTTGTATGCAACAGTTTTTTTAATATTAACGAAGAAACACCTCCGGTCACAAAAAATTCAAAACCGGCGGCGGCGGCGGCGGTGACAGCGGTAGTTACTTTTTTTTAGAATAGAGAGATTTATAATTTATAATAATTCAGATATAAACAATGATACCAAAATATTATGCCGTGATTTAAAAATATAAAAAATAAATAAAAAGTGCAAAATTATTTTTCTAAATACATGCATTTTGATTTAAATAATTATATAGCATTAAAAATTGAATTTAATAAAATATTTTAATAAGTTCTTATATAATGATTTCTAAACTTTTTATTGAAAATTCTATTAATTGAAATTTTCTAAAATTAAAGCTGATGCAATAATTCTGTGACCAGATGTCTCTACTTCTGCACATCACCCCAATGAAAAAGTGGTCTTTCCCAATATTCGTTCTTCCGTAGGGAGCCATCTAGGAATGAGACACTAGTGCTCTGGACTTGGAAGCACAGTTTACAAGTATTGCGATTACAGCGCCATCTGTTAACGATTTTTGCAACTAAATTTTGAAACTTCTGTATAACATTTTTACGGCTTAGCTAATAAACAAACCGTTTACCGCATAATTCTATTGATCTTTGTTTTTGAGATATTTAATTTTGAATTCAGGGTCTTATTCGTTGGACACCCTGTAAGTGGTGCTTTATTGGGGAAAACGTCCCTGGTGGAAGGTATCAAATTTGGTTCCAGGACAGTTTCGATGTATTCTTTTGCATTCAGAACGCTATCAATCACTTGAATGCGGCTCACACCATCTGCAGATATACAGGCCCAAATCACGTCATTTTTTGGTTCTTCGTAGTTGCTTCAATGCAATCCGGATGCAGCACTTCCTCTACTCTACGTCTCACATATTTTCGCGTTTTGGATTTTTCCGTTTCACACAAATTCCTATTTGCGGGCGTTCAACAAAGGCGTTGAGGAGCGCTGGAAGTATCTGTCGTCGCAGAAGAGTAAAAGGATTGCTGATAATTATTTTCGAAAAAATTGTCGAAATTTATTAGCATGAATGATACATTTAAAGTGTAATTGTAAGTAAACGCTTTATTAACTTAACATGTTTTTTGCACGTAAAGAAGAAATTTTGGCATTCGATTTTACACTCACTACTTAATAGAATAGAATTTTGTTAAAAAAATTACATAGGTGTGTTTCTAAATTTACAATTTACTAAAAATTACTACAATTTCCTAAAAATTACATAGGTGTGTTCATAGGCGACAATGCAACATTTTAGTATTTTTAGCTCTTACAGCTTCAAAATTTTGGAAATTTTGATTTTTTTTCGATGTTAAACTCCTATCTTTTCTGAACATTTTGATATAATTGTTTCCTTGAAATTCCCATTAGAACAGAAGTTATGACTTTTAAAATTATACCCAGTCAATAGTTGAAGCGGCGTTTCCGAAACTTTGAAGTCATTTTTCTCCAAATGACGTTTCTGGGCATAACACGCAGGATATCCCAAAAACAACTGAATATTTTTTCATGAAATTTGAAATTTTCAAAACACATATTTCATATTAGTATGTATAAACTGAACCTAAAATTTTCTTTTGATTATTCAAACAAGTATTTTTTTAGGTGATTATACTGTTTAAATTTTCAAAATTTGGTATTAGCTAAATACAGCTTTGTATTAAAAATATAAAAATGCTTTAAATACAAATTTATTTAGGTTTAAGTATTTATTATAATCTGAAGTATAAGTAGGCAACAAAATGTTCATTCTACTTGCAATTTTTATTTTGTAATCCTGCGCATAAGCTCTTATGCCAATATCCTGCTCATCAAATGTCTGACAGTTTGGAGCTCTCTATAAATGTTAATTCTGTATCTTGCAATTTTGTAAATACATGAAATGAAAGAACATGCTTATATCGTTTATCTCAATAAAAATTGCGTTTTAAAATCATATGCATTTTAAGATATTAAATGTTGAAAATGGCC
Organism: Maratus speciosus; assembly: GCA_963932465.1. Classification (NCBI taxonomy): domain Eukaryota; kingdom Metazoa; phylum Arthropoda; class Arachnida; order Araneae; family Salticidae; genus Maratus; species Maratus speciosus. The sequence continues at coordinate 107,523,593 of OZ010799.1, forward strand.
TTTTGTTTTCTTTTTTCCAATTTTAACAGTCCTGAGCCCCTTAAATATAAATCAATAAAATTATTTGTTAAATCAAAGCAATGATAGAAGCAGATAAGAAGTTTTATAATTATAGATGGAACTTTTATATCTAAATGGCTTGTAATGGATTTTTTCCAACATGAATTATTTTATTTGCTAAAGAAAAAGTTAAGAGAAGTTTTTATCGATTTTCTTCGTAATGGTCTCTTAAAGTCGAAATTAATTACCCAATTCCAATATAATAAATGTAAAGAATTTCAATACGCTACTCTGAAAGAATTAAACAGAAAAAATGGGAATAAATACTGACACAAAAAATCCTTTATTCTTATTTACCTTACATTTATTTATTAAACTAGAAGGCTCTGCCCCCTACGAGCTACGCTCGTCAACCCCCGTTCAGATACCGCAGGCTCTAAAAGTACGCTAATTTGATCGGCTTTAAAAAGATTTCGGAAGATTGAATTATAATTTAAAAAACAGTGGCGATCCCCCTGTAAACGGATTTCTATTCATTTCTCTTTGAATGTGGAATTTTAAGGCCAAATCCGCTGCGGTACTACTTGATGAACCCGTCGACCAATTTCGCCAAATTATATAAATCGCCAAAGCACTCGCCAATTATATAAATTCACATAATTTTTATTTTAAATAACAAAAGAACAAATAAATTAGTGCAACATTAATAAAAATACAAATAAAACGTCGAAATAAAAATAACTTGATGACGTAGACACGTGTAACTTGCTTAAAGTCAAGTTAATGTGACATTTACGATCAACCATTATTGGCATTTAATCTTATAGTTTGGCGCATGATAGATTTTTGGTCGACGGGATAACTAAGTAGTACCAAAAATACATATGTCAATCGCTGTTTTCGTCTTTGACGTAAACACGTGTAACAACATTTCAAAATAAGCTAATATAAAAGGAATTAAGTAAACAGTCTTTGTCTCCCGGTATTTTTTAACAAAGCGAAAAGAAAGTTCTTTTAAATAAGACTTTTTAAATTAATCGTTTTTAATCTGACGTAATTTTGACCAAACTATTCTTTCTCTTTTTAATATTCACGTGAAAATGCTTGTGTTAGAAATGAAATATTATTTGCGCTTTCCTAACAAAAATAGTTGAAAAGTATCCGCTCAAAATATCAAATAAATGTCTAGCGCAATTTCTGAATTTAAACCTTTTTGCAATATTATTTTGTATTTATTTTATGTAATAACTGTAATGTGACGTAAATATGACGTAATTTCTCCTATTTAAGACTTCTACCGCATGTTAATAAATTTATTATTTTACAAATTCCTTTCTCTCTTAAAATTCACGTGTAATTATAGTTTTTATGAGGTAATTTTTAATAAGTTCCTGCTTTTTGTACATAATTATTTAATTCTAATTCCAAATGTTTTTTTTCTGTTTAAAATAGTCACGTGTAAATAAATTTTTAATTTATTACACGTATAAATATTTTTTTTTTTTTAAGCAAACATTATTGTTTCCGCTGTTTATTCAGTTGGCAACAGTTTAAATTAATATCACTTTCTAAAATCTGTAAAACATATCTCTCGAAATGCTGAAAATTTGAATTTAAAATAGATATGAAACCTCGAAAAATGAGTCAAATTAAAAAAATAAATCAATTCTGCATACCGTGAAATTATAACGTATAAAATGAACTAAAAATTATTAAATTCCGATGTATAGTTTTTGCTACTATAAAACTTTTTTAGTAGAACGATTTTGTCCAACTTTAGCATTAAATATCTCTTAAAATAATTCTTCGATTTGAAAACTGTCTGCATCAGCGTGTTTATCAAACATTTCTGTATAACACTACCGATTTTCATATTTTTGTATGCATTATTTTTCTTAATATTAACGAAGAAAGACCTCCGGTCACAAAAAATTCAAAACCGGCGGCGGCGGTGACAGCGGTAGTTACTTTTTTTTAGAATAGAGAGACTAGGGGGCTCGGCCGCCTACGAGCTACGCTCGCCAACTCCCGTCCAGGCACCGCAGACTCTAAATGCACGCTAATTTGATCGGCTTTAAAAAGATTTCGAAAGATTGAATTATAATTTTAAAAACAGTGGCGATCTCCCTATAAACGAATTTCTATTCATTTCTCTTTGATTGGGGAATTTTAACGCCAAATCCGCTGCGGTACTAGTTGATTATCCTGTCGACCAATTTCGCCAAATTATATAAATCGCCAAACCACTCGCCAAATTATACAAATTGATATAATTTTTATTTTAAATAACGAAAGAACAAATAAATTCGTACAACATTAATAAAAACACAAATAAAACGTCGAAATAAAAATAACTTGATGACGTATACACGTGTAACAACATTTCAAAATAAGCTAATATAAAAGGAATTAAGTAAAGAGAGTCTTTGTCTCCTGGTATTTTTTAACAAAGCGAAAAGAAAGTTCTTTTAAATGAGACATTTTAAATTAATTCTCAAAATATCAAATAAATGTCTAGCGCAATTTCTAAATTTAAACTTTTTTGCAATATTATTTTGTGTTCATTTTATGTAATAACTATAATGTGACGTAAATATGACGTAATTTCTCCTAAGACTTCTAACGCATGTTAATGAATTTATTATTTTACAATATCCTTTCTCTTTTAAAATTCACGTGTATACTTTTTATGACGTAATTTTTAATAAGTTCCTGCTTTTTATACGTAATTATTTAATTCTAATTTGAAAGTTTTTTTCCTGTTCATAATAGTCACGTGTAAATAAATTTTTAATTTGAAGCAAACATTATTGCTTGCGCTTTATATACAGTTGGCAACAGTTTAAATTAGTACAATTTTCTGAAATCTGTAAAAAATATCTCTAGAAATGCTGAAAATTTGAATTTAAAATAGAAATAAAACCTGAAAAAATGAGTCAAAATAAAAAAATTAATGCAATCTGCACTCCGGCAAATTCTAACGCATAAAATGATCTAAAAATGATTACACTGCCATGTATAGTTTTTGCTGCTATAAAACTTTTTTAGTGGAACGATTTCGTCTAACTTTAGCATTAAATATCTCTTAAAATAATTCTTCGATTTGAAAACTGTCTGCATCAGCGTGTTTATCAAACATTTCTGTATAAAACAACCGATTTTCATATTTTTGTATGCATTATTTTTGTTAATATTAACGAAGAAAGGCCTCCGGTCACAAAAAAATCAAAACCGGCGGCGGTGACAGCGGTAGTTACTTTTTTTTAGAATAGAGAGACTAGGGGGCTCTGCCCCCTACGAGCTACGCTCGTCAACCCCCGTACAGACACCGCAGACTCTAACAGCACGCTAATTTGATCGCCTTTAAAAAGATTTCGGAAGATTGAATTATAATTTGAATCTGACTATTATAATCTGACGTAATTTTCACCAAACTTTTCTTTCTCTTTTTAATATTCACGTCAAAATACTTTTGTTAGAAATGAAATATTATGATCATCTTAAAATGTCAAGTAAATGTCTCGCGCAATTTTTAAATTAAAACTGTTTTGCAATATTATTTTTTGTTCATTTTACGTAATAAGTGTAATATGACGTAAATTCTCCTATTTAGGACTTCTAACGCATGTTGCTGAATTTATTATTTTACAATGTTCTTTCTCATTTAAAATTCACGTGTAACTACAGTTTTTATGACGTAATTTTCAATGAGTTCCTGCTTTTTATATTTTTTGTTTATAATAGTCACGTGTAAAATAAATTTTTAATTTGAAGCAAACATTACTGTTTGAGATGTTTATACTGTTGGCAACAGTTTAAATTAATACAATTTTCTAAATTTGTAAAAAATATCTCTCGAAATGCTGAAAATTTGAATTTAAAATAGAAATAAAACCTCGAAAAATTATTCAAATTAAAAAACTAACTGCAATCTGCACACCGGGAAATTCTGACGCATAAAATGATCTAAAAATGATTAAATTCCTATGTACAGTTTTTGCTCCTATAAAACTTTTTTAATGGAACGATTTTGTCCAACTTTGGCATTAAATATCTCTTAAAATAATTCTTCGATTTGAAAACTGTCTGCATCAGCGTGTTTATCAAACATTTCTCTATAATACTACCGATTTTCATATTTTTGTATGCAACAGTTTTTTTAATATTAACGAAGAAACACCTCCGGTCACAAAAAATTCAAAACCGGCGGCGGCGGCGGCGGTGACAGCGGTAGTTACTTTTTTTTAGAATAGAGAGATTTATAATTTATAATAATTCAGATATAAACAATGATACCAAAATATTATGCCGTGATTTAAAAATATAAAAAATAAATAAAAAGTGCAAAATTATTTTTCTAAATACATGCATTTTGATTTAAATAATTATATAGCATTAAAAATTGAATTTAATAAAATATTTTAATAAGTTCTTATATAATGATTTCTAAACTTTTTATTGAAAATTCTATTAATTGAAATTTTCTAAAATTAAAGCTGATGCAATAATTCTGTGACCAGATGTCTCTACTTCTGCACATCACCCCAATGAAAAAGTGGTCTTTCCCAATATTCGTTCTTCCGTAGGGAGCCATCTAGGAATGAGACACTAGTGCTCTGGACTTGGAAGCACAGTTTACAAGTATTGCGATTACAGCGCCATCTGTTAACGATTTTTGCAACTAAATTTTGAAACTTCTGTATAACATTTTTACGGCTTAGCTAATAAACAAACCGTTTACCGCATAATTCTATTGATCTTTGTTTTTGAGATATTTAATTTTGAATTCAGGGTCTTATTCGTTGGACACCCTGTAAGTGGTGCTTTATTGGGGAAAACGTCCCTGGTGGAAGGTATCAAATTTGGTTCCAGGACAGTTTCGATGTATTCTTTTGCATTCAGAACGCTATCAATCACTTGAATGCGGCTCACACCATCTGCAGATATACAGGCCCAAATCACGTCATTTTTTGGTTCTTCGTAGTTGCTTCAATGCAATCCGGATGCAGCACTTCCTCTACTCTACGTCTCACATATTTTCGCGTTTTGGATTTTTCCGTTTCACACAAATTCCTATTTGCGGGCGTTCAACAAAGGCGTTGAGGAGCGCTGGAAGTATCTGTCGTCGCAGAAGAGTAAAAGGATTGCTGATAATTATTTTCGAAAAAATTGTCGAAATTTATTAGCATGAATGATACATTTAAAGTGTAATTGTAAGTAAACGCTTTATTAACTTAACATGTTTTTTGCACGTAAAGAAGAAATTTTGGCATTCGATTTTACACTCACTACTTAATAGAATAGAATTTTGTTAAAAAAATTACATAGGTGTGTTTCTAAATTTACAATTTACTAAAAATTACTACAATTTCCTAAAAATTACATAGGTGTGTTCATAGGCGACAATGCAACATTTTAGTATTTTTAGCTCTTACAGCTTCAAAATTTTGGAAATTTTGATTTTTTTTCGATGTTAAACTCCTATCTTTTCTGAACATTTTGATATAATTGTTTCCTTGAAATTCCCATTAGAACAGAAGTTATGACTTTTAAAATTATACCCAGTCAATAGTTGAAGCGGCGTTTCCGAAACTTTGAAGTCATTTTTCTCCAAATGACGTTTCTGGGCATAACACGCAGGATATCCCAAAAACAACTGAATATTTTTTCATGAAATTTGAAATTTTCAAAACACATATTTCATATTAGTATGTATAAACTGAACCTAAAATTTTCTTTTGATTATTCAAACAAGTATTTTTTTAGGTGATTATACTGTTTAAATTTTCAAAATTTGGTATTAGCTAAATACAGCTTTGTATTAAAAATATAAAAATGCTTTAAATACAAATTTATTTAGGTTTAAGTATTTATTATAATCTGAAGTATAAGTAGGCAACAAAATGTTCATTCTACTTGCAATTTTTATTTTGTAATCCTGCGCATAAGCTCTTATGCCAATATCCTGCTCATCAAATGTCTGACAGTTTGGAGCTCTCTATAAATGTTAATTCTGTATCTTGCAATTTTGTAAATACATGAAATGAAAGAACATGCTTATATCGTTTATCTCAATAAAAATTGCGTTTTAAAATCATATGCATTTTAAGATATTAAATGTTGAAAATGGCCTTTTGTTTTCTTTTTTCCAATTTTAACAGTCCTGAGCCCCTTAAATATAAATCAATAAAATTATTTGTTAAATCAAAGCAATGATAGAAGCAGATAAGAAGTTTTATAATTATAGATGGAACTTTTATATCTAAATGGCTTGTAATGGATTTTTTCCAACATGAATTATTTTATTTGCTAAAGAAAAAGTTAAGAGAAGTTTTTATCGATTTTCTTCGTAATGGTCTCTTAAAGTCGAAATTAATTACCCAATTCCAATATAATAAATGTAAAGAATTTCAATACGCTACTCTGAAAGAATTAAACAGAAAAAATGGGAATAAATACTGACACAAAAAATCCTTTATTCTTATTTACCTTACATTTATTTATTAAACTAGAAGGCTCTGCCCCCTACGAGCTACGCTCGTCAACCCCCGTTCAGATACCGCAGGCTCTAAAAGTACGCTAATTTGATCGGCTTTAAAAAGATTTCGGAAGATTGAATTATAATTTAAAAAACAGTGGCGATCCCCCTGTAAACGGATTTCTATTCATTTCTCTTTGAATGTGGAATTTTAAGGCCAAATCCGCTGCGGTACTACTTGATGAACCCGTCGACCAATTTCGCCAAATTATATAAATCGCCAAAGCACTCGCCAATTATATAAATTCACATAATTTTTATTTTAAATAACAAAAGAACAAATAAATTAGTGCAACATTAATAAAAATACAAATAAAACGTCGAAATAAAAATAACTTGATGACGTAGACACGTGTAACTTGCTTAAAGTCAAGTTAATGTGACATTTACGATCAACCATTATTGGCATTTAATCTTATAGTTTGGCGCATGATAGATTTTTGGTCGACGGGATAACTAAGTAGTACCAAAAATACATATGTCAATCGCTGTTTTCGTCTTTGACGTAAACACGTGTAACAACATTTCAAAATAAGCTAATATAAAAGGAATTAAGTAAACAGTCTTTGTCTCCCGGTATTTTTTAACAAAGCGAAAAGAAAGTTCTTTTAAATAAGACTTTTTAAATTAATCGTTTTTAATCTGACGTAATTTTGACCAAACTATTCTTTCTCTTTTTAATATTCACGTGAAAATGCTTGTGTTAGAAATGAAATATTATTTGCGCTTTCCTAACAAAAATAGTTGAAAAGTATCCGCTCAAAATATCAAATAAATGTCTAGCGCAATTTCTGAATTTAAACCTTTTTGCAATATTATTTTGTATTTATTTTATGTAATAACTGTAATGTGACGTAAATATGACGTAATTTCTCCTATTTAAGACTTCTACCGCATGTTAATAAATTTATTATTTTACAAATTCCTTTCTCTCTTAAAATTCACGTGTAATTATAGTTTTTATGACGTAATTTTTAATAAGTTCCTGCTTTTTGTACATAATTATTTACTTCTAATTCCAAATGTTTTTTTCTGTTTATAAGAGTCACGTGTAAATAAATTTTTAATTTATTTACAAGTATAAATATTTTTTTTTTTTTGATGCAAACATTATTGTTTCCACTGTTTATACAGTTGGCAACAGTTTAAATTAATATCACTTTCTAAAATCTGTAAAAAATATCTCTAGAAATGCTGAAAATTTGAATTTAAAATTGAAGTAAAACCTCAAAAAATTAGTCAAATTAAAAAAAGAAAAACAGTCTGCACACCGGGAACTTCAAACGTATAAAATGATCTAAAAATGATTAAATTCCTATGAATAGTTTTTGCTCCTATAAAACTTTTTTAGTGGAACGATTTTGTCCAACTTTAGCATTAAATATCTCTTAAAATAATTCTTCGATTTGAAAACTGTCTGCCTCAGCGTGTTTATCAAACATTTCTGTATCATACTACCGATTTTCATATTTTTGTATGCATTATTTTTCTTAATATTAACGAAGAAAGACCTCCTGTCACAAAAAATTCAAAACCGGCGGCGGCGGCGGCGGTGACAGCGGTAGTTACTTTTTTTTAGAATAGAGAGATGGAAAATATATATATATGTAATGTCAGATATTTTATAATCGCAAAAACTGATTTTATACCTTAATGGCCTGGAGTGAATGTTAGCTTAAATGGATAATTTAAGAAAATTGGAGTAAATTTTCTTTTACGAAAGTTCAAGTGAATTTTATTCGAAGGGGTGTTTTCGAATCTAATATATGTGTCCAATTTCGTTCTTTCTTAACTTTTAGGTAGCTTTCATTACAAAAAACTACCTATTGCAGGCGTTTGGAGGAAAGTTATTCCTAAAACTTTTGGGGCCCCACCAGTGGCCGAGAGGTTCTGCTCTCGAAGCTGGTAGACGGGAGGTGCTGGGTTCGATCCCAATCGCGCCCGTCAGCCTAATTGTTCGGAGTTTTCGTGGTTTTCTTCGAACCTTGGATTTCCATGCGTTAATACGGGTTAGGATCCCTTAGAAAGACCCCCACGAAGGGCACTCCCCCCCTTAGGTCCTATATCCCTCGTGTTGATAATTGGCCGTCCTAAACACAACCAACAACCAACCTAAAACTTTTGATAAATTTTCACCGATCATGATCCCCTGATCTCGAAACCACCCTCCGTTCAAATGTTGATATATATAAATATCAGGTCTTTAGCATGCTGTAACTCTCGTATCGTTTTTCACCAATCATGATCCCCAGATCCCGAAACCACCCTCCGTTCAAATGTTGATATATCTATATAATAAAAGCAGAAGTCATGTGACTGTCATCAATAGTTCCGGGCTGACCGCTTCACTTTTTATATGCCAAGCGACCATTTTGCTACTTTTAATTGAGCTGGACGCAGATGATTAAATCGCGAAATAGGGTTCCTTCGCATCATTTCATTGAAAATACATAACTTTCATTTAAAATACACATCTTTCATTTACCTCATTTAAAATACGATAAATAAATAAATAAATAAATTAATAGATATTTTTCCAGAATAGGTTCTTGGCGAGAAAAAAAATGGCATCGAATTTTCCGGCAATCAATATCCTGTTCCATATACATAAGCAATTTTTTTCCATATGTATACAATTGACTTAATCTAAAAAGCCAATAATCTATTTTTATATAGAAACAGAAGTAATTTATATGTAAACAAATATTGTATATATATGTGTAAATAAAATGTTTATATGCAAATAGATACATATAAATAAATATAGAAGTTCACCAGGTTTGTTTTCAAAGCTATTTATATATTTTATCAACGTATTTCACGTTCTGAAGCCCGAATTGCGCCAAGCTTAAAGAAAAATGCCAAGGCCCCCGTCATGGAAAAATACCCAAATAAACAATTAATCGTAATAATAATAACATAAACTAAAATATTTCATTTCAACATCAAAATATTGTTTCTATTTTACATTCAAATAAATATATATTCCATGATTTGATTTCAATTGAAATTAAGTTGACAGCTTTCTATTTCACTTCATAGAGTAAACAAGACAAGAGATTCATTCATCATATAAACGGTAGAAAATATTAGACCATGGAGATAATCATTCGCAAAGCAGGTTCTTCAACAATGAATGGACAATATTCTTATGACGTCATAGTAGGTAAACTGGCGACGCTAACGTTTGTTAACGGCTTGCATTCACGAGGGTTTTTATTTTGCTATTTCTCTTAGTTACGTTAGTATATTTCATATTTATGAACTCAGAAATCAAATCTATAAAAAGAAAAGTATATATATTCATTATTTAGTTATTAAGTAATGAAAAAAAAATATAAATGCATGATTTGCAAAATTTAAATAAATTTATTAATATTAAAAAATAACATTGAAGTAACAGCATGTTTATGTAGAATAAGTTTAATTTAGATAATTTATGAACAAATCTCAGTTTAAACACTTGAAGTTTCACTCATTTTTACAGATACGGAAATTATGAGGTATTTGTCAAAAAAGACGAAATACGCATAACAACAAAAATGTATGAAATGTTATCAAGTTCGCAAAAAATTCTTGATTTCTTTATCAGAATCTTTGGACTCCGGGAAGGATTGAGCAAGTCAATTAGTTTCAGAATGAAGGTAACATGATGCAATGCTTAGCATACATTTAAGGGAGACCAAACTGGTCGCCAGAGGCGGCTAGTATAAATATAGATATATAAATATCAGGTCTTTAGCATGCTGTAACTCTCGTATTTATGCACCGATTTCGATGTAACTTTGTGTGTACATATTGCATACCACTGTCTCCACCGAGATCGTTGGCCAGCTTCATCCACCATCTTGTTTCAAAATGGCGGCCATTTAAAAATTTAAAAAAAATTAATTTAAAATCAGATACAAAACAATTAGAGCTTGAAAAAGATTTTTTTTTTTCTGTGTTTGATACGAAGATTCCGGAGCATTATTTTTTGTCTATATCTTAAAAAATGGCTGAGCACTTTGAATTCCTGGTGTGGCTGACATTTTGAAACGATCTGATTTTTGCCACGCAATAACACGCGTATTTATTAACCTATTTGGAGGTGACTAGGCATGTGCATAGTATATAGCAATGCCTCGGCCAAGTTGGTTTGTCAGCTTCATCCGCCATCTTGTTTCAAAATGGCGGCCATTAAAAAAAATTAATTTAATTTAAAATGGGGTACAAAAAATTAGGAATTGAAAAAGGTTTCTTTCTTGAGTGTGTGACCGTGATACAAGGATTCCTGAGCATCTTTTGTTTTGTCTTTATCTTCAAATATGGCTGAGACAAATCTGATTTTCTGCCTGCGACAGCACTCGTATATATCAACCAATTTCGATGTGAGTGAGCATGTGCACAGGAATTACTAAGGTCTCGACCAGGTTCATTGGTTAACTTCACACATGATGGTGTTTTTAAAATGGCTGGCACTTCAAGATATCTCAGAATTTGGCGACCAAATATAAATCACTTCAAATAAAACCAGCTTGGATAAAGCTGACTAATTTCGCGAAATTCTCATTCATATTCAGAATTGACAAAAACTAGTACTGAATTTTCTATAATATGGTTCACTAATTTGAGCTTCGTGTGTTTGAATAATATAAGCTGGATTTTTAAAAGTAAGGAATGTGAAAGCTACCTCTTCCTCCCGGCACTGGGCGGGAGGATTTTTTTATTGCAGTCCAGGTTTGACTAAGTATAAGAATAAGATAGTAATAAGTCTAATAATAATAACTCAATTCCGATCTTTAATAAAGGTAGTAGTGTTCAATATGCTTCAATGTTAAAAGCGCTACACTGTAAAAAATTATGTAACGTTACTCCATAAAATTGGTGGCATCCTTGCTGCCTCCATTTTATTGAGTAATTTAACCGACATAACCTGTTTTACGTTACACTAATGTGTAATATTACAGCAGTTATAGCAGTTTAAATTATACCATTATATGAATTAAACTATTCCAGAAAATTCGAGGCAGCATGTTGACACCAATTTTATGGAGTAATGGTACATACATTTTTTTTACAGTATAGTAGTGGATCACTTATACCAAAAAAAAAATGACTGATTACTAATGAAAACCCACAATATTTGCGGATGGCTCATACTTTGTAAAACGTGGCTACGCATGAGGAAATTATAACTTTTCAATTGGAATCAAACAGACTGTTTATAAAGTATTTTATCTCATTGTACGGGGCAGATAGTATTAGAGTACAATTTTTTTAATTGGCGGAAATCGGTGAAGGATAATTTTCACCTGGATTAAGCGTTTCCTAACTGCACTATATTTTAGCATAATATGCATTATATATAAATATCGATAAATCATATTCACGAATTCGCCAAATAATATACAAATTGACAGATCATATGCAAGAGCTTTCAAAAGAATTTGAATTATTTTCTCGATATATTGATTTCGCATATACTACTCATTGTAACAGTGCAATATGAGATTTGAACAAGTTGGTGAGTATCGTTCAGAACCCGGATTTAAAGATAGAAACAAATAAAGTTTTTCTCTTATGTTTCTTCCTTTTTATGGCTCAGTTGTGAATCTTATAAAAAGGCAGTATTTGAATCGTCCTTATTTCTCCCACCTTTCATGTTTTCAAGACCTCGGGACACATACTAGTCATTGTAACAGTGCAATAAGAGACATGAAAAGGCTGGTTAACATCGCCCAGAGCCCGGATTTAAAGGGAGAAGCAGATAGAGATTTTCTTCTATGCTTCTTCTTTTCTTTGGCTCAGCTGTAAATATTATTAAAAAAAAGGTGGTATTTGAAATATCCTTATCTCTCCCTACTTTAATGTTTTCAAGATCTCAGGACATTGCTTTGAATTTTCTTGGGCGGTGAGGTGCGGGTCTCTTGAAAGTTGAAATTCTGTCGTGAAATTGATTATTACATTTTATCAGACAAATCTAATGTAGATTGGTTGATTGGTTGATTAGGGTTTTATGGCACAAAGTCCTCATAGGGACATGCTGCGCCAAGAAAAAGTTAAGGAGTAAAACATAGTTAAAAATTAAATGTTACATTAAAAGATTGTCAGAGATATAAAAGTGAAAAAACAAAACAAAATGAAGAAAGCAATGTGATGATACAAGTAATAAAAATAATGCACAATGAAAGCGACAATACACAAGGTTTTAAAAGACAAAAAATAGTTAAAAGACAAGAATATTTAAATTAAAAAATTCTAAAATCTCTAAAGTTATGAAAAGTTATATGTTCAAGAAATAAAGCATAAAATGTTATATAATACTGCTTTAAGAACGAAGTTATAATTCAAAATTTTAAAACGATATAAAGCTACGTAGGATGAATAACTTCAAAAACTGTATTATTGTCATCGTTATCAGAGTCATAACTACAAGAGTCCATAGCCTCTTCTGCATAGTTGAGCAGCTGTTTGTGATCTTTAATATTAGTTATTGCTGGGCTAAGACATGATTTATTGCCTTTTCTCTTCACAGTTTTCCACTGTGAAGAGATTTGAGTTGGAGGTTTCTTTCTTTCTTTTTGCGCGAAAGTTTTTTCATTTGCTTTCGGAGTTGGACAAACAATAGGTTTCACTAATTTGCTTTTATCTGTAGCTGGCGTTTTTTTTTTTGTCTTATGTTCGGTTGATATTTTTGATTTAACTGATGATGTTTGGGGAGAATTAGGTTTCTGTAATGATAGAACTGGAGATGAAGCAACCTTAGTTTCAGTCTGATGATTAGATGACTTTTTGGATCCAACTGGAGATTTCTGTGAATGAGTAAGTTGATATTCTATTGTAACTGGTTCTGAGGATGGTAGCCAACGTTCCAATAATGGGGTACCATAGCATTTACTACCAAGAGAGACGTCCCGGGTTTTTTTAGGTGAAGTATTGGTTGAATGTGTCATAGATGTATTATTTGGTGGAAAAGAGCAGTCGGTCTGGGTACTGATGTGCCTTACGGATTTTGGTTGTTGTTTGAGTATACTGGAGTAAGATACCCCAACAGAGGGGGTCCTAGATTCAACAAGTTTACGGGCTTCGGGGTAGGAAAGTTTTTGAGTAATCTTAACTGCAAGAATTTCCTTTTCACGGATCCAGTTAGGGCAAGAGCGAGAGTACGATGTATGGTCACCTTTACAATTAGCGCAGCGTTCTGGTTTTTCGCAAGTTTTACCGTCATGGCCGACTTCTGCACAACGTGGACAAGTAGGAGATCCACGACAGGTAGTATTAGTATGCCCATACCGCTGGCACTTAAAACAACGCAGAGGATTAGGGATATAAGGCCTAACTGGACAGTTTAAATAACCAGCTTTAATTGTAGAAGGTAAAATATGGCTATTGAAAGTTAGAATAATGTGTTTAGTAGGAAGCATTTGCCCATTTCGACGGATAGTGATACGGCGTACATCTATGATATTTTGATCACTTAAATTAACTAGAAGTTCTTCTTTTGTAGAAAATAAAAGATCTGGTTCAGATATGACACCACGGCAAGTATTAAGAGTTTGATGTGCTTTAACAGAGACAGAAAAAGTACCTATAGTATCGCAATTTGACAGAAGTTGTGACTGCCTGGCTGAAGAAACCTCAACCAGTAAGTCCCCAGACTGCAATTTTTTGAGCGAGTGACCATCACCCAAAACAGACTGAAATGTTTTTGCTATTAGAAAAGGTGAAGTTTTTTTGAAAGAACTATCTGAGAGACTATCAGTGCGTTTAATTACAAAAAACGAGTGAATAACGTCTGTACAGTTTGTTGCTCGCCACTTGGGAGAGAAATAGAAGGAATGTTAGTTTTTCCATCCATAATTGAAAAAAAGAAAAAGAATTCAGACCCCGGCCGCACCACCCACTACCGAGCCCAACAAGGGGATGCACATTCGTGCACCAGTGCTAGCCAGGGCCCATACGGTCACAAGACACTCCTATGCCAGTCTCCACCCTTAGCGAGATGGCTAGTAAGTACTCGCTCACTTGATCCCCAGCCAGTGACACAAGTCAGCTGACCAGCCGATTGATGCATACGGGACCAATATGCACCTCCCGTCTACCTGAAGAAGAGGCCAAAGCAGTGTGTTGGTTACCCTCAACTACCAGGATCCCCCTTTCCAGGGACACGGGTCGCCACGCACGGCAAACACGTGGGTGGTTTACAATTCTCCACAAGTCGATATACAGGATGATATCGGCTCATACAGAATTGCCCTCACCTCCGAAGAGGAAACCACAACGAGAGTGAAACATAGAGGAAAGAAAGGCAAGAGAAATAAGAGGAAAAGGAAATGAGAAAGATCGCTCAGGAACCCGGGGTTGCGAAGCCCGTGAATACCTAAAGAAGGTATCCCCCTGGGGGGAATCTAATGTAGAAATTATATCCCTGAGAGGGAACCGTATTCGGTAAGAAAGTGATTTATTTTCTAATTCTGCCTTACTTTTTGTCGAAAATCACATCGAAATGAACACATGTTTCATTCGTGTTAGCCGTGACCCTGTTTTTGTAGCTCGTTTAAAATCATAAAAATTGTAGAACATTTTAATTGATGAACCATTTTTAAAGTGCAAATTGCTCGCTTTAACCTTATCGTCGTTTTAATCCATAGATATACAAGATAGGACACTTCCATGGAGCGTAATGGTAATGCGGCTGCGATCGCAGCGCCTTTAGTGACAATTGGGCAAGAAATTTCCCAACCTTGTAATATTTTTGTTATTGAGCATCTACCTTATGCTCATCTTTCTTTTTTTAATGCTGCATGTTTACGTTTTCCAACAGAATCTTACAACGATACATGAACATATAGACCGGGAGGCGTGCTGCACGAATCATCACCTCATCGAGTTCACGGATAAAATTCTAGGATTCATTGTGTTTTCCTGCACCCAAAGGTATGAAAACATGGAGGACTGGGAGTAGGAGAACACAATGATAAACCTACGAGCCAACCACTAAAATCGGGTTTTCAGGCGTTTTCCACCAAGATATGACTTAGCAGACCAGTTGCATTTTAATATGCGGGTCGAGTTTTAACTAATCCTAGAATTTGATCCGTGAACTCGATGAGGTGATGGTTTGTTTTGCCGCCTCCCGGTCTAATAGAATAGATATTCTATTCTATATATCTATGTTATGTTAATGCATAGATATACATTTTGGTACTTGTTAGTTGTCCCGTCAACCAAATTACTGTCGCCAAATTGTAAGATTAAATGCCAATAATGGTTGATCGTAAATGTCACATTCACTTGACAACACGTGTTTACGTAATCGAATGATTTTTATTTCGACGTTTTATTTGTATTTTTATTAATGTTATACTAATTTATTTGTTCTTTCGTTACTTAAAATAAAAATTATGTCAGTTTGTATGATTTGGCGAGTACTTTGGCGATTTATATAATTTGGCGAAATGGGTCGAAGGGATAACTAACAAGTACCTACATTTTTTAGTACATGATGAATGAACGATTTCAGTGCAACGAAAAACAAACTAAAAATTTCGTCTTTAAGGTCATAGTAAATCAAGTAAATATGATATAATTGGATTTAAAGCTACGTAAAGCAATGGTGTAATATAAAAATATACAAAATACTGCACTGTACAAGTACCAGAAATTTTCATAAATATTATTTGCTAGGAAAACTTTTATAGCACACGTTTCATTAATTTATGCAGGTTAATGTATAAAGCAATCGTTACAATAATCTTTTAAAATTTACGCATTTTCATTTTCTTACAGATAAAATAAAAATATTGTTTTTAATATAAATAACGTACAATCAGTTCAATAATATTTATAATATTAACATATAATAAATAATAAAAAAATTACAGATGGGGAAAATTCCTTTTTTCAAATTTTCAGAATTATGTAAATCTAAAACTTAAAAATAAATAGAGATACTGATTTGAAACGTAATAAAATTTTATTCGATGTGAATAAATTAGCACAATACCTGAATTTGATTCTTTACCATTTTAAACTTACATATTTACATTCTTAACAGACTTTTTCTGGGGGTTTTCTTTTATATTATTGTTATAATTATCATTTTGTAAGTTAAAGGTGAACGATACAAGTACGGTAAGAAAAAAAAGCAGCTAATTAAATTAAATAAAAATACCATATCGCCTGCCTCTGGTTCGTTTAGGAAAGAATAGATATTCAAAATATAGAGTGTAAACATATTTCATCAACATAATTAAATTTCTGAGGCTTGTTACTTCTTCCCCGTTGTCATTAGTGACGCTAGTGCTATTGTAATTGCAGATTTTGCCGTAAGTGCCCTATCTTGTATATTTATCTATGTTTTTGTCTTGCTCGCCTTAACACATTTATGCCTGAATTTTTGTTTTCTCAAATTTTATGGTAAAATCATTTTAAAATGTTACAAAATGAACAGTAAAAATACTAAAAATTATTACGCTAAAAATATTTTGTATTTATTTGATGAAATGTAAAGTACTAAATATAGGAATATGCATAATATTTATATTGGTATAATATGAAAAATTATATGTTTTATCTAGAAAAAATATATTTATTTATTTACAGAGACTAATAAGATTATAAGTATTATTAATAATAACCTAAGAATAATCGTATTTGAGGCTTAAAAATAATTTATTTCATAATAATCTTGAAAGGACTTTACATAAATAACTGCCCCTAAATGGCTAATAAAAATATGCACCCATTCATGCCTAGCGCCCTACACTTTGGACGTTGCAAAAATACATGAAAAATAGGCTTGAACATATAATTTCACAATTTAAGAAAACGTGCATTTCAAAGAAGTCTACAAGCTAAGATTATGACTTATTTATTTAGATCCTTGATAGAAAATATACAAATAAACTTACTTTTTACATTTCGTCATCTTGAAAAATGAAAAATCTATAAACACCGTAAAAAGACTTCATTTTATTTTCCTGTCAACTTTCCATAACAGATATACATATTTATAGCTAATTATTTCATAAAACTTTCATGTTATAAAAAAGAAGAAAATTATACAAATTTATTAAAATTCGAAGTGTCGCAAAAATGGGACGTTAGGCATAAATGGGTTAAGCAAGTTCGACTGTATTGATATTTTTTTAATTTTAACACAAAATATATATATATATATATATATATATCATATTTTTCTCTTTTCAAAGTTCACCATCTCCTTAAAATTATATTAATAATAAATATTCAAAATTTTTATAATTTACTAAAATCCTGCTCTATCTCTAGAAAACGAAAATTATATGAACACATTTTTATAACATTAAAGCATTATCTTTTCACTGTTATAAGCTAAAACATAATACGGCCTTTTAAGATACTTGGCAAGAACAAAAAAAATGTTTTTCTTGACAATAAAAAGCATAACGGACGTTATTACTAAAGAATGTTTAATCTTATTTAAGGATTATTTATGTTTTAAGTCAAACATAATAACTGAAGCACGATGGAGGTTTTATAATGACGGAAGCAGTTTTTATCACATAATGGCTTTCAACATATTTTTATCCCCAATGAATAATTATACTCTCAAGAGGGAAATTTAATTTATGACAAATTTAAATCAATTTTATTGATGATGTTGCTTTTGAAATCTAATCAAGTTTTCCACTTTGAGTATTAAAGTAAAGTAGAAAAACTCAGTTAGTTCTCTATAAGAGTTAACTTGGTTAAAACGGTTATTAATTGAAAACTGAAAGTGGAAAACTCTAAAACTACCAATAAAAACGAAATTTTTTTTTAATGAAAAAAATGTCTTTAATGCCAAGCTTAACAAACAGGAGAACCCTTGAAGTACCAACCCTAGTAGAAATACACTGTTAAAAATATCCCTGTAAAATTACGGGCAGAGGCCGGCAGCAGCTATTCCAGTCATACCCAGTAAAAAAAAAAAAAAATCCATGCCCATCATTTTGTGCAGCCCATAATTTTACGGGGCAAAGATATAATGCACTTTAAAATTAATAGCCCTTTACTTACTGTTCCGTAGCACATAGCACGTTAGATAATCATCACAGAATGGCTGTTTTGGCAGCAAAAAAAAATACGTTACTGTCGCGGTTAAGGACATTATTTTTCGAAACACGACTAAAATGAAGGGTTACACCCTAGCGGGGGAAAATGTATGGGGTCGTACCGTACTTTTGCTAACAGATGGGCTAGAAATGTAAGATTATGTGGGTTGCCCTTAATTTTTTAAGTGCGTAAGAGATAAGGCCGCTTATTTAATAGATCAAACCGCTTTTTCATCAAATAAGGCTGTTGGCCGTGAAAATTGATGGGCAAACACTCATAAATTTACAGTTTTTTCTGAGAGTGTAGGTCAAAAACGAGTAGAAAAATGTCGCTCTTGAATGTGCCACACGAGATGAAGTAAAGAACGCTGAATATGCCACACGAAGTGAAGTGAAGCACGCTGAAAGTGCGGCGACTGTCGGCCATTGCAGAACTTAATCATTTTCTTATTGTTTACATCAATGGGATATTTTTAATCAGGGTGGAAAATATTAAATAAATAAATAAAAGAAATGTTTACAAATGATAATATTAGGTATTTAAACACTAAGCGAAAGGAAGCTAGGTACCTACATTGCTAAAGCGTTGAACTAAGAGCCCAAAAGAAGTGAAGTGTAAAATGCTGTAAGTACCAGAAGTAGGAGTTTTTTTTATTTCGCTCTCTTGAAAAATTTACTCTTTTGTACTTTCGGCGTTTTCCATTTTTATTCCACAATTACTTAGAAGCACAAAGCAAAAGATTTACAAATTTTGATAACAATAATGCATTAATTTTAAAACGTTCCAACATAATTGAACAGATGTTTATGAATTCGGTTTACGTGTCTTTATGTATGTTTGGCCGTCTTGCTGTGCCTTAGCTCTCTTAACCCTTAAGTGCGCAACTTTGCATATATGCAAACAACAGTATTTTGAATTTAATAGGTTTTTTTAAATCGTATATACCTAATTCACACCAGAAAATTAAAATAGCAATATTTGTTTTAATTAATAACATACATTCCGTATTTAAATAAAGCAAAATTAACAATTGAAACTTTCTGTTGTAAAGTCAGATTCTCTGAAATACGTAATTTCTGGAACGTATTCTATCATGGGAATTAAAGGGTTAAAGGTTAAGTTTTATAAAATAAATAATTATGTAAAATATGGTATTTGGAAACATACTTCTTAAAATATTTACTAATTTGCAATATTTTAACGTAAAACAGCCACACGACAGTAGTTTTTACTTGTACTGCAAATGTGCAACAGAAGAAAAGATTGACATATTATATGAAAAATGTATGTCTGATTTTTTCATTATTTTTCCTATGTAATAAACCTTTCAGAGAATCATATATAATTTTTTCGAAACAAAATAAAAATCGCTCATTTAAGGGTTAAATGTACCCGAATTGCCATTTTTTATGTGTTATTGAAATTGTTTTAGAATATTCGACATTTAAAAATTAAGTGTGTAGAATATATAGTTCGCTTACAAGAACGCAAAAAAGATTTCTGTTACATTATAGTCTATGCCAGTGGTTCCCAGCCTTTTATTGGCCACGCCCCCCCCCCCCCCGTAACTCCTGTAAAATCGTGATTGCCCACCCCCCTCCTTCCCACACATACATTCTGCAACATATACCTCTTCTTACTTAAAAAGTGATTTTGCATTTTTTTTAAACTTATCAACATGATTAATTTTCTGTCACATATGTGATTTTAACATAATTCTATAAATCAGGCGATACATCTTGACTTTTATGCCAAAAACTGTTTTGTTGTGTCTTTCTAACTTACATGAAAATTTAACAAAAGTGTTATATAGTCGCATACTTTCCTTCACAAAATGCTTGAAGAGTTGGTTGGTTGTGTTTATGACGGCCAATTATCAGCTAGAGGGATATAGGCCCAAAGGGGGGGAGTGTCCTCCGTGGGGGTCTTTCTCAGGGGTGCCATTTCAGAACTTTCTTGGGGGGGGGGGGGAACATTTTTTGAGGGATGCTATATTATAGCTAAGGGTAGGATCCAGGGCATCTACCCCCCCCCCCCCCGTATGAAAAACGTTTACTGACTTATGCTTACAATAACAGTAAAAAGTTCGAATACGGAAACTCAGAACCTATGAAATATTTCGTTTTATACAGGTTTCCGTCTTAGAAGGTAGAGTTTTAATATATTGGACATGATTTTTTTTCTTTTTAGACAGGATTCTATTATAGACAGGTTTCATTTTTACAGGTATCCTCACTGACAATTAAACCATCTGCTCTATAGTATAGCTCTGAAAAGAGATGTATTAGAGTAAAACTTGGGAAAACGAAACCTATTTATAACAGATTTCTTTCTAGAAGGGGAAAAGTCATATTTCGTTGTAAAAACATCATACAATTATACTTGCTAAGACGGAAACCTGTTTAAATGGAGCTTTTTTCTAGCCCCTTTCGAAGTTTTATTGAAAGGGGCGCCATTTCATGAGTTTCCTGACGAAGGACAAGGAAAATTTTTCTTTGAGGAACAGGGAACGTGGAAAATTGCACAACTTGCAGAAGTGCACAAATCACACAAAAAAAATCCCGCTCAATAAAACATGCTCCACGTGATTTTGTCTCTATAACTTCTTTTACAAGAATGTGATTATTCCACAATTTTTTTTTAATTTTCGTGAAAGTCCGTGATTTTTCTTTCTTTCAAAATCCACAAAATTAATTCGTCAATGGGCCGCAGAAAAAAATCGCGAATCTTGGAAATTTTGAAAAAAAAGTCTCAAAATGGTCGCTTAAAAAATCGCTAATTTCTTCAAACGACCGTGGAAAATATCGCTAATTTCATCAGAGATCGCGAAAAGAAATACAGATTTCGTCAAATGATCACACAAACAGAAATCTTGAATTTCGTAAAAGGATTGAGAAAAAAAATCGCGAATTTCGTAAAAGGATTGCGAAAAAACGCGAATTTCGTCAAATGATTGCGCAAAAAATCACGAAAATTTAGTCGAACAATCGCGTAATAAGGTCCAAAATTTTGTCTAACTCTCGCACAAAAAAAATCACAAATATTATTTGCCGGTGGCAGAAACAAAATCACGAATTTCAATAAATGATAGTGATAAAGAATAGTGAATTTTATCAAAAAAAAAAAAAATCCCGCGAAACAAATATCGAATTTCGTCAGTTGGCCGCGGAAAAATATTGTGAATTTCGGCGAGTGCTCGCGTGAAAAAAATCTATTTCGTATAACGCTTTCAGAAAAAAAATCGTGAATTCCGTGAATCGATCGCGGAAAAAATCGAAAATTTCAGCAGATGATCGCGAAAAAAATCATGAAATTCAATCAATCATGAGATAATCAGCCAACGAACGTCATGAATAGGTCACGAAATTTGCAAATTTTGTGATCTGTAAGTATAAGAAAATTTTCGTTAGTTATTTTCTGCAAGTGAAGGTAAAGCGTTAATTTTTTCGGATTGTGTTTTCACTATTACGAGATGGTTAAAAAAAAAAAACTACATATTTGAACATTAATGAATACTATGTATATATCTTCATTTTTCTACAGAAAAGGTAAAATTTATAATTAATATTCATATAAAAAGCACAAATAAATGCACAAGAATTATTTTCATGCGCATACATATAATTTAAAATTATTTAAAATACATTAGAAAAACACAGAACGTTTTCAGTCATCACAAGACCGTCATCAGCGGGATTTAAATGTTATTATTTTCTTTATGCTTATTCGAGAATTGGTTAGAAGAAAATCATTGTGATTGTTGTGTCAATGATTTTGACGAGTTTCTCCATGATCAATTGGCACACAGCCGAGAAGCAACTGATAAAAAATTCTCACATGTATTTTTAAAATTAACCAAAGTACTCCTTAAAGATATATGTCTCACCTTGAGGGAGTTGGAATAGTAAGGCTTTTTTTTTATAATTATTAATGTCTATGCATAAGCATTTATTTAATGCATATGTTTTTATTGCAATAAAATCTTATAAATTATTTTAGAGTATTTTTAGTATATTAGCAATTTTCTAATATTTGTTTGAGTCTGACATTTGATTAGGGATGCACCGAATATTCGGTATCTATTCGATATTCGGCCATACTACCGAATATTCGGTTAGGCGGAATATCAAACTATTCGGTTTGCCGAATACTTAAAAAACCTATTAAAAATAATTTTTAAAACGTTGCACAACTTCTACTTTTAACTGTCAATTAATAAAGATATTCAGAATAATTAGAATATTTAAATAAAAGAGAATGATTTTATATTATTTATATGTTGTTTTAAAAATGTCACTTAAAAAAAATTAACCATTAATGACATGTCATTTGTTCATGAGAATTAATAAATGTGGAAATGCAAGTTACTGAGCATTGTCTGGTAAATAATCCGTTTCTTGCTTTTTCGCAAACAGTATGTTTCTAAACAAAATGGAACAAAATTTCAGGGGTAATAATAAGCATCAAAACAGGCAATTTTTTATTCAGTAAATCAGGATCGCAATTCACTTATTCAGTCAGAAATACAGTGTATCCCCAAGTCAAACTTTAATTTTCTTTTGATACTTTAACAATAATGAAGGTATTGTAACTATATGGTCAACAGAGTTACTTTAATGTCTGTGGAATATGATAACATGAAAAGAAGTGCTGAAAATAGCAACCATTCATATCTAAACAGCAATGAGCTAGACATTATTTTATTAAAAATGCAGCTAGTACCACTGGTCAAAATCCAGTCTTTTCCATGGATATCAGCACATTCTGCACAAGCAAATTAATGTGATGCAAATTTCGTTAAAATATCTTCATTTTTATACAGTTATAAACGAAAATTCTGCTACGGCTTGTACACCTTTCATTTTTGATGAAAGAAATGGAATGATATGTTGCTTCTTGTTCAATATGAGAGAATTTTGTTTGAATTAACTGAAGTCATGGAATTTAAATTTTGTTATTTAAAAATTTTTTAAACCATCCTTTTCTTAAAAAATAACTCAAAACACACTTTTTTTTGGTACAAAATTTTCTTATAAAAATAGTCTTGTTTGTCAAAATGGAAGTATCTGCGCTACATATTATAAAAAATTGTTTAAAATTTAACTTTTTAACGTTAAACACTGAGATATAAAATTATTTGGCCAGCCGAATATTCGATATTCGACCGAATAGATACTATTCGGCTGGCCTAATATTCGGTATTCAGCTTAACAGTTACTATTCGGTTGGCCGAATATTGGGTATTCGGTTTACCTGCAGGCCAAATATTCGACATTCGGTATTCAGCCAAAATCACTATTCGGTGCATCCCTACATTTGATGGTTGATAAATTTTCTGAAATATCAAATTCCTTGGGGGGTGGGGCTATTGCTCCCCCCAGCCCCCCCCCCCCCCTCAAATGGCGTTCTGGTCTTTCTAAGGGAACCTAATCCGTTTTTACGCTTGAAAAACCAAGGTTCGAAGAAAACCACGAAAACTCCGAACGATTAGGCCAACGGGCGCGATTGGGATCAAACCCAGCACCTCCCGCCTACTAGCTTCGAAAGCAGAAGCTTGCGGCCACTGGTGGGGCATGCTTGAAGAGAATCTTACATTTAGCATTAAAATTTACAATATTGACACATTTTATAATTCTTAGTAACTTATTAAATTAGGTAATTTTTTCTTTCTGTGAATAAAAACACACAAGCGGTGCTGCCAGATTAGGGACTTTTTTAATTCAGATTATTTGACTGTCACCACTTTTTTTAGAATAGTATAATTCACCTTATTTTTCAGAATTTTTAATCTATTTTTAAATATGCGGAATATTTCTATTTAAAAAAAAGCGGTGACAATCAACAATCTGGGGACAAAAAGTCCCCAATCTGGCAACACTGCACACAAGAAGCATTTCAAGATTCTGACCTTTATCAAATTTATGTTGTCATTATTCCCCATCGAAACACTTTTTACCTTTTCTTCCTTCTCGCTTATCATTAGTTGACTACCATGTATTATCTGATTTTAAAATTTAAAATGTATATATTTTAGATTTATTGACTGTGTAGAAGTGTCTGTACTGCAACTATAAATAGTTACACATTTCCTTTTATAATTTAAGATTTAAAAATTTTATAAAGTTGTTAGTACCACGTTTAGATATTACCAATATTTCTTAGGTTAAATATGCTGAAGACAGTGAAATTTAGATATGTCTTTAAATAGTTTCACGCACAAAAGTTTGTTTGTGGTACAGCAAAACGAAATACAAAACTCGTTAAATAAATAATCGAAAACGTTGAGAAAAATTCTAAAATAGAATATTAACCAGAAAAATTATAAAGGTTTTTAAATGTGAAAAAGGGATGTTAAAATATTTTTAAAAGATGCTCATATAGTTATTCTGGTGCTCAAATTATTTTAACCTTTTGATTTTGAATTATTTTTTAAATTCAACAAAAAAACTTATCTATTATTATTTTTTTTATTTGCAAGTATCACATTCATTTTTAGACAAAAAGATTATTTTTCCAAAAAACTTCACAGCGAATGGGTGAGATACAAACTTGAAATTGATCTCCTAAAATGTCGAATTGTCCTTCGGTGGGGCGTACGCCCCACGTTAGGAACCACTGGATGCGGACAAATCGTTTGCAATATGATGTTACACTATTTCAGAGTTATTGAAATGGGTCGTTTTAAAAATGACGTAATTTTCATCAAAGTTTTCTTTCTCTTTTTAATATTCACATGCAAATCCGCTTTTTAATTGAAAGGAAATATTATTATTTGGGCTTTTTTTAAATTTAAATTAAACTAGTATGCTGTGGCCATCACAAAACTTTCTTCTATATAAATATCGTCAATTAAATCATTTAAATAGTACAAGAAATTACATCAATTTAGCACCAATTCATGTGAAAGTATATCTGAATTTGAAGTTTGGTGAAAATTCGTGCATTAGATATTGAGATAGAGCTATAGTGGAAATTCTGAAAAATGTAGCATAGCAGCGTTACCTGTTGAGCGATTTGCCCCAAAACATAAACAGCACTAATTCATATCAAGGTATACCTAAATCTGAAGTTTGTTGAAAACATAAATATTAGTTCTTGAGATAGAATTATTGCGGAAATTGCAAACAATGCCGCATAGCAGCGCCATCTGTTGAGCGATTTACACCAAACTGTATAAAACGTCAATTCATGTTATTGACTAACTGAATCTGAAGTTTGATGAAAAACCGTGCATTAGTTCTGGAGATTAAGCAATTGTGGAAATCGTGAAAAATGCTGCATAGCAGCACCACTTGTTGAGCGGTTTACACCAAAACATAAAAATCACTAATTGATATCCAGGTATATCTGAATCTGATGTTTGATGAAAGTTCGTGCATTAGTTATTCAGACAGAGCTAAGGTTTTTCCTGAAGAATTGTCCGATTTGCTTGAATTTTATCCGATTTGCCGATTTTCTGCATAGCAGCGCCATCTGTTGAGCGATTTACACCAAAAACTAATCAGCACCAATTTATATCACGGACTAACTGGATATAAATTTTTATTAAATTTCGTGCATTAGTTCTTGAGATAGAGCGCCCACAAAATTAGAGATAGAGCGCCACACAGACAGACATTTTGTAAAAACATGTTTTTCGGGTTCTCTGACCCTTAAAACGTGTAAATCCGTTGAATACCGGAATTCGAAAATTTTCATGAATCCAATACTTTCTTCTTGTAAAGATAGAAGAAAGTAAAAAGTATATGTTAATTACAAGTACTTTATGTATCAAATTGCAAATAAATAAAAATAAAAATTGATCTTCTGTTATATGTATTTTTAAAAATTTTAACAACTTGACGTATTTTTTGTACTATTTGAAACGCTTTGCGTGTATTTAATAAAACAAGAATTTTACTAAATCTAAATTACTTCTAGCATAATTTTATCTGCAGATATATATAATTCGTACACATTTTAGCTAAGTTATGAACTTATTATCACTGTTAAATGTACTTTTTACATGCTTTAAGCTACAATTCTGTTTGTAAGAGGCAGTCAAATCCTGTAACTCATTTTTCACGCACTTCCTGTTGACATAGATCTTTGAAATTTGAAATATACATCTATTCCTAAGGGCAATGCAGGAATTAAAACATTGATTTTTTTTTTTTTTTTTTTTTTTTTTTTTTAACACGTTTAGTGCCACCATACAGATTTGCTAGTTTGGCCTCCATTTTTATCCAGAAATTTAGTGTGCATACCAGAAATAAAGAATAGTATCTTACGCTTTATTTAATAAAAGACATTTATTGATAACATAAATTAAAATATCTTCTTTCGAAATTTCCGGTATCAATTTAAAATTTCTGATCACTTTCGCTGCCAATCCCGTATCGGCAGCGAAAGTGTTAATTCGATTCCTAAGGCGGGGCAACGAGTGGGAAACTTAAATGTTAAAAAATCGCCCTATCTCATAAACCAATTGAAATAAAATTTTGAAACTTGACATGCCTATAGTATAACTAACATTAGTAAACAGGTGTTTCGGAATTTTTCAAAATCGTTTCTGAATTATAGTTTCATTTCCTATGGAGAAATCAGTATCAGTTTCAACAATAAGTGTTTGTTGAAAAGTACTAATGACAAGGTTACCACAATAGCGCCAAATTTTGGCCAACTTGGCGAAATATCGCCACATTTGGTAATGCATTAAAAATATTTTTTTTTTCTACATTTTAGCGATTTTTAAAGAAAGCATGTTTTTAAAAAAAATTACATTTATATTTATTGAATTTATTTTTTATTTAAATTTTTTTTTCAATACAAACAGAACGAAAAATCATGCAACATGCTTAGATTATGACACACATTCCAACACTAACAGAATCTTATTAAGAAATTTCAATTTTGCATACAATGACATCTTATCATACTCCTTACTCTAATTTAATAGTTTGTGCGTCTCTGTAAATGAAGATAAATGCTACGCACACCTTAATCTATAGAAAACATGTTATAGTGCACTTCAGTTATCCTTTTAAATTTCATTACGATTGATGCATCATAATATGATTAAAATGCATCGCAAACAATTTTTCCCCAGTAAGTTATAATGGAATGGAATTCTTATGTGAGACCCCGTAAACGAACTACAAATGCTACTTATTCTGTATTCCTGAGAAAGCGTGTTTGGGTCCACCTCAGGTGATGCGTATCAATTTTCTTGAAGTATTGCAATATCTTTTAAACGCTTTGGAAACGTTTTTTTCCCATACACCATAATTTAATGGAATTCTTTTGTGTGTCCCTGTAAAAGAGACATAAATCCTTGACACTTCATTTTCAATACCGAACATTCTATAAGAAACATCAATAATATATAACGACAATTTGACTGTATTTACGAGAGTTAGAGCACGGACAGACGGCGCACAGACAAACCAAATTCATAAACAATTTTTCGACTATGTTGGAATGTGTTAAAAAAGAAAAAAAACATTAATATAATTGCATCGAAATAACGTATTTTTTCACTGACTTTTCATTCCGCCAATATATGTTTAACCCTTTCGCGACGAGAATCTTTACCTTAATTTTTAATCTTTTACCACCGGTTTTTCAAAACAGAAAAATTTCTGTAATTGGATCGCGAAAATGCTCTGATTAAATAAGGTAAACTTTACAATAAAAAATAATTGGTGAGAATAATGAAGGATTCTGAGCACCTTAAGTGGCACGTACACCGGTCGCTCGTCCCCAAGGGGTTAATAAGTTGAATGCCAAGTCTATTTTGTCTGTCTTTCTGTTTGGGCCACGAAATAAGATTCCCGTTACACAATCTATAAGTGTCGTTCACTGATGATTGACGCGGCCTAAACGGAAAATTCAGTATCAGTCACTGGTGACTGACGTGGCACTCAACGTGTTAAGACCATACTGCAAACAAAGTAGAAAAAGAAACGTAAAAAACCATTTCCACACCTAAATGTTAGAGGTGGGCATTCTTAATCGTAACAGTTAAAAAACAGTGTTATTGCTTTAAAGTTTGTTTTTTAGTAACAGAATATCAGAAACACCCTAATAATTTTATAACTATTTATCAATTTCCCTTGCGAAAAAGTGAAAATGAGACAAAAAAAAAATATTTTAGCTTTCTTTTAATTTTATATTCCGATGAAAATAAAATCGCAAAATCTTTTTTCTTAGGTCTTAATAAGGTTCTAAGAAAAAGCGAAAAAAAAATGAACTATTACAAAAGAGTCACGTAAATCTTACTTCAGCTTACAAAACACAAAAACTTTCAACCACGTCCTATGTATGAAAAAAAAACCAACACATATCGTTCAAGCGCTTCCTATGTATGAAAAAGAAAAGCCAAGAATATTTCCATTTTATTCATTACTGAATCACTCTTCACCCCCGCTAACGATAATAGAGACGTCCGACAAACTTTTCTCCTCATTGTGTAGTTAGCAATAAAAACTATCTATCAGTTGAAATTATCTCTTAGTATCAAATATTCTATACGAACTGTTATATGTTCAAATATTATGTTCACTTCAAATGGATATATGTGGTTATTTGATGTCGAATGCGTAAAAAAATTTAATAACATCTATGAGAGATTGAAGTTATTTGTAATACATAGCTATGAAGCAGTTATATTATTCAAAAAATATATTATTGCTTTGAAGTTTGAATATATTGTTTATCTAGACTGGTAATATTATAATCTGAGAATTTTACGTTATCGAGAGGGGAGGAAAAGTATTTCTAAGTTTGTAAGTTCGATTTCGCGCTTGCTTTTATGGCTGGCTGGGGATATTTGTAATTTGTAAGTTAGTGTGGCGCTTGCTTTGAGGTTGGGGAGGTGAGGCAAAGCATTTTTTTTTAATTGCGGGTTGAAGGATATATCTGTTGATGCGGGTGTAATGTACGGGTGCGGTAAAGATATTTATTTATTTATTTATTGTACTTTTTGTCATAACTATGATTGCTAGAAAACTTTTTTCTTGGAATTAATTTTACTAAAGCAATAAGATTCTTATTTTATAGGAACATTTGTAAAAATTTTTAAAATGCTTTAATCAATTTAGAAAAAATAATAATCACTGTTGTCATACATGAAAACAACGGCGTTTTAAGAACTATTTGTTCAAATAAGTGGAAATGTCATGATAGTGGAATATTTTAACAAATTTTGCCTTAAACCTAATTAGGTTTAAGAGATTTTATTAAATTATTTTAAATTATTTTTCTATATCCCATAATGTTATTGGATGTTGTTAACGGATAGGTCAGAATACACAGTTGTTTACATCGCACCATTATTCGATAAGTGACACACATGAAAAAGTGAAGCGTTTCAGAAAAAACGAAAAA
Organism: Maratus speciosus; assembly: GCA_963932465.1. NCBI lineage: Eukaryota > Metazoa > Arthropoda > Arachnida > Araneae > Salticidae > Maratus > Maratus speciosus. The sequence continues at coordinate 107,553,558 of OZ010799.1, forward strand.
TACTTTTAAATGTGAAAGAAAAAAGTGTTTCGGAATATATAGAGTTAACAGAGCAATTTTGTTCATTTAATATATCGCTCACCCGAAAGAAAAATGACGCATCTCGACAAAAGTAAATCTCACAGGATAGGCAAAAGGGGGGAAATGTGCATGATTTTACTGTAACATGAAATTATAGCACTTCGCTCTGCATGCTGGAATGAAAATTTGCATAAAAGTATAAAACCCTTAAAAATGAAGACGTAGGATGAGGTTTAGAGGGCTGGGTCATTTTATCTCCCCACACAATCCAGTCCACTTCTGTGGTCATAAATGGACATACGGCGTAATAAAGTGATTTTCCGCATAGGTACACTTATGAAACTGTTTGTGTAGCAAGACGCACTTATAACAGACCTATTAGTGAAAAAAAAAAACCGCAAAATCAATATTTGCAAGACGTGTCTATTTTCTTGCGGGTGAGCGATATGTAAACAGTGAGACTAAACAATATTGTAAACAATATATATGTATAATTATTCTAATTTTGTTTTCTATAAATATTTAAACATCCTTTTTTAATGTCAAATGGGGGGATGTTTCTAACCACTCATATTAAGGAACGCTCAAAATATATATAACCATAGCTGCCAACCTTTACGCTTTTTTGCTACCACTAAAATTTAGAAAAGATTTTCCCCTTGTTTAATCGTGAGATTTCAACAATTAACTAAGGCATTAATTACAAGAAAATTTTAGTGGTAGGAAGAAAGCGTAAAGGTTGGCAGCTATGTTATACACACAAAGAAAGAGAGTTGTGAATTTTAGGAATAAGTGTGAGATACCTATCGAATAATCTAATTGTTAGGCAGATGAATTTATAAAAGTGATAAATTTACTTGAATATTTGAATTTTCACCTTAAAAAATTGAGAGATATTCTAGACATTGAATGGCATTTGAATTGGGGAAATCTTAAATCCTAGCGAATTTTGAATGCTAGAAGCTATTAAAAAGAAAATTTTTTTGTACTATTGCTTTATGTGCTGATATGTTCAGACATAGGTTGGGTGGGAATAAGAAATTAGGATGCTGTAATTATAAAAGAAGAATCATGTTGGATATATACTCTAATGTTAAACTTTTTAAATATATATAATTCTGTTTAGTATGGCTTTATGTCCACTGCTGAAGTTCAAAAAATTGTTTTGATTTTTTGTAAATTTTAACTCTACGTTTTAAATGTGAGCTTAGATCATTTTTCAGACATTTATGTTTAAAAAAAAACCCAAAATATTACCCAAAAGTCAAAAAATATTCTTTACCTACAAATACTTAACCAAAATGTATAAAAAATGACCTAAATTAAAAAAAAGACCCTAAAAGTGCAATTTTCAACAACTTTTTAGCCTCTGGTAAGGTGTTAAAAAATTATTAGGTTATTGTAACATGTTACCAAGCTAGTGGTGTAATGATGGAACCTGTTAACAAAAAGTAACTGTTTTTTCCATCTCTACTAAATGTGCCGGTTCTATGAAAGAAAGTATATGATTAAAATATACATAAAGCACAAATAATTGTTCAAATTACTTCCAGGTGCATAATTATAGTATAAAGATATTTAAAATATCTCAAAATACATCAGAAAAACCTAGAACGTTTTCAACCGTAACAAGGCCGTCTTCAGTAGGATTTAAATGTTATTATTTTCTTCGCGCTTATTCGAGAATTGTCCAGAAGAAAATATTTTAATTTAAATTTAAATGTTGTACGTCAGATGAGATGCCACATAAATTTATTCAAATTTTCAACCAAATGAGCTTTTATCTATTATGCAACAAATATCTCCATACACCATAGATATCGTATGATAGTGCATTGTTACAAGCTGTATCTTTATTAGCAATTATTTCAACTGGTTCTCTTATGATGGCTTCCTGGTAATTATTTGTACGAAAGATAATTTTTGATTTATTAAAATCTACTTTCATAAGTTGAGTTTGAGCTAATCTTGATAACGCAGTATGGGGTCTATTTAATCTGATATCTAGTAGATATTTTGGATAAATAGTTCCTGAATCTGCTAACATTACCTATTACAAATACCGAGGGGGTTGGGGAAAGGCTTTGTTTTAAACATATCGAGAATTTGCTGCATTGTGAGATTCTGGGAGAAATTATTCATTTCACGAGTTTTTATTGTTTCTATAGTTTGGAAACGCTTCTTCAACTGTTCAAAAGCATGGTGTTCCCTATTATTTAGCACCATCAGTGGCGAAGAGGTTCTGCTCTCAAAGCTGGTAGACGGGAGGTGCTGGGTTCGAACTCAATCGCAACCTAGGGCTTAATCGTTCGGCGTTTTAGATAGTTTTCCTCGAACCTTGGATAACCTTACGTAAATACGGGTTAGATTCCCTCAGAAAGACCCAACGGATGGCACTCCCCCTCGGCCTATATACCTCGAGCAGATAATCGGCCATCATAAATAACACATTCTATTTTGGGCTTAGATCGCGTACGTCAAGTCACACTTGTACTGCAGAACTTAAAAAAGGAACAAAAAGATTTAAAAATATAAATTATTCAAAGTTTACACCGGAATTATTACTTCACGTATTTGAATCTGTTTAATAAAGGCCATTTTTAATGTTGGGTGCAATCCGATTATCCAACAATCAAAAAAATAGTATCGTTGTTGTGCTATAAGTAAGCACTAAGTACAATAAAAACGGAACCAAGGAATGTGAATCTATTCTTGCAGCTCTCCTTGAAAACAATGTCATTTAACGACATCAACATCAGGTTTACTACAATTACTGCAACTTGGAAGGGTTTTACTTTAATTCAAATCCCCCCCTTTTATTATAATAACAATATTAGCTTTATTGAATCCCAAATTAAATAATCTTAAGGCTCTTAAAGCTTCAAAAATTTCGAAATTTTATTTTGTTTAAATGTTAATCTTCTATCTTTTCTGAGTATTTTGCTATAATTGTTTCCTTGAAGTTTCTATTATCACAGAACTGTTGTGGCTGATAGTATTATAGCCCCTCAATAGCTGAAGCTTCATTTCTGAAACTTTGAAGCCATTTTTCCTCAAATGACGTTTTTGGCATAACGCGCATGATATCTCAAAAAATTCTGAATATTTTATCATGAAGTTTTCAAATCATACGTTTCGTGTTAGTCTGTATAAACTGAACCTAAAATTTCCTTTTTATTGTTCAAAAAAATATTTTTTAGGTGATTATACAGTTCAAATTTTCAAAATTTGGTATTAACTAAATACAACTTTGTATTAAAAATATAAAAATACTTTAAATACAAATTTATTTAGGTTCAGGGTAGTTATTGTAATCTGAAGTTTAAGTAGACACCAAAATTTTCATTCTAAGTGCAAAATTTATCTTGTAATCCTGTGCGTAAGCTGTTATACCAATTTTCTGCTCGTCAAATGTCTGACAGTTTGCAGCCCGCTATGAATGCTAATTATGCATATTGTAATTTTTTTAATACATGAAATGAAAGAACATACTTATATCTTTCATCCCAATAAAATTTATGTTTTAAAATGATATACATTTTAAGATATTAAGCACAGAAAAAGATATTAAGCCTGAAAAATTCTGTTCGTAAAATGATGAAATGATTAACTGACACGGAATTTACAAACGACTTTTTTTAAAAATTAAAACTTTGTTACTTTAAACTTTCGTTGTAAAAGGAAAATTTTATTAAAATATTCTTGGTGCCTTTGTAAGTTAGAAATTAAAATTAGATGGTCCCGACGTGGGACCACTGTGCAGGAAAGGGTTAATATTGCTATTTTTAAAAAATGGTAGCAATCAGAATTTTAAAAACCCACTCAACTGGTAACACTGGTTACTATACAAAGCCATAAGGAAAAGGACCAAAGTAAGCCCAATTAAGCTTTTCGTTCTGCCGGCCTTCATTCTTTACCGAATGGGTGATTACTCATGCTGTGATATCACATGAGAAAATTTTTCTGCTTTTTTAGTCGAATTAGAGTTTTATTTATAGTATAGTAAATTTAACTATACCGAAATTAGATTCCGTTCCAAATTTAACACTAGAAAGACGGGGAATTTTACTCAAATTTTATAAAAACATTTCCCACCAGAATTTTTATTTTATATTATTAACTTATTTAACAAGATTTTTTTTCTTTGTATCTTTTAAACTAATTTTATAAAGAAATTTCTGGTTCGAACCGAAAGATGTTCATTTGGTAGCGGTCAAAATGACCGCTCGCTGTCTTCCTAGTGTTAAACAAGTTATATTTTTACATATAAAAAACAACTAAAATTTAAATGAAATGGACATCAGCGATTAACACATGGATAGTTATACATAGTTGAATATACTAGTCGCTCACCCCCCCCCCCCCGATTTTATTCATACCAATATTTTTTAAGTAAAAATATATATATATATATATATATATATAAAATCGCACAATTTCCGCAATTAAATAAAGCGAACATTTTTGTAAAAACGTACTAGTGTTCAAAAAATCGGGAGGATGGCAACTAGGTATATACAGTGGGTGGTCGGTTAACGAACTTGATCCGTTCCAAAACAGTGTTCGCTAACCGAAATGTACGATAACAGATCATAGATTTTGTATTAATTTGTATGGAAATTAAATTAATTTGTTCTTAGAAGCTAAATAATGTATAAAAAATATATAAAACTTCCCTTTATAATAAGGTTAATATAAATCCTTTTTTAATATGGACAGATCATATCGTATTTTGATGGCTTTGTCCGTGTCGTGACGTATTTAAAAATAAATAAATAACATGCCCTTTGTAAAAACTTTTAGGGTTCCATTTTTTGACTAAGGCATTAAGGTTCCTGTTCCCTCAGGCTAAGACACTCGCGAGCTAATGCTAAACCTTTGGAGAGTTTATTTGCTAATATCTCGTTTGCATTTCGACATTTTTAAATAATTCTTTTTGCATTGGATAGCTGAGGTCCATCTCTACTTCGCTCCTTTTTCACTTTTGATTTTCGTTGCAGATATTTTTTACGATGACACTTTCATTTCCGGAACCGGTTTCGAAAGTGAAAGTAACTTTATAAAAAATATCTGCAACCAAAATCCAAAAAGTAAAAAAGCGGCTATGTAAAAACGGACCTCAGCTATCCAATGCGAAAAAAATATTTAAAAATGTCGAAATAGAAACGAGATATTAACAAATATCTCGTTTCACCATAGGTTTAGCATTAGCTTGCGAGGGTCTTCGCCTGAATGGACAGGAGCCTTATCATATCAATTTGTCACTTTGGCCGTTCTAAAACTCCTTTGTTTTCTAAAAGATTGTGTTTACTGCAGGGCCTGATAAATCTCAAGTGGAGCCTAGAGCCTGTGAATAATTTGTGGACTAAATTTCAATTCAAATAATTAATTCGCAATTAAAAATATTTCTTTAAAAAGGGACACAAAATATTAAAAATTAATATTTCTAATTTGCTCATTCTAATTTAAGGGCCCGACCCCCGGCAACTCATGAATTAATTAGGCCGTACGTATACAACTGTTAAAATGCTATCTAAGTCGACAATAGATACAATTAAATACAACTCGGCAAATCTGAAACACAGCATAGCTTTTTCTTGGCTTTGTTTTGTGAGGTGTTCGTTATCCGAACATAAAAATCTCTCGCGAAAGTGTTCGTTAACAGATCTGAACCGTTTCGAAAAGTGCTAAAGTTAGAAGTAAGGTTAATTAGGGTAACTGGACACACAAGTTAACTGGGCCATAGGCTATTTTATGAAAAAACTGTTGATGTCTTTTAAGTTTTAGTTTTTGTAAACAATGCTCCTTAATCTCTACTTCGTAAAACAACGTGTGTCAACTGAATCATAACTCTCACTTTGCTGTGATAGGTTGTAAAAAATTTACGTTTCTTTTTTTAAAAACAACGTCAATATGGTTGAACTTCCTCGGCTTTTTATTTAAATTCTGTAAGTACTTTTATTAAATAATATATTTTTTTAAAGATTAGGCATATAACTACATTAATATTATTAGGTATCAATATATATTTGCGTTATGTTTCAAATGTAAGCCCGGTGTCCCAGTTACCCCATAAATTTTTCAAGAATAGGGTAACTGGAACATGTATCCGGGGTAACTGGACCATGCTGGATCCAGTTTCTCCAATAGTTACAAATAATTTTTTTGTGTTTCTCTTACTACTGGAAATAAATTTCTCCATTTTTTTTTCTGACAATAAAGAAAATTATAGAATACCTCATTAAAATTATATAATAAAATTTTAAAAAAAAGCATATTGGGTGGTATCAAACCAAATTTATTGACCCCTTGAGAGACGGTGAAGCGGTCATGGCATCACATAATTTTAAACCCTAATTGCCACAGTGGCACCGGAATTTTATAATGAAAGTTTCACCTTTATTAAGTATGCGAAAATATACATTTACTTGTTTACAAATAGATTCCCTTGTAAATATTGGTGTCATTAAATTATTTCAACATTTTACGAATGCAAGTACCTTGCCCCTGAAAGCAAGATAGCCAAACCTTGAAATTGTACGATACAGCAGGGATCGCATTCTACAGGGAAACTTTTATTGTTCCTACCACTATTTTGAAAATAAACAGCGAACAGTGTTCAGCGTAGCGGTTCCAGGGTCTAACCAGTTGCAAAGCAATTCCACGCCCTGTATATGAGTAAATAGTATGAGCACATCCTAAGAAAAAACATAAAATGTTAGTCTAAGCGTGGCAAAAGCCACTATATGAGATAGAGTCAAAGATTCGCAGCATTACTGCCGGGAACCAGAGACGAAATGAGGAGAGGAAGAACGGGAAAGTCTATTTACGTAAGTGGCTGAACTGACAGCCAATCCGAAAACCATGAAAGTAGGAGGGCGTGGCTTCAACAGGTGAAGCACGCAGAAGAGAGAAAATGTTGGAGAGTGTAAGAATAGATGAAAAATAAAGGGTTCACATGTTCAAAACAGTCGAAACTAGAAGTAAAGCCTAAACCTTTACCAAAAAAAGACACTTAACGTGACCATACATTTAAAATAACAAGTAAATATTAAAGAAATTTAGAATAAAGGGTAGGAGCCGAAAACTTACGACTCGCTACTAGGAATTTTTGCGGAATTTGCCAACATTTCAGAGAAGGCAAGTAATTTAGAGAGAGAATCTCCTTTACTTTGTATATTTTTGAGGGCATTGTTGAGTTTGTGGGGAATTTCCGAGAAAGAACTGACATTAAATTCTTCTATAATTTTATTAACGATCTCTGCTATCGCAGGGATCTTTCAGGATAATATCTTCATAGCACCTTTCTCTAAAATTTAATTCATTAAGAGTTCTGGTAGGAACAATAAAATTTTCCCTATATAATGCGATTCCTGGATATAGATAAAATACTTAAGTACTTACGTAGCCGTTTGTTCACAGATTTACCTTGCTATTTTTTCCCGTAAAATACCCATGCGACTTTTATACTTATTACCTATACTAAAGTACATAAGTACTTACTTAATTTTTATGTTTTTGGTATAAATAAATCTAATATTTTCACTTTTAGTGCTTTTTTTAGACACATTGTCAGCAAAGGTTTCCCTTACAACGCTCTTTATTTCATATATAATTTACATGATCTGTCTGGTTTCACTTTTTTTTTCAATTTGTTTACACTTTTTCAAACAGGGCCTGATATTCCATATGAAAAAAAAAATAAATAAATAAACTCGTGTGGAACATAGACCCTCTGTGGTCCACTTACCCCTTTTTTATGGGGCAACTGGACCCATGAGGAAAGAAAGATGAAATATGCATATTTTCATATTTTTAAATATTAAAATGTAATTTTAAGCATTTCTGTCTGATAGAGGAAACCTAACTGAACACATTTACAGAAGTTCAGACTTTAATTCAGATGAACATTACCTTTTTGAAGCTGAATTGTCAGAAAGTCTAGAGTCATATTGTAAAATCATGGCCCACTTGCACCAACAAACCTTATTTGGCAAAGTAATTCCGTTTGTAAAATGTTGAAATAATTGATTCACAACAGAATTGACTTTTTTGTTACAAAATAAATAATTGCTTGTTTTTACATATACACCAAAGGGAAGGCGTTATATTTTTTAAAAAAAGTCAGTTGTCGCTGATTGTCAGTTTGGAATTAAAATAAGATATTTCCGCTGTGCACCGCCGCCGTAAATGAATATTTTGTGACGGGGGTCTTTCTTCGCTAATATTAAGAAAACTACTGCATGCAAAGATATGTAAATTGGTAGTAGAGAAATGTTTGATAAACACGCTAAAGGTGACCGTTTTAAAATCGAAGAATTATTTTAAGATATTTAATATTAAAGTTGGTCAAAATCGTTCCATTAAAAAAGTTTTATAGGACCAAAATCTATACATAGGAATTTAAACATTTTCCCTAAAGTAACATTAGAAGCTCAGGGTGTGCAGACTGCATTTTTTTTATTATTATTATTTGACTAATTTTTTTAGGGTTTTTTTTTTCAATTCAAATTTTCAGCATTTCGAGAGATATTTTTTACATATTTTAGAAAAGGGCATTATTTTAAATTGTCGCCAATTGTAAAGACAGCACAAAGAATAATATTTTCTCTAAATCAAAAATTTATTTACACGCGATTATTATAAACTGAAAAAAAACATGAAATTAGATTTAAATGACTACGTGTTAAACACCCCCTACTGTGTTTAATAAATGTATCTTAAATTATTGTTTTGAATGTGGTTGGCAGTGATAACACGATTGTTAATTGGCATTTTTGATAGATCATGTATGTCAGTGTTGAATTCAGACACTTTTCTCCGGGAGGGATTTCTGTGGCTCCGGGGGGGGGACATTATAGAGTTCCGGGGGGAAATTGCACTTTTTGACCATTGAAAACACAAAATCTCAAATTTTCCGGGGTGGGACATTTCATTGCTCCGAGGGGGGGAATGTCCCCCTCCCGGGCCACTCCCTGAAATCAACACTGATGTATGTCATTTTTAAACTTAAACTTACACTATATGCAAAACTACTTAAAAGATGTTAAATTACTTTAATACCTTAGTACTTTCAACTATAAAAACATAGTCTTCGTCAGAGAAATATAAGAAAAGCTACTGTTATTAACGTCTAATTTTCAAAATCCACATAGATGGTGACGAAAGGATTGGAAGTGGAAGTAAATTTTTAGATCCGGGAATTTTACCGGATCTAAATATTGTTTCATCTTTTAAATAGTTTTGCACATAGTGTAAGTTTAACTTTTAAACATGAATTAAGCATTTCTATTTACTTATTTACTGATGTATCATTTTTGTTAATCTGTAGTCCTGACTCGGATAATACATAAGTACCACTAAATTTTGCACTCAAAATGCTTCCAATAAACATATTTATATACGCAGTCTAAGCTTTCTCCATTCTGTTCTATCTAGCTTTTAATTGACATTTAAAATCTACCACAGTTCTATGTAATAATATTCTATCTACTTATTGTAATTGCTAAAAGCTGTAAAATAGAAATCTTAAAAAAAGTATCCGTGTTACGTATATACGAGGGCAATTCGGAAAGAAACCTCCGTTTATGAATTTTTAAAAAAAAACTAATGAAAGGCTACGTTTTTTATTACTCACGTTTGAAAAGCACATTCTTCAGCTGCTTCTCAGCATAATCGAAGTATTATTTAAAACAATTATCATAGCTGTAAATCAGCTTTGAAATTCCATCGTCACAGACTTCTGCCGCCGGCCTATTCAACAGGGCTGTTCGTTCTATTCTATCCACACCACTATTTTTTTTTTTTTTTTTTTGTAATAAAAGAACATTTCGAAAATTAACTTCTGTCGAGGCGTGGTACTATTAGTAGTGGGCGGAGCGCAACCATTGCTAAATCAAGCAATCTGTAATTCCGTAAAATTTCAGCAATCTTAGGGAGAGTGTCGAACTACCGCGCGTTTCCTCGTTTTAACGTCACAAAATGTGCGCTGCTATTGAAAATCCTACCAAATGCGAGGTACGAGGAGTAATAAGATTTCTTTGGGTGAAAAACTGTCAGCAGCAGACATTTATCGTGAACTGTGTGCCATATATGGCCCAAACATTATGAGTGAAGGTGTAGTGCGTCAATGGGTCAGGTTTTTCAAAGTAGGAAGAACAAGCATCCATGATGAATCAAGGAGTGGGAGGTCGTCTGTAGTGAGTGATAATCTCGTCGAACAAATTGAAGACAAAATTCGTCAGATCCGTCGATTTACAATGCTCGGAACTTTCCCAAGAATGTCCGAACATTTCTCGGACTGTTTTGTACGAAATTGTCACCGAAAAATTAGGCTATTGGAAGTTCTGTGCTCGATGGGTACCAAAGATTTTCACGGAGACCCACAAAATTATTCGAATGGATGCTGCCTTAGACTTTCTTTCCCGGCACAACACGCAAGGGGAGAAGTTTTTGAATAGAATAGTGACTGGCGACGAGACTTGGATTGCATATGTAAATGCTGAAACAAAGCAACAGTCAATGGCATGGGGTCATACCGGTTCTCCAAACCGGCTGAGGAAAGCCCGTCAAACTTTGACATCGAGGAAGATTATGTTAACGGTGTTTTGGAATGCTCATGGTATCTTGCTGGTCGAATTCATGAAACGTGGTAAGACAATAAATTCTGAAGTTTACTGTAACACTTTGAAGAAACTGAAAAGAGACATCCAGAACAAACTTCGCAGCCTGCTGACATCTGGAATGGTGTTCTTGCACGATAACGCTCGCCCTCACAGTGCACAGAGAACACAAAATCTTTTGTGCCAATTCGAATGGGACGTGTTTAATCATCCCCCCTACAGCCCCGACTTGGCTCCTTCTGATTTTCATCTGTTCAAGGAAATGAAGAAGAGGCTTGGAGCACAGCACTTCGCTGACGATGTGGATCTTCAAACCGCTGTGACAAGTTGGCTTAATTTGCAGACAGCTGAGTTTTATTCAGAAGGGATTGGTAAGTTGGTAAAACGGTATGACAAGTGCTTGAATGTACATGGTGACTATGTTGAAAAATGGAAGACAGCTGTACCTTTGAGATGCAAATAAAAAAATTGTTGAAAGTAGGCGTGTTTTTCATTTATACAACAAAACGAAAATTAGTTTCCGAATTGCTCTCGTAATATTTTACTTGACCCACTATTTTTTAAAACATTTTTGGTAGTTCATTCATCAGCAAATTATATAGAAAAATATGTTAAAATTCTTTGGATTGAAAGAGTGGTGCGAGTAGAATTTAAAAATAATCGCAGTTGAATAGGCCGGCGGCAGAAGTCTGTGACGATGGAATTTCAAAGCTGATTTACCGTTATGATAATTGTTTTAATTAATACGGCAATTATGTTGAGAAGTAGCTGAAGAACGTGTCTTTCATACGTAAGTAATAAAACATGTTTCCTTTCATTAGTTTTTTTTTTTAATTCATAAACGGGGGTTACTTTCCGAATTGCCCTCGTATTAACCCTTTCCGGCACGGTGGTCCAACGTCGGGACCACCTAGTTTTCATTCCAAACTTAGAAACGACACCAAAAATATTTTAATAAAATTTTGCTTTTCCAATGAACGGTTGAAGTAACGAGTTTTTTATTCCTAAAAAAGTTATTTGTAAATTCCGGTGTCAGTCAATAATTTCATCATTTTACGAACAGAGTTGTTCTGTGTCGGAAAGGGTTAAAGAGGTGCAGAACTTCGCTTAGGATATCGTATATAAGATTATTTCAATCAAAAAAGAACTATTCTAGAATTTCTAGGGTTTTTTAGGAATATTTTTCTGTCTGTTACATACTGTATTTTACATAAGCATATGATTTTTTTTCTTGGATTTAATTTAATTAACAACAAAAGCCAATTTAACGTGATATCAATGTAAATATCTATTCTCTAGCTAAATTCTATAAAAAGGAACGGAATATATTCTCCACATGCGTACGTATCTTGATTAAACCAACTTCTTTTCTTCCTTACTGTCAGTGATGATACAATGCGAAAAGCAAGTACCATGTACAATGAATAAACAGTTCACCCGGAGACAAATCAGCTTAAATGAGATCCGATGCTAGGAAAAATAGGGTCTTTATCGTGAAGTGTTTAATGTATTTCAGATTATCTAAGAATAAGTTTTGCTATAGGAAAAGGGCCAAGAACAAAATTTTATCCTCGTAAAATATCTCAGGAGAAATTTGTGCTTTATATAAATGTGTAAGTAATATGAAACCGACTGCATAAAAAATATGAAATTTAATATACAGTATGTCCATCTCAACGGTGTCCAATGGCTAATTTCTAAACCGTTAGTCATAGACATATAATTCCAGATGCAAAAATGTTTTAAAATGAGGTAAAAAAATTATTTGCAAAGTCGTTTGGATCAACAAAAGCATTTCTTAAAATGTTACAAAATTAAAATTTTTATACGGTCCCCGTGTCCTATAAGTGATATGTAGTAAAACTTTCCTATTACACTGACAAATAAGACAAAAAAGTCCCATTCAACTAACACTAAAATTGACCGAGTTATGAAACTTTGAATTGCATGACTTATGCCAATTTTATGCATCTGAACACAGATGAGTTGAGCCATGCTTCGAGGGATCGTACACAAAGTGCTTACAATATTAGAGGGTCAATCCATTTCAAGTGGTCCAGCACTGGTTGCTCGACCATTTTTAAAAAAATCTGAAATTTTTTGTACAACAACCCTAACAGGATGGAAGTTCAAAATGACTATTATTTTAATTTTATTATTTTTTGTTTGTGTATGGCGGCCATCTTTGTTTCATCGTCTGCAGCAATTTTCTCACATGAAGGGTTTACGAAATTGTAAATAATTCATTGTTTATTTTTCCAATTCAAGTGCGGATTGTTGCAATTTGTACAGAATACATTGGGCTAAAAATTTGATAATAGAGTAGTTTCCGAAACTAAATGCTTATTGGTGAAATTTAAGCATAAAGTTTCAGTTTTTTTCAAAAATTTGTCCGTTTACAAGTCGAAATTTTTCTAGCAGGGAAAACTGTCAACATGACATAATTTGTTTTACAAATAGGCCAAAAGTACTTGTACTCACACGCCAAGTTCCAGACCTGAGATTTCGTTTCTCTTCGCTAAAAAAATTCCCAAATTTTTCAAAAATGTCAAAAATCGCACTTTTTAGGCTTAGATATCTCTGGTGGGGCACGAGATAAAAATCTGAAGTTCTGGTTTCTGAGAGTATTGTATGGTAGTGCTATGCACAAGAAATTTCAGAATGGAGATTTGACTACAAGCTGAGATATGGCAAAGGCAACATGTCAAAAGAATGCTGCCAAACTATTGTTTTGCTGTAGTCACAGTTAAGTATTTATCTCAGAGTGTCATTTAAATTTATTTTTTTTTATTATCTTTAAAAAATAGTAACAGAAAATAAAGCCTTTTGCAAAGCTTAGCAATTAATTTAAAAAATAATTATGCCTAAGGCCTACATTTTGTATGGTTTCAGTAATTTTTTTTTGTAATTTTAGTAACCAAAAGAAACCTCAGCACTTTGATATATAAAAAAAAATATTTTTATACAAGACCTGAGACAAAAACAGAATAGGGAAAGAGAAAAGCTGTTAATGTTGGCATACTTGTTGAGACATGATCAAATGTGTCAAAACACAATCCTACTTGTTGGTTTAAAAACCACAATTTTAATGCTGCTTGCCAATCCCTGAAACTTGTTCCCACCATAAGTATATTCCTGTAAATGAAACATCATACGATGTTACCATGCATCAGCCTCAAGTAAATTTTAGAAAGTAAAGATATCCAAAGCCCTTTCAAAATTTACACTTCAGAAAATGACATTTTTGCAGAAGAAGTAAGCTAGGAATTATTAATGAACTGAGACTTGCACATAGTGATTTCAAAGTTTATTTCTATGAGCCAGCAGGGTCAAGATCTTCAATCAAGTTATCAAGAAATGACAAGACTTGGTTCCTACAAATAAAATTTTGAGAAAGATCAAAATTGTGGCTTTAAAACCAACAAGTATGAATGTGTTTTGACACGTTTGATCATGTCTCAACAAGTATGACAACATTAAAAGCTTTTCTCTTTCCCTGTTCTGTTTTTGTTTCAGGTCTTCTATAAAAATATTTTTTTTTCTTTATGTAAAAGTGCTGAGGTTTCTTTTAGTTACTAAAATTACTTACAACAAAAGTTACTGAAACCATACAAAATGTATGGACTTAGGCATAATTATTTTTTTTAATTAGCTAAGCTTTGCAAAGGGCTTTATTTTCTGTTACTATTAATTAAAGATAATCAAAAACATAAATTTAAGTGACACTCTGAGATAAATATTTAGCTGTGACTACAACAAAACAATAGTTTGGCAGTATTCTTTTGATATGTTGCCCTTGCCATATCTCAGCCTCCATCTTTAAATTTCTTTTGCATAGCACTACCATACAATACTCTTAGAAACCAGAACTTCAGATTTTTATCTCGTGCCCCACCAGAGATATCTAAGCCTAAAAAGTGCGATTTTTGACATTTTTGAAAAATTTGGGAATTTTTTAGCGAAGAGAAACGAAGTCCCAGGTCTGGAACTTGGCATGTGAGTACAAGTACTTTTGGCCTATTTGTAAAAAAAATGTCATGTTTACAGTTTTCCTTGCTAGAAAAATTTCCTTTTGTAAACGGACAAACTTTTGAAAAAAACTGAATCTTTATGCTTAAATTTCACCAATAAGGATTTATTTCCGGAAACTACTCTATTACCACATTTTTAGCCCAATGTATTCTGTACAAATTGCTTCAATCCGCACTTGAATTGGATAAATAAACGATGAATTATTTACAATTCCGTAAACCCTTCTTCTGAGAAAATTGCTGCAGACGATGAAACAAAGATGGCCGCCATGCGCAAACAAAAATTAATAAAATTAAAATAATAGTCATTTTAAACTTCCATCATGTTAGGGTTGTTGTACAAAAAAATTTCAGATTTTTTAAAAATGGTCGAGCAACGAATTAATGATTTTCTGGACCACTTGAAATGGATTGACCCTAGAAGTATTTATTTCGCGTGTACATCTCTGCACTGCAGCCGAAGGGAGCCACTTCGAGCAAATTTTAAGATAACTTTAATTTTTATTAATTAAGTTTTAGATTAGATAATCTAATAGCATATTAAAATATGTATTATTTTGTAAAGAATTGCCAGTGTTGATTTTCTTCATTTTATTTATCAAAAATTCTGTTATTTTTAACTCATATTTTTAGTACAAGCTGTATATTTTTCTTTAATATGTCAGTATGAAAACAGATTTTACATTTATATTGTAGTGATTTCTTGGAAATCTGACGATGGAAAAGCCTTTTCTCGAACAGCCAATGAAATGCTTGGATAATACGCAAGTTTCAGGTGGATAATATGTACGAGTCGCAGGCGATTTTTGTCGCTTGGAATTTTTACGTGTAATAACACTATTAATGTTTAATTCATGGTGTACGTAATGTATGATAAACTCCGTACGATTTTTTATGTCTTAAATTTTAGTCTTTCAAAAAATCATTTTCCAAATGGTCGTTGTAATTTGTTAAATTGCTTTTTTTTGTTTTTTAATACTCCTTTGCCTCATTTAAAACATTTTTGTAATTGGTACTATATGTCTATGCCTAACGGTTCAGGAATTAGCCCTTGGACACCATGATTGACACCCCTTATAAATAATACGAATATGGAACTAGTTGTGGAAAGTGAGATTGGGCGAAATATGTTATTAGAGAATGTAGTATCTTTATCACGATATGTTCAATATATTTTAACTTATATAGAAATAAGCTTCGTTATATTTGAGAAACAAATTCTACCTTTGTAAAGTAAGTCAAAATATACGCTCTAGAGAAATCTATAAGTGATATGAAACTGACTAAATAAGTAATATGAAATTTAATATATAAATAATACGAAGCTAAGTGTATAAAGTAATATGGAACTTAATGTGGAAGCGTTATATATCCGTTCACTAAGCTGTAAGTTTCATTGCAATAGAAGCATTATTTTAATTAATATAAATCGACAAATATAATACAGTTATAAAACATTGAATAGTGATTAATATTGCATTAATAGTTGCGTTTTACCGCTGCTCCCATGGTCTTAATTATAATCATTTTTATTTTGCGCCTCGCGTAGACGATACATTTTGTTGACAAAATGAATTTGTTTTTAGAATTTTATGAACTGAAATATAGTTATGAAGTATTTTGATGTAAGATTTATTGAAACAAAATTATGTACGCGAACGTTATGTATTTGTTTTGTGATAGTCAAATATATGTTGTTATGTGTCTACATTTTGTCTCTGCAATTACTATTTATAATATACTTATAACTACTTAAAAGGTGACAAAAACATATAAAACCATATAAAAATATTATTTAATGTAACCCGAGATCTTTCGAACACACACGCGTTCATTTTCAAAGGGATAAAAGATGATTGACTGAATAGAAATACAATTGAAAAACAATATAAAATAAATTCTTATGCTGTTCTGTGCTGAATGGGATGATGTAGACTCCAGCTTTATCATAATCGGGAATAGGATCAATTTTGCTGTGAATCAATTCTTTCAATTTTGTTGGAGCTTTAGCTATTAAATTAATATTATAATTTAGTAATGCATATCTTAATCTCTCATAAAGTTGTGGGATATAATCAAATGTGCAATAAATTGACTTGCTCAAACTTAATTCCTTTTTCTGTCTTGGTTGTTTTGCTTGATTAACTATTTTATTAACGTGTTGAGGAGGGAAACCATTCTCAATAGCAATTTGTTTTATTATACTAATCTCGTTTTCTAGGTATTTATCTGTACAAACTTCGAAGGCACGTTTAACGTAAAACATGTAGGCAGCAATTTTATATGAAAATGGTGAGTTACAATAAAAAGGAATAGTGTTGTTAGATCTGCATGGTTTTCTATAAATAGTACGCTCCAATTTATTTCCATAACTATTCTTTATTAATTTAATATGAAGGAAGGGTAAAATACCCTCTTTCTCAATTTCTAACGTAAACTTTATCTTTGTATCCAACTCATTAAGTTTTAACAGGAAATTACTTAAAGGCCGCAAATCGTGATCCCAAATTATGAAAATGTCATCTACATATCTTATCCAAATTGATGGCTTGATTTCAAAATCTTCCATAATCTTTGTTTCTAAGGGTCTAAGTTTTAATTCGGCGAAATATCTTGAAATGGGGGATCCCATTGACGGGTCCATTGGACCCGACAGGTACATACAAAATATTCATTCAAACCAGAAATTTCTTTAAAATAAACTAAGTATATAAACCAGACAAAAATAAGGTAAATAAATAAGTTAAATAGTTTTAAATAAAAATTCTGGTGTAGAACGTTTTATTAAAACTTGAATAAAATTCCCGGTAGATCTAGGGTTAAACAGAAAGAACTTTTATTCCAATGATATTTAAGTGAGCTTTTTATCTCCCGATAAGATGAACTTAGGCAAGCCTAATCCATTTGTATGATTAAATAGTTATATTTTAACTCTGAAATGAATATTGGTAATTAACTATGAATATAATAATATTGAACATAAAATTTTAGAAAAAGGGGACAGAATCAATCGTATTTGGTATCCAACTGCTGGGATATTATATTATTTAAGAAAGTAAAATAAGATAATGGAACAAATTAAAAAATTACGCACTCCATTAAGAAGCGCTTTTACGCGATTTGCTAATTTACTTGAAAGAAAATAAAACAATGGAAATAAAGAAGTAGTAGAAATTGTGATTTTATACGCTCAATTAGATGAAAAATGGGCAGATCTAAAACCAAAAGAAAAAGAAACGTTAGATCTTCTTTTAAATGATCAATCATAGGGGGAGCAACATGGGGAAAAAAATTTTTTAACGTTTTCTTCGGGGGGACCCTCCTAAAAGTTGCCAATTAGTTAGAAAATGAGATTGGCAAAGTTTAAATAAATAATAAACTTTTCTAAGCTCAAATAAATAATATTAACCCGTGCCTCATCGAGGTTGAATTCTTGAAAATTTGCAATTTTTGGCAAAAAATTGTCGTTTTTCTTTCCTTACGTGAAAAATATTTGTCTTAGAAACCTGATTCTTGTTTTATTTCATAGAAACTGTTATTTCCTTGAACTTTTACTCTCATGAAAACTTATATTTAATGAACATTTAGTATTTTTCAGGACATCTAGTGAACCATACCCTCAAACTCTGCATTTTTGAAACATAGGTAAAAAATGACAAATTAAAAATTTTATTACTTTTGATAATTTTTTTGTATTATTTTTATTAATAGGCAAAAATAAGTGAACAATTTTTGTAACTTTAAAAATATTTCACGAATTATAATTGATTATTAGTTATCTAGTTCTGTGTCTAGTAAGAAAGAGCTTCTCGATTTGTGTTGCAGTTGAACCTCTGAATTTCTCTTTTTATTACAAGGCTGTTTTTGTTATCTGTTATGGTTATCTATTTTTAGAATTGACGAAACATTCCGTAAAACCCCTTCCCCCTCTTGATATGATGGCAGAAATGTAAGATTTTTTAAATTGGCCACATGTCTCATCAAATCATCGACAGTAAGCAGCCAAGTAATTGTCAAGTTTTATGTATTTTATTTTATAATATTCGCAAAATGAACTGAACGCCAGAGAATCTGCTAGACTTAGAATACATCCACTAGCTAAACACAGACATCGACTCTGCAAATAACTGTTTCGTAAACAAAAAACTGAGCTCATCAAAAACAGATTTTAAAATTTCCGTTTAGAGAGAACTGTTGTTCACAGGGGTGGAAAACTGCTTCACCATTTTTTGAATAAAGAAAATGTAGAGTGTATAAAAGTTTTAATTAGTTGTGGGGATGAAGAACAGTTACTACGAGTTCCTCAACTTGAAAATAGTATTGGAATAATTCAGGCGAAAGCTGTATTTTCAGCAGTTGAAGAGTGGGAAGAAGTTGGTAAAATCCAGGCAATATTTTTTGATACAACTGCAGTAAACACAGGTCGCCTCAGAGTTAACCTGCATTCTTCTATATCAATTGTTAAAGGAAAAGTCTTCTGTATTTACCATGCCGCCAGCATTATTTAGAAATTTTCCTAAAAGCTGTTCTTGATTGTAAAATAGGCATAATCACTGCCCCTCAGCCAGATATTTAAAAACAAAAACAATTCTGATTGGGTGGTCTAAATTAAACCAGAGTAAGTATACAAATGTTATTGAAGATGAAATACTAGGTATAAATAGTTAATTCAGAAGTAATTTCAAATTTTCTTACAAAAACTCTTAAAAATTAACAGCTCAGGGATGATTATAAAGAGTTTATCCAACTTTGTTTAATTTTTATAGAACTCCTTCTGCAAAAGACTTTTTTCAAAGCACCTGGTACTTTTAATCATGTCAGATGGATGGAGGCACAGGCCATTCATTCTCTCAAAATATATTGTTTCAGGGATCAACTTTCAATAACAAATTTAGAAAAAGAAGGTATCAGAGATCTTTTTTTATTTTGATCAATATTTATGCAAAAGCGTGCTTCAATACTTCCACTGCCACTTTAGCCCCCAATTCAAGACCTGCAAATAATAAAATCACTTGTTCACTACAGAAAATTTGATAAATAGGTTACAGACAAAGCACTTGCTAAAATGACAAACTGCCTTTAGTATCTTAACTCGGATCAAGTTGCATTTTCATTTTTAGATAATGCTTTGGTAAAAAAAAAGTCAACATAAGCAACCTTATCTAAACCATTGCCACTTCAATCCTTTCCGGCACAGTGTCCCACTCCGGGACCACCTAATTTTAATTCCAAACTTACAAACGGCACGAAGAATATTTTAATAAAATTTTGCTTTTACAATGAAAGGTTAAAGTAATGTGATTTTAATTTCTAAAAATGTCGTTTGTAAATTCCGGGGTAGACAATCATTTCATTCTTTTACGAACAGAATTTTTCTGTGCCGGAAAGGGTTAACGTGACAGTTGTAAGGGAAAATAATTTATTTTCTTTATTATACCTCCTTTCTTGTAACACAACTTTAATAATAAAATGCAATTGAGCATTATTTGCTCTCATTTCTATACTTCCTTTGCCCTCCTTTTTTTTTTTTTTTTTTAATTCTTTCAGTTTAAATTTCGATTTTTTTTCCTTTTCTTTGGAATTTTTTTTAATCAAACACTTTATTGGACTTCACAAAACGAAAAAAAGAAAAACAAAAGGTGGAAAGCAGATGAAATGGAATGTTACAATTTTTTTTTTTTTCGCTTTTTCATAAAAAGTCAATTTTTAGGATTCAGGTGAAGCCTGGTCCTGAAAAATGCGCATATTTTTAAATCTATACATTTTTAGAAAAAAATGGTATGTGGTTCTCCAAAGCAAAACTTTTTTTTTATAAAATGAGACCTGCATTATGTTTCTAGGTTCAATTGTATTCATTTCATGAAGGAAAAACAGCATTTTTTTGCTAAAAATCACGTTTTTTTCAAACTTGAACCTCAATGAGGCACGGGTTAATATTATCCAAATGAGCTGAAACTTAGCCAATCTCATTTTCTAGTCAATTGGCAACTTTTTGGGGGGTCCCCCGAAAAAATTCGAAAATTGATTTCTTGTGACCACCCTAATCAATCATGTTTTCAAGAAAATTATGATAAAGAATGCGAAGGTTTTAGCGTGCATGAAGAGAAATTTATTAAGTTAAAAACTAAAGTTCTAAAAATTTTAAAGGTTTCCGAAATTGAAAATATCACGAAACGGAAGTTTAAACTTCCTAAGATAGAATTTAAATTATTCGGGGGAGATATTAAAGATTAGTCGACATTTTGGGCTCAGTTTGAAAAAACACATAACGATTCTGAAATCGCGAAAGAAGATAAATATCAATATTTGTTACAAGCAACGTTAAAGAGTTCAAGAGCAAGAGAAATTGTGGAGCCATACACCGCTACTGGTGATAGTTATGAAAATGTAATTGAATCAATAAAGGCTCGTTTTGGCCGTACTGATATGTTAATAGAAATCTATATAAGAGAAGTGTTTGCTTTAATGATGAATAATACAACGGGGAAAGGTCCAAGAATTCCTCTTTTTTAAATTATACGACAAAATTGAAACATATTTAAGATCATTAAAAATGTTAGCGAACATTATTCTGCAGTTCTTTATACATTGATTGAACCGTGCTTGTCTGTTGAAATATTGAGAATTTGGGAAAGAAATTTAAATTCCATTACTTTAAAATTCAAAAGATGAATACTTTCACTTTCAAAACCGGTTCCGAAAGTGAAAGTATCCCAATAAAAAAAAACAGTAAGCAAAATCGATAAAGTGAAAAATAGCCTTTGTATAGATTGATCTCAGCTAGCCAATGCAAAAGCAATTGTTTAAAAATATGGAAATGCAAACGAGATATCTTAAAAAATTTCTTCCATGCAGTTACCATTAGCGAACGGGTGTTTTCGCGCGAGTGAAGTAGCCTCTTTAGACGAAAAGAGGATGATCGAGTGGGTCCGTGGTAGTATACAGGACAGGCACGGTTACAAATAAACTGTCATTTTCATTGTTTGGGTGGCAGAAACTTCGTTGTTCTTCATTTTCATGCATTTAAGTCTATAGATCCTCTTGATAAAATGTCCTTTTTTATCCGACCATGATTTTTTTCAGCAAAAAACAATCCTCTTTAGCTAAATCAATCTTACAATACAATCTGACTATGTTAAGTCTTTATCTGACGTTTCTCTCCCACTTTTATCCCCATCATGCAAAATAATTTAAAATCTTAATTTGTTTTTACGTCTATCGCATAAAATTCCTGCTCTATTTGTTGCTTTATAGTGATAATAAATCAGTAATCAATCATGTAAATTAACCTCCTCCCGTCAAAATCTGAAAACACTTTATTTAAAAGAAAAAGTGCGGTACTCGCTGCTGCCTAGGAATAAATAATCAAACAGCTAAAAATCACCTCCCGCATAAACTTTTTTCTCCTCTCGCTTGTTCCGCCACAGCACGCTGTTTAAAAACTTTAAAAATCTAATTCGAAAAAACACAAAGAAATATACAAAGAAAGAACAGGGTTCGTATGCTTCAAGGACTTTCAAGCACTTTTTATCAGAATTTTTGTAAAGTAATATTTGCTTTATTTAATGGGGGGAAAGGCTATCTTCAGAGATAGCGACCAGTACTTTACGAAATTTCTGGTACTAAAATACCTAAAATCCCCTGAATCCCTTGATGCGTATACGAACCCTGAAAGAAGCACACTAAAAACTTTAAAACATTTCTATTAGAGAAAAGAACCGTGGGATAGGGTTAGGGTTGATTCCTGCACCCAAACACCCCAGA
This sequence comes from Maratus speciosus, assembly GCA_963932465.1. NCBI lineage: Eukaryota > Metazoa > Arthropoda > Arachnida > Araneae > Salticidae > Maratus > Maratus speciosus. The sequence continues at coordinate 107,575,996 of OZ010799.1, forward strand.
TGATGAAACATGACGTCACATGCCCGTGCTCTGTAGAGAAGAAGACGTTTAAAAGTTCTTTTTGCCTAAATTCGGTATAGGAGGAATGAAAAGACCTGTTTAAAATACGTCATTTAGACAATTGTAGTAAAACGTTACAGTTTTCTGAATTACTAAATGTACGTTTTTAGTCGAATACCAAATATGTCACTCTCACATGTGAAAGCACCTTCTTCGATTGAAGATAAGAAAGGTCTCTAATTTCAGACCTCGACGGAGTAAAAAATCTCTGAAAATCATGTTATTTGATGCAGTTATGGGAAACTTGTTGTTTTATGTTTTTATACAAATATGCCTTTTTATTTCCCTTTTTGGGTAATTGTGCCCCTTGGTGCTCTAAAACAAAAGTATTCAAAATAAAAATACATTTTCTTTCCAGTTGTAAGTAGAAAAAGGTGTCAATAAATACATTTATACTAGCAGACTTCACCCGCTTCGCTGGTCGGTTTCTCTAAAAGAACCTTGAATCAAACGAAATATATCTAGCAAAAATGAAATGTGTTTACCTATTTTTTTAGGACGTTTGTCATCTTCAATTTCACGCTTCTACCTAAAATGGCTGTTGAGTTATGCCAAATGTTCTAAAATCTTCGACCCCCCCCCCCTTTTAAACCCCTTAGGGTGGGAAATTTGTAAAATCGCTGAAACATGTTTTCAATTGTTTTTAAATAATCTATTTTCTGGAATTTCGGGTGTTTAATTATTTTTTTAGTAGATTATTTTTCTGGAATTTCACCTTCCTACCTCAAACGGCTGGTGAGGTATGGCAAATGTTCTAAAATTTTCGACCCCCCTTTTAACCCCCTTTGGGGGGGGGGGGTTCTAAAATTGTTGAAATACGTACTGAATTATTTTTTAGTAGATTTTTTTCTGGAATTTCACGCTTCTAGCTAAAACGGCTGCTTCGATATGGCCAAATGTTCAAAAAGTTTCGAACCCCCCCCCCTTTAAAAACTCCCTTACGAGGGGGGATTTCTAGAATCACTGAAACGTGTTTATTTTTTTATTAGATTTATTTTCTGGAATTTCACGCTCCTAACTAAAAAGGCTGCTGAGATATGGCCACACGCTCTAAAGTTTTCGGCTCCTCCCCCTTTTTAACCCCGTTAGGGGGCAGTTTTCAAAAACCCGACCTTAGTGCTCTTTTTCCCCCAAAATTTCATGCTTCTAGGTTGAGTAGTTTGGGCTGGGCTTTTTATGGAGAAAAAGATTAAAAACTATCTCAAGCGATTTTTTCGCCATAGGCCATATTGTAATGGAATTCTTTTGAGTGTACCTGTAATCCTCCACTTCCACACAACCGCGTCCAAACTGCCTTACTAACAGCAGGAGACCAAGGGACATCTAACCACTACAACTGCGTGTGGGTGGGGGTAGGTGTTCATGGAAAAAAGTCTATCTTTACCCACAGACAATAGACTTTTATATAAATATAGATTATAGCCCGTGAGTAACGCTGACGTCATATTGACGGTAGCAGCAACCTGATCAATAAAGTTCATTGTTACTACAATATTTTTAACTTCCAAACGTCGCACAATTTCAATTTTTACACAGTCATATGTGAAAAAATCTACTTCCAAATACAGTTTATACTAAAATTGCAATGTTATTCATATTTCACAGCTTTAAAAAATTTCAAGCGTGAATATTTTTAAATCTGTGTGCAACTCAGACAAGAAAGATTTACCCATTTGCACTTTTAAAAAAATGAAAATAATTCCACTATTTTTTAATAATATTTCATAACTAAACAGCCAAACAAAATTCAAACTTTTCAAATGAATAAATCTCGTATTTAATAAAATACACTTCCAAAAGCAATTTATTTGAAAACTATAACTCAGTTTACTGATTTTTCAGATATTTAAAAAAAACTCAAGTATGAATATTTTTAAATTTGTGTCAGGGTTTGTACGGTCCCGTTATTTTCCAGGTAAGATATCAGTATTTTTTTAGGAAAAAAATAATCTAGTTCAAACGCGATAAATTTCGCCTTATTTAAGGGGACTGGGTACGCTCTATCTCGGCTATGTTAAAATACACCAACTTTATGTACCTTTTTCTCAGAAATGGTTGAAGATGGAGGTCTAGAATTTTTTGAGTAGTTTGAATAACATGCTTTACGTATTTCGACAGACCATTCTCTTTCTAAGTGAAACTGAAAATTAATTATTAATTATTTATTGAAAGACATTTTTAAATTAGCATTTTTGGTAAGATTTCGCTGCCTAAAATAAATAATTCTCAACAAATCATTAAATCCCTGTGTTAAAGTATGCACTATAACATAATATAAGTATTTAGAAAAATCTGAGTTCCTAAGTTTAATAGATATTGAAAAAAAAAAAAAAAAAAAAAAAAAAAAGAACACAAACCTGAAAAATCGAAGTTCTGAGAAAAAGACATTTAAATTTGTGAAGCAATGTTGCCAGTGGACTATTTTTTTAAATTCAGATTTCTTGGTTGGCACAACTTTTTTGAAATAGTAAAATTCGCCTTATATAATAACATATTAATTAAGGCGAAAACAATGGGAATTTTACCACTTCAGAAAAGTGGTGTCAATCAAGAAATCTGAATTTAAGAAAAGTAGTCCACTGCTGTGTAGTGCTCTTAGAAAGAATGAAAAAAATCCAACATTTTTTTTTTTATATATAAACATATAAACATGTCTAAAACATCGTTGAAAAGATAACATTTTAAACTATTTAATGATACAAAAAAAAAAAGTAAAAATCGATTTTTTGGTTGAATTTCGCTTACACGGTCCCATTCAGGAGAGATTTTCTATATAAAAAAAAAGTACTGGTACCGAAGAATTTCCTGGTTTGGAAATTCGAGGACCCGTACGAACCCTGTGTGTGCAACGAAGATGTGAAAGATTAATCCATTTGCACTTAAAAAAATGCAAATAATTTCACTTTTACTTTTTTTCTATAATATTTCATAACCAAACAGCCAAACAAAATTCAAACTTTTCAAATAAATAAAACACTTATTTATTTTATAAAATGTATTTCCAAATGCAATTTATTTGAAAATAATAACTAAATTTAATGATTTTTAGAGCATTAAAAATTTTCAAGCATGAATATTTTTATATATGTGTTCATCTCATATATGAAAGATTAACCCATTTGCACTTAAAACAATGAAAATAATTCCGCATTTTTTTTGTTTTCGTTTATTATTCCATAATCAAACAGCCAAACAAAATTCAAATTTCAAATAAATAAAACACGTGTTTAACAAAATGTACTTCCAATTGCTATTTATTTGAAAAATAAAACTCAGTTTAATGATTTTTTAGAGCTTTAAAAAAAATTCAAGCATGAATATTTTGAAATCTGAGTGCGACGAAGATATGAAAGAATTACACTTAAAACCACATTTGTTTTTGTTTTCGTATAATATTTCATAACCAAACAGACAAACAAAATTCAAACTTCTCAAATAAATAAAACATATATTTAGCAAAATGTGCTTCCAAATGCAGTTTATTCGAAAACTTTAATCTGTGTGCAACTTATACATATGAAAGATTAACCTATTCTCACTTAACCACTTAACCTTTACTGAAGTGGAGTAATTCTGCTTATAAACTGATGAAATAATGAACTCACACCGCAATTTGTAAACGAATTTATTATAAAATATGAACTTGCTTATTTTCATGTACGTTATAATAGGAAAATTTTAGTTAAATAATCTTGATGCCGACTGTCAGTTTTGGAATTAAAATTAGGTGTCATATATTAAGGGCACCGCGCCGGAAAGGGTTAACTGTCACATTTTTTCTTTCTTTTTTTTTTTTTTTTTTTTTTTTTTTTTTGACACCATATAGAGCCAACACCACTTTTTAAGTACAAAAACATTTGCATTAAATAATCGAGAAAAATCTGCCACTTTATGAACAGAAGATTTCAGGTAAAAATTAGTGGTGTCGAAAAGCTTTTAGTAACGCAGCAAGCTATATTTCTTGCCCGAACAGAGATTGGGCAAAAAAGTTAAGTAGAACAATGTAAATAGTTCCGCATTTGTTTGTCTTCGTTTAATTCCATAACCAAACAGCCAAACAAAATTCAAAATTCAAACTCAATTTAAACATGTATTTAACAAATAGGTATTCGAAATGCGCATTTAACCATTCAAATAATAAAATAATAAAAGTTGCTAAATAGTGAAATGTTTCGCTATTGACGTGAGGCTAATACGAAAATAGCAAAATATGATTTGGTGCAGTTGATAGGAAATCTAAGAAAATATACTAGATGTACAGGGTTGCCACGCTTCAGGGAATTTTCCAGGTGAAGTATCAATATTTGTTTATAGAAAAATAAATCTATATTAAACGCTCGAAATTTCGCCTTTTTTGAGGAGAGATTTTCTATAAGAAAATACTGGTATCAAAGAATTTCCTGCTCTGGAAATTCCCTGTAGCGTGGCAACCCTGATGTAAATATCTATTGAAGTTTTCAATTTAAAACGATTTTCATCTGTGTACATTGGACAGTATGTCAGCTATAGTATACCATTTTTTCCAATTGGTAAATTTCGCTTTATTAAATCGCAGATTTCTGCAACTAAGCATGGTGAAAATTATTTTTTGAAAAAGTAGTAGATATTTTGAATAAACAGTTTCGCTAATCTTGTAACATTACCCAGAATAGATAGCAGGGGTGGAGAAAACCTTTGTTTTAAATATATCGGTAAATGGCTGCATGGTGAAATTCTGTGGAAAATTATTCACTTCACAAAGTTTCCATTGTTATTAAGGTTTAGAAAAGTTTTTCCAACTGTTCAAAAGCATTGTGTTCCATATTCCGTGCTTACAAGCACCAATACGTTCAGGGGCGCCATTTCAGAAATTTCTTGAGGGGGGCAAACATTTCTTTGGATTTTGTTGAGTATATCTGAGGAGCACTATACATTGCATTATTGAAAAGAAGCATTACTGATACAATTTGAATATCACACATCTTTTAAAAATTAGCCAAAGTACTCATTAATAATAAGTGCATCTCACTTTGAGAATCTTCCAATAACAAGGTTTTAGAAAGTATTATTGATAATTGTCAATTTCTGTCCTTAACCCCTTAACAGTGTGGCCCGAACTGTATTCGGGCAAGAACACTTTGCTTGCTTCGTTATTAAAAGCATTTTGGTACCACTAATTTGCAACTGTAAATTTATCTTTATTGATTGTCAGATATTTTTCGATTAAGTAAGGTAAATAGTTTAGCATGGAAAAAGTGGTGTCCCGACCCATTTTTAATTTTTTTGTAAGAAAACAAATGTCCCTGTTAAGGGGTTAAACTGCTTTTTTAAGGATAACTTTTTATTTTCGAAAACTAACGTTATTTTGGCTTTTGTGCAATTTCAGAAAAACAAAATTGAGCAACACGAGATGACAGATACATTTTTTAAATATCAAATTCCTTGAGGTGGGCAATTGCCCCCCCCCCCCTTCATAGCCTCCCACAAATGATGCCCCTGAGTACGTCAAGTCACACGTGTACTGCAGAAGCTAAAAAAAAATGCGACAAAAAAGATTTAAAAATAGAAATTATTGAAAGTTTTACACCAGAATTATTACTTCACTTATTTTAATCTGTTTAACAAAGGGTTTATTATAAGTATCAGATCAAGAGAAAGTTGTTGGGATCAAGAAAATAGTATCTGAATGATGCTATGAGCAGAAAGACAAGAAGAAAGGAACCAAAGACCGCAAGAGCATTCCTTATATTCTCACCCTAAGATTGATGTCATTTAACCCCTTGAGGGGCAAGCAATTACGTTTGTGAAATGCTGAATTCCCACCGGAATCTTTGAAAAATTCTATTTCAAAATAAGTAAAAGCAATTTTACGGCCTTTTTTCCACAAAAGTTAGAAAAGTAAAATTTAATAAATTTTTTCTGGTGTAAAACTTCATTAATCGTAGGTGTAATACATACCAGTGCCCCTCAAGGGGTTAACGACATCAACCAGTGTTGCCAGTTTGACCTCCATTTTTATTTCAAATTCATACCGGCAGTTTTGATAGAATAAGCTTTACTTCACATAATCATAAAATTTCTGTCATTCAATAAATCAAAAAATACTTCATTTAATTTCTGGCACGAATTCGGATTTGCTGAAGAAAAAAAAACGGAGGCCAAACTGGCAACTCTGACAGTAACGTCAGAGTTAGCAAAATTATTGCAGGTTGGACGGTTTTTGTTTATTTCCGATTGCTTTTTTTTTCTTTTTTTTTTTTAACAATATTAGCTTTCTTTAATCCCAGATTAAATAACCTTAATATTACTAATTTTAAAAACTGGTAGGTACGTTGTGTTTATGACGGCCAAATATCAGAACGAGGGATATGAGCCCTAAATGGAGAGTGCCCTCCGTGGGGGTCTTTCTAAGGGAACCTAACCCGAATTTACGCTTGGAAAACCAAGTTTCGAAGAAAACCACGAAGACTCCGAACGATTAGGCCGACCGGCGCGATTGGGATTACACCCATCACCTTCCGTCTACCAGCTTCGAGAGCAGAACCTCTCGGCCACTGGTCGGGCTAAAAACTGGTAGGAATCTGAATTATAAAAACCCGCCTAACTAGCAACACTGGTTACTATACACAGTCCCGGTGTATATTGTCATATCTGCTCATTTGTCAACTCCTGCAATAAAAGAATGGCAATGCATCACTTATCAATAATGCATACAATAAAAATTAACGGTTTCGGAAAAAACGATTTGCAGCAAAATAAATTTGTTTGTGTTTCTATTCATGATACCGCGGACCGCATATCGCTAGGACTCACGGTTTCCATACAATTAACATTTGAAATTAGGGAAGTTTCATTTGGACACCTTGTATACAAAATATAAAATGTCTATTAAAGTTTTCAATTAAAAACGATTTCCATCTACGTTTTGTACATCGGGCAGTGTATCGGTTTTTTTAAACCGAGTATTCTGGGTGTCTATTGCCTTGTTATCAATAAAGATATGTTCTTAATTAGTTCTCAATGTTCTCACTATTTCCTTATAACAATGGAAATAAACCAATTGCATCCATTTTCAAGATATTTCTTTAAGAAAAGAAATTCTTAAAATTTTTATTATACTATTTTTGTTCCAATTTCTTGATTTCGCTTACTTAATCACAGATTTCTGCAACTAAGCATGGAGAAGATTAGTTTTTGGAAAAATGGTAGATATATTGGGTAAATAGGTTCCCCAACATTACATAGAAGAGATAGCGGGGGCATTGTTTTAAATATATCGATAATTAGCTGTATGGTGAAATTCTGTGGGAAGTTATTTATTTCACAAGCTTTCCATTGTTATTAAAGTTTAGAAACGTTTCTTAACACGTTCACGCCGGCGTGGTGGGTCACACTCGACTGTCTCAGAGTTTTCAAGTCTCCGTCTTTTTGCACACCACTGTTATTTTACAGAAAATGTTGTTCCTTTAAATCGCCCAGTTGTTCTAATTAAATAAAACAACATTTTCTGTATTAAAATACTGGTATCGAAAAAGCCGGAGCCTTGGCAGCTCTGAGACAGTCGAATGTGACCCACCACGCCGGTGTGAACGTGTTAAACTAGATTAATTTTAATACAATTATTTTAATTGGTAAATAAATCATATGAGATGCAAATTTATATCTCATATGCTTCTTAACCTGTTCAAAACCATTGCGTTTCCTATTTTGTGCTAGCATGCATTAGTGCCTCAAGTCATACTTGTACTACAGCAACTAAAAAATGCGATAAAAAAAAGATTTAAAAATAGAAATTATTGAAAGTTTTACACCAGCATGATTACTTCACTTATTTTAATCTGTTTAACAGAGGACTTTTGTAAATACTTTTGAAGGGAAGAAGTTCTTCTGTAATCAAGAATATAATATGTTAATGATACCATGAGAAAGAAGACAAGAAGAAAGGAACTAAGAATCGACAATGCATTCGTGCTATTCTCGCCCTGAGAATTATGTCATTTAATGACATCAACATCAGGGTTAGCGCAATTATTGCAAGTTGGACAGTTTTTGTTTTATTTCCGATTGCTTATTTTTTTAATAACAATATTAGCTTTATTTAATCTTAGATTAAATAAGCTTAGTATTACTATTTTAAAAAATGGTAGCAATCTGGATTTTAAAAACCCGCCAAACTAGCAGCACTGGTTACTATCCCCTTCGCGACGGGAGCCTTTTACGAAATGTTTATTACTTTGCTACCGGTTTTAAAAAACAGAAGTTTGTGCCTATTCAAATCGGGAAAATGCTCGGATTAAATAAGGTAAATTTTACAGTAAAATTTTACTGGTGAGGATAAACGAGGATTCTTAGGCCTATTTCCGGCACGTATACGTGTCGCTCGTTCCCAAGGGGCTATACACAATCCAGGTATATATTGTCATCTCTACTCATTAGTCAACACCTGTAATAATAGAATGCCAATTACATGACATATCAGTAAAGCATTCAACAAAAATTAACAACTTCAGGAAAAAATTGCAGCAAAAGAAACTCGTTGTGTTGCTATTCATAATACAGGAAACTGCATATCTCTAGCACACATAGTTTCCGTACAATTAACATTTGAAATCAGTGAGGTTTCATGTGGACACCCAGTATACTAAACGTAAAATGTCCATTAAAGTTTTCAATTAAAAACAATTTTCATCTATGTTCTATAAAGCGGTCAGTATATCGGCTTTGTTTAACCCGGGTAGCCTGAGTGTTTATTGCCTAGTTATCAATAAAGATATAGTCTTAGTTATTTCTCAATATATTCTAAATATTACTTTACAACAATGGTAATAAACCTATTGCAGCCATTTTCAGGTTATTTCAGTTAAAAAAACTTTTACATTTTTTTATCATACCATTTTTGTTTTGATTAGCAAATTTCGCCTTATTTAATCGCAGATTTAAAGCATGGTGAAGATTAGTTTTTGAAAACTGGTTGATATGTTGAATAAATAGTTTCCCTAATCTTGTAACATTACCCAGAATAGATAGAGGTGGAGAAAGGCTTTGATTTAAATATATCGGTAAATGGCTGAATCGTGGAATTCTGTTGGAAATTATTCATTTCACAAGGTTTCCATTGTTATTAAAGTTTAGAATCGTTTTTCCAACTGTTCAAAATCATTGTGTTCATTATTCTGTGCTTACAAGCTTATGTCAAGTCACACTTGGACTGCAGAAGCTAAAAAATGCGGCAGAAAATATTTAAAAATAAGAATTATTGAAAGTTTTACACCAGAATTATTACTTCACTTATTTTAATCTGTTTAACAAAGGGGAATTGTGAGCACTCTCCAGGTGGGCATTTTGCCTGCAATCAAGAAAAAAATATCTCAATGATGATTTATGCTGAATGGTCTCTGTACCAGAAGAAAGGAACGAAGTTTCGAGAGTGTATTCCTGCTATTCTCGCCCTAAGAGTTATGTCATTTTACGACATCAAGATCGGATTTAGCGCAATCATTGCAAGTTGGACGTTTTTTGTTTTACTTCCGATTGCTTATTTAGAAAAAAAAACTCATGGGCAATTTTTGATTAAATCTGAATTTTAAAACAGTAGAAGCTCCTCCCTGTTCTGAAAGTCTTTTGTAAATAGGTGTTCTAGATAGGTTTCCTAAGTTTATGCATCGGTAACTATATTTCAATGTACAATCTAAAAAAAATATGGACAACGTGATATAAATACATTTTCTATAAGGTTGCCACGTTCTTAGTCAATGATGTTTTTTGAACAAAAACGATAATTCTCGTTTCCCGTCATGAATGTGGTAATAACAATATTAGCTTTATTTAATCCGAGATTAATTAACATTAATATTGCTATTTTTTTAAAATGGTAGCAGTCTGAATTTTAAAAACCGCCCAACTGGCAACACTCGTTACTATACACAGTCCAGGTTTATATTGTCATCTCCGCTCATTAGTCAACACCTGCAATAAAAGAATGGACAATTACATGACATATCAATAATGCATACAACAAAAATTGACCGTTTCGGAAAAAAAGAAAAGAAAAAACACTGCAGCAAAATAAACTTGTTTTGTTGCTATTCATGATACCGCGAACCGCATATCTCTAGGACTCATAGTTTCCGTATAATTAACATTTGAAATCAGGGAGGTTCCAATGGATACCCTGTATACTAAATGTAAAATGTCTGTTAAAGTTTTCAATTAAAAACGATTTTTATCTATGTTCTGTACATCGGGCACTATATCGGCTATATTTAAACTGAGTTGTCTAGGTATTTATTGCCTTGTTATCCATAAAGATATGCCCTTTATTATTTCTCAATATTCTGAATATTTCCTTACAACAATGGAAAATTACCAATTGCAACCATTTTCAAGATATTTCTTTAAAAAAAAACACTTAAAATTTTATCATACCATTTTTTCCAATTGGTTGATTTCGCTTATTTAATCACAGATTTCTGCAACTAACCATGGTGAAGATTAGTTTTTGAAAAACTGGTAGATATTTTGTGTAAATAGTTTCCCCAATCTGGTAATATTACCCAGAACAGATAGCGGGGGGGGGGGGGGCATTGTTTTAAAAATCTCGATAATTGGCTTGTATGGTGAAATTCTGCGGGAAATTATTCCCTACTTCAGAAGGTTTCTGTTGTTATTAAAGTTTAGAAACGTGTTTTCAATGGTTCAAAAGCATTGTGTTCCCTCTTATGTACTTACAGCATCAGTACGTCAAGTCTGCAGAAGTTAATAAATGCAACAAAAAAGATTTAAAAATAGGAATTAATGAAAGTTCTACACCAGAATTATCAGTTCACTTATTTTATCCTGTTTAACAAAGAGTTTTTTAGTTTGAAATGGAATTACTTATTACTTTAAATCAAGAAAATAGTATCTTAATGATACTATAGCACAAAGACCACAAGAAAGAAACTAAAGAATGGCAGCGCATTTTTGCTTTTCTCTCCCAGAGGCCTGGGAGCTAACACAAAAATGGCGGCTGCCGAAGGCGGATTTTTTTTCAACGGGTGTACGGTCCCTTGAATTTTGATACCCATAATTTTTAAATGTTTTTCTGCTTTAATTTTCTGAGATTAAACAAGATAAGGATATCTTTTATAAAATACATGTATCTAAATTTAGGGACAGTACATATGTTTAAAAAAATCCACCTTCGGCAGCCGCCATTTTTGTGTCTGCGCTCAGGCCTAATATTCAGGGGGCGGTGCGTTCCCTAAAAATGATGTCATTTAACGACATCAACTTCAGGTTTACCAACTCTTGTTGCAAGTTGTACGGGTTTTATTTTTATTCCAATTACTTTTTAAAAAATAACAATATTAGCTTTATTTAATCCCAGATTAAAAATCCTTAATATTACTATTTTTAAAAAATGGTAGCAATCTGAATTTTAAAACCCCTCCCAATCGGAAACACTGGTTACTATACAGAGGCATAAGGTGTGGGACTAAATTAAGCCCAATTGCGCTTTTCGTTCTGCGGGCATTCATTATTTACCTACTGGGTGATTACACATGCTGTGATATCGCATGAGAAAATTTTTCTGCTTTTTTAGTCGAATTAGAGTTTTATGTATAGATTTTCTAAATTTAACTATACCGAAATTAGATTCCGTTCCAAATTTAAACAAATATATTTCTTACACATAAAAAAAAAACTAAAATTTAAATGAAAAATGGATATCAGCGAATAACAAGTTGGTGCAAGCATATGATATATATAATAAAGTTTCCTAAGGTGTCAATGTTTAGAAGTATTTGACAAAGTAATTCCTTTTGTAAAATGTTGAAATGATTGCCTCATGCCAGAATTTACGGGCGATTTTGTTACAAAAAAAAAAAAAATAATAATAATTGCTAATTTTCACGTACATTTTAAAGGGAAGTTTTTCTTAAAAATTAGTTGGTGCCGTTTATCAGTTTCAAATTAAAATAAGGTGTTTGCGCTGAGCAAATGGCGCCCATGAGAGGTTAACTAATAAGTTTAGTGCAGGGTTATCAGTTTGGTTTGCATTTTTATTCGGAAAATCCGAATTCGGCCAGAAATTAACCTTTGCACTCGAGAGGTGACTCTCACTCGCCACTAGTAGTATTGTCAGGTGTCCCTCATAAATCGGGACGCCAAATGCTTTGGACACCACTAATATCTTACAGTATATTTCGCCATCTTTTATCACAGATTATTTGGCCATTAGATAAGCCGAAGAAAATTAGTTTAAAATACTGGTGTCCAGATCATTTGGAGCATCCATTTACGCGGGACACTAGTGGTCAGTGGAACTCACCTCTCGAGTGCAAAGAAATAAAACCAGCATATTTTAGCTCACAGGCTATGAAAGCCAGAAAGCTAATGTGCCCGCAGATTCTGTATGTACGTGGGTACGTATGTATGTACGTGACGCGATAACTCTTGATAGAAATATCCGATTTGCTTCAAAATTTATTTCTAGGTTCATTCTGATAAGGTACTTCCCTGATTAGTTTTGGGAGTTCATTGGTTAAGTATAAAGGAGGGGGGGGGAACTAGGGGCTACCACCTCCCTTAAATTAGATAAACGGGTTTTTTATGCAGATTTATCAGATTTGCTTGAAATTTAGTATACCGGTTAATTCTGATCAGCCGCTGCACTGATTAGATTTGGCGATTCGTTGTTTAAATATAAAGGGGGTAACGGGTGGCTAGTACTCTATTTAATTTAGATAAATAGGTTTTTCTATCCGATTTGCTTCAAATTTAGTATACCGGTTTATTCTGGTAAGAGGCTTCCTTGATTAGATTTGGAGGTTCATTTATTAAGTATAAAGGGGGTCGCGGGGGCCTAATACCTCCCTTAATTTAGATAAATGGTTTTTTCCATCCGATTTGCTTCAAATTTGGTATACCGGTTTATTCTGATAAGACACGACCCTGATGAGATTCGGAGGTTCATTGGCTAAGTATACAGATCTCAGAAACAGAGGGGTGGGGCTAATCTACCTTTAATTTATTTTTCGAGGGGCATTGTTCTTTGAAATAAGAGTATGATATACAATTAGTGTGAATAGCCTGTGAGCTCAGTGCCATCAGTTTAACTGGGCACTTTTCGTTTTATTGTTTTATTTAATGAGAAAAAATTTGTAATTATATAAATAAAGATTCTTCTTTCAAAATTTTCGGTGTGAGTTTGAAATTTCGAAATGAAAATGGAGACCAAACAGTAAACCCTGATTTAGTGATAATGTATAAAATGGATAAAAAGTATTTGGGAAATACAGGGTGTCTACATGAAACATTCCTGATTTCAAATGTTAATTGTATGGATACCATGAGTGCTAGAGATTTGCGGATTGCGGTATCATGAATAGCAACACAAGAAGTTTATTTTGCTGAGGAAAAAAAAAATCCGAAACAGTTAATTTTTATTGCATGTCTTGACAAGTTTATTTTGCTGCAAACGTTTATTTGTCTGGAAAAGTTACATTTTAGTCTATGTATGCACTTCGATATGGGTTCTATGATTATCCCATCAACCGAAAAACTATCGCCAAACTATAAGATTGGATGATCGCCAATAATGGAACTCGCCTCAAAAAAGTACACTAATTATTTGCGTTAAAATCGTAAAATAATGAAGTTTTATTTCGTGTTTAGCCGGACTTAATAACGATAAAAACTTTCAATTATCAAATGTATTTGGTAAAAAGATCGAGATTGCCACCGATGTCTTGCATCTTTCCGGAAAATAAATTCATACTCCCTTCATGAGAAATAAATTCATATTAACCAGAATTAGTTATTAAAATGTGTACGAAATGATATAAAAATAAAAATCTTGAATTTTCCCCATACATGTTAACTGAAAGTTTCACTGTTTTTCGACCTTGATGTGCGGATTTTAGGATTTGGGGCATTATTTGACATTATTATTATACAATATGATATACATGGATACAGTTATTTTATTCATTTCGCAGGCATAATATCACACCGCAAATAAAAATATCCTTTATTTGTATACATTTAGCCAATATATTGATACAGCTTACCTGAAGTTATGTATTTGATAAATATTCTAAATTACTTTTTTGTATTATTTTAATTTGTTTTTTATGCTACTTGCTATTTTTAACGATGTTATTTGCTTAATAAGTGCATTTTGCGACCCACCGTGACTGAGTGGTTAGGGCACTACACTGCTAATCGCTTGAGAACGTAGGAGGTGGGCTGCGGGTTCGACTCCCGCTGGCTCCATTGCACACTCTTTGCGGAGCTCCCAGTTGTAATTCTCTGTTGTAAATTTCCTTATGGCTATCTCGTCCTTGTATACTGACGATGATAAGCGGTCGCCTGATGTCAAGCACACAAGTCAGATGTATGTGTTGAATAAAATAAACAAACTGTATTTTAAATGACTGTTTTGAACGAGATTGGCAACGATAACAAAATTGTTGATGACAGATCATAGATCATTTTTGGCGATGCATGCTCCTGACACGGATAATACGTAAGTACTGGTAAATGTTGTACGCAAAATACTTCCAATAAACAGATTTATATACGCAGCCTAAGCTTTCTCCATTCTGTTCTATCTAGCTTTTAATTGACATTTTATTAAAAATCAGTCACACAGTATACAGTTCTCTTCTATGTAATAATATTCTATCTACTTATTTTGATTGCTAAAATGAGTAAAATATAAACCTTAAAATCAGTATCTGTGTTACATATAGATTAACCTCTTCACGCTCTTGGCCACATTTGTGGACGTTATATGCAGGTGTGTTCGTAATCACATAAATACGTAGCACCCATAGTCGTCGTTCTGTCCGTCCGTCTGTCGGTCTGTCTGTTTGTCCGTCTGTTTGCATATAACAGAGCAAAAACTACTTAATAGAATGGTCTGAAATTTTAAATATATACTTTTTGCAAAATTTTGTCGTGTCATTTTAAATTTTAGGAAAATCGGATGTATAGTTTGATTACAGGGACAATCAAAAATTTTCCGTTACATTAAGCCCAATAGGAAAAAATTATTGCAAGTGCATTTTAATGATCTTACAGCCTCCCGAATGGTCTGAAATTTTAAATATATAATTGTTGCAAAATTTTGTCGAGTCATTTCAAATTTTATGAAAATTGGATGTTTAATTTAATGACAGGGACAGTCAAAAGTTTTCCGTTAAATTAAGGCCAATGGGAAAACATTATTTCAAGCGCATTTTAATGATTTTACAGCTTTTCGAGCAGAATTAAATTAATATGCACTTATGAAGTGCACTAAAATATACATTCAGCACAATATGCGGCACAAAAAATATTTTTTAAATTAGTTATAGTACGAACGCAGCTCATTTGCCACGTTTGACGAGTAATTTCCAACTTCTTTATAATTATAATTACTGTCAATAATAAAAATAACAAAAATTTGATAATAGATGTTCATTACAGCATCTCTCGACAAGAAAAGTAATATTTGTATGGTTTAGTTGCACTGATAATGTTATTTCCGATGTACAGTCATGGAAAAAAAAAGTAAATACCCCTTACTAACTCTACAAAAAAATATCGTAGAAGAAAATTACTGGTACCACACGATTGGTAATAAAATCTGCTTTTAAATGGTGTATATAACATTTGATTAGGGTGGCATCTACATATTAATACGAGCCATAACTTTGTTTTTTCCAATAGCAGTACACAATTCTGACAGCATAAATGAACTCTACACCCGTCAATTAGCCTAAAAACAAATTTTGTGCAATTCGTACGATAAATTTCCGAGAAATTAATTATTTTAAAACGAGCGTATTTTAGGGGCTGTATCCAAATTGAAGTTCAGTACTCAATTGTTGGCCGAGAGAGCCCCCTTCTTGATCAAGGCATCTTAATCTTTTTGAAAATAATATCTTCATCGTACCTCTCTATACCATATCTTAAACTTTTCAGGGGCAAGATACTTCCATTCGTAAAATGCTGAAATGAGTGATTGACACCGGAATTTAAAAACAAATTTATTTCAGTATAAACTGAAGCTATTGTTCCGGTGTTGCCAGATAGTCGAATGTCAATTTCCCCAAAATTTCTGAAATTTTCCCCAAATGAATGATTTTTCCCGAAAAGGTCCCCAACTCACTTTCTACTCAAAAGAGTAAATTTTCAATTTTCAATTTACCACTACAATTTTTTTAACTAATTTAAACACAAAATTTTTCCCCAAATTAAGCTTTAAAAAAAAAAAAAAAATCTCATTTACAAAAAATAAACCTTTAAACTCTGCAGAATTTGCATGCATGTTCGCAGCAAAACGAAGAGAATGATAGATACATTTTGCAATGACAAGTTCTTTTATGCTTGTTTTTTTAACTTGCTGCCAATTGATAATGCTGGCCTATCATTACATTAGCGTCATTTTGTTTTTCAAGGGTTAGACCATCTCTAATCAGTTGAGATTTGAATAAATTCTAAATGGTGTTGGCACTCCTGCATCTATCTTACTTAACCTATAAAACGTTTTTTTTTTTTTTTTTGTCATACCTACTAAAGAGTCTAATCGTAACGCAGAGTACCTTTGTTCTATCAATCACTGTGCTTTAATAAATAATAAAAGAAAAATAACTGCTTTCTACATCTTTAATTAAATCTTTAAAAAGCGCGGTAAGAGAACGTTTCGCATAAGTCCTGCAGATTTAGTAATGTGAAGGTTTATACCGCTTAAGAGCCTACTTCAGTCAAACGAAAAGACCCGTTCGCTAATGCTAATCCTATGGAAGACATTTATAAAGATATCTCGTTTAAATTTAAATATTTTTAACCCCTTGGGGACGAGCGACACGTTTACGTGCCGCATGAAGCGCTCAGAATCCTTGTTTTTTCTCACTAGTAAAATGTTACTGTAAAATTTGCCTTATTTAATCAGCGCATTTTCTCGATTCAAGAAGACACAAATTTCTGTTTTTAATAAACGGTGACAAAAGATTAAAAGTTCCGTAAAAGGCTCCCGTCCCGAAGGGGTTAAATGATTTCTTTTGCATTGAATAGTTGAGATTGATCTGTACAAAGACTGTTGTTTACTTTTTCGATTATCTTTACAGGTATTTTTAATGAGGACACTTTCAGTTTTGAAACCGGTTTTGAAAGTAAAAGCATCCTTATAAAAAAAATCTGCAATCAAAATCGAAAAAGTAAAAAATAGCCTGCATACAGATCGATCTCAGTTATCCAATACAAAAAAAACATTTAAAAATATTGAAATGCGACCGAGATATCTTTATAAATTTCTTCCACAGGATTAGCATTAGCGAACGCGTCTTTTCGTTTGACTGAAGTAGGCTCTTACGCAGAGTTCTCATTCAAGTTTCTTATAAGGAGAACTGAAGTGTCTGCTGAATTCATTGAGCAATTTCAGTTATAAACACAGCAATGTGATTGTAGTATGCAATTGCATGTCTTACAAAAAGCTCTACCGTCATTCTAGGAAGCGCAAATAAACCAGCTTTAAACAAAAAAAAAGTTATAAAATAATCTCATTTTATGTTGTATAGATCTATACTAATAAAATAAATGTGCCTGTACAGATGACTAAGAAAATTTGTCGCACTTATATAGTGGCCTGGAAATTCAGATGGGGATACTCCAAGGCATATCGAGATGCATCTGTGATACGTCTAAACTGCCATGTTGTAAACTAGGAGCACGACAGTAGGGGAAGAAGGACAGTTCAGCGCCAGCAGGTGGTGGTGGTGTGTGGATGTGGGTGGAATCCACCTTGTGGATGGAGGAGGAGAGTGGAATCCACCTGTGAGTGAAAAGGGAGTCTTATCCTATAGTAGGAGGAACTGGAGGAGGGCTTAATTTTTGAGGGGGGCTTAATTTTTGAGAGGGGCTTAATTTTTTATTTTTTAATCGACTTAGAGTAGAAATGGATATGTCATACTATAACAAAGGTCTTTTCGAGAGGAAGTATGAAGACACTAAATTTTTCGATGGGCTTAATTTTTGAGGGGGGCTTAATTTTTTGAGGGGGGCTTAATATTTTTTTTCGAATTGATTTAGTATTAGAATGGAAATATCATACTATAACATAGTGAGTTAGGTGTTTTCGAAAGGGAGTTTGAGGGGTCTAAATATTTTAGTGGGGCTTATTTTTAGGGGGGGCTTAATTTTTTTTCTTCAAATTGACATAGAGTAGAAATGGAAATATCATACTATAACATAGAGATGTAGGTATTTTAGAAAGGGAGTTTGAGGAGCCTAAATTTTTTAGAGGGGCTTATTTTTTTAGGGGGGCTTAATTTTTAAGGGTGATTTTTTTTTCTGAATTGTCTTAGAATTTGAATGAAGATAAAAATGTCTTATGTTTTCTGAAAAAAATTTTTGATGCTGCCATCTGTATGCGGTAGTGCGAATTTATTATTGAAAATAGTATTTTATTTTTGAAAAGGTTTGAGGAAGGTTTCAACCTGCAAAATAGTCTCTTGGCTCGATGATATGTTGAAGACTTAACTAATCGAGCCAAGAAACTATGTCTATATGTTTAGATTTTAGATGTTTCAAAACAAAAAATTGTATTCCCCCTTCTGTATGCGCAAAGAGAGGTTGGTTTCTTAAGATAACTCATTAATACCTATTTTAACTGTTCACTCTGCGAATTCTTTTAATGTGTATGATTTTTATTTTTAGTTTAACTGATTTTATCGATTTTGTGAATGAGAGTTTGATTATTTTACAAAGCTAAGGTTTCGAACCTACGAACTCCGATTCAAATTTAATTTTTTGTAACCGATAAGCTATCCACTATCCAGACCGCGTCCCGACAATTACTGAATTACTTTTGAACACTATATATTTTTAAAAATACCTACCTTTTCCTCTTTCTTATACTAGGGAAGTTAATACAATTTATGTTTAAATTGAAGAAATAATTAATTTTTTTATATTTCTTTAATAAGAAAGTCATTAATAAGCAAGTCTAATCAGCTTTTTTCAACAGAAAATAGCTAATATGTAAATATTGATAACTATTGAAGAGATTATTTCACTTGTTTACAGATTTTAAATGAAAGTTTGAAATATTTGTCAGATTTTCTATTTATCAATTATTATAAATTGAATCAACTCATAGTTTTTTATTGCAACAGATAATTATTTGATAATTCTACACTAGTTCTAATGAATTTTAAAACTACTGCTTCACTTCAACTCATTCTTTTATACAGTTTAATAAATTTAGTTTGAATTAATCCATTGGTTTGTCATATATTTCACTGAAATAATAAAATTAATGTGTAAAACCTTAGAATGACGAATTCAAAAACGTAACGTGATGAATCATATACTTTTTAAACATTACATAAAAACCTTTGGATTGATTCACTTCCTGTGAACTTCCTACACATACTTTTTTATGCCACGTGTTTTTCTGAAATTTTTGCACCAATCATATTATATGATTTGCACTATCGTAATAATTTTTTAACATGCGCCCCCTATGATTATATATAAAATTGAATGAAACGAGACTTTTTCATTAGTGTTTGCTATTTTTTGAGTGTGTGAAGACGTTTTTTTTCACTTAGGATAATATGGCTAGTTTTCAAGATGGACATTCTACTATGTTAAGCGATGATGTATCATGTTTGAATAATCAATATTTTTCATCAAGATTAAATGATCCAGACATGGGATTAATAGTACAACCCAAAGTAGAACCCGTTTCAGATAATGAAGCGGAATCCTCCTCATCAGAACTGAAGAAACAGAAGCCACCTTTTTTGTGTACTGTTTGCAGCAAATCTTTTTCACGAAAAGGCAATTTAAAACAACATTTGATGATTCATTCAGAAGAAAGACCATTTATATGTGACATCTGCCAAAAAGCATTCTCTAGAAAGGTTATTTTGAATCGTCATAAACTATCCCATTTAAAGATTCCTTCAAAACATAAATGTGATTCATGCGGTGAAACGTTCTCAAGAAAGTATGACTTATTAAAACACATGAAGATACACAAGTCCTCCAAAAAGGATAAATGTATACAGCGTAGTGAAATATTCAATCGCAAGTCCGATGTTTTATATCATTTGAAAACTTCACACAGAGTTAGATCCAAAATTGATAATTCATCCTCTTTGAAAGGTATGTTTTTTGAGAAGGTTAAGCATTTTAAAAGGCAAAATGCGTTAAAAATATTTACTAAAACTGTAATCAACTCTAACGAGGAGAATGCTACAGACTTTAACACATTTTTTAATAGTATTCAATCGGATGTTTTAAATGAATTAAACTATCAGATTCAAGTTAAAAGATCGATGAAATTGTATGCAAGTGTACAAGTTGTTGTATATCGCGTAACACAGGAGGGTGTTTTAGAGACTGCCACTCCCTATTTTCTTTCAAAAACTATACTTGAATTAACGAATCTAAACTTATCTGAACATGTTGAGGATGCCTTTGCAAAAATTATTAAGTCCTATGAGAAGTCTACCAGACGTGGTTTTAATTGGACATTAGATAAAATATTGAATTTAGAACTATCTACCTTTAAAATATAACATGATTTGAAATGTTTATACCTTTTTGAAATATGTGTACTCATGTTTTCACTATTGTAACTATTGAAAACGACGAATAAATAATGTGTAAATGAAAAAGCTGTTGTCTGTTTATTTTTGTTAGAACAACTTGTGATTTTTAATAACTCATGAAGTCGTAACGGCTTTACTTACTATTTTTTTTTTCAATTTCTTATCAAATGAATAATGAGTTAACTATCTTTTATTAATTTCATATTGAAAGTCTGAAATTATCCATTGAAATATTTATTTTGCAATATTTCTAATTTATCATAATTATTTTTAAAGTTTAATATATCACTCGTTGTTTGTATAAACAACTGTTATTGCTCAATAATAATAATAATATCATTTATTACCATACAATTTAAAAAAAGCATAGAACCATTAACATAATATATCATTAACCACTTTTTTAAAAACTGTTACCTTGTGTTGCCATTGAATTCTTCAAAACAAAAAAGAATAAAACTAAAATCATTATCATTAAATATCATACACCACTTACATAAAAATTGTTACTTTGTGTTGCCATACAATTCTTCAAAAAAAGAATAAAACTAAAACTATTAACATTAAATATCATATACTGTAAATATAAAAATTGTTACCTTGTGTTGCCATAATATTCTTCAAAAAAGGATAAAACCATTGACATAATATATTATTCACCACTTAAATAAACTGTTTATATATATATATATTTTTTAGACTTAAACTAAAATTAATGACATTACTAATTCTTTTAAGTGTTTATCTGTAACCGACACTGATTTTTAACATATATTAAGGGATGTGCTGTTTCAAAACATTCAGTTTTCAACTGATTTTTGTTCTAACTTCATCTAATGTTACCTTTATTATTTGAAAATGGGTTCTGTAGTAAATATGTTAAAAAGATCTTCCGACAAAGTGGCTCCTTCTTCAAAGTATCAACGTTTAGAAGAACATAATGATCCCACTTCTGCGAGTGAATTAAATATACCAAGATTGGAAATTCCTAATTTATTAAACACTGACTGTGGGACAATATCACGTGATTTATCCACTACTGATTACTCACCGAATGTGAAATCTGAAATCGATATGAATCTTTTTATCCCTAACTTTGGTGATGATACTACATTTTCCGAGAATTCATGCCAAGAGTCAATTTCTGTCGAGGACTATTTGAATATATTTTTCAAAGACATGAATTTTGAATCCGCTTTAACCTCGACCCCAGCTAGTAACATAATTTCCCAAGACGAATCCTTTCAAGAACCTACTATTGGCCAAGAGGTTTCTGACTCCCAACCAAGCAACCTTTCTAAAGCAAGTGATGAATTACAAAGCACAACCTCACCTACGAATGTCATTCCACAGTCTAAAACTAGCAAATCCAATCATCCTATTGTATTTCGAGAAGAACTCAGTGACTGTATCTTTTTAATTTTAAAATTGCATAATAGACAATTTCATATTCATATTCGAGGGTTTAAACGCAGTGGGCTTACTAGTGAAGAAATTCTAACGAAAAATTGTATTATTATGGATGTTAACAGCTGGTTCGAATTTTGCAAGAAAACTTTTTCATTTAATTTGAGATATAAAAGTTCCTCATTTGTTTCTAATAACATGATATTAGTGTTAAATTTTAATAATGCTATCATGCGAATTAAAAATTTAAAGAATTATTCCCACATTGACTTAAACGAGTATCAGTTGCTGAAATTAAAAGAAAAAATACATGATTTGAATAAGGAACTTCTTCAGCATATATATGTAAACCATATACCAAGCTTAATTAGGCAGAAATGTATCATTGGTCATATATCTACAGAAAATGAACTCATGTTGCAGTCTAAACCTATAACATGTATTGAGAATAATGTATTAACTATACTAAACCGCATTTTTGAATGTGATGAATGTATTTTTAATCAGAAATCTCAAAGCCCTCATTCCTGTTGTATACTAAATAATCGACAAAAATTTGAAAAACTAAGAGATATGTTATTAACACTCGATTTAGATTTTGTTATTTCCTCATTTTTAAACGGAGTGGATTGTGTTAGTGAAAACTTTTTATCAAACATTCATGTAGAAACAATTCAAAACGAATTGTTTAAAATAATAAAATAAAATGTATTGCTATCCTTTTTAATACGTGTGTGTTTATTTTTCCAAAGTGTATGTTTATTTTGTTATGACTTTTAGAACTTTTAATAGAGTGTTAGACTTAAATTTGCGTATGTATATAACTAAAGAAATCAACAATTCTTTAGTAATTAAAAAAATTAATACAAGTTTAAAATATTAAACTAATAATCTTAATACTATTATTTCTACTTTCTAATATATATATATATATATATATATATATGAAACTTAATTATATAAAAAAGTTTTCAATAATAATAATAAGTTTAGAAAATTAAAAAGTTTAAAAAACAAAATTAAGAAACTCATTTAAAAAATATTTGAAAAGTTAAAAAAATAAAGTTTTCAAAATTAAAAAATCTTTATAAAAAAAATAATAATAATTAAAAAAAATATTAAAAAGTTTACAAAAGTTTTAAAAAAAAATATTAAAAAGTTTACAAAAGTTAAAAAAAACTTGAAAAAAAAACTCGAAAAAAAAATTAAGTTATCAAAATTTAAAAAAAAAATTATAAAAACTTAATACATTAAGTTTTCAAAAGTGAGTTTACCTATTCGTATATGTATACATGCATGTGACTTTCATTATGTTTTAGTTTAATACTTCTTTTTATCCTATAAAAGTGTTACATTAATATATACTTATAAAAATATTTGTAAGTTAAATTAAAAAAAAAAGTAACTTATAAAAAAAAAATGTTTACAAAATTAAAAAAACAAAATCTTTCTAAATAAAAAAAAGTTTTCAAAATTAAAAAAAAACTTTTTAAATAAAAAATATTTTCAAAATTAAAAAAAATAATAATTTGTAAATAAAAAAATATTAAAAATTTATAAAATTAAAAAGTTAAAAAAAAACTTTGTAAAAAGTTTTCAAAATTAATTTATCAAAATTAAAAAAAAACAAAAAACAAAAAAAAACTTAATAAATTATGTTATCAAAACTCAGTTCAACTAACTGTATATGTATCTGACTTTCATAATTAAAAAAGTTATCAAAAAGTTGAATTAGATTGCAAATACAAGTATACAATCAATCATATATCAATCAGTCATAGCAATTAATCGATCAGTCAATTAACCAATCAATGATATCAATAAATCAAACCAATCAATCAATCATATTAATCAACCAAACAATAATATCAATCAGTCATATCGATCAATAAATCAAACCGATCAATCAATCATATTAATCAACCAAACAATAATATCAATCAATCATATCGATCAATAAATCAAACCAATCAATCATATTAATCAACCAAACAATAATATCAATTAATCATATCGATCAATAAATCATATTAATCATATCAATCAATCATATCAATCAATCAACCAATCATTCATATCAGTCAATCATATCAATCAACCAATCATTCATGCCAATCAATGATTCATATTAATCATATCAATCGATTAATCAAGATACTGAATACAAGTATTCATACAAATAAATCACATCAATTGCAGTTCAAGTATTACAAGTTAGTATAATAACATTATAAGAATGTTTTGAATTAATACAATGATTAACTACCAGCATTTTGTAACAGCACTTTTACAAAAGCAATGTATGAATAGATATTTTAGTTACAAAAAATATTTAAAATGCTTTTGAAAGTTAACAAAATTATTTTCCAAAAATGTTAAAAACATTACAAGCTGCTAAAACCTACACTTTAGCAAGAGTGAGTTGTCCTATATTTCCTTTCTATTTGCATGTCCTATATTTCCTTTCTATTTGCATTTGAGTATATGTATACGGATTCCTCCTTTTAATTATGTTCTGTAGTATACACTTAAAAATATATATATATAAAACATTAAATTAAAATATTCTTTAGTTATTAAAAAGTTTAAGAAATTAGCAATTTTTTTAATATTATATGATAACAAAATTATTTTGTAATTTATTAAAAGTGAATTTACCTATCTCTATATATGCGTTTAATAAGATAAATCTCCTTTATGTGAACATACTACCCACATTTTATTCTTTAGTTATACACATCGAAAGAAAAAAAATAAATAAACAATCTATTATTAAATTCTTCAATTTAAAATTTTAATACATACATACTTAAACATTTATATAAAAAATAATGAACTTACCATGTTTGAAATCAGAAAAGAGATGATGAGCTTATCACGTGGTAGATTGTGACGTAATCAATTAGATATCACGTGCCTTCCTCGTGCCTTTTGATTGTCTTATCTACAATCAGGTTGTATTATCAATCACGTGATCTAACTGATATGAGTCTATACCAAGACACTAGCCATTTTTACTTCAGTCATCGAATATGTAGGTCGTATATTTTTTTTAAAGTCTTTTATTTTGTGGAATCTTCAGCAACATGATATCAGATATTTGCAAATAAAATCCTATTAAAATCTTTCTCGCAATTGCGAACAAAGATTAATTTTCATATTGTTTAAGTATAATCATTGATTATTTAACTGGATAATAATATTTTTAGAAGTAACTTAAATTTCTTATAAAAACGGAAGTATTTATTGCATCATTGATAGAATTCAAGTTTGAATATTAACCAAGTTTTTTAAACTTTTATAAACTCTTTATACTAGAATATATACTAGTTTTTACTAAGTACTAGTATATACTAAATACTAGTATAAATTATAAAATAACAATATGAAAATTAATCTTTGTTCACAATTGCGAGAAAGATTTTAATAGGATTTTATTTGCAAATATCTGATATGTTGCTGAAGATTCCACAAAATAAAAGACTTTAAAAAAAATATACGACCTACATATTCGATGACTGAAGTAAAAATGGCTAGTGTCTTGGTATAGACTCATATCAGTTAGATCACGTGATTGATAA
Source organism: Maratus speciosus (assembly GCA_963932465.1). NCBI lineage: Eukaryota > Metazoa > Arthropoda > Arachnida > Araneae > Salticidae > Maratus > Maratus speciosus. The sequence goes on from OZ010799.1 coordinate 107,601,614, forward strand.
TACAATCTGATTGTAGATAAGACAATCAAAAGGCACGAGGAAGGCACGTGATATCTAATTGATTAGGTCACAATCTACCACGTGATAAGCTCATCATCTCTTTTCTGATTTCAAACATGGTAAGTTCATTATTTTTTATATAAATGTTTAAGTATGTATGTATTAAAATTTTAAATTGAAGAATTTAATAATAGATTGTTTATTTATTTTTTTTTTTTGTTTCGATGTGTATAGAATGTCTATAGAATAAAATGTGGGTAGTATGTTCACACAAAGAAGATTTATCTTATTAAACGCACATATAGAGATAGGTAAATTCACTTTTAATAAATTACAAAATAATTTTTGTTATCTTATAATATTAAAAAAATTGCTAATTTCTTAAACTTTTTAATAACTAAAGAATATTTTAATTTAATGTTTTATATATATATTTTTTTAAGTGTATACTACAGAATATAATTAAAAGGGGGAATCCGTATACATATACTCAAATGCAAATAGAAAGGAAATATAGGACATGCAAATAGAAAGGAAATTTAGGACAACTCACTCTTGCTAAAGTGTAGGTTTTAGCAGCTTGTAATGTTTTTAACATTTTTGGAAAATAATTTTGTTAACTTTCAAAAGCATTTTAAATATTTTTTGTAACTAAAATATCTATTCATACATTGCTTTTGTAAAAGTGCTGTTACAAAATGCTGGTAGTTAATCATTGTATTAATTCAAAACTTTCTTATAATGTTATTATACTAACTTGTAATACTTGAACTGCAATTGATGTGATTTATTTGTATGAATACTTGTATTCAGTATCTTGATTAATCGATTGATATGATTAATATGAATCATTGATTGACATGAATGATTGGTTGATTGATATGATTGACTGATATGAATGATTGGTTGATTGATTGATATGATAGCTTGATATGATATGATAGCTTGATATGATTAATATGATTTATTGATCGATATGATTAATTGATATTATTGTTTGGTTGATTAATATGATTGATTGGTTTGATTTATTGATCGATATGACTGATTGATATTATTGTTTGGTTGATTAATATGATTGATTGATCGGTTTGATTTATTGATCGATAAGACTGATTGATATTATTGTTTGGTTGATTAATATGATTGATTGATTGGTTTGATTTATTGATATCATTGATTGGTTAATTGATTGATCGATTAATTGCTATGACTGATTGATATATGATTGATTGTATACTTGTGTTTGCAATCTAATTCAACTTTTTGATAACTTTTTTAATTATGAAAGTCAGATACATATACAGTTAGGTGAACTGAGTTTTGATAACATAATTTATTAAGTTTTTTTTTGTTTTTTTTTAAATTTGATAAATTAATTTTGAAAACTTTTTACAAAGTTTTTTTTTTAATTTTTAATTTTATAAACTTTTTAATATTTTTTTTATTTACAAATTATTTTTTTTTTAATTTTGAAAACTTTTTTTTTTTACTTACAATTTTTTTTTTAATTTTGAAAATATTTTTTATTTAAAAAGTTTTTTTTTAATTTTGAAAACATTTTTTTTATTTAGAAAGATTTTGTTTTTTTAATTTTGTAAACATTTTTTTTTATAAGTTACTTTTATTTTAATTTAACTTACAAATATTTTTATAAGTATATATTAATCTAACACTTTTATAGGATAAAAAGAAGTATTAAACTAAAACATAATGAAAGTCACATGCATGTATACATATACGAATAGGTAAACTCACTTTTGAAAACTTAATGTATTAAGTTTTTATAATTTTTTTTTTAAATTTTGATAACTTAATTTTTTTTTTCGAGTTTTTTTTTCAAGTTTTTTTTAACTTTTGTAAACTTTTTATTTTTTTTTTAACTTTTGTAAACTTTTTAATATTTTTTTTTAATTATTATTATTTTTTTTATAAAGATTTTTTAATTTTGAAAACTTTATTTTTTTAACTTTTCAAATATTTTTTTAAATGAGTTTCTTAATTTTGTTTTTTAAACTTTTTAATTTTCTAAACTTACTATTATTATTGAAAACTTTTTTATATAATTAAGTTTCATATATATATATATATATATATATATATTAGAAAGTAGAAATTATAGTATTAAGATTATTAGTTTAATATTTTAAACTTGTATTAATTTTTTTAATTACTAAAGAATTGTTGATTTCTTTAGTTATATACATATGCAAATTTAAGTCTAACACTCTATTAAAAGTTCTAAAAGTCATAACAAAATAAACATACACTTTGGAAAAATAAACACACACGTATTAAAAAGGATAGCAATACATTTTATTTTATTATTTTAAACAATTCGTTTTGAATTGTTTCTACATGAATGTTTGATAAAAAGTTTTCACTAACACAATCCACTCCGTTTAAAAATGAGGAAATAACAAAATCTATAAGTGTTAATAACATCTCTCCTAGTTTTTCAAATTCTTGTCGATTATTTAGTATACAACAGGAATGAGGGCTTTGAGATTTAAGATTAAAAATACATCCATCACATTCAAAAATGCGGTTTAGTATAGTTAATACATTACTCTCAATACATGTTATAAGTTTAGACTGCAACATGAGTTCATTTTCTGTAGATATATGACCAATGATACATTTCTGCCTAATTAAGCTTGGTATATGGTTTACACATACCGGGTGTCCCAAAAAGGACTGACTGATTTTAAAATTCAATAACTTGCAAACGGTGACAGATATTTAAAAAATTCTTGCAGGAGGGTTATGCATAAGGTCAAAAGTTTTATTACAGTGATTTTCGATTTTAGTTCGAATTACAAACAATAGATGGCGCTGTAAGTAATAGTCGCTAAATACAGGCTCGAATTCTGGTCCTTTCTCTTGTTCCATGCTGAAAAAGGAGATGGAAATGCATTATCCGGGCCACGAAGTACCAAAAATCGAGCCTGAATTCAGCGTCTATTGATCTCAGCGCCATCTATTGTTTGTAATTCGAACTAAAATTGAAAATCACTGTAAAAAAACTTTTGACCTTATGCATAACTCTCCCGCAAGAATTTTTTAAATATCTGTCACCGTTTGCAAGTTATTGAATTTTAAAATCAGTCAGTCCTTTTTGGGACACCCGGTATATGCTGAAGAAGTTCCTTATTCAAATCATGTATTTTTTCTTTTAATTTCAGCAACTGATACTCGTTTAAGTCAATGTGGGAATAATTCTTTAAATTTTTAATTCGCATGATAGCATTATTAAAATTTAACACTAATATCATGTTATTAGAAACAAATGAGGAACTTTTATATCTCAAATTAAATGAAAAAAATTTCTTGCAAAATTCGAACCAGCTGTTAACATCCCTAATAATACCATTTTTCGTTAGAATTTCTTCACTAGTAAGCCCACTGCGTTTAAACTCTCGAATATGAATATGAAATTGTCTATTATGCAATTTTAAAATTAAAAAGATACAGTCTCTGAGTTCTTCTCCAAATACAATAGGATGATTGGATTTGCTAGTTTTAGACTGTGGAATGACATTCGTAGGTGAGGTTGTGCTTTGTAATTCATCACTTGCTTTAGAAAGGTTGCTTGGTTGGGAGTCAGAAACCTCTTGGCCAATAGTAGGTTCTTGAAAGGAATCGTCTTGGGAAATTATGTTACTAGCTGGGGTCGAGGTTAAAGCGGATTCAAAATTCATGTCTTTGAAAAATATATTCAAATAGTCCTCGACAGAAATTGACTCTTGGCATGAATTCTCGGAAGATGTAGTATCATTACCAAAGTTAGGGATAAAAAAATTCATATCGATTTCAGATTTCACATTCGGTGAGTAATCAGTAGTGGATAAATCACGTGATATTGTCCCACAGTCAGTGTTTAATAAATTAGGAATTTCCAATCTTGGTATATTTAATTCACTCGCAGAAGTGGGATCATTATGTTCTTCTAAACGTTGATACTTTGAAGAAGAAGCCACTTTGTCGGAAGATCTTTTTAACATATTTACTACAGAACCCATTTTCAAATAATAAAGGTAACATTAGATGAAGTTAGAACAAAAATCAGTTGGAAACTGAATGTTTTGAAACATCACATCCCTTAATATATGTTAAAAATCAGTGTCGGTTACAGATAAACACTTAAAAGAATTATTAATGTCATTATTTTTACTTTAAGTCTAATATATATATATATATATAAACAGTTTATTTAAGTGGTGAATAATATATTATGTCAATGGTTTTATCCTTTTTTGAAGAATAGTATGGCAACACAAGGTAACAATTTTTATATTTATCCTCAACATGTTCAGATAAGTTTAGATTCGTTAATTCAAGTATAGTTTTTGAAAGAAAATAGGGAGTGGCAGTCTCTAAAACACCCTCCTGTGTTACGCGATATACAACAACTTGTACACTTGCATACCATTTCATCGATCTTTTAACTTGAATCTGATAGTTTAATTCGTTTAAAACATCCGATTGAATACTATTAAAAAATGTGTTAAAGTCTGTAGCATTCTCCTCGTCAGAGTTGATTACAGTTTTAGTAAATATTTTTAACGCATTTTACCTTTTAAAATGCTTAACCTTCTCAAAAAACAAATCTTTCAAAGAGGATGAATTATCAATTTTGGATCTAACTCTGTGTGAAGTTTTCAAATGATATAAAACATCGGACTTGCGATTGAATATTTCACTACGCTGTATACATTTATCCTTTTTGGAGGACTTGTGTATCTTCATGTGTTTTAATAAGTCATACTTTCTTGAGAACGTTTCACCGCATGAATCACATTTATGTTTTGAAGGAATCTTTAAATGGGATAGTTTATGACGATCCAAAATAGCCTTTCTAGAGAATGATTTTTGGCAGATGTCACATATAAATCTACTTTCTTCTGAATGAATCATCAAATGTTGTTTTAAATTGCCTTTTCGTGAAAAAGATTTGCTGCAAACAGTACACAAAAAAGGTGGCTTCTGTTTCTTCAGTTCTGATGAGGAGGATTCCGCTTCATTATCTGAAACGGGTTCTACTTTAGGTTGTACTATTAATCCCATGTCTTGATCATTTAATCTTGATGAAAAATATTGATTATTCAAACATGATACATCATCGCTTAACATAGTAGAATGTCCATCTTGAAAACTAGCCATATTATCCTAAGTGAAAAAAAACGTCTTCACACACTCAAAAAATAGCAAACACTAATGAAAAAGTCTCGTTTCATTCAATTTTATATATAATCATAGGGGGCGCATGTTAAAAAATTATTACGATAGTGCAAATCATATAATATGATTGGTGCAAAAATTTCAGAAAAACACGTGGCATAAAAAAATATGTGTAGGAAGTTCACAGGAAGTGTATCAATCCAAAGGTTTTTATGTAATGTTTAAAAAGTATATGATTCATCATGTTACGTTTTTGAATTCGTCATTCTAAGGTTTTACACATTAATTTTATTATTTCAGTGAAATATATGACAAACCAATGGATTAATTCAAACTAAATTTATTAAACTGTATAAAAGAATGAGTTGAAGTGAAGCAGTAGTTTTAAAATTCATTAGAACTAGTGTAGAATTATCAAATAATTATCTATTGCAATAACAAACTATGAGTTGATTCAATTTATAATAATTGATAAATAGAAAATCTGACAAATATTTCAAACTTTCATTTAAAATCTGTAAACAAGTGAAATAATCTCTTCAATAGTTATCAATATTTACATATTAGCTATTTTCTGTTGAAAAAAGCTGATTAGACTTATCGGATGTTTGTGATAGATAGTGAGTAACGTTGATAAGAGGGTTTAGGAAGTGTATTTCAGACGATTAAATGAATATGATATGGTTCACAAGAAAAAGTATAATTTTAAAATTAGGTAAGAGGATTAATACTGCTAAAAACAATGTTTAATTCAAATCGTTTGGTAGCCTTCTAATCGATCTAAAAAAATGACTTGCTTATTAAAGAAATATAAAAAATTAATTATTTCTTCAATTTAAACATAAATTGTATTAACTTCCCTAGTATAAGAAAGAGGAAGAGGTAGGTATTTTTAAAAATATATAGTGTTCAAAAATAATTCAGTAATTGTCGGGACGCGGTCTGGATAGTGGATAGCTTATCGGTTACAAAAAATTAAATTTGAATCGGAGTTCGTAGGTTCGAAACCTTAGCTTGGTAAAATAATCAAACTCTCATTCACAAAATCGATAAAATCAGTTAAACTAAAAATAAAAATCATACACATTAAAAGAATTCGCAGAGTGAACAGTTAAAATAGGTATTAATGAGTTATCTTAAGAAACCAACCTCTCTTTGCGCATACAGAAGGGGGAATACAATTGTTTGTTTTGAAACATCTAAAATCTAAACACATAGACATAGTTTCTTGACTCGATTAGTTAAGTCTTCAACATATCATCGAGCCAAGAGACTATTTTGCAGGTTCAAACCTTCCTCAAAACTTTTCAAAAATAAAATACTATTTTCAATAATAAATTCGCACTACCGCATACAGATGGCAGCATCAAAAATTTTTTTCAGAAAACATAAGACATTTTTATCTTCATTCAAATTCTAAGACAATTCAGAAAAAAAAAAAAAAAAAAAAAAAAAAAATCACCCTTAAAAATTAAGCTCCCCTAAAAAAATAAGCCCCTCTAAAAAATTTAGGCTCCTCAAACTCCCTTTCGAAAATACCTACATCTCTATGTTATAGTATGATATTTCCATTTCTACTCTATGTCAATTTGAAGAAAAAAAAAATTAATCCCCCTAAAAATAAGCCCCACTAAAATATTTAGACCCCTCAAACTCCCTTTCAAAAACACCTAACTGACTATGTTATAGTATGATATTTCCATTCTAATACTAAATCAATTCGAAAAAAAATATTAAGCCCCCTCAAACATTAAGCCCCCCTCAAAAATTAAGCGCATCGAAAAATTTAGTGTCTTCATACTTCCTCTCAAAAAGACCTTTGTTATAGTATGACATATCCATTTCTACTCTAAGTCGATTAAAAAATAAAAAATTAAGCCCCTCTCAAAAATTAAGCCCCCCTCAAAAATTAAGCCCTCCTCCAGCCCCTCCTACTATAGGATAAGACTCCCTTTTCACTCACAGGTGGATTCCACTCTCCTCCTCCATCCACAAGGTGGATTCCACCCACATCCACACACCACCACCACCTTCTGGCGCTGAACTGTCCTTCTTCCCCTACTCACGACCACGAGTTTAATGATCGATATCTCCGATTTATGCATTTTATTTTAGTTTTTCAAATCAAAATCGAGTTAGATCCAGTGTTTTCAGATAACTAAAAGTAAACTTTAAGTGAAATGGAGAAAAAAAATTCCACACGTTTTTCCCAAAAATTGTCGAAAAATTCCATTACAGTTTTAAAATCCCCCAAAATGGGGACAAAATCCCCTATCTGGCAACACTGTTTTGTTCACGTATTTCATAAACAGAAAATTCTCACTACAATATTCTGGTGCCAGTGTAGTATTTCGGAATTAAAGTTAAGTGATCCAAAAATGAACCATCGCCCTTGAAGGGGTTAAATAAAATGATCATGAAGATTACTGATTAAGGATTCTGATAGCAAAAAATAAAATTTTCCCTACAGAATGCGATCCCTGATAATGTCATTTACTTAAACATAAGATTTTCGCTTTGGATTTAATTTAATTAAAAATTAACAATAAATGCCAATTTAACGTGATATCAATGTAAATATCGATCCTCTAGAAAAACTCTATTAAAAAAAAAAAAAAAAAAAAAAAAAAGGATTATGGGTAAATATCACAAAATGTGAGATTTTGAAAACCAAAATTTTGAAAATTTAAATCGTTTCAAAGCTTCTGATTTTTTTTAAATGTTGGTTGAACAGCTGAATAACGGAATTTATATGTAAAATTGTTAAAGTTTGCAGAGCTTAAGTTCATTTTTATGTAATTATAATTATATGTCATTTTTTGACATATGTATGCCAGGATAATAACAATTTCATTCTAAAACACTCTTCACATTCTTGTTTTGTTTTTTCATTCTTAGATGCAACATTTTAATTTTATTTAAAGGAACATGTTTCCTCTATAGTACCTCAAATTCAGTGCAATGTTCAGTTTTATTTGTAATTTACAGGAACCAAGAAAATGGCATAATAAAAGTCTATTCATATTTTTCAAAGCCTTTAAACACATTATTGTCAAAGAAATATCTACAAGATCTTGCTGGTAGCAATGATTTTACTACTTCTGACTTGAACTATGTCAAGAACAAGAAGAATTACTCTGCAGCGCCATCTTTACACCTCATAAAAAAATAAAATGAGCAGGCCAGGACAATGACATTCATTTTCAGTGACAATCATTTTTTAATTATGGAAAATAATTTGTAAAATACAAAACTTGTTACCTCCCATATATATGTGTTATATAAGGTATAATTATTAATTAGAAATTTAATAAAAACTAGAAAAAGATATTTGTACATGATAGTTGAAAGACTTTTACTTTGCACGCATCACAGTGTGACATGTCAGGAAAATGACAATCTGAAATTTTAAGTCTTTTAATTGCTTTAATTTTGTTTTATTATGAATATAATATGTCTTGAAAATACTTCTAAGAATATTTTTTATTAGAATGCAAAAAAGAAAATTGCATTATATAACATTAAATAGAAATTTTATTGTGCAGACTGCAATTTTCGTATTTTGTGATATTGACCCAGATACTCCAGATACTTACGTATCTTGATTAAGCTAACATCTTTTCGTTCCTTACTGTCAGTGATGATGTAATGGAAAAGCAATTACCATGTAGAATGAATAAACAGTTCATCCGGGGGCACATCAGCTTAAATGAGATCTGTTTCCAGAGAAAATCGGATCTTTATCATGAAGTGTTTAATGTATTTCATATTATCTGAGAATAAGTTTTGCTATAGGAAAAGGGACAGGAACAAAATTTTATTCTCTTAAAGCATCTTATAGGAGAAATTTATGGGTTTTATATAAATATGTAAGCAGGACTGCCACTAGCGACTATTTTTTTAATTCTAACTGGCACCACTTTCTCAAAACAGAAATTCTTAACATACACTTTGACGACATTTGCAAGAGAAATATACTTCAAAATTTTTATTAGAAAAGTACTGATGCGAACAGAATATAAAAATAGTCGCTTGTGGCAGCCCTGTGTAAGTAATATGAAATTGACTGCATAAATAATAGGAAATTTAATATATAAATAATACGAATATGGAACAAGATATGGAAACTGAGATTGGGCGAAATCTGTTATTAGAGAATATAGTATCTTCATAACGATATATTCAATATATTTGAGCTTATTTAGAAACAAGTTTTGTTATATTTGTAGATATTGAAAGTCACAACACACATAAAAACGAACACCTTTGAACTCAGTTAAACATATCTATAATAAGAATTTATCTACAAGCTAAGTATTTATAGAATAAAATAATCATGAAGCATCATTAAAAATTATTTCTTCTTCTGCTTTACCTTCTTCCTTTTTTCACTTTTCACCTTTCTCTCTTTTTTTTTCTTTCATCTTTCATCACATTTCATCATATCTATCATATAAAATTTTCTTGCTTCTTCGAAGTTCTGTATCATCTTCAGAATCAAGGGGTTTGTCAGGATCGATGCCATATTCCTCAAAATCAGTCAAACTGTCATCCGCGGAGTTATTGTTGTCGGAAAATTATCCGAATTCTTTGAGCAGCCCTGCATATGACATATATATTTGTATCTATTAACTACATGCATGCAAAAATTTAGTTCATTTAGGAAATACCTACCTCAGTAGAAAATTGCCCTTCAGCAATTTCCGCTAATAAGGAGAATGGTACGTGAATTCGTTTCTGCAGCCCTGTAAAAATTACAGAATTTATACGCAACGAGTAACATGCAAAAAATTTGTTATATTTGCTAAATTTAAAAGCGAATACCGAAATTGAAAACGCACTTCCAGCAATTTCTGCTCAAAGACAGTGATGCAACCGATTTCTTTTGTGTGTCCTTGTAAATGAAAGACAAATGCTATGAATGGATTATTCAATAATAATCATCTTGTAGTGAAATTCAGTGATTTATATCAATTTCAGTACATTTGAAATAGCATAATGTCATTAAAATTCTCTGCAAACGATTTTTCCCCGTTGACCATAATGCAAAATAATTCTTTTGAGTGCCCCTGTAAATGAACTATTAATGCTGCACACTTCATATTCAATACCGAACATGCGATGGTAAACATCATTAACATATATCAATTGCATGAAAATCGGAGTATATTTACGTGAGTTAGAGCGTAGACAGACCAGACGGACAGGCTAACCGAATTCACAATGATTACAGAGAGATCATGAAACTAGAAAGGTGTACCAAATGAAGGTTAGGAACCACTGATCTAGAATCTCCAAAAAAAAGTTACCCGAGAAAAAAGTTACATGGGATGCAGTGTTGCCAGATTGGGGACATTTTTGTCCCCAGATTGTTGATTGTCACCGGTTTTTTGAAATAGAATTCGGTTTTCCGGCTCCGGTTCCGATTCCGGAATTCCGGTTTTTAGAGATAGAATTCGGCCTATTTAAAAATAGATTAAAAATTCTGAAAAATAAGGCGAATTATACTATTTTAGAAAAGTGGTGACAGCCAAATAATCTGAATTAAAAAAGTCCCCAATCTAGCAACACTGCATGGGAATACCAAAACGAAACCTTTCCAACAAATGCCTTTCAAAAGTTTTGTATGGAGATATCTTATTAAAAAACGTCAGAAACATCGGAATTGCATTTTTTTGTTTGTTTGCTTGTTTGTTTGAAGTTGGTTGAGAATATTTAAAAAAAAAAAAAAAAGAAAAAGAAAAGAAAGAAAAAAAAGAAAAAGAAAAAGAAAAAAAAATCCTTTAAACTTTTTCTTAAATATATAGATATATTTTTCTGGTATAAAAAATAATAAAAAAAATCTTATTGAAAAGATTTTTTGTTTGTTTCTAACCATAATTGTGTTCCTTTAAATAAAAATCGCTGCCTTTTTAATGCTTTTTAACCCAGGATTGCTCGCGCATATCCGGAATGTGTACGATTTATATCTTGTTACCAATAAATTCAACTAAAAATCACCATGGTATTTAAACGTTGACATTATTCTCAAATTCTGTGACAAAATAATTTAAGGATTACTTTTCGAAAAATAGTGGTGAGAAGCAATAACCGTGCGCACCCTGGGTATGTCATAACCCTGCGCGTGTAATCTCGGGTTAAATGCATTAGTACCAAATTGTTAAAAGCAGTATTACCAGATGCAAAAAAAATTTTCTGTGTGTGTGTGTGTACCACCATTTCCAGTCAATAATTTTTCTGCTATATTATTATTCTTTCAAAATAGTGGTCGACAAAATAATAAAAAGTCAGTCGCTTGTAGAACCTTGTGGAATCCTTTCACGAGCAAAGCACTTCTATTTCTAAATTGTTGGAATTACCGAGTGAACCACATTAAAAGACAATTCACCATTAATAGCGCTGTCGCCTTGAATTACCTTTTTCTAATCGATAAATATTATGCAGAGCTCAAACAGAGTACCATTATAAATTAATTTCCTTTGAAAGGGCTTTCCAATATGCATAAAAGGTTTGTTTTTATTTTCTATTAATCCGACGGATTTAATTCAGGGATTAAGTAATAGGTATTAGATGTAAATTTCCAACTGGGCAAAAAATGCCCGGACCAGAATTCGAACCAGGGATCTCCTGGCTGAAGCCGCCAGTGCTCTGCTATCTGAGCTATCTCGGACGAATCTGGTGGAACTTTCTCACCCAGCTAACCTTAATGATTATAGCATCTGGTCTGAAACCTGGTTCAGCTCAACAGAATAAATCTCAGGTAATGGAACTCCAGAAATCGCTGGATACGATATTACACTAGATTAAGTAGCTTAATCTAGATTAAGTAATAGAGTTTGTTATTACCGAAGGATTACATGAAAAGAAAATTAAGCTTAGCTTGCATAAATTGTTTTCATGTAATTAACCCTTTTCGGCGCGAGTGTAATCAATTCATTTTGTAAAACGGATGGAATGATTGACTGACTCCAGAATTTACAAACAAAATTTTTAGGAAATAAAAATTTCTTATTTTCCCTTACTACATAAAAGGAAAATTATATTTAAATACTCTGGGTGCCGGTTACTCTTAAAATTAGGTATGTTTTCTTGTGGACACCGCCCACTAAAGGGTTAAATGAATGGGATAAATAAAGGAAGAGGGTGAATATTTCATAAGATAAAAAAATAAACAAATGAGAGTATTGTAAGCAATGTAAATAACGCTGCAATCTTCAAATTTTAACGTGCATATCGCATTTAAATAGCATATAAGGGTAAAAATGCATACCTTTCTAATGTTAAATGCATTATAATGTTCAGAAGAACGTAGAATCTCTGAATTTTTAAAATTTTAAAGGATTGAAAATTTTTAGGCATTTTTTTACACCCAATATAAACATTAACACAAAATCTCAATAGAAATATGAATAATTGAACGGTTATGGGAGCTTGTTTTTACAATACTTTTACTGTGTCTATTAGATTAACATTCCGATCTGTTTTTGAAAAAAATCTTTAAAATCGTTATTTGACAAAATTTCAGTTATTTTAAAATCATAAATTTGTAAGATTTTTTTTTTTTAATTCCATCTTTATTAAAATACTTAATATTGTTCAAAGGAACTTATGATAAAATAATTTAAACGTCAATAACAGCCTATGAATCATATTAAAAGCTACTTTGCTATTCATAAATTATCGTCTTGAACCGTCAGTTTTCTAATCGATAAGCATAGAGGAAAGCTCAAATTGAGTTTCTGGATAAATTAGTCTCTTTTGTAAGGTCTTTTCAGAGTGGATAAAAGTTTAGCTTCGTAAATCTGAAAGATTTAATTCAGTGCTTGTATAACATGGTTGGTTAAAACGGAGATTATAGGAAAAGAAACTTAAGCTTAACTTACACAAATTGTTTTCATGTAAGGGTCATTCCACACAAAATGAGCAAAAATTTAAAAAAAGTCGTGGCAGCATAGTAACCGATTTTAATAAAATGGGATACACAGATTCAGTTCATATTCAAATAGAGCATTGCAAAATATTTCGACAAAAAAATAAAAAAATTTGGAAGTTCTGGACATTTAAAAAACTTGTGACATAGAATGGAATGTGTACAATTGTTCAAAGTTGAAAGTTTGAAGTTCCGTATCTTGAAAACTATTTAACATAAATTAAATCTTTTCGTAATATTGTAATCTCTGGAAAATTATCTTCATGTTTATTTAGTAATAATAATTTGGCAACGTCAGGATTAATCTTAAATTTGTTGTAAAAATTAAAAATTTGTCAATTTTTAAAAAATTAAAAACGTTATAAAAATTAAGGGAATTGAAAAACATCTGTGAAATTGATGCTTGATGTAGTGTTACATATTAAGATCGAATTGCTAAAGTTTTTTAGTTGTCATGTATTTCCTTCACCTTTAAAAAATTTTAGAAACTTTTAAAAAAATGACAAAATCGTAATTTTTCCTCTTATTGATAGGTAAAAAAAAATAATGAAGGAATGGCCAGACATTACAATTAATTGCACAGGCATAAAGATCAATATGTCCATGATATGCTAAACAAAAATTCAAGATTGCCTTTTGATTCCTAACGTCATAAAATTCGGTTAAAAAAGTAACATTTGTTGCATTTTAAGAGCTTTCCTCTTTGGATCGGGGCGCGTTTTTTACAATATTCCACGATTTCAAAGGTAAAAAAAGTAGTTCTGCCATCTATATATTTAGAGGATAAATATATAATTTTTTGTTCAACGAAAGGATTTTTTTTTTACTGTAGTGTAAAATAAATATATTAATAGCCAAAAATAAACTGAAAGTAAGAATAAAAGTTTCTATATTTACAATATGCACTTTTATCTATAATATCAAATAATTTAAAAGTTTAATAAAGCTTTCCTTCACTTAAAAAGAAGTGATAGAAATATTGCACTTTACCCTTCAACATTTTTTACTGTTTTTTTTTTTTCATTCAGGAATAAAAAGGCAAGAATGAAACATTGAATATTTAAAATATATACTTTTAGCTAAAACGTCAAGTTGTTTTAACCTTGTCAGAGCTGTCCTTCGTGTTTAAATGAATAATAGAAATATTGAATTTTTCCCTCAAAAATTTTCAAAAATATTTTTTTTTCAAATTACGGAAAAAAAATACAATTACTAACTTACGCCGATCTGCTCTTTATTATTCATTCCTAATTATAAATAATTTTTAATATAGTATTTCCGTTCCCAAGGCTAATAATCAAAATTGAAGTTTTTAGCATGTTGACAAAATCTCGATTTTGCATCCACTTTTAATGTAAATTTTAATACTTAAACAAACAATCCTGAAATCTATTTTTTTTTTTTTTTTACATTTACTCATAAATAGATATGATCTACTTTTATAATGATGCTCATTAAAATCTGTGTCATGTCTGCCACAGCTGATTTGTTCATTTTGTATGGAATGACCCGTAATTGAGTGAAAGAAATAAGCAATGGAAGTGAAATAACGTAGCTTCCAACTTTTACTTTTTTTCTTTTACCACTCACTTTAACAGAAAATTTTGTCTTATTTAATTTAAAATATTTTCTATTTAATAAGGCAAAAATGACTATTAAAAATTAGTGATAAGAAAACAAGTAAAAAAGTTGTCAGCTATGGAAAGAAAATTAAGCTTAGCTTACACAAATTGTTTTCGTGTAACTGAGGGAAAGGAAAAGTAATGGAAGTGAAACAACGTAGCTTCCAACTTTTACTTTTTACTTTCTTTTATCTTTTCAAGACGAAAGTATTGGATTCGTGAAAATTTTCGAATTCCGGTTTTTGACGGATTTGCACGTTTTAGGAGTCAGAGATTCCGAAAAACATGTTTTTACAAGATGTCTGTCTGTAATGTATGTGACACAAATTTTGTGGGCGCTCTATCTCAAGAACTAATACAAAGAATTTAATAATTTATATTCAGTTAGTACCTGATATAAATTGATGCTGATTAGTTTTTGCTGTAAATCACTCAACAGGTGGCGCTGCTATGCAACATTTTTCCACAATAGCTCAATCTCCAGAAATAATGTACGGATTTTCATCAAACTTCAGATTCAGTTATTCCTTGACATGAATTGACGTTTTGTATATCTTAGTGTAAATCGCTCAACAGGAGACGCTGCTGTGGTGCATTTTTTGCAATTCCAGCTCTATCTCAAGAACTAATGCTTGGATTTTCAACAAACTTCAGATTCATGTATACCTGGATATGCATTAGTGCTGTTTAGTTTTTGGTGTAAATCGCTTAACAGGTGGCACTGCTATGCAGCTTTTTTCACGATTTCCACAATAGCTCAATCTCCAGAACTAATGTACGGATTTTCCTCAAACTTCAGATTCAGTTAGTCCTTGAGGTGAATTGACGTTTTATAGATTTTGGTTTAAATCGCTCAACAGGTGGCGCTGCTATGCTGCATTTTTTGCAATTTCCGCAATAGCTCTATCTCAAGAACTAATGCTTGGATTTTCAACAAACTTCAGACTCAGGTATATCTTGATATGAATTAGTTCTGTTTATGTTTTGGTGCAAATCGCTCAACAGGTGCAGCAGGTCAACTATGCTGCATTTTTCAGAATTTCCACCATAGCTCTTTCTCAAGAACTAATGCACGAATTTTCATCAAACTTCAAATTCAGATATACTTTGATATGAAATGCTGCTAAATTGATGTAATTTCTTGTACTATTTAAATGATTTAATTGATGTGATTTATATAGAAGAAAGTTTTGTGACGGCCACAACATACTAGTTTCTATTACCACTCATTTTAACAGAAAATTTTGTCCTATTTAGTTGAAAATGTTTTCGATTAAATAAGGCAAAAATGACTATTAAAAATTAGTGGTACGAAAACAATTATAAAGTTGTCAGCTATAGAAAAGAAAATTAAGCTTAGCTTACACAAATTGTTTTCATGTAATTGAGGCAAAGAAAAAAGTAATGGATGTGGAATAACGTATCTTCCAACTTTTACTATTTTCTATTACCACTTATTTTAATAGAAAATTTTGTCTTTTTTAATTGAAAATATTTTCCATTAAATAAGGCAAAGTCACTATTAAAAATTAGTGATACGAAAGAGCAGATAGAAAAGAAAAAGAAAATAGAAATAAAAAAAATAGAAGAAATAAATAAATAGAAAAAGAAAATTAAGTTTAGAGTTTAGCTTACACAAATAGTTTTCATGTAATTGTGGGAAAGGAAAAAGTAATGGAAGTGGAATAACGTATCTTCCAACTTTTACTTTTTCTATTACCTCTAATTTTTACAGAAAATTTTGTCTTATTTAACTGAAAATATTTTCGATTAAATAACGCAAAAATGACTATTAAAAGTGATAAGAAAACAAGGAAAAAAGTTGTCAGCTATGGAACAGAAAATTAAGCTTAGCTTACACAAATTATTTTCATGTAATTGAGTGAAATGAATAAATAATTGAAGTGGAATAAACTAGCTTCCAAAATTTAACTTTTTTTCTATTACCGCTCATTTTAATAGAAAATTTTGTCTTGTTTAATTGAAAATCTCGGCGATAAAATAAGGCAAAAATAACTATAAAAAATTAGTGATAACAAAAGAGCGTAAAAGTTGACAGCTATGAAAAAAAGAAAATTATGCTTAACTTACACAAATTATTTTCATGTAATTGAGTGAAAGGAATAAATAAGGGAAGTGGAGTAAAATACCTTCCCAACTTTAACTTTTTTCTATTACCGCTCATTTAAATAAAATTGTTGTCTTATTTATTTGAAAAACTTGGCGTTTAAATAAGGAAAAAGGGCTATTAAAAATTAGTGATGAGAAAAAATGTAAAAGTTGTCAGCTATGGCAAAGGAAAGTTAAGCTGAGCTTACACAAATTGTTTTCATGTAATTGAGGGATAGGATTAAGTACTGGAAGTGGTATAACGAAAATGATAATTTAAACGTTTAGAATGTAGTTAATTTATATAATTTTTACTTACTTCCTGTTTACAAGTCTCAAATCATTATAATATACTACTTTAAAAGCATGAAAAATATTGAACTGTCTTGTTCCTGCTTTAGAAATGGTAGCACGTCTTCTTTGCTGTTGATGGAGAAAAATGATGGTCTTTCGAAATGCATTCTACAGTTCTCATTTTTATAACGTTTTAGCAATTTTTGTCTTTAATTTGCAGATAATTTAAAATTATGACTTTGTGCATCGTTTATATTTGTTTTTCTTTTTAATATGACTTAAGGGAGTTGGTAGCTTTCGGGACCCAATTTTTCGTATAATAACACACTTTTTTTCGATTTAACATAAATAAATAAGTTTTGCTTATTTTGGAGTGAAATTTATAGAGTTTCAAAAATAAAACCCTAGCTAAAATAAATTGCCACAACATTTGCAATTTATATAATATGTGTATATATATATACACACACACACACACATATATATATATATATATATTTGCCAATCTATAATGTATACACAAAAGTAAAAGAAAAATTATATACTTACTTCTCTTTCTTACAAGATAACTTTTGAAAAATACATAAGAGAAACTAAATTTTTATATCAAATTGAAGCTAAATATCACCTTTATTATGTAAGCATAAAACATTGAGTTTATCAAATGTTTTATAATTTTTTTAATTAAAAATTTAGCATGATAAATGCTTAGAATTAAAAAAAAATAAACAAAATGTAATTTTTTATTTAAAAAAATATAAAACATTTCATAAGCTCAAGGTTTTAGACTTACAGAATAAAGGTGATATTTAGCTTCAATTTAATAAAAAAATTTAGTTTCTCTTATGTCATTTTCAAAAGTTATATTGTAAGAAAAAGAAGTAAGTATATAATTTTTCTTTTACTTTTGTGTATACATTATAGAGTGTTAAAAAGATATATATTATTTAAATTCAAATGTTATGGCAATTTTTTAGAGCTAGGATATTATTCTTGAAACTCTAAAAATCTCACTCCAAAATTTGCAAAACATATTTATTTATGTTGAATCGAAAAAAGTGTTTTATTATGAACAAAACTGGGTCTCGAAAGCTACCAGCTCCCCTTAATACTGTAAAAGGAACTAATGACCAAATAATTCCAAAATCAGTAACTGTTTCATAAACCAAATTAGGCATCATTTTGCTATTCATAAAATTCTCGTCTTGAATTACCATATTTTCAAATCGATAAACATAGAAGAGATGTTTGATTGAGTTTCTTGATAAATTAGTTTCTATTGAAAGACTTTTCCAGAGTAGATAAAACTTTTCTCTCGTAAATCCAAAAGATCTAAATCAGTGTTCGCCTAATACGGTTGGTTAAAACCGGGATTATATGACAAGAAAATTAAGTTTAACTTACGCAAATTGTTTTGATATAATTGAACGAATGGAATAAGTAAAAGAAGTGAATAATATTATGTAAAATCAAGAGAATAAACACATTAGATTATTACGAATGACGGAATTAACTTTGAAAAGGTTGCTGTATTTGTTTTTAACGACTGTGTAAATGTGGAAAGTTTTTACTTTGCTAACATTTAATAGCGTTCTAATATTCAAATGTGTTTCTTTGATGTATTATAATACATAATCATTTGTTTTCTTTTTGAATTTGCAATTTTCTATATTATTAATGCCGATGAAACGTCTGTCTGCACTATCAGAAATATTTTCTTGAATTCACGTAAATATTCCTGGCTGCCGAGAATTAAAGAAACGTTCTTTTTTGCGTTCTAGGACAGAAAATTTCCGTAATCTTAAAAAAGGAGTTTAAAAAAATACCTATGTCTCTCGTTCATCTGATAATCCACTTGGTTTTGAACCAGGGACCACCCGTTTCGAAACCAGCATCTTAACCGCTTGGCCAAGAGCGTACGATAACTGGTGAGTTTAAAATGAAGATACGGGTTTTCTTCAAATGAAGAATTGGTAAGGTTGGTTAAATTTCTTGTTCAGAAAGCACGGAAATGTAAACTGAATTGCAGGAACATTTCGTCGTTATGAAATAATAGTTGGTGTTTTAACACTTATAGAATAACAGAGGATAAAAATGATTACATATTAGACATATTTTAATAACACATAATTGGGTCGTTAGATGTTAAATATGAATATTATATTTTGAATTAAATTCGAGAAGGAAAGTTTTCTTTTTTGAATAAAATCGATTTTCTAAACTTGATTGAACTACTATATATTTTTTAAATGTGTTCGTTTAGAACAGACCTGTTCAGCCTTTCAGTTACCAAAGGCGCACTTTAACCGCTAGCAAAAAATAAAGGGCTCCATTATTCTCATGACTGGAATCATACTATGTGATCTAAAGTCGGTAGTGTTAGCGACACGTACTCGTCTTCTGTGATGCACATATATCTCGCAGCAATAACTATCCCCATGTAAAAAAAATTGCAGCGGAAATATAAATCAGAGCAAATATAGAATTACATTTTCCTGAGAGGATCTTATCTCAAAAGCTTTTGTAGGATAAGGAACCAAGACCATAATGCTGCCTATAATAGGAAAACCTGCAAATGTTAAAAATAAAACTTTTTTTTAAATGGATTTTTAGGTATAAAAAAGCTAGTAACAGGAAACATTCGAAACGCACATGAGCGCGCGCGCTCACACGCGTCATTTACGATGCATATGCATCTCATCATGAATGGAATCCAGATAGATTTTGCGTTGTTAGCGAAACGAGATTCACCAATCAGAAAATTTGCTCACTTAAAACAGCGAAAAATTTGCAAAAATGCAGGCTTCTGATTGGTCAATTTCGTTTCGCTAACAACGGAAAATCTATTTGGATCCCACCATAGGTTTAATCATGCCAATGTAAAAATGGACTACGGCAAGAAAGAAAAATGCAATTTAACAAATTACAACGACCATTTGGAAAATGATTTTTTCAAAGGCTAAAATTTAAGACATAAAAAATCGCACGGAGTTTATCATACATTACGTACGCCATGGATTACATTTTTCGGTACTGTAAATTTTTAATAATTAAAAATCTTACTATACTCATCAGCGTACATGTAAATAAAAACTATATTAAAAATACATTACAAATTATTCCCAACGTTTCGTGCTCTTTCTAACGAGCCATCTTCAGGGGAGAGAGTCCTTGACCTCCTCGGAGTGAAGTTTCCAACTGCACTTTCACGGCATCACAACTAAAAACATTACGGTAACGGATCATTAACACAACCAAAATCAGTACTGCGTTGGATATAGCGCCATCTGTTGTTAGGCTAACACACTACAATAGGAAACTAGGAAAACTCGAAATAAGCACTACGAATGTATTTCTTTTAAAATATTCAACCAAACATTAGAAATTTGAAATGAATATTGTCATTGCATACCTCGTTTTTTCTTAGACTTATTTCTATGGATTCACGTATAAGGGCTTTAAGTGGGTTGGAATATTTAGAGATAATTCTTACATCGTCAAAATAGACTGCTTTGACACTGCCTTTAAATGCTAATCTAGATAAAGCTGTAGATAGTCTATTGAATTTTAAATCACTTTTATGTTCTTTAATCCTTTCAAACAGGCATCGTTTTGTCATTCCAATATATGAAGTTAATAGACCAGTATTGAGTTGAATAGGGATTTCGTAAACTCCAGGATGAAATAAAATTGGTAGGGGATCTTGCTTTCTGGTAATAGCTGCAAACAGATTATTTGAGGGGGAGGCAACAAGAAGAATTCTGAATCTATTGAAAATTCTCTTTAATCTTTCAAACATTGCTGGAATATAAGAAATTTTTCTGTAAGTAGGACGAGTTAACTGGGCGCTTTGGAGATAACTATTGAACTTCTCAATTAAATTAATTGATTATAATTAATTGATTATTAATTGAGAAGTTCAATAGTTATCCTCATAGCGCCCAGTTAACTCGTCCTACTTACAGAAAAATTTCTTATATTCCAGCAATGTTTGAAAGATTAAAGAGAATTTTCAATAGATTCAAAATTCTTCTTGTTGCCTCCCCCTCAAATAATCTGTTTGCAGCTATTACCAGAAAACAAGATCCTCTACCAATTTTATTCCATCCTGGAGTTTACGAAATCCCTATTCAACTCAATACTGGTCTATTAACTTCATATAGTGGAATGACAAAACGATGCGCCTGTTTGAAAGGATTAAAGAACATAAAAGTGATTTAAAATTCAATAGACTATCTACAGCTTTATCTAGATTAGCATTTAAAGGCAGTGTCAAAGCAGTTTATTTTGACGATGTAAAAATTATCTCTAAATATTCCAACCCACTTAAAGCCCTTATACGTGAATCCATAGAAATAAGTCTAAGAAAAAACGAGGTATGCAATGACAATATTTCATTTAAAATTTCTAGTGTTTGGTTGAATATTTTAAAAGAAATACATTCGTAGTGCTTATTTCGAGTTTTCCTAGTTTCCTATTGTAGTGTGTTAGCCTAACAACAGATGGCGCTATATCCAACGCAGTACTGATTTTGGTTGTGTTAATGATCAGTTACCGTAATGTTTTTAGTTGTGATGCCGTGAAATTGCAGTTGGAAACTTCGCTCCGAGGAGGTCAAGGACTCTCTCCCCTGAAGATGGCTCGTTAGAAAGAGCACGAAACGTTGGAAATAATTTGTAATGTATTTTTAATATAGTTTTTATTTACATGTACGCTGATGAGTATCGTAAGATTTTTAATTATTAAATTTTGACAGCGTAAGTCCAAGTTTTTCTTATTGTAAATTTTTAAACTTCTACGGAGCTGGTCATTCATTAAGTACGCCATGGATTAAACATTAATATTCCTGGACCAATTTTAAATGAAATTTATTCTTAAACTTCTAAACATCCCACAATATTACTTTTTACACCGTCGTATAGAGAAAAAAAAATGTACTTTTAAATGCAATTTGTTTTAAAGTCTATCTCAATTTGTTTCTGAGTTATTTTTTTCTGTAGTTTTTTTTACTTTTTTGT